>OX359292.1:7849124-9049124 GCA_947179395.2 Pulicaria dysenterica
AAAAGAATGTTTTCCTATCGACTGAATCTTGTCATTCTTCTGCAACAAATTAAGGATCAAACATGCAAAAATAATCTAAGTTTAGGTGACATGAAAAATTAAGGAATTTCTACATCACTACGATCTCTATTTAAAAAATAGGATTTTGTTTTGTTTTTTTTACTTAACTACTGCTTTAAATAAAGAAAACATCATTTTGTTTACTTCTGTTTTTTTTAATTATGTCTTATTCGTATTTTAACTTCCATTTTTTTCTAGACCATAATTTTATTTTGTTTACTTTTATTTATAATAACTGCATGCAAAAGTATCAATATTTTTTAAGGATCAAACATGCAAAAATAATCTACGTTTAGGTGACATGAAAAATTAAGGAATTTCTACATCACTACGATCTCTATTTAAAAAATAGGATTTTGTTTTGTTTTTTTACTTAACTACTGCTTTAAATAAAAAAAACATCATTTTGTTTACTTCTGTTTTTTTTAATTATGTCTTATTCGTATTTTAACTTCCATTTTTTTCTAGACCATAATTTTATTTTGTTTACTTTTATTTATAATAACTGCAAAAGTATCAATATTTTTTGCCCTATTCTAATTTTCATTCTTGTGTTTTCTTATATAACGAGTTACCTTCTACCCCTCGTATTATAGCGGGGCATAGCGAACAAAATGTAAAAAATAACATTCAAGCATAAATATTTAAAATAAAGCAATATTTTTTAAGCTTTTGGGATTTCAATGCGCTATTTCATAGCCATTAGGTGTTATTAATTTTATAATCAAAGAAATGGTTCAGAAAAAAACTATTATAAAACTATTCTAATTTTTCTCATGTAAAAGGTATAAATTAAACTTAAAAATACAGTTATTTTTCAAAACATACCAAGGAAAAATATAAAAAAATAAATTAGAATATTAGGATAAAACCAAATAGAATGACAAAAGTGAGATAGAATAAACCTATTCATAAAATTATTTATTAAAAAATAATTTTTATAAATTTGTTTTTTACTTTATCATTATTAAAAAAGAGTATAACAATTTTCCTTATTAAAGCCTATAGATTATTTCGTGGCTTAGGATAATCTTTTGTAAATTATATAAAATTAAGTGTCTTATTAGAAATTTTCAAAAATCTTATTCGAAATAGTTGTTAAAAGAAGTTAGTTTACCTGTAAATGCCCTAACCACTCCAACGAAATAAACTTTGTTTAATGTTCCCGTTTTTCTCTATTTAACATAAACAAAATTTAAAAAGGAAAATGATCTGTAATGTTAAATCGAATGTTTTAAAATCCTGGTTTTTGGTTGACCTGGTTTCCTAGCTTGGTCGCAGGTCAACCAGTCCAACCGCCGGGTCAACACACAATATCAAAATGATAAAAAATAACATAAACCTACTATATTATCAATCTAAATACAACAATTAACTTCAACGCACAATACCAAAAAAAAAAGCATTCAAACATCAAAGTTCAAAGTTCAAACAACAAAGTTGAAGCAACAATTGTCATAAAATCACAATCAAAGCAAATTAAAAAGTTCACCGGGTCAAACCGGGTCAAAGATCACCGGTTCAACCGGTTGAACCATAAACCCGCCCGGGTCACTCCGATTCAATACTAGCCAAAAACCCAGCCTTAATCGGCCCGCCCTCCTGATCGGGTCCCGGGTCAACCGGTTCGACCGTCCGGGTCGATCCGGGTCTGAAAACATTGGTTAAATCACATAACTTAAGTGATGTTACACTCACAAACTATTTAAAAAAGATGACTAAATTACCTTCATTAAAGTGGTTTGTGGGTGTAATATCACCTAAGTAAATACAGAACGACTAAATTACTCTTCATTAAAGTGGTTTATGGTTGTAATATCATCTAAGTTAAGTAATTTTTATATTACGGATTATTTTCTCATTTTAAAAAAGATAATTGAAATTTCTTTGTGTGTTAAAAAGGAAAAAAAAAAAAAAAAAAAAAAAAAGAGTTGTGTGTAAAATGAAAATAAAAGGAGAAGTAATCCCTTGTCATAAAAGCTGAATGGACCGCTTGTGTTATATTGTATGTTTTTTCACAAATAGGACAAATAATATAATCTACTTTTTCATAGTTCGTAGCAATTATTACATATTATAATATGTTTATTTCTTTCTTTTTCATTTTTAGACATGCTTCAATTTATTTACTAATGAATTTATAAAGCAGAAATGCTATTAAATTAACTATATATTGACAATGTATTATTTGAAATAAAATGCATATATATGCAGTTAATCAGTTATAAGTAAAATTGCACATATTTCTTGCTATTTACATTTTTTTTATTTGATTCTAGTAATTTTAGTCATGTGTATTATGGTGATTGATCGATGATGTATTTTATGAGTTTGAGTTGAATGCTTGAGTTATGTTACCTTTTGAGTCATGCACAAGCAGGTGTGTTGTATGATTGTTTTTTAAGAATACTATCAATGAAATAAATTATTTATTTTAGAAAACAATATATCGTAAGCTAGTTTGTTTGATATTGTTATTTTGGTTATTGCAACTGTAAATTGGTTATATGCATACACAAAGACTCAAACAAAGATAGAGAGGTTTATTAACTAAGAGATTATAATTAAGCATTTTTACCTTTGATGCATTCCACAAACGTAAGTTCATGATTTCTTCCTCTTTCCAGAGTATGCTATGATATTCAGGATCATGATCCCCTCTAACAATGTAGTGTGCCATTTCTTGAATCAGATCATGCATTTGAAAGCGATCATTCTCATCAATATTTATGAGAGCTTTTTGTCTCAAGACCTTTATCCCAATTTCAAGGTGAAAACCACATGCCTCAAGTATCTCCCATGCATTCAGGTAACCATCTTTTAAGCTGCTCTCCTCCCTAAAAGAACATGCAATTTCCAAAAATAGCTCTTTATACTCTTTCTCTAGTCCATCATAGCTAATTTTGAGTTTTTCCACTATTTCAATATTTGGATTCTTTTCTAGCCAATCCAATGTACTCATCCACTCCTCATCATTTTTGTCATATAGAAATGAACCTAAAACTTTGACTGCTAACGGAAGCCTTGCAGCATAAGACACTACACGTAAAGAAAGTCCAACGTAATCTTTTATAGGCTCTTTCTCATTTAATGCATGTTTATTGAAGAGCTCCATAGCCTCTTTATCTGATAATAATTTCAGACGATAGACCTTGTCCACTTTGTGAGCTTTTAGCACATGTTCATCTCTGGTTGTAATTATTATCCGGCTTCCACTACCAAACCAGTTACGTGATCCAGCTAATGCCTCTAATTGCTCAATTTTATCAACATCATCAAGAACTACTAAGACTTTTCTATGACATAACATACGCTTGATGTTTCCTTTTCCTTCCACAACACTTTGTACTTCCACTTTTGTTTTAGTAACAGCCGATAAAATCTTCTCTTGCAATTTTTCTAAACCATCTTTATTTGATTTCTCTCGAATATTCTCCACAATGCACCAACCTTCAAACTCGGGAGAGATTTCCATATAAATAGAATTCGCAAGAGTAGTCTTGCCACCACCCCCAAGCCCCCATATCCCAACCAGTCTCACACCAGCTAACCCCATTTCTAAGTGTGATTTTAGTTCTTTTATACGGGTCGTCATTCCAACGAACTCTTCATTAACATTTGAATTTACGGGCTTCAATCTATCCAAAATTTTATCAACAATTTCTTTGATAAATTCTGATTCGGACCTGCAGATTTAATACATAAATATGGATAATTAGTGTATGCTCAAGTTAATTCACAACAGTGGCGATTTGGTATAAATATTATATCTATAATAATTATTACTATAATCGTAATAATAAAGAATTTTTATTTGTTTGAATGAAATCGTGGCTAATGACCCCTAAAACAATTATAAAGACTAAGCGCATTGGAGCGCGGGTAAAGCAACAGGTTGAGGAGGGTTCCAAGGGGTACCATCGCCTATGTGAGGGTTCCACCAACCCTTTTTCTTGCACTGGTTTGCAGACCCTTCACGGGTATATCTGACACACACACAATTTTTTCTTCTTTCTTTTTTTCTTTTATTATTTTATAATAAAATATTATGAGGGTATGTATCGGTTGGATGTGGGAGTTTGAGGGTTAGAGAGGGTTAAAGGTCGGGATGATTTGGACGCTGATGTGGCAATGGATTTGGGAGGATAAGTGAGGGTTGGATGCACATGGTCTAAAACGAGCTGCGGTCGAGCCAAACTTTGGTTCTTTTAGGCTCGTCTAACAAACCAAACCAAGCTTTGGGCTCCCCTTGACTAGTTACAGCTCTGGATACAAGGTATGATTCTATCTATTAATACATACTGGAACTTATATATTTAAAAATAAGGTAAATGTAAATACCTGTTATTTTTGTAATGGAAGCCAACAATGTTACTTGCATCAGCAAGTGCTTTTCTCCATGATTCAACTATGGTGGTGTCCTCATTTTCGTGTCTATTAAATGCTTCTTTGAATTTTCTTTTCTGTTTTCTCACATCTGTTGGTTCCACATTATAGAATATCGGTATAACAATAAGTCCTCTGTCCTTACTGCATTTCATGATATATGTGAGTTCCTGTAGACACCAGGAAGAGTCTCCATAGTTTTGAGAGAAGATTACCAGAGCAATTTGTGATTCTTCGATAGCAGTGAAGAGGGATGGACGGATGGATTCACCCGGAGTAAGTTTTTCATCATCCTTGAAAGTGAGGATTCCTTTATCTACAAGAGCCTTGAAGAGATTATCTACAAAGCCGAAGCGGGTATCTTCACCTCTGAAACTAAGAAATACACCATGTATATACGACGGAGAAGAACTGGGAGCAGACTGAGAAGAGGAAGATGCCATTGATGCGTTTAAAGTGAGTATGAGAGCTGCAAAGGAAATTAAAAGAAGCTTTATGAGGTTTGTTTTGTAGATCAATAAGATCTGAGTGAGATAACCTTCAAGCACTATCATATATATTAAAAAGTTTAGAAAGTTCCATATTTTCTTCTTCATATGATAAATAATACAATTAAGATTGAAATTCCAAGAAAAAAAATCATAGAGATAGAAAGAGTTCTACAATATTGTATTACTTCTTTTTTTTGTCTCTTGATGAAATTTTTAATTATAAGTATTTTTGTGTTATATAGATTTGAATATTTTCTTAATTAAAATGATAAACAAAAGAAAGGAAAACAGTACGTATTGTTATTATTAATTAAGTTGCATGTAATAATCCAGAGTTGTTTTATATCCTCCTAATAGATCTTTCTAGTTATCTTTCTACTAACATGATTAACACAAGTGTCAAAATCTTGGCTAAATACGAAAGATAAGTGTGGTAAAAGCTAAGGTGTATTGAGTTAGATGTACACAAAGTATTATGAAAGATATGTGTGCTGTGGAATCTTGGCTAAATGCGAGGGAATGGAATGGTTCAGCATCGTGGTGACAGTGGATTAGTTTCTCGATCATCAGATTCTCAATCAGAGTGGAAAGATTCATCAAGTGATGAGAAAGTTGAGATGATCGATTTCATTCTAGTAGTACATCAACTAAAGATAAGCTAATTGGAGCAAGTCAGACAAAAATCAGAGACTATTTTGGTGAATAAATGAGTAAATCATCTAAGAAAATTAAAGGCAAAAAAATCGAGACGAATAAAGCTGTGTAGTTTTAAAGATTTTTACCTGGATACTTATAAGTCGAAACTGTTCAAAGCTTTCTCCAAGATTAAAGGTGAAGAAGAGATTTAAAAGTCTCAAGGTGGTTAGTGATACTGGTGAGCTAAATATCACAGGAAGGAAGGTTTGCAGCAGTGGTTTCTATGTGAACACGTCATATGTAAGATATGCATTATTGTAGCTTGGTTTTATTAGAAAAAAATGGTATCGTCTCTCCTCTCACATGGCTTCTCTCTTTCCTAAAGACTTTGTTTTTGGGTCTTTTTATAATATATAATTGACTGCTGTGGGTCAGGTATGGACCACACGCCACACGGGCACACGGTTATATTTAAGGCTATTATTAATGTGATGGGCAATATGATGTGAGCACTATCATGTTTTAATTGGTAAGGTAAATGTTCATTTTTTAGAAGAGTTAATTGCAAAATTCGTCCCTAAACTATTCCGAAAATACAGATTCAGTCATTTAAAGATCGAAAGTACAAAAACCATTCTTATTTTGCCTAAGTTGGTGCAATTATAGTCCTTATGCTAACTTCCGTTTGCTTGGCCCCGTTAAGCCCTCACATGTGCCATCCACGTGAGGGTAAAATGGTCACAATAACTCACACAGGCCTTTTTTATTTCTATTACGCGCCTCTTCTCTAATTTAATAGCCATTACGGTTGGTTTAGGAGTGCGTATACATTTATTTAGACCTAAATCAAACCGTAGTCCAGTTGAAATCGTATGCGATGGGTGAAATTTGGCAACTACGAGCAGCAAATGATGACATTGGGGACTTGAATCAAGTGTATGGTAAGTTAAAAGCTTTGATTTTTATGGTGTATATGTAAAGATGTATACGGTTATGTTAATGATAGGTTTAATCTAACCTAGTTTGTATACAATGTGTAGATGGACATCCCGACATGTTTTCAATGAAGGTTCATTTTGGTGGTAAGTTCACTAAATTTCCAGGAAGGAAATACATTGATGGTGAGTTTCTGTTTGTTGATGCTATTGATATGGACCTTTTTAGTATTATAGAATTGAATCATATTCTTGAAGAGTTTGGGTATCATGGTAAGGATCAGATTATTTACACTCACTTTTTAATACCTGGTGAGGACTTGGATTTTGGCCTCCGTGCCTTAGGGAGTGATGATGATGTTAGGATGTTGAGCAAATATGTTAGTGATCATAAACTGATTTCTGCTCGTAGTTGCCAAATTTCACCCATCGCATACGATTTCAACTGGACTACGGTTTGATTTAGGTCTAAATAAATGTATACGCACTCCTAAACCAACCATAATGGCTATTAAATTAGAGAAGAGGCGCGTAATAGAAATAAAAAGGACCTGTGTGAGTTATTGTGACCATTTTACCCTCACGTGGATGGCACATGTGAGGGCTTAACGGGGCCAAGCAAACGGAAGTTAGCATAAGGACTATAATTGCACCAACTTAGACAAAATAAGGATGGTTTTTGCACTTTCGATCTTTAAATGACTGAATCTGCATTTTCGGGATATTTTAGGGACAAATTTTCCAATTAACTCTTTTTTAGAATTACAATACTTACAATAACTAATATTAATATAAATTAAAATAATATTAAAGTATAATAAGTACTTATAAGTTGTAGTGAAATATGTTTTTTTCCGGTTTTTCTATATTCTTTAACTAATATTATATCTTAATTATATTAATCAAAGTGTTATATCCCAGCTATATTAGGTGTATTATATGTTTTATAAGATGATTCTATCCTCGTAGTAAATTAAAATGTAAATTTAAAACTAGGGTTAGAGAGTGTCTGTTTTGTGTTTAAAATAAATTATATTCAATTTTGAATATTTATTAAAAATTATATCTGTTTAAAGCATAAAAGGATAAGAGGGAACAAAATCATATCAAATATTATAACCAGCACCTAGTTTTATTTTTTTAGAGTGGATAAATTAGGTCATGATTAACATTCAACTCTATCATTTTTTTATTAGAGTTAATAACTTACAAGAAACTTTTTCTAAAAATATGTTTTAGTGAGTCAAAAATACTAGTTTGGATAAGATATTCCCTGACGACTTTCAACAAAAAACAAAGGAAATTTTCTATTCTAGTTTTATTTCAATGATGAAATTTATCCTATTTTTTTTACAGCAGAACACACGTACGCACTCTAATATACTCTTAAATCTATATCTTATGTTTATAGCGAGACTTGAACCCATAACCACAAATCAAGAACAATACCTTCTACCGCTAAGCTATAAGTCCTTTAGTAATTTATCCGCTCTTATAAAACAATTTTAAAACTTATTATTACTATATATAATAAATCCTTTCACTCAATTAAATATCTAACATCCTTTTCTTTATTACTATGTCAAAAAAAACTCAAAATTATTAGTCTCTATCATCATGAATTCACAATATTGACGGTGGTAGATGAATGCCATTAATGGCTCACATACGTCTACATCTCCGAAGTCTAAAGTGCAGAGACATTGAATTTTCTAAAAGTAAATATGCAGGAAATTTCTTGGGTAGATTTTTTTTCTTGACAATATTATAAGCATCAATATATTTGATATAAAGTCTTATAATATTATAAGTATCTGTTAATTTTATTTCGTTTTATCAATGTCTTTTTTTATTTGTTTGATACGATGGAAAGTAACATAAATTTTGTGCGTACGTCAATTAAAAATTTATTTACTTCCGATTTTAAAGTTACTTTTAATTAAAATAACGAGTTAGAATGTTAATTCTAATGTGTGATTCGCTAATTTAGCATATATGCGATACTTGTAACCAATGATCGCTGCTTTTTTTGATATTATTTTTTAATAAATGTCTTTATGGCCAATATTTTAACATAAATAAGCAATATAAAATATATTTAACTAATTAGCGTACATAATTGAGCGAATTAAATAATGTTTGCCATTTTTTAATATCAACATGAATTAATTGGTGATTAATTTTAATATTATATATAATTTAAAAACTATGATTTTCATATAAAAACTATGAGACTTGTTTGTAATATCATTAATGATTAATTAATATAGATATATTGTTTATTAATACTAGTATTTTACCCGCGCGATGCGACGGGGTAAAATAGTTTCATTTGTCGACATATGGGTGTTCAAAATTCGGATATAAACCGTTTTAACCGTAATCCGAACCGCTCCGTAACCGAAAAGGCCGAAACCATTTTCAAATTCGGTTTCGGTTCGGTTTAAAAACCGAAATTGATTACCATAAACGGTTTTCGGTTCGGTTACGATTTTCAAACCAACCGAATTATATATTATATAATATATAAATGTTTTAAAAAAATTTAAAGTACCCTCTCCCTGGCTCCCTCCGACTTCTCGCCTTCCTGTCATTAAATTCGGGACAGTTTTTGTAAACAATTAAAATGTATTAAAATTCTGACAGTTTTTTGTAAAACATTTAAAGTGTCATTAACTTCATGAGAGAGTTTTTGTAAAACATTTAAAGTGGTTAAGATTATTGCTTAAACATATTGTAAATAATGCTATTTGAGTTGTACAATTTTAAAAGTGTTAAGATTGTTACTGGAAGTTAATCAACTCAACTTTACCCCAAAAATCCGAAAGAGGGTTAGGATCTAGCAGTCTCAAAAACTAATTATATAAAAGAAAAATATGATACCATAGTTACTCAAGCAACCACAAACAAAACAAGCTGTTTGTTTGTATGCGTGTGTGTGCGTCTAACAATAAAAAAACCGACCTGGTTTCTTCCTCCTTTGTGGTCGGCCGAACCAACAGGGAGAGGGGAATAGAGTTTTTTAGTGACTTGTTTCTTAAGCTATCTCATTAATTTATGAGGTAAAATTAAGTTATATCTATTTTAAATACCATTTTATTTAAAATATATCAAACCCAGATTTAGCCCATATGAAATTTGGTTTAAGTAAAAAGTGAATTAATGTAAAATGTGTAAGAGGCATTCACAAGATGACATGTGGCAAAACTATAAAAGGGTAAATTAGACTTTTTATATCTTTTATGATGCACTTAAAAAATTTTAATTATTCAAACTAATCCATATTATGTTGGTAAGTATTCCCGCATGTTTTTATCATTTTCTCCAATGAGCACTCTCTAGTTTCTTTATATTGCTTTAATTCTGTTTCATGTCTACTTACAAATTGATTTAAAAATATGTACAGTGTTCATCATTTTAATCGAACAAAATAATATATTCATCGATTTTTGAATATATGATAATCCATCAATTATTTACTACGCAATCATCAATTTTTGAAATAAATTATGAAGTTGGGCATCCTTCAATTTTTAAAATATATGATAATTCACCAATTATTTAATTTACAGTCATCAATTTTTAAAATAAATGAAGTTCCGCATTTTTCAATATTATTGTATATTAAATTAATAACATAAATGAAGTGTGCATACCTTTTCTTTCCGATGAATCATTTCTTTCTGATAAAACAGTCTTTTATATAGTGTTTTACCCGCGCGATACGGCGGGGTAAAATATGTTTTTTTAGGATAATATGTAACTTTTGAAGTAAAATTAAAAGAAGAAGAGTGTGATTATCGATAATATGTGTTGTCTATATTAAAACCATTTTAAAATGACTAAATTTAAGATAAGTAATCAAGATATACTTTAAGAAATCTTTTTTTTAACAAAATTTATGTTAAATTTAATATTATTTAAATCACAACAAATATTTAATACCTTAAAGAAATATTTATTAATTTTTGAAAACTATTTTAATTAAGTAGTACAATTACTAAAGATTACTTACAATACCTTAAAGCAATAAATTATTGTACTAAACTTGAGTTCAATTTAATATGCAATAAGGCATAATAATTGGTTGAAATTAATGTAATTAATTAGTTTGTTTTGTAACTTACAATTAATTAATTTTCATAATTTCAATGTTTGAAAATGTTGCTTTAATGTATTGTAATATATGCAAAATGTATTGTACTACTTAACTTAAAAAAATCTTAAAAAGAATAGGCTAAATGCTTTATAAAGTAGTAAAGATATTTACGCAATCGCAAACAGCATTAATAAGATAAACTTAATTCTTTTAAAATTCCCTTTAACTCGTTATTAATTAATGAGACATTCAATTTAATAGTCGTATTACCCAATTAATATCAAAACATATGTAAGACCACTTCTACATTAATATCGTCTTTTTAATTATATATAAATAAAAATAAAAAAAACACATGAAGCCATAATTCCATATCAAACCATTCGAAACAGTTAACCACTTATTAGAGACTTGAGCGATGTATAAGAAAAATTACTGAAACACGCGAATTTTAAGAAAAATAAATTTTTGTTAAGTATAAAAAGCCAAAAACCTTTATTAGAATCAGGTTGTGGAAGCAATTAAAAACAACAAAAGCCGTTAATTGCGTGAAGATTGATACCGTATTTAGACCTAATTATATAACCTATCTAATCTCGCATATATCATACTGTTAAAAAAGATAAATGAGTAAATCATCTAAGAAAATTAAAGGCGAAAAAGACGAGTCGAAGTAAAGCTGTGTAGTTTTGAAGATTTTTACCTGGATAGTTATAAGTCGAAAATGTTCAAAGCTTCTCCAAGATCGAAGGTGAAGAAGAGATTCAAAAAATCAAAAGTCTCTAAAGTAAGGTTGGTGGTACTGAGCTAATTAGCTAAATATCACAGGAAGGAAGGTTTGCAGTTTCTATGTGAACACGTCTGTAAGATATGCATTATTGTACCTTGGTTTTATTAAATAAAAATAGTACCCTCTCTCCTCTCACATGGCTTCTCTCTTTCCTAAAGACTTTAATTTTTGGTCTTTTTATAATATATAATAATTGACTGTGGGTCAAGTATGGACGTACAATAATTAATATTAATATATAAATTAAAATAATAATAAAGTAAACTAATAATTACAAGAGCATCTATAATATATGTTTTTAAAATGTTTTTTAGTCACTTGAAAACTTTTAAAAATGATTTTTAACATTGCATTCAAAATAAAAGACTTTAAAAGTCATTGTTCAAGGACATTCCAAAAACAATTGTGTGTGTGAAGGATTAGGAAAATTGTGGGACCTAAGAAAATGCAAGGACTTTTGTAAGACCGAGCGTTGTGGTCGACTTGATTGGATCGAGTTGCAGCGGGTTCCATCGGGAACACCAAAACTTGGTTTTGGGTGAGGCCATTGAGTAAAGGGAACGGGTAGATGGACTCGGCGAAGGAAACGAGAAACCCACCCCCAGCCCCACCCCTCCAACGGCTAATTCTTTAAATTTTTTACCGTTATTTTTTTTTAATTACCTATTTCACTCTATAAATATTACCATTTCACCATTTTTCAACCCACACAACTCCTCTCTTCTACTTTTATATTTTTTAATCTACATTAAGAATTTTATATTTTTTTTCATCTAAGAAATATATATAGATCCAAACGAGGGTTCCACTCCACCATCAATCGGGCGTAACCGTTCATGGGTTACGAGTTCTACACTGACACGTGAGGAAAATCCATTTTTCTTAGATGTTCCGCCACCACCCTACCAACCAAATCCATTTTTCGCCGCTCCCCAATTCAAGTATACGGGGATGCTTAATCAACAATTCCCACTATCTCATCTCGGATATCCAATGCCTCAACAACCGCCACAACAATTTCCTCTCGACACAGGATGATTTTTTTTGATATCGTGCCGGAAACCCAACAACAAACGCAACCGGAAACCCAACCGGAAACGCAACCATCACAACGTAAAAAAACCGGAGCATTTGCCAACCGAACAAAAGCAAGTCCGTGGACTTCCAACGAAGAACTTGTGTTAGTCACTGCTTGGATCGATACCTCCGAAGATCCAATCGTTGGGAATTCGCAAAAACAAAGTATAATTCTTATCTTTAGTCTTTTTATTATTATTATTATTATTATTATTATTATTATTATTATTATTATTATTATTAATCCGTATATTATTATTATTATTATTATTATTATTATTATTATTATTATTATTATTATTATTATTATTACTAATCTAATATTATTGTCGTTTGTAGTTAACTTTTGGGAATGCATCTTGAAGTGTTTTAGAAAAATACTTGGCAAACCCAGAGATTACCACAATGTCCACCATGTAAATGCCAAGTTTAAAGATATCAATACGAATGTGACAAAGTTTGCGGGGATCTACAACAACCTCTACAACACGAGAGGTAGCGGTATGAGCAAAGCCGATATTTTAACTCCCGCGCTCAGCTGTTACCGTGAGAATAATCACAATGGTGCGTTTGGTCATCAGAGTTGTTGGGAAATTCTTAGGAATTCTCCCAAATGGCACCAAGTTCCACCCGTTGATGCCACCTCTCATCCTTTAAAAAGAACCAAAACCTCGTCATCCGATACGAACCAAGTTCCAACCACGACCTCCTCCGACGCACACGTCCATATTGACTTGAACGAGGATGAAGATGAACATGACGCCCCAACCTAACCTCGACGACCCTTCAGTAGAGATTGGGGAAAGCGGGCGGCGGCATCGGGATCAACCGGAACCGGAACGAGGTCGAGAGATGAGATCATCTCGTCTTTGTTGAGCGGAATGACAAGTTTACAAACGCAAAATGCTCAGTTTCTCGAGATGCAAGCGGAACAAAATAAAATGAAAGCCTTCGAACTTTTCATGCAACCGACGAGTCATCTTTCGGGAGCGGCATTGGAAAATATGAAGAAAATGAAGGAGGAAATACGTCGCAAGTACGGGTGGACCTCAATGGATTAAATATTATTTTTAATTTTTAGTTTTTAAAATTATGTATTTTTTTATTTTAAAAGTTTAGATTTTTTTAAGTTTAAATTATGTAATTTTAATTTTTAGTATTGTTTGAATTTTAAATTAATTAAATTAATGAATTATATTATTTATATAATAGGTTATTTGTTAAAATAAAAAAAAGAATAACAAAATGAAAAAAGATTGGGTAATAGAAGGTAAGGTATAACTTGATATTGGGTAAATTAGAAAGGTAAGGGAGAGTGAATGATGTGGCGCTGATATGACATCAGGTAAGGGTTACATTAAGGTAACCCACAACGCATAACCTAAAGGACAATGGATTGCAAAGAAGAGTTTTTAAAATTTTTTAAAAGTGGGATAAACTGATGTGACACGATGTGGCAGTGTGAATGACTAAATTTTGGTTTTTAAAGGTTTTTGAATTGTAAATGCTCTTACAAGTTGTAGTGAAATATGTTTTTATCCGGTTTTTCTGTATTCTTCAACTAATATTATATATTTCTTATATTAATTAAAGTGTTATATCCCAGCCATATTAGGTGTATTATATGTTTTTTAAGATGATTCTATCATCATAGTCAGGGGCGGACCTACCCTTTGTGGGGGGGGGGGGGGGGGGGGGTCAAGCGCCACCGGTTATTTGACGGTTCGCAGTGTTAATTTTCGACTTTTTGAGACGATGCTACCGGTAAATTTTCGGGTTGCACCGGTGATGCCACCAAAATCAAAGGAAAAAAGAAACTTTTAAAAAAAAAATGATAAGAAATAGTTTAATCTTTCAGTTTATACCTTTAAAATACTTTAATTTACCTTTAAAATAACATTTTAGTTAACAGGTCTTCATATAAATTGTGTTTTGTTTTAAAATTTGGCCTTAAAATACCAGAAAACAGCCGAAACCTCGTTAATCCGACCCGATTAACCGGAAACCCGAAAAAAAACCCGAACCAGACCCTCAAACTTATTTAATTTTATTCTCGCATTATATGGTGCTACCGGTCCCCAGAAATCCTAGGTCCGCCACTGATCATAGTAAATTAAAATGTACATTTAAAACTAGGGTTAGAGAGTGTCTTAGGTCATAATTAAAATTTTAATTTCACAAATTCAACTCCATTTTTTTATTAGTGTTAATAACTTACTAGAATTTTTTTTTAAATATGTCTTTGTGAGTCAAAACTACTAACTTGGATAAGATATTCCCTGACGACTTTCAACAAACAAAGAAAATTTTCTATTCTAAGACAGTTTTATTTCATTGATGAAAATTCTCCGCTCTTATAAAACAATTTTAAAACTTATTATTATTATTATATATAATAAATCCTTTCACTTAATTAAATATCTAACATCCTTTTCTTTATTATTATGTCAAAATTATTAGTCTCTATCATCATGAATTCACATTATTGACTGTTATAAATGAATGACATTAATGTCCCCTACATACGTTCACTATTACAAAAAACACATTCAGACCCCCGGTTTTAGACCCGGTTTTTTAAAAAATCACCAAACACCGGGCTTAAAAGGTCAGACGCGCGTTTTTAGAGATTCAGGCCCCGTTATTTACTACACAACCGGGTCTGAATGTCTGGAAAACATTCTGGCCCGGTTTTTTCAAGAAACCGGGTCTAAATATTGTACTATCAGCGCCATTTTAAGTTGTGAACACATTCAGACCCGGTTTTTTTATTAACGAAGCGGGTCTAAAACGTTAAAACCGTAACCGTTTTCAATTTTGGATATAAAACGTTAAAACCGTAAACGGAACCGAGCCGTAACCGTAAAATCCGAAACCGATCCAATTACCATAGTAAATACTATAATAGGATTTTGCAAACCAAAATAAATATTATAATATTTTTTTATTATATATATTATTATATATTTATATTATATTATACAAATATTATATTATCACTTTGATGAAAATTAAAGCTCCCGCCTCCCTCAACTCGGTGCCCCCATCTGATGGAATAACTCATTTTGAGTTTTTCAGTATTCATTTGTGTGCCCTAATTCCTAATCGCCTAAAAGCAACTCCCGAGTGCCACCATCGACTTCCATGAGACCATCGATTCACCGAAGCGGCGAAGCCATTGACGCACAGTTATGCCCTAATCCCTAATCCCACCGGCTGTTTGTTCTACCATTTCACGATTTTCACGAGACCTAAGACCACCGAAGGCTGACGCAGTGAGCCGGTGACTCACAGTTGTTCCGCGACTCGCAAGACCACCAAACTCCGAAGCCCAACGCAGTGACGGAACAGTTCACCGGCCTGTTCCACCATTTCTCGACTTCCACTCACGAGATATTGGACCAAAGGCTGGTGAAAAAACCCGCAACCCATTGAGCAGACCTAAACTAAAAGCATTTCAATCAGGTACTACTTCTGAATTTCGACCCATATAAACTATTTTTAACTACTGAGCATGTTTAATTGTACACAATAAACATAGCTTATTATCACTTCACTTCATTGTTGGATCTATTTTCCTTCAAACAATTGTCTGTGTAGTGTGTACACTCTAGTTTATACTTTTTGTGATGAAATAATGTTTCTGATACTACCCACTCCTAACAGAGAAAGAAGTGTAAATCCATCAGTTCCCTGATACAATCCATGATTTGTTGTTGTATTTGAAACCTGTGGGTCTTAAAGCCTCGAACTTGCTATGTTTTCTATGTTCCCTGTTGGATTGGTGCTTAAGCGTGCTTTAGGTAGTTGGGGCTTTAAATCAAGTTTAATGGGCTTTAAAAAAATAGCGGCAGTAAGTTCTGTTGGGAATAAGTTTAATAGCATTGCTTTACTTGATTAGTGATGAATGCTATTTTCTAATGATCAGGGACTAAGTTCTGTTGAATTCAAAAATTTGTTGTGGTTCCTGTTTTTTATAACATTGATTGTTACTTATTTTCCTTTTCTTTGTGGCTGGGTCAATATTGGTTTTGATGTGTTTGAGATTAACTTTTTGTAAAATGATATCTTATCACATGTAGTAGTTATATAGGCAAATTGATGAAGATAGATAATATTTACGTTTATTTTGAACAATGGAAATTCTTTAATGCTATGCTATTTTAGTTGTTGTTTTAGCTTCTTATTCTTCTTTCTTATTGCAGTTTTGGATTTTGTATATAACCAATCAAGGATTTGTGTCGATTTCCCACTTGTTCGTACGAGGATGAAGTCACACTTTACTTAACCGAAACAATGCAATGGCAAACTCACAAACGTTTTTTTCTCGCTCCGTATTGGCAAGGGTACTTTATATAACTACCTTTATCGTTATATGGTTTATATGTATATTGCATATACTAAAATGTATCGACACATAATCAGTGACCACTGGACATTGTTTATCATTCTCCGTAATACACGTACGGGATTTATATTAGATTCTATGAAGAATGGCAAGAACCCTTATAGCTACCTCATCACAAAAAGTATGGAAATGTAAGAATTATCTTAAATTTATATAGAATTCATTTTTATTATACTTAATACACTAACATTAGTTCTTTTATTTTTTAGGGCTGTTAGAACCGTAATGAAAGATAAAAAGGAAACCCCTATGAAATGGACGTTCGCCGAGGTAAATTATCTTGATCATCTTATGTTAGATATATATTAAACTTATTTGTGTGTTGAATTTTATCAAATTTAGTGCAATCAACAATCAAGCGGTTGGGAGTGTGGCTATTACATCATGCGGTGGTTCCACGAATTTATGTTTCATGGACAATTTTGCTTCCCGGATACAGTAAGTGCTTGCAAGTACAATTTTGTTTTCCGGATAGAACTATAACATTGTTTTGAATTTTGTCTATTGCCACTTCTTGTTAAAATCTCTTAGTTAAATAATTTCTTTTTTTAATATGCATATAGATTCCATGGAAGAACACTAGTCCATTTGACCAAAAAGATTTGGATGATATTGTTGGTATATAGCTTGACACATTTATGACGGCTTTCTTTTAAGGTATATATATACATGCTTTTTTCTTTTAGCCTAATGATGACGAAATTATTCAAACGAAGAACTTGTTACGTATACTTTAATCTACTTCATTTTTTTACTATAAATTATTTATGCTATTGTTAGTAATTAGTTACTAAGATAATTCTTTCTTTCTATTTGTGTAGGGTTCCTTTTTAATTACAAGAGATAATCTATGCGTCGCGTTGCAAGTTAAGAAGTATACATGTTCCTACACATGTTTTTGCTATGTAGATATAATGTCAACTTTTTTGTCTTAGCTCCTTTGATTTTTGCCACATTCACAAATAAGCACAAGATAGTGGGTACAAAATGTTGTTTGAACATATGGTAGTAAACATGGTTCATTGAACAATCCTTCCGAATTGCTTGAATTCAACTAATGTGAATTGTTATTATGTTCGGTTAACCAATTTGACTCAATTGGTTTTTATTTATTACTTAATAGTTGTTTATTATCATTGTGATGTTACATGGGTCGTATATTATTAGCTGGTAAAAGCAGGAAAAAATATAAAAATAATTTTTTTTAAAAAAAAATTTAATAGATTCAGACCCGGGTTTTTAATATAAAACAGGGCTTAAAAAGTGAACATTAAAACCTTAAAAAAGAAGAATTAGATCCGGTTTTTTACCATAAAACCGGGCTTGAAAGTAGATTTAGACCCGGTTTTTTAACCCGGCTTGAATCATCAGATTTTCAGGCTACCCCCCTTTCAGGACCCCCCACAAAACCGGGCCTGAAGGTCTTAAAAAACCGAGTCTGAATGTGTTTTTTGTAGTAGTGGTCTCTCCAAAGTCTAAGGTGCAGATACATTGAATTTTCTAAGTAAATATGCAGGAAATTTCTTGGTTAGATTTTTTTTTCTTAAATCAATAAATACGTAAAATCCTTTTTCATTGCTACAATTTAATTAGTGATACTATGTCACCTATAAGTTATAACTAAAAGGGTTTAGTTCACAAAAATGTATTCATTTTGACACGTTTTGCTATTGTATGTATCGAATTTTAAAAGTTTCTATTGTGTATCAAACTTCTAATTTGTTGCTATTGTATGTATTTTGGATACATAGAAAAAGAAAAAATGTGTAAGTTTAGTACATACAATAGAAAGTTTAATTCGCACAAAAGCGACAAATTAAATATTTGATACATACAATAGAAATTTTAACGTCAAATACACACAATAACAAAACGTGACAAGTACGATACACTTTAATTAACTAAACCCTAACTAAAATGCCTTCCCTACACTATATTAAACGGTGTAATGTTAGCGGTGAGTTACACTTATTCAACATATTGAAGTTAGTTTACGTAGTTGATATATCATGCTTATGAACCAGAACGAGAAGAGGAAGATGAAGATGCCATTGATGTGTTTAAAATGTGAATGAAAGCTGCAAAGGAAATTAAAAGAAGCTTTATGAGGTTTATTTTGTTGATCAAGAGATCTGAATAAGATGTACCTTCAACCACTATCACATATATTAAAGAGTTAAGAAAGTTCCATTTACTTTCTTCATATCATTAAATATTACAATTAAGACTTAAATTTCAAGAGAAAAATTCATATAAAGATAGAAAGACTTCTATAATATATATATTTTTAATTATAAGTATATTTGTGTTATATAAATTTGAGTTTTTCCTAATAAATTGTTAAACAAAAGTAAGAAAACATTAAAGTATTGTTAATATTAACTTGCATGTAACAATCTACTTAGGTTCTATACTTTCCTAAAAAAATTTATATTTATCTTTCTACTCACAAGATTAACATAAATGTTAAAAGTATTAGAGAATGTGAGGAAAAAGAATTAGTTGGTTACACATGTCATCTTTTTGTTAGTAGGAGAATAAAGTAAAAGAAAACCATACGAATAAAGAGTTAATGCATAAAAAAACAATGATTATATGTAAACCAATAATATTATAATAAAAAGATCGATTAGGTCGATCATAAAAAAACTTAATTAAATAGACGGATATAATTAGATATTTCTAGGGAAAAAATGAAACTGAAAAATTATAGGGCTAACATAACTTAATTTAGGGCTAACTTTTATTACCAAGTTAAAACTGAAAAATTATAATTACTTATCACATGCATTTACGATGTGGTTTTATAAGATATATTTTCTTTGAAACATTAATTAAGATTTTTTTTTTCATCACACGGCTTCTCTTTCCTAAAGACTTTGCTTTTGGTCTTTTTATAATATATAAATTTACATTATCATTTACCATAAAGCCAAAACTTCTATAAAAGAATTAATATGCAATGCTATTATTATCAAGTGGCCGGCATGATGTGCTTTCCATCTCATTATCATGTATGATGTAATTGGTAAGAAATGTTCACTTTCAGAATAACAATACAATAATTAATATATAAATTTAAATAATATCAAAGTAGGGGAGGGTTCAAACGAAAACTGGCTTTTTCGTACGAGAACTGCGATAACTAATCTTAGTCGTTGATTTCATAATTTGACTTCATGGATGTAGAGCGTGAAAGATCAAGTGTGATGGGGGTGCATGTGAGAAATTCATGAGTGGGCAATGACATTAAAGGAAGGAGAATTGGACGGCTCAGATTGGTTTTCGCAGTTCTCGTACGAAAAACAGTTCTCGTTTGAACTTTTGCCTATCAAAGTAAACTAATAAGTACTTATAAGCTGTGGTTTCAAGCCTCACAGTAAATAAAAGTGTAAATTAAAAACTACGATTTGAGAGTTTGTTTTGTGTTTAAAAAAAGTTTTAATGTCCTTGTGAGTCAAAAATACTAGCTTGGATACTATATACCTTGATGCATTGAACAAACAAAGGAAAATTTCTATTCTAATGGGTTATTTAAAAATATTAGTAAATTATCAACCAAGTATGAAATTGTTTTATCAAGGTCATTTACCTTTTTATTTCATTATGAAATTTCTCGTGAATGACCTTTATTTCAAATTTTGAGCTCGATCTCAACTAGGTAATTAATACTCTGTAGTTCAGCTTACTTCCGCTTCATTTCTAGAATTAGTATATTAAATAATAATATTAATCAATCTTAGAACTTGTTTGTTTTTTAAAATAAGTACTTATTTTTAAAAGGGTTTAGTTTTAAAAAGTGTATTAAACTTGTCACTTTTTGCTATTATATATATCCATTTTTCAAAACTATTATTTAGTGTATTCAAGTATCAAAAACTACTATTTAGTACATCATAACCTATAATAATAGGTTTCATATGATATGTGACTTTCTCTATTAAATAATTACAAATATAATAATAATACTAATAAATTAATAATAACTAATAATAATAATTGGGACATCGATTCATCCTGCATACCACCATACCCAGAAGATGGTTCTCAGGCATCATCTCTGCCAATCGATGGTAAATACCAATATACTAACCATCAAGTGCACCATCTCCGGTGACACAAAACCGGTGACTCAAAACCATTGACTGCAAAACCATTGACTGCAAAACCAGTCGCCGTTGTTGAGGTTCTCAAGCGACGAACAGATCGATGGGGGTTAGGGCTATTTCGAACTCACCACCGGACTTCTTAAGCGACAAACAAGCGACGTACGTTTAGGGTTTCAACAAACCGATTTTCGAACAGATCGAGTTAGATTTCTCCATTTTCGAACAGATCGATTACGGTTAGTGTTCTCCGCCGTTGTGGGGGTTCTCATGCGATTTTCGAACAAGAAACGAACAGGCGACGCCTTTGTGGGGGTTCAAGAAGTCTCCATTTTCGAACAGATCGTGTTAGGGTTCTCCATTTTCATGTTAGGGTTTCAACAGATCGATTAAGGTTCTTCATTTTCGAACACAGATCTTGAATTCCATATTTGTTCTTGTTTGATTCATCTACTTTGTGTTATGATACCAGATTTGTTCTTGTGTAATTAATTTTTTTTATCTTGAATCTGGATTTGGGTTGATTAATCTTGTGTGTGATGAGATAACAACCTGGCAGAGTGTTCTTCATTCTCGATTTGGGTTAACTGGAAGGCTGTTCTTCATATTTCCATCCATGTTCTTCATATGTTCATTCATCTTATAATTTTCTAATGAATATTAATGACATGGCATTTGATTAATGATGTGGCATGGAAAATTAAATGAAAATAAAAAATGTGACTTGTTACCTCTTTCAAAGGTAACCAAGTACATAGATTGGTAGTTTTAAAAACTTGAATACGTCAAATAGTAGTTTTGAAAATTGTGTATATACAATAACAAAAAGTGACAAGTTCGATATACTTTTTGTAACTAAACCTTTTTAGAAATGTCTGTGGGTGAGCAGACATTTCATTATAAGACTGTTTGTTAAAAATAAGGTATACAAGAATAAAATCTTATTTCCACTTATTATCACTTATTTTAAGAAATGATTAAAAATCACTTATTCTAATAAAAAATCACTTATTCTAAACCCGCCACCGTCCACCACCGCCGACCACCACCGTTCACCCCCACTGACCAACATCTGCCACCGCCCCATCACCACCAACGACCACCCACCGCTGCCGCTCCCCGTCTTCGCCGCTGCCCCAGTAACCGCCGCCGCCTCGTCACAGCTGCCACCCCGTCACCGCCACTGTTACCACCACCGCCGCCCCCGTCTCCGCCGCCGCGTCACCGCCAACGACCACCCACCGCCGCCAACCATCCACCGCCACCGCTGTCACCACCGTCGCCGCCGCCGACCACCCACCACCGCAGTCTTCTAATGAATTTGTTATGTTAGTTAAGCAAATTGTATATCAATTTTATTTTTATTTTTTTGAATATAATGTTTTAGATATTGGATATTAATGTTTTAGATGTTGGGTATTAATGTTTTGAACCGCCAACAACCACCCATCACCACCGTCACCACCGCCGACCACCAACTGCCACCGCCGCCGCTACCATCACCACCGCCGACCACCCATTACCACCACCGTCACCGCCACCGCCACCGCCACCGCCGACAACCACCCACCGCCGCCGCCACCGTTACCATCGCCACCGCCACCGTTACCACCACCGCCGCGTCACCGCTGCCGACCACCCACCGCCGCGTCACCGCTGCCGACCACCCACCACCGCCATCACCGCTGCCGCCACCGTGGCCGCCGCCGACCACCGCAGTCTTCTAATGAATTTGTTATGTTAGTTAAGCAAATTGTATAACAATTTTCTTTTTGTTTTTTTAAATTTACTGTTTTAGATATTGAATATTAATGTTATAAATCTAAATATTTGGTAATTTTACTTAAATTGTTGAATTTAGTTAAAATTGGAAAAATATAGTAAATAAAATATTTCTTAAAATTAAAAAAACAAACAGTCTTATCTCGCAGACATTCGCAGACATAAGATCTTTTAAATCACATCTTATCCTGCAGACATGGAATAAGACATAAGACATTTATGTCTTCATAAAACAAACAGCACATTAGTTCCAACCTTGTACTATTGACACATCATTTCATCGCCTACCGGCTACCGGCATATCCTGCAATTATCAGTTATGTTAATAACTCTATAACCATATTGATTATTTGATTCTTATAAAGGTTATTTGAGATTTTGAAAGTTGTAATCAAAAGATTACAAACATTTTTAAACTTTCAATTTTTCATTTTTTATGAAGTCTCACGTCTCAGTTTAGTTTTTGGTGTGAAATCGAACCAATTTGGTGTGAAATGTGAATAACCCAAATAAGTGTCCGTTTTCATCGAATCAGTTTTGTTTTTTTGGAGTTTTTGTCCACACATTTTACAAACACCACATACACCTTATTACAAAGATTTCTTTAGATAATACAAACAAATTAGAGAAATTAAATCTGAAAACCTCTTACCGTGATCGAACATTATGTGTTAAGACTCCGAGACAAAACTCGAGCAAGCTATCTTGTACCACATAAATGACATTATGTTCCTACAGTCAAGGATAATGAAATACTAAACTTAAAAAATTACCATTTAATATATCAATCTCTTAAAGATGTATCCATTAAGCACGTATCAGGTATTTTTATTATTTTTTTATGTAATTTTTAGTTATTGAAATGCCACATGCAACTTGTAAGTCAAAGAACAGGAGCTTCATACAAATAAACTCAAAGATAGATGAACTTCAGGAACATATAATTTGATATCAAAGAACAAGCATATCAACTACAAACCATAAATTACAATGAACCAAAGAACTTCAGAAACGCAAACAAAAACAGATCATTGCAGGATTGTGACAATGCTGTTGTATCGATAAAATCAAGAACAAAGAACTTCAGAAACGCAAACAAAAACAAATCATTGCAGGATTGTGACAATGCTGTTGTATCGATTAAAAAAACCCCTAAAGATGAAGCCATGAAGGTACTATCGAAACCATCGATTGCATCGCACATGGAGATCAAAACCCCTATGAAATCAAATAGGAAACCCTTGATGAAGATGAAGATCGAAACCCTAATCTGTGTCATTTTGGTAGTATCAAACCTAGATGAAATCCTTTAAAAAGATGAAGATGAAAAAGACCTTTACTAAAATTGATGAACCCTAACTGATAAACCCTAAATTGATGATGTAGATGAACTCAAATCATAAGGAACCACAATTTTTGTTTGAATTAGGAATCAAGAGCCAAAACCGTCATCTCAAAATATCGCAGAAATGTAAATCTTGTTGGAATCCGAAGCAGATACACTAAATGGTGAGTTTTTATTTATTTATTAATCTTAGTTTCAAAAAAAAATTTAAAGAAAAACTTATTAGCATCATGTCACCACCATGTAATCTAAACCAGTGTCACATCATATTGTGACCGCCGATACACTAAATGGTAACTTTCAAAACTTCAATACATTAAATGGTAAGTTTTAGAATTTGATACACAAAATAGTAAAACTCACAAGTTGAATACATCTTCAAATAAAAAATTCGACTCAAGGTTTCCCAAAAGTTTCAATTAAACTGTGAACACTCCCTAAAAAAAAGGGGGGGGGGGGGGGGGGGGGGGGGGGGGAGGTTGTAATCTTAAAAACCCCATTTCTTCATACAAAATTAAATGATTTCGAATTAGTTGTATAAAAACTTTCTCTGCCATCAAGTTCACCTTTAAAGCATTTTGTATGCACGTCGGAAATGCTTTTGCACTTAAAAAAGAATGTGACAATAATATCTCCCTAGATAAGGAGAGACGAGACTTCACAAAGACTAGTTTATATGCTAAAGTTTCAATATAATAATTATAAGATAAGAAGAAAATGAAAAGGTAATTTGCATGCCATGAACTATAGTTTAGTGCTTGATCATAAATAAACCTACCTCTCTTTGGAGTTTGTAACTCAAACACTCAATTAGGCTGCGAGAAGATGCTCACGTCTGCTCTCGATGAATTTTTGCCTGAATTCCTCAAATTTTCCATTTGTAATGGACTAATGGCTCCTCTAATTAGGCGAATGAACGACAAATAACGGTGTGTGTTATCTCTGCATGAACAAAAGAACTTTTAGATATGTTGGTAGACGTGACAAACTGGCAATTTCAACCAATCTATATGGAACAAGTCGAATCAGGTTATATTTAATTGAGAATGGGTCAGACAGTAATACAGGATATATAACGAGGTTAAAACTAGATATGTTTAAGACCAAGAACTAGAAGAAAAGGTAAAACTACATCAAGGGGTAATCAACTTTGGTCAAATTCCAGTTTCAAGTAACCAACTTTTCGCCCTGAAATGCGATCAAAGCTACCACCCCGTGAGCATTTTGACCAGGTAAACGAGTCAAATTACATTAAAGTAAAAAATTCAAACTTTGGTGGCTTTTCTAGGGTAAAAAAAAACCGGTAACCTAAAATAAATTTTAACCAAAGGGGATTACTTTGTAATCCTATCAGCCCTAAAAGAAAGTGTTCAGAGAGAATTGCCAAGAAGGACAACAGGGAGTCTCAAATGATGCTCCATTCTTGTTACTACTAGAACTTTCTGGAAGATATAATTAATATAGAATCCCTTGGCACAGCAACAAATCCATAGCACTCCTCCAATTTTTGATACTGTCTTCGAATTAGGAGCCTCCATGCTGCAAGATACAGTAAATGTGATGATTTATACATGGTGTAATGAAACTCATTCTGATTATAGGGTGAATAAATTACTTTGAAATAATCAACTTAGGAGCAACTATAACAAAACATAAGTAGCTGTAACAAAAATGTTCTGAATATATTTATAATAATTGGCCAAAGCAATCAAACAGACTGGTTCTCAACTAGAATTTTTCAAAGAGCAATAGCACATCCAAACACTATTAAATCCCAATGCCAAACAACCCCAAAATACTTGATCATTTCAGTTAGTATTTATCTATTCAACTTCAAATTCGGTGATACTGACTCGTGGAACACAATAATTACCAGATAACATGGCTGCGCAAATATAAATGTCACATGCTGTCAAAATCCATATCAATGATACTTGTGAAAGGCATTACGATTGCAAAGTATCGATCACTTGTTATTAGAATGACTGAATATTATATCTAGAATCCGATTGTCTTACATTTTAAATCAAACTTACATAAAAACAAGGATTACTTACAAGTGCATGGGGCTAAACTGAAGGAGGCGAGAATCCCGATATGGAAAGGGGAAAGGTGATCCAGGGAAATGAAAGCAGGCAGGCCTTTGCGAGCTGTGAGAAGAAGAGCCGGTATTTCTATCTCTATGTCTTTTGCCGGCGGTACTCCTTGCTCATAGTTGTTGCTGCTGCTGCTCAATTGAAGCACGCCGACCCTCGCGCGCCATCTCTTGCTCCATGCCTTCTCCGCAAATTTCATCTTCCGACTGTTTCGATCTCTCTGCCGCTGTTCCGACTGCGGCACCCGTTTGTAGCCTGTCGCCGCGGCCTGTAATTTTTAGGAATTTTGGCGGACGCTTTGGGGTTTCGTAATTAGAAGAAAGGCATGTATAACAGATTAACTACTATCATTTTTATTTAATTTATTTATTTATTTATTTTTTAAGGCTTAGTGGTTAGTGTTAGTAACGAGTTAACTCCGAACCCCAGGGACAACAAGATCGAATCCTCACACCTCCACCAGAGCCACACTCCTTGAGGGAATAAACCCTTCACCAAATCAGGGAAACCGCCATACACAAGGTCTTGGGTTGTAAATCCCCAGTACCACCAGACCAAAGCCTTGGTAACTATCATTTTTATTAACTTTACTAAATTAAGGGGTGTTTGATATAGTTATGAATTATAAGTTATTAAGCTTTTTCTAAATTAGTATGTGACATTTTATTATTGTAAACTTGGTAAAAAGATACATGTTTACATTCAAAGAAGAGAAGGTGTTAGAGAAAAGAAAAAAAAAAGATATGTTTATATATATAAGTCCGTATGGTGAAAAAAGTTGTTTCCACTTGGTTTATTAAAATTGACTTATTTTTACTAAAGATAATCTCGTAAATTTAAGCTAATAAGATAATTCATAAACTAAGTTAATATGCTAAAAAGTGACACATGTTTAAAATTTTGTCGATAAAGATAAATATCGATATTGGAACATGTTTAAAAAGCACTCAGCTAAGTTGCAAGAAGATGCTCATGTCTGCTCTTGATGAATTTCTGTCTGAATTTCTCATATTTTTCATCTGTAATGGCTCGTTTAATTAGGTGAAAGAACGACAAATAATGGTGTGTGTTACGTCTGCATAAACAAAAGAAATTTTAGATTATATTGGTAGAGGTGACAAACTAGCAAATTCAACCAATCTATATGGAACATGTCAAATCAGGTTGTATTTATTGATAATAGGTCAAGCAGGTTAAATAACGAGCTTAAACACATCAAAAGTTGCTAAAACATTCATTCAAATACATCAATTATATACAAAATTTAACCAAAAAGTGTATAGAGGCTGGCTCAACCTAACCCAACCTTTTTGGCTAGAAAATAACCGTTTGACCTGACCTGTTACTCAACCTTTTTTTTCCAATTAATATTGATAGAATCACTAAAATATTGCAAGAATTTGCTTTCCTTACATTTCAAACAGAAATTGAGCCAGCATTTCATGAACATTGAGGAGATGATTGATGTAAGGTTTTGTATGGTTCTGGCGTGTGTAGCAGTTGCAGCATTCAACAACTCTTGTTGCATCTTTCCTTCATAAGCATATAGAAATGATGAGCTAAACACAAACAATGTAACAATGTTGTTAGCAAGGATAGAAAAACATGCTTCATACAATTTCGGCAGAGGTGGTGATTTCAACAAATTTCTTCTTAACAACATATATTGACACCCTAGTCCCTTTTAGGACTTGAAACCACCTTCAATACCGCAGATAAAAATCACTTGGTAAAATAAGCTGGATTTTATTCATGACATAATCAAAAGATTACAGCAGATAACCTAGCACTTGCGAAGCTAGCAGTCTCCCAAAAACCATCCACAGAGATTAACATAACGAATACCTACTCCTATATTGTCCATGCTATAGTATAAAGCATTTGATTCAATGTCTAATCCCTTAATTTTCAGTAATTTGAAATTACTACATTGCCCTCAAACATAAAAAATAGAGTAAACTATACAAGCATACATTTGGTCCTTGTGGTTTCCCTGAACATTATTAATTACGCTCATGGTCCCTCATTCATTTAAAATAATAGAGGTCCGTTATGTTTCTCCTACACCTATATCCCTTTGTCCTAATTCTAATTCTCTAAGTGTTGTTGTACAAGCATCGATTTAGTTTAAAACCGGTACCCGTTCGGTACCGGCATCGATTTAGTTCGGAAACTCCAAGTCAATACGCTCGCCCGTACAAGAACCGGACCAAACCCTAAAGTATCGAAATAAAAATTGTCAATTTCTTCGGGAATTTAGGTCAATACGGTAACCTGTTCAATGCAATCTTCCTTCTCTCAACTTAGTTGTCATAGTTGCATAATTGCTCCTAAAACATTTTATTTAAGATCAAAATTATTACCGTAACAACATTTTTTTCTGTTTTAGTAATCACAACCATCACATTGATTATTAATAGATGTATGGACAGAAAAGTGTTTGTGGGCCAGCTCACCCCACCCCGTTTGGTCATTTCAACCGATTTTGATCCGTTACCACCTCCACTTTCATCTAATGAACATTTTAAGGGACATGAAACATAAACTACAGATGCTAAATTGGTAACCATATGCTTGACTGACCGAAGTAAACTCGGTGCAAAATGCAAGGAAAATGGTAACCTGTTGAAATTTGGTGTAAAAGTATGAGTGAATCGAGATTGGGTTGACCAAAAACAGCTTTGAGCTAAAAAAAATCAGATGTAGCTTGTTAGACTAGTAAGAGATAAACACATAAACCCATTTGTAAGTAATGGGTCAAAATTGCCACGTAAGAGCAAATACACATCATTCAAGTCTCTTTAATTGAGATCCAAATGAGCGAACCATTTTAACTCAATCCCACAAACGATACATAGAATTTCATATGTATGTGTTTCAGTGTTTGTGAGAGGGTGTATATTCAGCCACAAGCCCACCATTACCTATAAACCGTTGCTTTAAGATTTATCTTTACGTAGTCATGAGTCATAGCACTCAGCCGAGGGTCGGACACATGTTTACATGTGTGAACCTAGGGTTTTGGTGGGGTGGGAGGACTCTTATATCCTTCTTCTCCACCAAATTTTATCAATATTACAATTAATTTCGAGATTTCAGAAATTTGTTTCTTGTCCTGCACCAAAAGGTTATAAGAACACAACATACCAAATACGTTTCTTTTTGCTACCTCTCGAGCACAAAGTTGGCATTCTTCAACACTAAATCCTCCAACAATGATCCAAAAAGAGCTCCATCTCTCTACATTACAGAAACTATTACAAAAATATTCCAAACAATCAAGAGGTTAATGAATTAATATATTTTTCATAGACCACCAACCATTGATCCTGTCATAGAGGTAAAAACAATGCTTGATTTGGTACGTATTTAATAAACATAAACATGTGTAATAAATGGTCAAATGCATATAGCACCCCTTAGTAAGAACAGATAAAGAAAACTTGCGAACCACAATCTAAATTATTAACTTTGGGTGATGATGACTACCGGATAAGGAAATGTTACGTTTTTAGACAAACCAACATAAAAATTGATGATGTAGCTGAAGCAAGTACTTCATTAGCTAAAGTAACCCACATGTCGGGCTTCATTGAAGAAATCATTTTCGTATACTCCAAAGGTTTCACCTGTGTCAATAACACATATTATAAGCATAATAACAAAAGATATGTATAAGACGAGGAACTAGAAGAAAAGGTAAAACTACAACAAAGGGTAATCAACTTTGGTCAAATTCCAGTTTCAAGTAACCAACTTTCTTTTCCACAGAAATGCAATCAAAGTTACCACCACGTGAGCATTTTGACCAGACAAAACTTTGGTGGCTTTTTTCTAGGGTAAAAAAGCCGGTTACCTAAAATAAAAATTTGACCAGAGGGGATTATACCTTGTAATATTCTATAATATTACACCCACGTTTATGGTTATCTCCGACCACTTTCTTCTGTAATATTCTGTTTATTGATGAATACCATAGTGTAGAATTTTGCTTTGCTATTCATTTGGAATGGTCTTAAGTCGTCTCTTTAGGTGAACTTATTGTTGTTTTAATCTTCTACAGATCATGTTTTTTATGATGTGTTGTTTCCCTGATTCATGTCTATTTCTATGTGAAATCTATATAGTTAAGTTCAATCTTTCTCTTTCTTAATTACATTCGATCAGGTTGCTAATTAAAGCTCATGCCTTTGATGTGATAATTTATATTAATTAACTGTTTGATAAAATGTCACACAAAGGCAAGAATGGTGTTAATCAAGTCACGAGTCATGATAATTGCATCAATTTCACATCAATTTTCCAAAAAGTTTAACAGAACACGAATCTATAGTTTAGATTCCAATGTGTAGTTTGAGTTATAAAATTGACTACATGGTTGAGATAATCACAATGTTTCTAAAGTTAGAGCATGTACATTTGGTTTATTATTTGACTGCATGGGTGATATAATCGCAATTGTCCTAGACAAATTATCTACCTCCTTCACTCTCTCTATCTTCAAATCCATGACATAAATTCTCAAAATTTCAGACATATGCTTCAACGCTCTTATGAAATCGATCTAACCGGCACTCACTTATCTCCCTACCATTAGCACTCTGCTTTCTTCTTTTCACCAATCGAAACCACCTCTGCCGCCACCATATCACAGCCCACCACCGCCGCCTTATAATGATCATTGGACGAAGACTTCCTCTTCTCTGCTGAATATGAAGAACAAGAACTCTAGATCTGCTTTTTAATTTCGTAAATCTGTTGTTGCCGCCTAAATCCTAATCATTCTCACCTTCAATCTGAAAATCTTACAACTGAAATTAAACCTAAATCTGTTTTGTTCATGGATCTGGGTTGTAGCTTTGAGTTGGTGATCATCCTACTGGAATGAAGATCTTTTTTACAAATAAGGATTTTGGCCATGACTGTATAACCTACTGTTTTACTAGAAGTGAGAAACATTTCTACAACCATCATAAACATATTTTCTGAATGTTGATGGCGTTATTGTAATTTAGTGAGCTTTTTTAAGTAAACATAAATCACTACTAGAAAATTGGCTATTTCCGACCATTTTTTCCGACGACCCAATATTCGTCACTAATTTCCGACGAATTTACGACACAAATGCGACGATAATAACCTAAAAACCATAATACCACTAGCAACAATTCACCATCAATTTTGTAACCATTTTGCGACAATATTAAATTGCTGGAAAATCGTTGCTATTTCACGACAATTTATCAACGAAATACCGACCAAAACGTTAAAAATGATGAATTTTTTAAAATATATATATTTTCGTTGAAAAATCGTTATAAATTCAGACGATATAGCGACATTTTGTATAAAATAATTCAGAAAACAATTAAATAAACATAAAACTTAATAGTTTCTAATTTTCTTCACGATTGCCGTTGGTAAATCGTCGGAACTTCCGATGACATTCTGACGATTTGAAAAATTAATGTTAAAAACAATTAAATAAATTAATACCGAATATTTTACAATTCATTAATTAATATTTGCATTTAAGAATTGACAGATTTCTATCGATATACTGACGGTTTATAAAACAAATAATCTAGAAAGCGATCAACTAAATTGAATATTTAATATATTATAATTTCATTAGATTTTGTCTGAAAAACGTTGGAATTTTCGGCGATCTAGCGACGATATGTAAAACATAATTTAAAGAACATTTAAATTAATTTAATATTTAAGTTTCTATGATTTATTAACATTCTCGTCAGAAAATTGTCGGAATTTTCCGACGATATAACGACATTTTGTAAAAGCGTAATGTAGAAAGAATTTAATTTAACACTTAATATATTATAATTAATTTAGATCTCCGTAGTCGAAAAAGTGACAGAGTTTTCTACAACTTAGCGACGATTTATAAAAAACAATTTAAGAAACATTAGAACTTCTAATTTATAATTTTATTCGGTTTTTGTTGAAAAATCGTCAGAATTTTTGACCATATAGCGTTTGTACATAAGCAGAAGACGATTATAATGCTTAATTTTTTATAATCTATCAAAATTTTAGTCGGAAAATAGTTGGCATTTCCGACGGTATATTGACGATTTCTAAAAAACAATTAAATAATCCCAATGCTTAATGATTTTACCGTGTATTTAGATGTTATATCTTAAAGCTAGAAATTTCCGACCATATTGCAACGATTTGTAATAACTGAAGTAGAAAACAATTATATAAATTTAAGTTGAATTCCTTTATCTCGATTAAAATATCTTTTTTTTACATGTTCTTAATAAATTTAAAGTAGGAGTTAATTATTAAAATGGTTATTTAACTTTACTATTTTTTTCGATTTGGTCCTTTAACTTTAAACGTGACTAAGATGGTCATTTAACTTTTTATCACTTAATTGGTCCATACGTTAGTTGACTGTTAGTCAACTCTGTTAAAAAGGGTAAAATAACAATGATACCCCTCGCTTAACAGAGTTAACTAACGGTCAACTAACGGATGGACCAATTAGGTGATAAAAGGGTAGTTAAATGACCATCTTGGTCACGTTTAAAGTTAAAAGACCAAATCGAAAGAAACAGTAAAGTTAAAGGACCATTTTGATAATTAACTCTTTAAAGTTGTGTGAGTTCCGAACTTATACCTATGCATAGCTTAATCGGTATGATTTAGTAGATAAATTACACTAAGCAATGTAAATTAATTTTTTTAGAGTAAACAAGATGGATCGTAGATTAATGTCTTGTTTATTACCCAATCTCTATATTCTTTTAGGAATATATAAATTATAAATACTTTTTGTTTTCATTTACTGTTTTGTATTGCGATGACACTTAGTTATTCAAGTCAACTATATCTCGTTACACAATTATAACACTTACCGTCACCTCTTACTCCAATGCCATCTACTATCCCCACGGGACCCCACCACCACCACCACCTGTCACAGTATCTATTATCTCGCATCGTTTGCCACAAATAATTGTTATTTTTCTCCGCCTCCACCAACACCATCTTCGCCGCCACCACTGTCACTACCATCGACCATAACTACCACCACCACCAACTACAAACCACCACCACTTCCCCCACCTGCTACCACCAACATCATCATTTGCATCAACTTCTGCCCCATGGTCGACTAACAAACACAAACATTGTTATAGGCATCAACATCGTCATAAGTTAAAGTGTGACCACCACCAACCTCATCATTGTTGCCTCTACCACCACCACCACCATCGTGTAACAAACACGTTTTTCTTATTCTATCAAAATGATTTATTTTATTTCATTCCGTCTTTATTCATGCAAATCAAACATAGCCTTAGTTTTTTCCATATCTATTCCTTAATTTTCAAATAGACGTCCCTTAGGTAATTTTTTTCAAAAAGATATGCTTAAAATATAAAACGGCTAAAATTTTCTTAAATAACACAAGAACTTTATTTTAAATGACATAAACTTATATTGTTATATAAAACTAAAAGAATGCGTCAATTATTACTAGAAATCTTCTAATATTAATAACAGACTAATTTGATAAAATTTAATAGACGATCATAAATCATTTATTTTTTTAAAAATTAATCTTGACCATCAGTTACTTAAAATCAAAAAAATTAATTTTGACTTTTTAGAGTTAAATTATTATGATATTTTCGTATATGCCTTATTAAATCATATAAAATCGTATTGCTCACCAAAATTTACAAATATCATATTTAACCTTTATAATATTTCAAATTATCATATTTAACCAAATACTTAGTTTTATCATTCTAAAATATTTTATAATCATTTTAAATTCTTTTTTAATTATAACAAATAACGTTTTGACTTTATTACCCTTGATTATAACAATAATGATTGATGATTTATACAATAAATACATTACATATTATCGTATCATGATACTACGTTCCTGCTGTCAAGTTTGCCCTTTCACTCGTGTTGATATTTCTACCGCTGGTTAGAGTGTTGATGTCATACGTCATCGTCTTTATAAATACTCATTAATATGCACTTTATTATAATTTAATATATTTTTATTAATGTTTAATGTTTATTATCTTTTAAACCAACTCGTGTATTACACAACATTTAGTCTGTTATATTAATATAGGAAATTAAAAAGAAAATAAGTTTACCGTCAGTATTTTGTCGGAAGTACATCTCGCGCGCCTCTAAAATTTCATTTCCCTCCAATCGATTTAAAATTTTTAGTCCCACGTGTGGAACCCCAAAATTACGCCTCTTAATTCTCTCTCCCTACTTAATCTGTTGATCTGTTGCCCTCTGATAAGAATATCGCCGCTACCCTCTAGTCGAACTAATCGCCGCTGCCGTCTTGTGATGTACCACTGCTGCAAGCCGGCCACTCTGTCATTACGCTATTTTCTCGCCGTCCCTACCATCCGGTCCACATGAAACGCTACTCCACTCCTACCCAACCTTCTCTTCCATCGTGTTATCTAAGGTAATATACATTTATATGTTATTACAATCTTTTTTCATGTTGTTTACGGTTTTTACTGGACGCCGCTGTTATGGTAGTGTATGATATGTTATTAGTACAATTTGTTATACTTGTCTCTTTTTCAATCCATACTTGAAATTTGAAATGTAGTAACAATCCATTCTGGTTTAGAGATTCATGTCGGTGAGTTTTGCTGGCATATAATTCAACCATTCAACAAGAAAACCAAGGAAATCTTGGCACACGGGAGAGTCGAGAAGCGTACCAACATAAGCAACTGTGTTGATGAGGTTAGTGCGTATTGTTCATATATTCATAAGTAAAACATCAAGATTATTACTTACCCCATCTACATATCTTTTGGTTTGTATTTATAAATCATATTTTGGTTGTAACATGGTTATTTATATATGCAGTTAACATGATATCTTAACAAATGGAATAACAAAGGCAAGACGTGAAAGCACGAGAAGACACGTTTTGAAAAGGAAGTATGTGAAGCAACGTTATGAGCACCGCAAAAAGCTTTGAATAAATATGAAACATGTGAAACATCGCTTTGTAAACGAGATGCAGTATTTGAAGCAGCGTTATGAGCACTGCAAAAAGCTTCAAAAAAAGAAGAATGGACGACAAGTTTACTACATTGGAATTACTTTTCCTTTCTCATCACATTCATCATCTACTTCCTTTTTTTGACATACAACTATATTTTTATTCATTATTAATGTATACATTACAATATGGATTTCTACATATAAATTGTAGAGTTATATGTGTTATTTTTTAAATTGAATGCATTTTTTATTATATTATTGTAGTGAAATGGAATGGAATGTAAACATTACAGTACCAGTAGTGCAAATAAAACTGTAATAAAATTTGTATAAAACAAATTAAACTATTGTTAATTTAAATATCATAACAAAACAAAGAATTGCATTTTGAAGCAAAATCGTATCTAAACTATTGGTAAAAATAAATTAAAAAAATTATTAAAAATCAAAACCGTCAGAAAATTGACTCTGAATTTATGTTGGTAACTGTCGGTGAAGTTTGTAGGTAAATAGTCGGTAAAGTTCGTAGGCAAATCGTCGGTGTACTTATGTAGGTAAATCGTCGGTAAACTTACGTAGGTAAATTGTCGCTAAAAATTATGGTAGAAATAATATAAATTTAAATTATAAAAAACGTTTGGTCAGGATTTCGTTGCTAGTTTTTGTCGCAATGGCGTCGGTAATATTTTATTCCATAATTTCAATAAATTAATTAGCGTAATTACTTATTATTTATATAATATTCTATTATTGCTTTCCGACGATATAGCAACCATGATTTCGTCGGAAATATTTTAAAATCGTCGGTAAAAACCGTCGGGAAAATTACCGACCGTGATTTTTTAAACTAAATTATTTGGTCGAAAATTCGTCGGAAACGCCTGTTAGCGACTATTTTCCGACCCTTTTTGGCTGTCGGCAATTGACAAATATCTTGTAGTGAATCCTATAAGAGCAAAAAAGAAAACACAAGTTCACGTAATACTAAGAAACATATTGGAATAAAATCTTTTCTAAATCTTATAATAGTTTTATCCCATAAAGATCGGCTAATTCCATACAATGGCCATCATAAACATATTTTTTGAAATTAAAATCTTCAAAGAAATGCTAATTTAGAGTTCATATGAAAATAATTTCTTCATGACTTAAGTTAGTAATACCATAAACAGAATACTCTTCAAGTAGCTAGTGTCTATCAGCTAATCGATCTTATTCATCACATGTTCTTGGCTTTGATGTACACTTGGATATTCCTACAAGCAATAATATAGTATGTGATGAGACCAGAGGAAGATTCATTCATTCACCATTCGTTCCTAATGAATCTTTTACAAGTACAATTTTTTTCTTTCTGTTTTTTAAGTAATCGTCGAATTAAAATTTACAAAAAAGTTTTAACCAGTGGTACTTTTTACAATCTTCACACCTACATAAAAGTATAAATATCAATAGAACACTTCTATTAAATAATGTAGATCATTAGCCAAAATAACAGTCATGACATTGCTATACATCCCGAGAATGAAAAATCAACTTACATTTGAACCAGACGTTTAGATAAGTGCAAAAACTTGTATTATCTTATTGAGGCATTTCATCAAGCACCTGGTGTGCGCAGCATTTAACACCTGGTGTGATCTTATGATTCCAATATTGCTTTGATCAATTTGATGGAGATGTTTGTTAGTCGAGGATGCTGCATGGTTTATGCCATAGCTAGGGATCGATCTCTTCACATCACTTATGCATCCGGATGACACAAAGGAGCAGGGGGCAAGTTTGATATTTTCTTTTGGGTTTACGAGTATCATAATGATAGTATATGGAAGTCTTTTGTAGAAGTGTAGCTAGGTGCTTTCGACTCCATTTTGGAGTCATATGTATATTTTTATTCAAATAAAATATTTTCCCTTTCAAAAAGAAATTAGTAACTCAACTTACAATGAATATAACATTTCAAATTTACTGTAAATTAATATTTTAAAATTTTATGTGATAATTTAGATATATTTTAAATAATATACATATAGAAAACTAAATAACGATGGATTAAGTAGTTATGTTGATAATTTTTGTGGTTGACTCTAAGTATAGACAGTTAAACGGCACTAATTTCCAGATATTATTAAAACAAATGTCCAAAAACATTTCAAGGTGAAGTACCTAGAAACTCATTCCACATACAGTAGCAATAAGAGCTTACAACCAACACCATAAATACATCCTTCTAACAATAGATAACTAACTCTTTAGTACTTAGAACAGAAACAGCTTACAACTCATTCAAAATATAATAACACAAACAGCTTACAACCCACTCCAAATAAAAAAATACTGTTCATACATAACAATTTATGCATTATAAACGTGTAACTTGTGTTGTTACTTGATGTGGATAGACGAATTTTTTGTATTTGAAACCCACTAGAGAAGAGTAAATTTGATGGTAAAAAGGAGAAATACAAATGAAAGACAACCCACACATGTCATCTGATCACCATCATCATCATCACCAGCATCATCATCATCATCATCATCATCATCATCATAATCATAATCATCATCATCATCATCATCATCATCATCATCATCATCATCATCACTTTCCTTCCACTCGACTTCATGTTGAGAATCCATTGAGCCACCCATATGCTGCTCCAGGGTTATATGTATACACATGTAATTCCCAACGCCACAAAATAAGAATCCAGAAAACTTATTTCTCCAGTTCTCTGGAAGTTCCAATCTACACTTATCCCCATTAAGAAGATAAGGTACAAACGCCCTTGCCAGCGCAAGTCCTCCTTCAAGTGTGAAAACCATTGTTCCGTTTTCAATAGCATCTCCATAATTAATTAATTAATTGTCACAAATTTATTAAATAAATTTTAACGCCTTTTATTGTCTATCATGTATATATGAACCTTAATTAGTTACTTACTGATATTAAAAAAAAAATAGAAAGAGAGAGAGAGAGATACACATACCTGAAGCATGTATTCTCGTACTATGACTCTGTTGGCATGATTTGTTATACCATAATCTGAAATTGAACCCCGGTCGGTAATAGAGACTTGACGTACGCATTTACAGTTTTTGAGAGAATCTGTTAGCGACTCACACAAAGGTGCTTTAAGAATAGCTACACTTGATGGGAGCTCCGGAAATCCTACAAGTCTTTTGCAATCAGTGAGGTTGAGGATTTTGAGCCTAGTAAGTTGCAAGAGGCTAGAATCTAATCGAGTAAATTTATTCCTGCTTAGATTCAGCTTTACTAAATTGGTACAATGTTCTCTAATCCACAAGGGCAGAACTTTTATCCCAGTATTACGTAAAGACAAGTTTACCAATATTTCCATGTTTTCTTGGATTTGGGGGACTTCAATAAACTCGTGGCAAGACTCTATTTCAAGAGACTGAAGTTGTCTCATCTTTACTATGGTTGGAAACTTTCTAAGCTTTGGACAACCTTTTACACGTACGTTTTCAAGACTTATATGATATCCAAGTGACGAGTGAATCTCTTGCAACTCTTTACATTTATCAAGTATCAACTCATGAAGATAAGGGACTTCATCAAAATTTGGTGTGCTCACCAGAGCACTCATGTCCTTGAGTTCTAGCACTTTCAAACATCGTAGGTCCTATATTAATTTATACAAGCAAGCAAACACAACTTAATATATATCAAGAGTTTATGACTACAAAAACAAACACACACACATAATGATTTATTAATGAGCCGTTAAATAGTTATTAATGGACGCATTAATGAACCCTCACAATTAATAGTCATTTATAGGTTAAGATTGCTTCTCACATAAAAATCAATTCTCATATGAACCTTCACACACACACACACACACACACACACACACACACATATATATATATATATATAAAACCTGTTTGTAACACTATTAATGACTCGTTAATAGAGGTACTTTGACATTTATATATTTAACCAACCGTGAATTGCGCTCAGGTAGAATGTCATTAATGGGCGATACTTGATTTTTCCAAAATACCCCTTATGACTCATCTATGAGCTCATTAACGAGCCCTTACAATTATTAGCCATTGATTTAATTTGATCAAAAGTCAAAATCGGTTCTTGCAGTTCTCATACGAAAAACAGTTCTTGTTTGAAGATATATATGCATATATATGCATATAATACACACACACACACACACACACATATATATATATATATATATATATATATATATATATATATATATATATATATATATATATATATAGGGTAGGGATATGGTACAAAAAATCTTATGGTACAAAATGTAAGGAGAAATCTCAACCATTGGATCTCTCCAAAAGTCAAAAGAAAAAGTCAAAAAAAACCTTTTAAATTTGGATTAAAAAAAAAGAAAAAGGGCAAAATGGACAATCTAACAAACCAATAAATCAGGGACCGGTTACTATTATTTTGAAAAAGAAAAATATGGGTTTTTCTTAAATCATCCTTCACTGGAATTTAGTCGCCAGCCATCGACGGTGTGCACCGACCGGCGACAGTGGTATCAACGGCAACAGTGCATCGATTGTGCATCTGGCGACTGTGCATTGACGGCGGCTGTGGATCTGGAGACTGTGTATCAACGACAGTGCATCGACGGCGGCTGTGGATCTGGAGACTGTGCATCATCGACGGCGTGGGCTGTGTGCGTTGATGGCAGATGCACAAATCATCAGTGTACATAGCAGATGCACCAGCGGCTCTAGCATATGCATATCGATGGTGTCGGCGACGACATCATCTCTGGGTTTCGTGTGGCGGTGTTAATCGACGACTTCACATAGACATCAACGACTTCATACGCGGCGGTGTTCGTCGGCAACATCTTCAGTCCTGGCGGTGGTGGAACTGGAAAACCGGCGTCGGCAGTGGTTTGATATCTCAGCCGTGGGATGCAGATGGGTAGAACAGCAGCAGCGGCTGCGGTGGAAAAGTAAATAGGCGACGGCGACGGGGCTATCAGTGCAGTAATTAGGGTTTTTGGCTTGTGCAGATCGGAGGTAGGCAGAGGAAAGGTAACGGCTGAAGAATTAGGTTAGGTTTAAGAAAATGGGGTATGAGAAGTTGAGAATGTGGGGTTATTTCTATGATTTATTAGGATTTTTTAAATTTAGAAAATAACAAAAAGTCAAGTATACCCTTTAACAGAAAAGGACACATGTCACATCCTCCTTTCTCCTTACATTTTGTACCATAATTTATTTTTTACTTGAACCTAATTCTATATATATATATATATAGAACGAGGGAGGTTCAATTGAGACCATAAATATTTGTGAGAATGGGAGACCAAATCTCATACATTCCCTTTCAATTGATCAGCGATTGTAATTTAATGAGTTTTTAAACACCGAGGGATATAATCGTCCATTGAGGTTATTTTTAGTTTCACTTAACTGAAGACACTCACTCTCTCCAAAACATTGATACCCCGCCTCCATCAATGTTATCCACCGCCTCCATCAATTTACTCCACCATCTCCATCAAGTTACCGGCTAACAACCGCCGCCTCCCTCAGTCGCCGGCTTTCTCTCTCAGTACATTTCTACTCTGCCACAAGCCACGGTAGATCTGCAACATTCTCACTCCAGCGACGAGAGACGGTGTCAGAGGTCTCAGTCCATGACACCGACACGGCGATGTCTTCTGACGATAGATTTCCGGCGAGTTCTTCTTCTGCATTTTGAGTTCGACTTACCACCAGCATATCCACAAATCTTCGACGTATCCATTGCCACCGCCGGTAGTCCTCCGTTAAAGAAGGTCGTAAAGCCACCACCGTTCTTCGTTGTCGCCATCTCTACCGTCACCGGCTCAGATCCAGACCACCGTCGCCGCCATCGCTGTAGATTATCTCAGATCTACTTCAAATCTTCAACTGCTGCCACCGTCAAGCCGCCACCACCAAGCCACCTCCGCCTCAACCATAGCTACCTGCATCGTCTCTTGTCCCGTGAACAAATTATCAAGATCTCACTATTTTTAGTTTTCATGTGTTTCAAGTAGTTGGGTTAGATCTGAACATTAACATCTGGAAGAACTTCTGATATTTTTTATTTTATGGGAGTGTAAGTAGCTTAAATAATTTTGAGTTTTCAAGATCTAAATTGTATAATTTTAAATCTGAAACTGTAGTGTATCCTTTGTTTCAGAACTGAAACGATGGTATTTCAGAACTGAAACGATGGTTTTTCAGAACTGAAATGATGGTATTTTAGATAGTTCTGTAACGATAGATATTTCAGAACTGAAAAGATGATATTTCAGAACTGAAACAATGACATTTGTATTTGTTACACACATGCTGTTCGTCGGAGATGGAGGCCGGAAATGTTGTTGGTCGGAAATGGAGGAATCTTCGTTGGGGTGGGGTGGGATTTAATATCTATAAAAACTTTGAAATCAATTTATGTTAGTAAAAGTCAAGATATGGGGTAAAGGGCACATTTTTCATCGGAAGCCTCAAGATATGTTGCAGATACATATCTGCATTGGGAGTCTACAAAGGACAATTGTACTCTTTATTTAATTAGCTGTTACAGATCATGACCTTTAAAATTAATTGGAATGAAGGCCTAGATTTAGTTTCTTATTCTAAAAAATATTTAGTTTCTTATTTTAACTTTCTCCTATATAGAACAAGGATCAATACAAAACTAGACTTATACACAACCAATTTTAGTCTTTTCTAATTGGAAAACTGATATTAATTGCGTATTCGATTTACTTCAACCGCATATTCGTTGCACCCTACATATTCGATTTACATAAAATGCGTATTTGGTCATAATTTCAACCATTAATTATCCAAATCTAAAGACTAAGATTTGTTAGATAGGTTCTTTAGGAAATGTCATTTAAGAACTAATCTTAATACGAGTACCGGAGTAATTAATGACTCATTAAAGTGGGGGTGAGGGTGTTAGTTACACGAAAGGGAGAGACAGGAGAGATTTGTGTGCATGGTCTATTTTACCAATATTTCATTATTTAAGTAATATCCTTAAATTTTGATTTATTTACTTAAACTCCCATAATTAAAATTAACCAATTTCTATTAATGGTAGTCACACTTTCTAGTTTTATATGCTGGTCAAATGAAAATTTGAGTTACCTTGCAGCCCTTCCAAAGTACCTTTTGCAAGCCGTCGTACAATCTTAAAATAGCAAGCTTCATTGGTTGGAAGTCGTGAGGAAATGAACTTCCAAGATATCCTCTCCAGTTAATATAACACAACTCATTTGAAAAAAAAGTCGGGCCTCCATCTCTAGCATCTTTGTTACAATAAATTTTCTCGACATAAATCCATCTTAGCCTTTTTGTTAAACAATAATAATTTATAATTTTATATATAGTGTAAGGTACCTTTATGTAAATACTTTATATTGGTGATTAAATGTAATACGCCCTTAACATGGTATCGAGCCTATCCTAGCCCTCGAACCCTTGCGTTTTTTTCCGATCTAACGATCGTCGGTGCCCTCCCGTCACCGGACACTGTTTCCGCTGCCACTCGCCGTCGCTGCCGTCGTCCCTGTTACTCTCACCGCTGAACCCTGCCGACGCTCTTTTCTTGCGTCGCACCTCTCTGGTTCTGCCAAGAGCACTGCCGCCGCAGCCCTACCTGCCAAGATCGCCGCCTTGCGTCGTCGTTTGTTCCGGCCGCCGCCGTCCTGGTCTTGCAGTCAAACCCTAGCGCCGCCTAGCAAGGACTCTTGTAGTCACTTGTTCTGTCTGCATCGGATTCTGTAACGGTGACCGCCACCTCGCCGGAACCCTAGCGCCGCTGCTCCTACGCCGGAATCTGTTCATCGGCTCCCTCAACTTGGTCGCCGCTGCCCCTGTTCTGTGAGAGAGAAAAAAAAAAGAAACAAAGTTGCTGTTCTCCCGTATTTGATCGTGAAAAAAAAAAAGAATATATTATAAACCAAACAAAGTTGCTGTTTGCTTTCTCCCATGTCTGCCACACCTTGATTTGCTCCATTGAATAAAGTAGTGGCCGGGAAAGAAACTTCTGACACTCTTTGGTTACCGATTCTTTCTTCTTCAAGATTATATTCTGGGTGAGCACGTTCCTCTTTTTCTTTTTCTTGTTATTTTTATTTTTCGTAAGTATCATTATTATTAGTCATGGCAGCCAATGATTCCCACCCACCATCCATCCCAACGGCTTCCCAATTAGTGTTTGCTATTGAAAATGTTTACCCTCAATTCAGTTTCAAACTCACAACTGACGGGTCACGTTATAAATTATGGCGTCGTATTTTTACTGATATGTGTAAAGGGGCTAAAGTTATGGGTCACATCACTGGTAAATCCAAACCTAAAAGTGATGATGACGAGGATTGAGAAGCCATTGACTCTCGTATTAAATATTGGTTTTACTCAACCTGTGAACTTAATCTGCTTAATATCATTACCAAAGATAATTGTACTGCGCAAGATTTATGGGAAGCTCTTGATGCTCATTTCTTAAATAACAAATTGTCCCGTAGTCTTCAACTTCAAACCATCTTTCGGAACACCAAAAAAGGTGATCCGTCAATTACTGATTACTGTCACACTTTAAAAGATTTAGCTGATTCTCTTGCTGATGTTGATACCAAAATATCTGATCAAGATCTTGTTTTACAAATCCTACAGAACTTATCACCCTCGTACCAAAGCTTAGTTGATGTTATCACACACAACAAACCTTTTCCCTCATTCCTTGAGGCCAAAAACATGTTACTCTTGCATGAGTCACGTGAATACCAATCTGACACCACTGTTGACACTCAACATTCCCCTATTCTGCCCTTTATTCTACCTCTGGTACTAATAATAATGGGAAAGGGAAAAATAAAAATAATCGGGGAAACAAAAACACGGGTCGGGTTTCATCTAAAGGTAATTCCGGAGGAGGGAGTGTATCTGGTACTTTCACTGGTAATTCTGGTAATGCAGGTAATTCAGGTGGTCCACCAGCTTTCAATAATCAGTTTCTCCAGCTTCTACAAAATATCATGCATCAACAGCAGTCTCAGGGCCCTCAGCACGGCGGATCTCGCCGCTTGTCGGCACCTCCTGTGCCGCCATCTGCTCTATATGTTGCGCCTTCTACAGCCCCTCCAGCTTCTGCGGCTCACCCTCAGTTCACGGATCTAGCCTCGCTCTTCAGTGCAATGTCTATCCAGCAACCTACGCAGAATCAGGACAACAACTACTATATGGACACCGGTGCAAGCTCTCACATGTCATTTAACCAAGGTAACTTACTTTCTCTTAAACCTTGTGGCAAGTCAAAAGTAATCATGGTTGGTAATGGTGCTTTACTTCCTGTGTCTTGTACTGGCGATACATTTCTTCCATTTTCACAAAACAACCTGGCGCTTAAAAATGTTTTTGTTTCTGATCAAATGGTAAAAAATTTGATTTATGTTCGTAAGTTCACTCTTGATAACTGGGTTTCTGTTGAATTTGATCCTTTTGGTTTCTCCATAAAGGATCTTAATACAGGTCGTCTTCTTCACCGTTCTGATAGCGTTGGTGATCTCTATCCGGTTCTTCAGTCTTCTCAGTCGTTCGTGTCTCCGGCTACTGCCCATGCTGTTGTGTCTCCTCATGTGTGGCATCGCCGTCTTGGACACCTTGGCGTATCTACTTTTCATTATTTACGTTCTCGTAAATTTATCTCTTGTTCAAATAATATGTTACCTACGTGTGATGCGTGTCAACTAGGTAAACATTGTCGTTTGTCTTTTTCAAGTTCTGTAACTAAGACTTCCAAGGTTTTTGAGCTAGTTCATTCTGATTTGTGCACATCACCTGTGACTAGTTTGAGTGGTTATAGATATTACATCTTATTTTTGGATGACTTCTCTCACTTTCTTTGGGTGTTTCCTTTGCGCGTGAAATCTGATGTCTTTCAGGTTTTTAGTACTTTTCGTGCCTACATTGTTAATCAGTTTAAAACAGATATTCAATCGTTTCAGTGTGATAACGGACGTGAATTTAATAATACTAAATTGATTGATCTTTTTCAACAAAATGGAATTAAAATTCGCTTTTCTTGTCCGTACACGTCACAACAAAATGGTAAAGCTGAACGTGCAATTCGCACTATTAACAATGTCATACGCACTCTCTTGTTTCAGGCATCTCTTCCTCCCAAATTCTGGGTTGAAGCTCTCAACATGTCTGTTCACATTATCAATCTTCTCCCCACAACCACACTAGGTTTCAAATCCCCTTGTGAAATCCTGTATGGCACATTTCCTACCTTCACGCATTTGCGTGTTTTCGGATGCCTCTGTTATCCTAATCTCTCTTCTACGACGCCTCACAAGCTCTCCCCTCGTTTAACGGCATGTGTATATCTGGGTCCATCGTCTTCTCATCGGGGACATCGATGCTATGATCTTGTCTCGCATCACATCATTGTTTCTCGACATGTGTTTTTGATGAAGATCATTTCCCGTATGCTTCGTTTAATGTGCCCCCATCTAGCTCCGACTATGATGCCTTCGTTGATGATCATACCTCCCCTACTTTGATGACTGAGGTTCCTTCTGCATCGTCTCCAGCTACTCATCCTGTGCCCCCTCCTGACCCGGTTACCTCGACCGCTCACTCTCCTTCCCGCGATGGTCACAACCATTCGCCTGCAGCTGCGGACTCGTCTGGAAGCATTTCTGCGCCAGATACTGCGTCTCCCGGTGACACTTCTGTTGCTTCGTCTCCCTCACATTCGCCTGCTGCTTCCTCTACTCATCCCATGACCACTAGATCGCGTACTGGGAATCTGAAACCTCGTCAGATTCTCAATCTCTCGGCAAGTGCGTGTGTTGCATGTGCCTTCGTCTCATCAGTTTGCAGATATATTTACTAAAGGCCTACCTACACAGTTGTTCTTAGATTTCAGATCCAGTCTAAGCATTCGCCCTCCTCCAGCTCCGACTGCGGGGGGTGTGTTAAACAATAATAATTTATAATTTTATATATAGTGTAGGGTACCTTTGTGTAAATATTGTATCTTATTTATATTGGTGATGAAATGCAATACGCCCTTAACGAGTTTCCACAATACTTAACACTTTTCATGTATGAAACATTCTTACAGAAACGTGATAATTATCCATGGAACTTTAGTTCATTTTTCTTATTTGTTCTCTTATTACGTCCTGCATCACTCGTGATGTGAAGTAATAAATTACAACTCAAATACTACTTTGTGGTTATTTTTTTATAGTTAGGAAGACAGTTTATGTCTTGTTCTTTTCTGTTTATCGAAGTTCCGATTATGGACGAAACCATGTTGTTTCTTCAATATAATAGGAATTACCGAGATATAATAGCAGTATTAGCAATGCTGTGAATGTGTCAAGTACTCAAGTTGCTAGACCATGTAAAAAGTGTGCTTGTTTATTTCTGTTTCCTCCAGCTCTTATTGGGCATGTAATCGATATACATCCAAATAGTGATGGCAATTATAAGTTTATAACAAATTATATGACTCTTGTTTTAGCTGGTATATCGAGTGCAACTAGTGTATGCTATGAAGAACTGGTAGGAAGGAATATAAACCATGAAAGCCTACTGATTTAGTATCTCCCAGTGTGTGAAACCGTGTTTGTTTGCAAAGTAGTAGACCTTCACTCCTGCGAAGTGGATCAATTTGGCAGCAGCTTGAAGAATAGTGGTGGATCTAAAAGAATGTTTATGAGAGTTTGGTATAAGATAAAATTTAGATATGTGTTTTGTACAGGTGGTCCACACATGATTGTTAGGATGTGTGTCATGCATCTTCTTTTGTACATTGTGCTTGCTATCTTAGACTTAACACTTTCTACTGATTGATAATGGAAATTGTTGGTTGTTAAAAAAAGATATTTAAGTATTTAAGAAGGGTATATAAGATATTTTAAATTTAAGGAGAGTAAATAAGATATTTATAAAGTTAGTAAGGGTATTGGGGATATTTTTAAAACGGATTTAAAAGATGGGTATAATAGTCATTTAATTATATTTTATAATTATAATTCTTTTTAAATGATTTAAAATTAATAAAAATGATGATTTGGGCAAATAAGATATTTAAGTGTTTAAGAAGGGTATATAGGATATTTTAAATTTAAGGAGGGTAAATAGGATATTTTGATCTTTAATAAGGGCATATAAGAAATTATCCCTATTTTAATTAACTTTCCTTTTATTTTTAGACCATAATTTTATTTTGTCTACTTTCATATATAATGAAGGCATGTGTAAGTACATCGATAATTTTTTTTTGGCTATTCTAGGCTCAAAATTGTAAGTATCAAACACAAATTGATGTAAACACTATGCAACATAATATGGTGCAAGAAATGTGTAAAAGATGAATGAAGAGCACACACACTACACCAAGAACACACAAAGTTACTTTTACATATAATTATGAATTCAAGTTGACACTTAAATTCTAGTTCTACAAACTAAATTATAATACTTATCCAAAAGATGGGTAAATACAAAACAGACTCTAGGACTTTTACTATCTATTACTATTTAGTCAAACCTAGCTAACAATAATAAATAATAAATATATCAAAATTGAACACTATGGAATAAATTCCTAACAGCTATCCTAATTTTCATTATTGTGATCTCTAATAAAATATGTTTATTTCTTTTCTTTTTTATTTTTAGACATCAATTTATTTACTAATGAAGCATAAATTATGCTATTAATTAAACTATATATTGACAATGTAATATTTGAAATAAAATGCTTATAAATGTAGTTACTCAGTTATAAATAAAATTGCATATAGTTCTTGGTATTTATACTTTTTTTTATTTAATTCTAGTGATAGTCGTGTGCATTATGATGATTGAAGATGTATTTTATGAAATAAATTGTTTATTTCAAAAAAACTATTGTAAGTTTGTTTGATATTCTATTTTGGTTATTACTACTGTAAATTGGTTATATTCATACACACACACACAAAGGGAGGGAAATTGGTTATTACTACTGTAAATTGGTTATATTCATACACACACAAAGAGAGAAATGTTTATTTACTAGGAGGTTATAATTAAGCACCTTTACCTTTGATGCATCCCACAAACGCAGGTTGATAACCCATCCCATTAAAACATAACGCATGAAGTCTGGAGTTTGAAAGAAGGATTTGCATTGGCTGAGAGAAGATGACCTAGCAAATCAATCAGGGTTTGGAGTGTCTCCCTTATCTCGCCATGGTAACAAACGGTGCAACCTTCTGCACAAAAATAAAACCCCACTACTAACCTATGACCATGGCTATAAAATGAAGAAAAACAATGTGCAAGTGTGAAAAATCAGTGCCAACTTAGAGCTCCAAAACAAAAAAACATAGCCACAACCTCTATCCCTGATTCATGTCTATTTCTATGTGAAATCTATATAGTTCAGTTCAATCTTTCTCTTTCTTAATTACATTCGATCAGGTTGCTAAATAGCTCATGCCTTTGATGTGATAATTTATATTAATTAACTTTGTGCACCAGGTGTATGATAAAATGTCACACAAAGGCAAGAATGGTGTTAATCAAGTCATGAGTCATGATAAGTGCATCAATTTCACATATGATAAGTAGATCAATTTCACATCAATTTCACAAAAATTTTAACAAAACGCGAATCCATTGTTTAGATTCCAATATTCAGTTTGAGTTATAAAAGTGACTACATGGTTGAGATATTCACAAGGTTTCTAAAGTTAGAGCTCATTTGGTTTATTATTAGAAATACATACATGTAAGTGAGAGTGTGAGATGTAGTCCTTCACCCAATATCATCACCAACTTTAGAAACATTTAATGGTAAGAAAGGGGAAATCAAATCTTTATCCTCTAAACTGTTGAGCAATGTGCCACATAGGACGGAGAGTGACTTTGTAATGAGCTTATAAGAGTCTTGGGCTACTCCTCTCATAACCAATTGGTTTTGAGTTGGAACCCTACAAACTTACATGGTATCATAGCAAGGTTCACCCCCTCCACGTAACCCGTAAGTATCCACGTGTTAGGCGCGAGAAAAAAAAAAGAACCCCACACGTGAGGGGGCGTGTTGAGCAATGTCCCACATAGGACGGAGAGTGACTTTGTAATGAGCTTATAAGAGTCTTGGGCTACTCCTCTCCTAACCAATTGGTTTTGAGTTGGAACCCCACAATCTTACATAAACAACAAAACAATCGGTAAATAATTCAAGAATAAATCGTCTTAATTTGAGTAATTCTATAAAAACAGGCTGCATCTGAAGTGGAATTGATTCTAGTATGAAGAGCTAAGTTCGACCTACTACAATATCAATATATCTGTTCATCTTTTATGTCGTACACACTCATTACAAACCAACATAAAAGTATAAATATCAATAGAACACTTCTATTATATATCAAGAATGAAATTCAGCTGACATTTGAAGCACACGTGTAAATAAGTGCAAATACTTGTTTTATCTTATTGAGGCTCTTAGTTCCCACTGATCCCGATTGGGTAATGTTCCCGTTAACGAAATGGTGGACCGGTACCCGCTCACCCACCGGCACGGTTGATGTACTTGGTTTCCCCGGTTAGGATCATTGAGTCGGGTTAGCTACCTTGCAAGACCTAATTCCTACTTACTAACCGGTATATCGCGATGTGCTAGGATAGACGTGTTTGCTAATATGTGTTATGATATTGCTAATATGTGATATGATATTTTGTTCTGATACTTCTGCTTAACTGTTATTCACTAGCTATTTATAGCTAACCCTTTCTACGTACCCGTCCTATATGCAGGTAATTAGTTGGTGTTGGTAAGGACGGGTGCTATGCTTGGATACAGTTTACATTACCGGGTTTTGGGAACACATTTGTTTATGTTTCGGTTATGTTATTTGTGTTTTGTAATGGTTGGCCGATATTTGGTAACACCGGCGGTTTCTTTTGTTGCAACTTACTTAATAGTTTGTAAATATTAAATTAGATACTAAATGTTTCTGCTGTGTCGACTGTAGATATTTGATGATAAATACAGGGTATGAAAACGTTGTATTTACAGCCGTAACCACGCAGTTTCAAAACTCGATTTTAGTTTTAAAAAAATAAGCTCCTAAATTTGATGGTGTTACACGATAAATACAACATTTCAAATTTATTGTAATATTTTTAATTTTATGTAATAATTTAGAAATATTTTAAATAATATACATATTGAAAACTATATAACGACTGATTAAATAATTATGTTGATAATTTGTGGTTGACTTTTAAGTATAGGCAGAGTTAAAAGACTACTAATTTCTTTCTTTTAATAAGATGATATTATTAAAATAAAGGTGGAAAAACATTTCAAGATGAAGCACCTAAGAACCCATACCAAATACGATAATAGAAACAACTTACAACCAAACACCACAAATACATTCTTCTAACAATAGACTAACGCATTTCAAATACAATGACAAAAACAACTTACAACCCGTACACAATAGTTTATACATTATCAATTTGTATCTTGCGTTGTTACGTGTTATGTTTAACGAATTTTGTTGTATATGAATCAACTTCCGTATTTTAAACCCGGAGAAGAACGTAATTTTGATGGTAAAAAAGATAAATACAAAGAAAAACTCTGGAAGTAATTTTATTTAGGAAAATGATAACTAGAGCCCTTACCCTAGCTAAGAGTTGTAGATAAGAGTAAAAAATAAGATTCTAAGTTTTAAAAATGGTAACAGTGTGTAATGAATGCAAAGTTTAAATGTTATTTACAAGGTGATTAATGTAGATTTTTTACAAACATAAAAGGTTAATTACTTAACATTAGTTATGGTTATCAGTTTTAGGAAAAAATATCTTTTATTCTTTTATACTTTTATCCACAGCTCTTTATCGTTGTCCATATATTTAATAGAGAAGTGAATTTGGTTTGGGAAAAGTAATCCTTAAACGATACGGTGAAAGAAGTAATTTTAATAGAGAAGTAAATTCGATCTTTAATTATCACAAATACATAGAAATAAAAAAAGAGGAATACAAAGAGAATCTGGGAAGTAAATGAATTTATTGAAGATTTATGGATCTAATCATCTATCTAGAAAGATTAATCTTTAAATTATTCGACGAGGTATGTTGGATCTTTAAATCAAGTGTGATAATAAAAAATTGAGTAAAATCAATTGGATCAGTACTTCCCCTTTCACTACTCTTGGGAATGAGTCAAACTCCAAATCCACTAATCTTACCCAGATAATCAAGGATTAAGAACTCAAGGTGGCTGGTTGTATGTTTGATCTCACGAAGGACTATCTCTCAAGAAGGAAATGAAAAAATAAATATGTAACCCATTAAATGACATATGAAAGTAGATTCGTATATAATCCACATTTGAAATATCAAAACCCTAATATAAATCTTTTAGGATTTGTATTTTTCTATTAATATCATGTTGAACTTTGGGTTTATATTCATTTATTATAAGACTATCATGTGATATAAGATTACCATATAAAAGAAATATAGAATTCACAGTAGGATCTTACAATCTCAATCCGATCTTATGATTACAATCTTTTAAAGACTAAAAGATCCATAGTAAGATCATGATCTTAACAACTTGAGTTGCACACACTTGTCGATCATTTAAATCACTAAACATTTAAATACAATTAAGTGATTTATAAATGTAACAACACTTGTAAGTTAAGTGCTTTAGTAGTACAAATGGTATTAAGTCATTGCTTCTGTCCGGAGGGGGGTTCTTAATGAATTGGTAGCTTGTTTGGCGTTAGTAGATAAATGGTGGTGGTGTGTTAGATTTGAGCAAGGGTGAGACATTTTGAGTTGTGTTATTAAAAATCTTTGTTGATTTTTTTTTTTTTTTGAAAAGCAAAAATCTTTTTTGATCATTTTGATGGAGATTTTAATTTGTTAGTCTCCCAAAGCTACGAATCGATCTCTTCGCTGATCCATCTGGATAATAAAAGCAGGGGCAAGTTTGATGTTTTCTTTTGGGTTTATGAGTAATCAGGTAGCTTGCTCATTTAATTAATGGGGCTTTTTGAAGTCGTATGTATGTTTTTTATTCTAATTAAAAAAAATACTTTTAAAAAAATAAATAAATTAGCAACTGACAAATTTAGGATCAGAAAAAGCTTGCCTCATTCCCTTTGGAACCATCATATATATCAGATACAAGGAAGGAAAAATAGGCTAAAAACAAGCAAAGATAACAACCATCTCAACTCTATCTTAGATAAGGATAACTCCTAAGAAATAGGATCGGCTAACACCCCCTCAAGTTGGAGCATGTGGATTGTAAATGCCCAACTTGTCAAGTAAATGTCGAAACTGTTTTTCTCCAAGAGCCTTAGTGAAGAGATCCGCCAATTGTGTGGTGGTAGGCACATAAGATGGAGAAATTAACCCGTCTTGAATTGCATCTCGAACAAAATGGCAATCAACTTCAATATGTTTGGTACATTCGTGAAACACTGGATTATTTGCAATATGAAGAGCTGACTGATTGTCACAAAACAGCTTGGCAGCATTCGAATGCTCAATACCCAGATCCAATAGCAAAGCTTTTAACCACTTTAGCTCGCATGTGACTGCTGCCATAGATCTGTACTCGGATTCAGCTGAAGAAAGAGAGACGGTGTTTTGCTTCTTTGTCTTCCAGGATACGGGAGAATCTCCAAGAAACACAATCCATCCTGTAAGCGATCTCCTAGTTAACGGACACGCATCCCAATCCGAGTCACACCAACCTTTCAATGTTAAATCATTATTAGAACGGAGAAGAACTCCTTGACCTGGAGATCCTTTTAAATAATGAACTACACGAAGAGCATCCTCCCAATGCTCCTGTCGGGGCTGATGCATAAATTGAGATAAAATATGAACAACAGAAGCTAGATCTGGTCGCGTAACTACCAAATATATCAATCTACCCACAAGACGTCTGTAAGATTCTAGATTAGAAAGAAGAGGACCATCTGACTTTCCCAACTGATGATTCTGAACGATTGGAAAAGATGATGGTTTTGCACCCAACAATCCAGTTTCAGAGATAATGTCAAGGGCATATTTTCGTTGACATAAAAACAAACCCGTTGGACTTCTAGAAACTTCAATTCCCAAAAAATATTTCAGAACTCCAAGATCTTTCATGTGAAAACACCGACTAAGGTACGATTTGAAACTTGAGATTGCAGCAGAGTCATTACCAGAAATAAGAAGATCATCTACATAAACAAGGATGTTGATACGAACATTATTGCAACATAAAGTAAACAAAGAGTAATCTGAGTATGATTGCTTGAACCCATACTCCTTTAAAGCCGTCACCAGCTTTGCAAACCAGCAGCGTGGTGCCTGTTTTAACCCATACAAAGACTTTCGGAGACGACACACCATTCCAGGTTTCGCACCTTTAAAACCAGGTGGAAGCTTCATATAGACCTCCTCGTGAAGATCTCCATGCAAGAAAGCGTTATGTACATCCATCTGATGCAATTCCCAATTCTTGGCAGCCGCGACGGTTAAGAATGTGCGAACTGTCACCATATTTGCTACCGGAGCAAAAGTTTCGTTGTAATCTATTCCTGCCACCTGATGATTACCAAAGACAACAAGTCTTGCTTTAAGACGTTCTACCGTCCTGTCAGAGTTGTATTTGATTTTATATATCCATCTACTTCCCAATGCTCGTTTACCAGGGGGAAGAGTTTCCATGGTCCAGGTGCCATTATCTTCCAAGGCACGAATTTCATATTGCATAGCCATACGCCATCCTTTGTCTTTAACAGCCTCGTCAAAGGATTGTGGTTCTACACCCGTAGTAATTGCTGCAAGGAAACGTTTATGTGGCACAGAAAATTTTTCACAATTAACATAGTGAGTGATAGGAAATGGCGTACCTGAGGAAGACTGAGGTGCGGGAGACGACTGAGATGGACTTTCATGTACTACTGTATGTGTGACAAAATCACGGAGTTTGATAGAAGGCATTTTATGTCGCATACCACGGCCAAAGTCAGAAGGTTCCGGGTCGGTTTCACTTGACTGTGGAGCTTCTCTTTCTTGGGATTGCTCGTCGTTACCTTCTGGTGATGGTATATCATTGGATGTCTGCTGGGTGAATGAAGTGGGAGATCCGGGTTCATCAAACAAATCAATCTCATCACCTTCAAAGATTGCAACCTCTTCGAAGTTATTTGTAGACAAAGTTTCTTTGTTCATGCCAACTTTCACATTAACTGCAAATGGGTAGATCTTTTCAAAGAATTTTACATCCCTGGATACAAACATATCGTGTGTATCCAGGTCAAATAATAACCATCTTTTTTTTCCGTAGGGGTAGCCCACAAATATACACTTCCGACTTCGACTAGAAAACTTGTCACTTTTGGCCTTTTGGTTATGTGCGTAACACAGTGAACCAAAAACTCGAAGTGCTCGATAAGATGGTGGTGTCCCAAACAACATTTCATATGGGGATTTATTTGAGAGAATACTAGATGGTGTTCGATTTATTAGATGAGCTGCAGTTAATACACACTCACCCCAAAAGGAGATAGGAAGATTTCCTTGAAACCGCAAAGCCCGAGCAACGTTTAGAATGTGACGATGCTTTCTTTCAACCCTACCGTTCTGTTGAGGAGTTCCAACACACGAGGTCTGAAAAAGAATACCGGTCTTTGAAAAATAATCTCTCAGACAATTAAATTATGTTCCATTATCCGATCGAACTATTTTAATATGTTGAGAAAACTGACGTTCAATCATGACAACAAACGAGAGAAAAGTTTTAAGAACTTCCGTTTTGTCTATTAATAAAAAAACCCATACTGCACGTGAATAATCATCTACTATCATCAAAAAATAACGCGCCCCACAAGATGAAGGAGTATTGTATGGACCCCATAAGTCACAATGAACCAGTTCAAACATACGAGAAGCTACATTTTCACTTAAAGTAAATGATTTCCTAGAATGTTTGGCACGATGACATGCTTCACAAGCTTTATTTAATTTATCACTAGAACTAACTAAGGGAATCAACTTCAGTATTTGCTCAGGAGGATGTCCCATACGTTTATACCAAAGCTCTATCTCTGAAGATCTAACTGAGGCAACATGAATTGTCGGCATCATTCTGAAGTAGTACAGTCCATCTCTGCGTTCACCCGTTCCAATCAGCTTCATCGACAGACGGTCCTGCACAACACATTCATCAGATGAAAAATTAACAGAGCATATTAGATCATCACTCAGTTGCGACACTGATAACAAGTTACACTTTAATTTCGGTACATATAGAACCCGAAGAAGGCTTATGTTATTAGAGAGGCGAACACATCCTTGCTTGGTGGCCATAACTGTTTCACCATTTGGAAGACCAACCAGCAAGTTTGGTATGTCATGAACATTCGTCAAGCAATCATTATTTCCCGTGACATGGCGGTTTGCCCCTGTATCAATGATCCACAAATTACCATCAAACTCACCTGTTAAACGATTTGCAGATTGTTGAAGATTACCACCAAAAACGGTCACAAGGGTTTGCCACTGTTCGGTTGTGAAACCTGCAGGAAGTGGCGATAATTGAGAAGCCCCTCCACTCGTGTTTGTTTGAGCAGCAGCGTTGTGGGCTCTGGCTTCAGTTTGTGAGGTCCGGGATGTTGTAGTTTTTCCTTGTGCGGTAGTCTTTTGTCCCTCCTTTTTATTTCCAACCCACCAATCGGGATATCCGTGAAGTTCAAAACATTCGGTCACGCTATGTCCCGATTTTTGACAGTGAGTGCACTTCAACCCTGATTTGTCTACTTTGTCAAACCTTCCCTTACCAGATGCTCCAGTTCGAACATAAAATCCAACGGCTTCAGGCTGTTCTTCTTTGATACGAGATATTTCACGAACCCGTTCCTCTTGGCAAATATGTTGGAATGCTCGGTTTAAAGAAGGAAGCGGGTCCTGAGACAGCAGCGTAGAGCGCACCTGTGCATAGAATTCTAATCGCAAACCCATCAAGAACTGATGTAGCCGTTCGTCTTCGCGCCTTTTCTCATGAGACCTCCCTATATTGCATGTACACTTGCCACATGAACAACTCAATATGGGTTCATAATTATTAAGTTCATCCCACAATACCTTTAATTTTCTATAATACGTGGCAACAGGCATGTTTTTGCTTTGCTCACAGCGAGCAATATCAGATTTTAGTTGCTGTATTCGTGGTCCATTGACAACGGAAAAACGTTCATGTAAATCCTTCCACAGCAAGTAAGCATTCTCATAATTTGAGAGGAGAGCTTTGACTTCTTGATCAATTGTATTCATGATCCATGACACCAACATTGACTGCAAAGTCACCCAATCATCGGGAGTACATGGAGGTGTTGGTGTTTTAATGGTTCCATCAAGAAATCCAAATTTTCTCCGTGCAATCAGCGCCATACGCACAGAATACGCCCATACATCGAAGTTGTCTGTTTTCAATCTGACAGGAGTTATGTAATCACCGGGTTTATCTTGAGGACCAAGGTAGTATGGAGAATTAGTTTCGATTTTAGGAGGCGATTTGTCAGCAGAGCCGGTCATCTTTGTTAACCTGGCTCTGATACCATGACAAATTTAGGATCAGAAAAAGCTTGCCTCATTCCCTTTGGAACCATCATATATATCAGATACAAGGAAGGAAAAATAGGCTAAAAACAAGCAAAGATAACAACCATCTCAACTCTATCTTAGATAAGGATAACTCCTGAGAAATAGGATCGGCTAACAGCAACTCAACTTACAATGAAAATAACATTTGAAATTTGATGTTTTTTTTTTTTTTTTTTGAAATTTTATGCAATAATTTAGATATATTTTAAATAATATACATCTAGAAAACTAAATAACGATTGATTAAATAGTTGTGCTGGTCATTTTTGTGGTTGACTATTAAGTACAGACAGAGTTAAAAGGCTACTAATTTTTTTTTTCCAATAAGTAGATATTATACATATATACATTTGTTAGGTGGTTGGTGTCGTTTTAGACAATTTTGCTATCGTTTTGATGTATACTTTACTGTTCATATATGGGGTATTATCCCCTACAACCCATATGCTGTTTCACTCTTTCCATTCAATTTGGCATCACATGTAAAACTGCCACGTATAACTTTTATGTGAAAACTGCCACATATAACTTTTTAATTTTTTATTATGATTACATTAATTCAATTAATTTCATATAGATTTTCGTTTTTCTTCTATTATTTTTTCGTATATAGATTCTTGATACATATGAATATATATTTATAATCCTATTATTTCTATATACATTTTGATATAAATTTTATTATAATATGACAACAAATTAATATTTATTATCATACGGGTTGGTTTAAAAAATGGCAACCATTAAACATTAATAAACATAAGATGCGAAATAAACGAGAATTTAAAAGGATGAAAATTATAAAAATCTAAAAAGTTATCTGTTTAAACCGTAAATAAATATTTATATAGTACATGGTCTAGAAATCAATCAAATGATTAGGAGCCATTTAATTAACCAATAACTAACGAACCTCATGGTTATAATACTTTGATAGCGTAAAAGGTTGTCAAGTTTAAGGCTGAGTGTTATACCACGGGAGTGGCTACGGGTAAAGCGAAAGATGGATCGGGACTTTGGGGAACACCATTTCCCCATCTTCGGGACTTGGTGCGGCAGACGAGCTTCGACTCTTTTTACCCGACGGCAATCGACGCCCCCCCCCCCCCCCCCCCACACCCCCCTCCAACGGTTACCTTTTTAAAAACTAGCCGTTTTCTATTTTTATTTATTTTTTATTCCACACCCTCTCTATATATATACAACATACTCTTTATTTTTTTACACCATATTTCTCTCTTCTTTTCTACTTTCTCTTCTACATTAAAGTTACTCATCTTTATTTTTTATACAACATACATCATGGATCCTAACCAAAAATTCACTACACCTCCGTCAACCGGACGCAACTGATCGAGAGTTACAAGTTCTACACCACAACGGTCCATCGATCCTTTCCTTGTGTCGCAACAACAATCAATGTCGATGTTCACTCCACCACGGTTTACATATACCGGAATGCTTAGCCAACAACAACAAATTCCGCTCTCCGATATTGGCTATCCGCTTCCACAACAACCGAGTCAATATCAACAACCGAGTCCATATCAACAACCGAGTCAATATCAACAAATGGATTTCTCGCAACAAATACTACAACAACAACAACAACTACATTTTCAACATTTACGAGAAACGCAACAACATCAACATGCGTTACGAGATGAAGATAATGATGATGATGATGATGATGACGAAGATGAAGAAGTGTTCGTTGCCGAAACCCAACAACTACAACAAGAATGGCGAAAGGGAAAGCAACAAGTTGTTGAAACCCAACCGGCTGACAATTTTCCAACGCGTGCTAAACAACAAAAGTGGACACCCAATGAAGAAGTGACGTTGGTAAAAGCTTGGATCGATGTTTCTGAGGATCCAATCATAGGAAATGCGCAAGCGGGCGGTATTTATTTATTATTATTATTTATTATAATTATTTATTATTATTATTTATTATAATTATTTATTATTATTATTTCGTTATGTATTATTTATTATTATTATTATTATTATTATTATTATTATTTATTATCGTTATATATTATTATTATTTATTATTATTATTAACTTTTATATATTTATGTAGGTAGTTTTTGGAAAAGGGTTTTGGAAGTGTTTCAAAACCAACTCGGCAAACGCAAAGACTACCGAGGGGTGCATCAAGTAAATTCCAAGTTTCAAGATATCAACCGAAAAGTAACGAAGTTTGCCGGCATTTACAGCAACATCGAGAATTCAAGAGCTAGTGGCATGAGTGACGCGGATATCTAAAAAACCGCTCATATCCGTTACAAGTCAGAAAACAGAGGCGCAGCTTTTGGTCACGAGCTTTGTTGGGATGTTCTTAACAAATATCCCAAATGGAGAAGAGTGCCTCTCCCATATTCCAACCCCCGTCCTTCAAAAAGAACAAAATCACTATCGGAGTCGAATGTTCGATCGACTACGGGGTCTTCGGATGCACGGGCTCCTATCGACCTCAACGAAGACGAGGACGAAGAGAATGATGATGAAAATGTCCAGGCAACCGAACCCCCAAGGCCCATTGGGAGAGATCGAGCGAAGCGGCCGGTATCGACATCTACGGGTACGGGTACGGGGTCAAAACAGGAGAGCATCACATCGTTGTTGGACAATTTAGATACTGAAAAATATAGATAAAAGTATTATAACAAAAAACAATCTAATCTAATCATATGCAGTGAAACGAGTCCGACAACCCTCGTTATTAAACAAGGGTCCAAAATCATTTCAAGGTGAACTCGTGAAGCACCTAGCCTAAGAACCCATTCCAAATACAACAGCTTACAACGACACCAAAATACATTTTTTTCAACAATAGACAACTAACTCTTTAAGCCTTAGAGAACAGAAACAGCTGACAATCCATTGCCAAATACAACAACATAAACAACTTGCAACCCATTCTAAATACAAAATATTGTTCATGCACAATAATTTATGCATTATCAAGTTGTACCTTGCATTGTTACTTGTTGTGTATACACGAATTTTGTTGTGTACGAATCAACTTCCGTATTTAAAACCAACATAAGAAGAGTAAATTTGAAGGCAAAAAAGAGAAATACAAAGAAACTAGAGAAGTAAATTTGGTTTAGGAAAAGTAATCCTTAAACGATACGTCGAAATCGATCTTTAAATCAATTAATTATCAAAGAGATACAAAAAGATAAATACAAAGAAACTCTGGGAAGTAAATAAATTTATTGGAGATTTATGGATCTTACCATCATCTAGGAAATCTAATCGTTGAACGAGTCGGCGACATATGATGGATGTTTAAATAAGGTGGATTATTAGAAATTTGAGAAAAATGACTACTTCCCCTTTCACTACTCTTGGGAACGAGTCCAACTCCAAATCCACTAATATCATGAATATGATTCTGGATGACAAACTGGAGGTGGTTGTATGTTTGATCCCACCAAGGACTGTCTCTCAATGAAGCAAATGAAACACACCCCACCCATGTCACTTCATCATCATCACTCTCCTTCCAGTCCACTTCATCATCATCACTCTCCTTCCAATCCACTCCATGTTGAGAATCCACTGAACCACCCATCCACTGCTCCACATCTATCTTTACATCTAACCAGCTCCCAACAGCACAAAATAAGAATCCAGAAAACTCATTTCTCCAGTTCTCTGGAAGTTCCAATCTACATCTTTTCCCTTTACGAATAACACCAGCTGATCTAAACCCCTTTGCCAGCTCAACTCCTCGACCTCCAAGTGTGAAGAGCACGGTTCCGTTTTCATGAATAGCCTTTCCCTAATTAATTATCACAAACTTATTAAATATATATTCTTTCCAACTTTAATTTATTGTCTATCATGTATATATGCATGAACCTTAATTAATTACTTACTGATCGATATACAAAAGAGAGAGAGAGAGAGAGATGCATATACCTGAAGCATGTATTCTAGTAGTTTGACTCTGTTGCCATGATCTCTAGAACCCCAACAATCTGAAATTGAGACTTGACGTAAGCCTTTACAATTTTTGAGACAATCTGGTAGTGACTGACGCAAGGGTGCTTTAAGAATAGCTACACTTGATGGGAGCTCAGGCAATACTTTAAGGCTACTGCAATTCTCGAGGTTGAGGATTTTGAGACGAGTAAGTTGCAAGATGCCAGAATCTAATCGAGTAATAGAATCATTCCAGCTTAGATCCAGCTCTTCTAAATTGGTACAACGTTCTCTGATACACGAGGGCATAACTTCTACACTAGTATGACTTAAAGAAAAGCTTACTAAGCTTTCCATGTTTGCTTGGATATTTGGGATTTCACTCACGGGGCACATCTCTATTTTAAGAGATTGAAGTTTTCCCATCTTTACTATGGTTGGAAACTTTCTAAGCTTTTGACATTGTATTACACTCACATGTTTAAGACTTGTATGATGTCCAAGTGACGGGTGAATCTCTTGCAACTCATCACAAATTTCAAGTGTCAACTCTTGAAGATGCGGGAGTTGTTCAAAATTTGGTGTGCTCACCAGAGCACTCATACACCCGAGTTCAAGCACTTTCAAATATGGCAGGACCACGTCCCATATTAATTTATACAAGCAAGCATCCAGAAGTTAATATATATTAAGAGTTTATGACTAAAAAAAAACACACATAATGATTTGATAAGTGCTATTTTCATTATATTTTCTTATTAAAACCCTTACGATTTAACACTTGTTTTAGCAATTAATAGATCCTACTAATTATATTTTAACATTATCAATGACAGGGTAAATGTTGGTGAAAGAAGAAGAAGAACAAGTCACATATGCAAAGATGTTGTTTGGTATATGACCCGTGCATCAAAGTGTTGTACGCTACATGTGATTCAAGCATAATTTCTAAGTGGACTTTTATAATTTTTTTGTTGGTTTTATTAGAAACTAAAAAAATTAAGAAAAGTAGGAGTTTGGAACGTGGGCTGTAGGCACACATCAGAAGGGCAAAAAAAACAAAAGGAAAAACAACGAAGGCACTGAAAGGAAAAAAAAAACTACGGCAGTTCGCGCGAAGAAAAATAAAGCCGTGGTTATTGCTTGCTTTTCAATTTTATTTCAAATCTTCATTGATTTCTTGTAATCGCATTAAGGTATGAGTAATTAATTTTATCTTCAAGTAATGGGTTTGTAGTTTTGATTTTGAAGATTGTGTTGAGACTTTTAGAGTTTTAGTGTGTTAATTGTAACCTTGATTCTAATTACAAAAGCTTCCTTTACATTTCTTCCCATTGTTGATTCATTCGATTGATTGTGGCCAATTACCAACCCCCCCCCCCCCCCCCCCCAAAAAAAAAAAATTCAGTTCTAGATTATTGTCACTATCTCAATTTATTTTAAGTTAGAAGTATTAGAAAAATATAATTTGGGTGGTTTCGACACCGGGTTCGAAATAGTATCAAGTATAATATTTTTATTTCTAATATTGTTTAATAAGAGAACTCTTGGCAATTACATGTCAGTGAATATAACAAAAATTAATGGATTAGAATTTAGTTGGGCCTCATTGATGGAGGTTTGTTAATGGACTAAATTGCAATTGAAATTGGGCTTATATGTAATGATAGGAATTAGGAATACCCACTTAGAGCCTTGCCCTAGACATCCAAACACTGTATTCGTGTCGTTCTTTTATTCTCTGTGTGGTGTTCGAGACTTTCAACCGAGAGGAAGAGAGACCGGAATTCAAACTCCCTCAAATCAACATTAGGTATGAAACGAACATCTACTCCTCACAACCGATTTTACGATGAACATCAATGGCTATAATTGGTTCTCGCAGTTCTCGTACAAAAAAAGGGTTCCCGTTTGAACCGTCCTATATATATATATATATATATATATATATATATATATATATATATATATATATATATATATATATATATATATAGGGGAGGGTTCATGTGAGAACCGTTGTTAATGCGAGAATTGCGAAAACCAATCTTAGTCGTTCCTTGGATATGGGAAGTATCATGGATGGAGAGCGTGGAGGGATAGGGTGTGGCAGAGTGCATGTGAGGAATTCATGGGTGGGCAATGATATTGAAAGAGGGGGAATTGGATGGCTTAGATTGGTTCTCGCGCTAACAACGGTTCTCGCATGAACTTTTTCCTATATATATATATATATATAGACAAAAGTTCATGCGAGAACTGTTGTTAGCGCGAGAACCAATCCAAGCCGTCCAATTCCCCCTCCTTCAATGTCATTGCCCACCCATGAATTCCTCACATGCACCCTACCACACTATATCCCTCCACGCTCTCCATCAGTTTAACTTTCCATATCCAAGGAACGGCTGAGATTGGTTCTCGCACTAACAACGGGTTCTCGCATTAACCCTCCCCTATATATATATATATATATATATATATATATATATATATATATATATATATATATATATATATATATAGGAGGGTTCAAACGAGAACTGTTTTTCGTACGAGAACTGCGAGAACCAATCTCAGTCGTTCCTTGGATATGGGAAGTTCATGGATGGAGAGCTTGGAGGGGATCAAGTGTGACAGGGTGCATGTGAGGAATTCATGAGTGGGCAATGATATTGAAGGAGGGGGAATTCGACGGCTTAGACTGGTTCTCGCGGTTCTCGAGCTAACAACGGTTCTCGCATGAACTTTTGTCTATATATATATATATATATATATATATATATATATATATATATATATAGGTAAAAGTTCAAACGAGAACTGTTTTTCGTACGAGAACTGCGAGAACCAATCTGAGCCGTTGAATTCCCCCTCCTTTAATATCATTGCCCACTCATGAATTCCTCACATGCACCCTGTCACACTTGATCCCCTCCAAGCTCTCCATCCATGAACTTCCCATATCCAAGGAACGACTGAGATTGGTTCTCGCAGTTCTCGTACGAAAAACAGTTCTCGTTTGAACCCTCCCATATATATATATATATATATATATATATATATATATATATATATATATATATATATATATATGGTGAGGTTCAACATAGCCCCCCTCTTAAACATAGATCCCAAAGTCTCAATCTCAGCCACTCATTTAAAAGGGTAAAATAGGAATTGAATCCCAAAGTCCAAACTCACGCGCTGCCAAAGCATAATTTCCAGATTCAGATTTTTTTATCCCTTAAATCTTTAAATGACCATAACTATTTCAATTTTTTTAGTTTGAGCAAAAAAAATCATACCAATCTTCTCATTTTTTAATCCTCATTCAAACGAGACCACTCTTCCTATATTTCTGGAAAAAAAAATTTGACGAAAATGACGAAAATGATATAAATGACGAAAATAATCATTTTCGGCTGTTGGAAGAGAGTAACACCTAACAGTTTAATCATTTCCGTCCATCACCTTCATATCCATAACACCTAACAGTTTTCATCATTTTCGGACCCCTGTTCACCTTTTTTTTTACGAAAATGATGAAAATGACGAAAATGACTAAAATTATCATTTTCGTCACTTGCTTTTTACATGACATACAGGGGGCACGAAAATGATGAAAAAATCGTCATTTTTATCATTTTCGTGCCCCCTGTATGTCACGTAAAAGCAGGTGACGAAAATGATAAAAATTCCGAGCATATGAAGGTTCCGAGCATATGAAGATTCCGAGTATTATTGACTAATTAACAAAATCCGATCAAATTTCGACATTTTCATCAATTTCGTGCCCCCCTGTATGTCACGTAACAGCAGGTGATGAAAATGATAAAAATGTGTCATTTTCATCATTTTCATCATTTTCGTGCCCCCTTATGTATCATGTAACAGCAGGTGACGAAAATGATGAAAATGAGGAAATTTATCATTTTCGGGACCTGCTATTATGTGATATATAAGAGGCACGAAAATGATGAAAATGACAAAATTTATCATTTTCGGCTGCCCCTTATATATCACGTAACAGCAAGAGAGTTCAGTTGTGGAGCAAGGAGAATGATTAAATGTCGCTAATTCGTTGTTTTCTGTACGAATTTGATTGTCACTGAATGTTGTTTTGTTAAAGTGCTAAGATTTGCAGGTGTGCTGAGTATACGACTGTCTTTCTTGCTGTTTTGCTGGCATGCTTGTTGTGCTGCCATCGGCTAATGGAGATGCTTCAATGTGGCATTATATTGCGTTGTGTGTAATGTAATTTGAGAGCGTCAACGCTATTATATTACGTTGCGTGTGTAATTCAGTTGTCGATATGGTGATAACCGTGTGTACTTAAGCTATCTTGATGAATGAAAGGCAAGTACTTGGTTGTTAAAAAAACGTAACAGCAAGTGACGAAAATGATGAATTTCGTCATTTTCATCATTTTAGTCATTTTCGTCAAATTTTTTTTCCAGAAATATAGGAAGAGTGGTCTCGTTTGAAAGAGGATTAAAAAATAAGAAGATTGGTATAATTTTTTTGCTCAAACTCAAAAAAATGAAATAGTTATAGTCATTTAAAGATTTAAGGGGTAAATAAAATTAAAAAAAATGAGCTTTGACCATAATACCCTTCCTTCTATAATTAAATCTTATAATTGTTTACTTAATTACAATCATGCCATTATAGATCTTAACCATTGATTTGATTAATCTAATGGCTAAGATTGAGACTTTGGATCTTTGTTTAAGAAGGGATCTATATTGATCCAATTTATATATATATATATATATATATATATATATATATATATATATATATATATATATATATATTTATATAAGGGTTCATTTGAGAACCATTCTAAATGCGAGTACCCGACTACCACTTTTAATCACCAAGGGTATTTTGGTATTTTACATATTTCTTAACCGTAAATTGTGTTCAGGTGTATATGTCAATATTTAATGAGCCTTTATTTTTCAAAATACGGTAGGATCTAGGATTTATGAAAAAGTATGGGTGAAAAGGTGTTAGTTATACTAGAGGGAGAGAGAGGAGAGAGGTATGTATATGACCTATTTTACCAATATTTCATTATTTAAGTAGTATTGTTATTTACTAAACTCCCATAACCAATTTTTATTAATCGTAGTCACACACTCTCTAGTTTTATATGCTGATCAATTGAAAGAATTGAATTACCTTGTGGTCCTTCCAAAGTTCCTTTTGCAAGCCCCAGTTCAATCTTAAAACAACAAGCTTCTTTGGTTGGAAGCTGTCAGGAAATGAACTTCCAGGATATCCGTACCAGTTAATATAACACAACTCATTTGAAAGAAAAGTAGGGCCTCCATCTCGAGCAGAGTTGTAATCATACACATCAAGCCATCTTAGTTTTTCCATGTTTGAAACATTTTTACAGAAACGTGAAAATTTGTCATCATCATCCTCCCTAAAAATATGTTTTCCTATCGACTGAATCTTGTCATTCTTCTGCAACAAATTAAGGATCAAACATGCAAAAATAATCTAAGTTTAGGTGACATGAAAAATTAAGGAATTTCTACATCACTACGATCTCTATTTAAAAAATAGGATTTTGTTTTTTTGTTTTTTACTTAACTACTGCTTTAAATAAAAAAAACATCATTTTGTTTACTTCTGTTTTTTTTTAATTATGTCTTATTCGTATTTTAACTTCCATTTTTTTCTAGACCATAATTTTATTTTGTTTACTTTTATTTATAATAACTGCATGCAAAAGTATCAATATTTTTTGCCCTATTCTAATTTTCATTCTTGTGTTTTCTTATATAACGAGTTACCTTCTACCCCTCGTATTATAGCGGGGCATAGCGAACAAAATGCAAAAATTAACATTCAGGCATAAATATTTAAAATAAAGCAATATTTTTTAAGGTTTTGGGATTTCAATGCGCTATTTCATAGCCATTAGGTGTTATTAATTTTATAATCAAAGAAATGGTTCAGAAAAAACTATTATAAAACTATTCTAATTTTTCTCATGTAAAAGGTATAAACTAAATTTAAAAATACAGTTATTTTTCAAAACATACCAAGGAAAAATATAAAAAAATAAATTAGAATATTAGGATAAAACCAAATAGAATGACAAAAGTGAGATAGAATAAACCTATTCATAAAATTATTTATTAAAAAATAATTTTTATAATTTTTTTTTACTTTATCGTTATTAAAAAAGAGTATAACAATTTTCCTTATTAAAGCCTATAGATTATTTCGAGGCTTAGGATAATCTTTTGTAAATTATATAAAATTAAGTGTCTTATTAGAAATTTTCAAAAATCTTATTCGAAATAGTTGTTAAAAGAAGTTAGTTTACCTGTAAATGCCCTAACCACTCCAACGAAAGAAACTTTGTTTAATGTTCCCGTTTTTCTCTATTTAACATAAACAAAATTTAAAAAGGAAAATGATCTGTAATGTTAAATCGAATGTTTTAAAACCCTGGTTTTTGGTTGACCTGGTTTCCTAGCTGGGTCGCACGTCAACCAGTCCAACTGCCGGGTCAACACACAATATCAAAATGATAAAAAATAACATAAACCTACTATATTATCAATCTAAATACAACAATTAACTTCAACGCACAATACCAAAAAAAAATAAAGCATTCAAACATCAAAGTTCAAAGTTCAAACAACAAAGTTGAAACAACAATTGTCATAAAATCACAATCAAAGCAAATTAAAAAGTTCACCGGGTCAAACCGGGTCAAAGATCACCGGTTCAACCGGTTGAACCATAAACCCGCCCGGGTCACTCCGATTCAATACTAGCCAAAAACCCGGCCTTAATCGGCCCGCCCTCCTGATCGTCCGGGTCGACCCGGGTCTGAAAACATTGGTTAAATCACCTAACTTAAGTGATGTTACACTCACAAACTATTTAAAAAAAATGACTAAATTACCTTCATTAAAGTGCTTTGTGGGTGTAATATCACCTAAGTAAATACAGAATGACTAAATTACTCTTCATTAAAGTGGTTTATGGTTGTAATATCATCTAAGTTAAATAATTTTTATATTACGGATTATTTTCTCATTGTAAGAAAGATAATTGAAATTTCTTTGTGTGTTAGAAAGGAAGAGTTGTGTGTAAAATGAAAATAAAAGGAGAAGTAATCCCTTGTCATAAAAGCTGAATGGACCGCTTGTGTTATATTGTATGTTTTTTCACAAATAGGACAAATAATATAATCTACTTTTTCATAGTTCGTAGTAATTGTTACATATTATAATATGTTTATGTCTTTCTTTTTCATTTTTAGACATGCTTCAATTTATTTACTAATGAATTTATAAAGCAGAAATGCTATTAAATTAACTATATATTGACAATGTATTATTTGAAATAAAATGCATATATATGCATGTTTATTGAAGAGCTCCATAGCCTCTTTATATGATAATAATTTAAGAGGACAGACCTTGTCCACTTTGTGAGCTTTTAGCACATGTTCATCTCTGGTTGTAATTATTATCCGGCTTCCACTACCAAACCAATTACGTGATCCAGCTAACGCCTCTAATTGCTCAATTTTATCAACATCATCAAGAACTACTAAGACTTTTCTATGACATAACATACGCTTGATGTTTCTTTTTCCTTCCACAACACTTTGTACTTTCACTTTTGTTTTAGAAACAGCCGATAAAATCTTCTCTTGCAATTTTTCTAAACCATCTTTGCTTGATTTCTCTCGAACATTCTCCACAATGCAACTACCTTCAAACTCGGGAGAGATTTCCATATAAATAGAATTCGCAAGAGTAGTCTTGCCACCACCCCCAAGCCCCCATATCCCAACCAGTCTCACACCAGCTAACCCCATTTCTAATTATAGAATATCGGTATAACGATAAGTCCTCTGTCCTTACTGCATTTCATGATATATGTGAGTTCCTGTAGACACCAGGAAGAGTCTCCATAGTTTTGAGAGAAGATTACCAGAGCAATTTGTGATTCTTCGATAGCAGTGAAGAGGGATGGACGGATGGATTCACCCGGAGTAAGTTCTTCATCGTCCTTGAAAGTGAGGATTCCTTTATCTACAAGAGCCTTGAAGAGATTATCTACAAAGCCGAAGCGGGTATCATCACCTCTGAAACTAAGAAATACACCATGTATATACGACGGAGAAGAAATGGGAGCAGACTGAGAAGAGGAAGATGCCATTGATGCGTTTAAAGTGGGTATGAGAGCTGCAAAGGAAATTAAAAGAAGCTTTATGAGGTTTGTTTTGTACATCAATGAGATCTGAGTGAGATAACCTTCAAGCACTATCATATATATTTAAACAGTTAAGAAAGTTCCATATTTTTTTCTTCATATGATAAATAATACAATTAAGATTGAAATTCCAAGAAAAAAAGTCATAGAGATAGAAAGAGTTCTACAATATTGTATTACTTCTTTTTTTTTCTGTCTCTTGATGAAATTTTTAATTATAATTAGTATTTTTGTGTTATATGGATTTGAAGTTTTTTAATTAAAATGATAAACAAAAGAAAGAAAAACAGTAAGTATTTTAATTATTAATTAAGTTGCATGTAATAATCCAGAGTTGTTTTATATCCTCCTAAAAAATCTTTCTAGTTATCTTCCTACTAACATGATTAACACAATTGTCAAAATCTTGGCCAAATGCTAAAGATAAGTGTGGTAAAAGCTAAGGTGTATTTAGATACTCAGATGCACATAAAGTATTATGAAAGATCAGAGACTATTTTGCTGAATGAATGAGTAAATCATTTGAGTTTTCATGAGACCTGTGGGAAGAAAATAATGGAGTCGAAGTAAAGATGTGTAGTTTTGAAGATTTTACCTGGATAGTTATAAGTCGAAGTTGTTCAAAGCTTCTCCAAGATCGAAGGTGAAGAAGATTCAAAAGTCTCAAGGCTGAGCTAAATATCAGGAAGGAAGGTTTGCAGGAGTGGTTTCTATGTGAACAGAACCAAACATTTAAAGTTGATGATTAAATATCCAAGGGTAAGACAAATGTAAGATATGCATATATTATATAAATATAATTGTACCTTAGTTCTGAAAGTTTGAGATGTTGATTGTAAGTGCTAGTTGTATTTTAGTTTCAATAATAATATATAATTTGGGTTGTTAAAAAAACATAAGTGTCAAAATTATTACAAAATATGAAAAAAATAAATTATTGGATCATACATGTTATAGAAGATTGAAGTAAAAAAGATAGAAATATAAAAGCTGAGGCATAAAAAATGATTATTAAAAAGTAAAAGACTAACTATTAATATTATAATGAAAGATGAATTAGGTCGAAGAAATGTATATCTTTTCGGTCATTAAACTGCAATCTATGTGGGGCGGACATGGAAACTCAGGACCATTGTTTCTTTTCCTGTTTTAAATCGTCGCTCATCTGGAAGAAGATTTGGGCATGGTGGAATCTTAAATCCCCTCGGTTATCTTCTGTGGTAGCATTAAAATGGACTGTGGAGCAAGATGATTTACACCGTAAGCTCAGAGGGTTTTTTTGGCAATCTGTTTCGTGGCTCTTTTTTTTTTTTTGAAAAGCTCTGTTACATAGCTCTTTGGCGGATTTGAAGGTGGAGAAATGAAATTTTACATGCAGACAAAGACTCGATAAAAAAGGTATGGTGCTTTTAAAAAAAAGATGAAGACTCGATAGATAAAAAAGAAATGAAGACCCATTTCCATCAATTCAAAACTTGGCAAAGCTATGGATTGGTAATAAAGGACGTAAAATTCATTTAAATTTAGATAATTGGTTAGCCGCCACATTTAACATTTAGATTGTCTTTCAGGGTTAATTGTTATATTGTTGGTTAGTTGGGATTTTAGCTTTATTGTACTAATCTTGTACTCCTCTTTCTAGCACTCTGCTAGAGTTTTGAGTTTTAATAATAATTTGGTTTTTTAAGAGAGGGTGATGGTTATGTCAAAGCTATTTCCTTAACTAATCTCTTTTACTTTAAAAAAAAAAGGTAGATCATAAAAAACTTAATTAAGTAGACCGATATAGTTAGATATTTCTAAAAAAAATAATGAAATTACGTACACTATTAACATAACTATAGGGCTAACTTTTATTACCAAGTGAAGACTTAAAAAATATAATGCATTTACGACGTGGTTTTATAGATTATAAGATATATATTTTCTTTGAAACATTAATTAAGATTTATTTTTAGTTTTCATCACACGGCTTCGCTTTTCTAAAGACTTTGTTTTTGGTCTTGTTATAATATATAATTTACATTATCATTTACCATAAAGCCAAAACTTTTATAAAAGAATAAATATTCAATGCTATTATTATCAAGTGGTCGACATGATGTGCTTTCCATCTCACTATCATGCTTTAATTGGTAAGAAATGTTCACTTTTCAGAATTACAATACGTACAATAATAAATTAAACTAATATCAAAGTAAACTAATAAGTACTCCTAAGTTGTAGTGAAATATATATATGTTTTTATCCGGTTTCTTCAATTGATATTATAACTTAGTTATATTTATTTAAGTATTGTAGGCCGGTCATGTTAGATGTATTATATGATCTTTAAAATTATGGATTCTATCCTTATAGTGAATAAAAATGTAAATTTAAACTAGGATTAGAGAGTGTCTGCCTTGTGTTTAAAATAAGTTATATTTAATTTTGACTATTTATTGAAAAATTATATTTGTTTAAAGCATAAAATGATAAGGAAGGAATAAACAAAATGATACTAAATATTATAACCAGCACTTAGTTTTATTCTTTTAGAGTTGATAAAATAGGTCACAATTAAAATTTTATTTTTACAAATTCAATTCTATCATTTTTTATTAGTGTTAATAACTTACAAGAATTATTTTTAAAAATTATGTCTTTGTGAGTCAAAAATACTAGCTTAGATACGATTTTTCCAGATGACTTTGAACAAACAAAGGAAATTTTCTATTCTAAGACTTAGTTTTATTTCATTGAGGAAATTTCTCCACTCTTGTAAAATAATTTCAAAACTTATTATTATTCTCTATAATAAATCCTCACTTAATTATATATATAACATCCTTTTCTTTATTACTATGTCCAAATTATTAGTCTCTATAAGTCACGTTATTGACGGTGACAAATGAATGCCATTAATGGCCCCCACATACATCTCTCCAAAGTCTAAAGTGCAGAGACCTTGAATTTTCTAAAAGTAAACATGCAGGAAATTTCTTGGGTAGATTTTTTTTTCTTTTTCAATTTGAATCAATAATAAATACGTAGTAAAATCCTTTTTCATTGTTACAATTTAATTATTGATACTATGTCATCTATAAGTTATAACTAAAATGCCTTCCCTACACTATATTAAACGGTGTAATGTTAGCGGTGAGTTATACTTGTTCAACCTATTCGGAAGAGCCCAAAGTCTTTGGTTTAGTTGTAAACCAACTAGCTAGTACTCCATAGTCATTTTCAAGACTATTTCTAGCCAACCCAAGAACTCAAATACTAAAGTTTAACCCCTGACCTCTAATGAGAATAAGGGACATCAACCACTACACTACCTTTAAGTTAGTTTACTTAGTTATGCTTATGAGTACAATTAACATTCTATCAGAATTTCAGAAATGTGATAATCAAAATTTTGAAGGGGTGAATACAAAAGATTTTAAAAATCAAATCAAAAAACCTCTTCCCGCGATCAAAGATTATGTGTTAGACCCCAAGACAAAACTCGAGCAAGGTATCTTGTACCAAATAAATGACAATTTGTTCCTACAAATGATTGTCAAGGGGATGAGAATGCAGCATTAAGAGCAAAAATTCTAGGATCATTTGAGCTGAACCACATAAAAGATTACATTCAAGGCTGTTTCAATTAAACTGTGAAAACCCTGTCTCTTCATACCATATTAAAAGAGAATTTGACAATAATTTCTTTCTAGATAAGGAGAGAGGAGACTTCACAAAGACTCGTACATATGTTAAAGTTTTCTATAGGATATTTATACGAAAAGAAGAAACTGAAAAGGTAATTTACATGCCATGAACAAGAGTTTAGTCACTTTAGTGACTGAACATAAATAAACCTACCGAAGGGTTTTGTGGGGCATAAAAACATATTATCATACATGCACAGCGGAAATCAAAACCCCCTCCAGTGATCTCATCTAACTCATACAGGAACTAAAAGAGAAGAGGGTTAGAAAGTTATACCTTTAGGGATTTAAAACTTTTCTTTTGACCTCTAGACAGCTGCAGGTTATCCACCGCTACTGCTCCGCCTCGAACTGGCTGCTAGACCGCCTTAGGATTAAACCTCGGATCAAACCGTGACCCGTGTGTGTGGGAACCCTTGCGCCGCCGTCGACCACCACCTGCGGCTGCCTGCGCCGCCGTCGACTGCCCCTTGCGGTCTTGCGCCGCCGCCGATCTCGAAGAGAGAGAGAGAGTGTGTGTTAGGGTTTTTCTTTTTAGGCTTGTAATTGACTTATGTGATTATTTAGGCTTAATTAGGTTTATATATAATAAACCCTTATTAGGCCAAGCCCGTTTAATTAAAGTCCAGCTTTAATTAAACTATTAACCAATTACACAAAAAACCCCTTGACCTTTCTAGTTAATTAATAATTATTAATTAACTGGTCCCGTTAATATTTAAACTAAATATTAACATCTCTATTTTAAATAATAATTAACTATTATTATTTTTCTCTTTCTCGATAATTAATTAAACTAATTAATTATTTCTTTTCCACACAAAGGTTATAATCCAACAGGTTCTAATTGGGTGTGCAGCGGTGTGATCCTTTAGTGTCACATAGTATTGGACACGATGATACATGTTATCTATCTCTGCACATAATCTAACAGACTCCCACTTGTGCAAGATAAGTAACACTCCTTGTACATCGTTGGCCTAAGGAGGTCCCTAGCCAGACACTTAGGTTAACCAGACTATGAGATCTCTTATATCTATAGATATAATCCATACCTTGAATTATCTAGGCTTTTCCTTTTGCATCGCGATATTTCGTAATGTGAGTATTTGACATGGAGCAGGGATCTCATCTAATACTCAGATTTTCTAGACTCTGATTTTGACACTCTGCAGTTACGGTTTTCCCGAATGAATAACTATCATTCTAACCGAGCGCGGCCACACATTTTCAGTAGTCTTAATCGTCGAGGAGCTCAGAAAATATCTCTCCTAAAAAAGAGGTGCAAATCCCATCTTGACTATTTGCAATTTGAGCACACGGCTTCCGCTGCACCTAGACAAGCCCCTTATGATCACCCTGTTACGGCGTGACGTTAGAACATGCTAAAGTACAGAAGTTACCATGCCCCAAACCAAATATCTCAGGTCTAAGGACAACCTATCAAGTTTACTTATGTTAACGCTCCATGAAGTAAACTCGATGCGGATCACCCCACTATTTATCCACTGATAAATATCTATGAATATTTGATCACGACCTTGTGCTTTTATTCATACCCGAATAAATCATCAAATATTCATAATAGCGTTACCTCCCTAATGTAGCTCCCACTACATTAAGTAGCTACGGGCATTTAGACAATTCATAACTTGACTTGTCAAGGATAGGTTAAACATGCTAAAAATGGACAACTACGAAACATTATGTAAATACCTCCTATTTCAATCCCATGAAATGTAAATACATAATAAAAGGCTTCAAGTTACATCCATAGTAATAATAAAAAAACACGAACTAACTGCTATGTTCCAAGTACTGCATTCCTATAGAACTCGCATGCCACTCATGCTTAGCCCTAGCTAGCGGCTTCGTCAACGGGTCAGCAACGTAGTCATCCGTCGGTATCTTTTGCAGTCTAATATCATCTCTTCCAATGATCTCTCGGATGAGGTGATATTTCCTGAGTACGTGCCTTGTCCGCTGATGATCTCTAGGCTCTTTAGCTTGCGCTACAGCCCCTGAGTTGTCACAGAATATATCGATCGGTCTAGAGATACTGGAAACAACTCTAAGATCCGAGATAAAATTCTTCAGCCAGACAACTTCCTTTGCCGCATCACTTGCCGCAATGTACTCTGCCTCTGTAGTAGAATCTGCTATTGTATCTTGCTTCTGACTCTTCCAAGATATGGCTCCTCCGTTTAGGGTAAAGACAAATCCTGACTGCGACCTGAAGTCGTCTCTATCGGTCTAGAAACTAGCATCAGTGTAACCAGTTACACTGAGCTCATCCATCGAACCTCCATATACTAGGAATATGTCTTTCGTCCTTCTCAGATACTTGAGAATATTCTTGACGGCCACCCAATGAGCTTCACCAGGATTTTGCTAATATCTACTCGTGACACTGATAGAATAGGCAACATCGGGTCTAGTACATAGCATGGCATACAAAATTGAACCAACTGCCGAGGCATATGGTATCAATTTCATCTTGTCCTGATCTTGACTAGACACAGGACACTGAGCCTTGCTCAAAATCGCGCCAGATTGCATAGGAATAAATCATTTCTTGGATCCATCCATCTTGAATCTTTTCACGACTTTGTCAATATAAGTACTTTGACTAAGTCCGATAAGCCGCTTAGATCTATTCCTATAGATCTTTATACCCAGTATATAAGTAGCTTCTCCCAAGTCTTTCATCTGGAAACATTTACCTAACCAGGATTTTACTGCTTGTAATACTGGTATATTGTTTCCTATTAACAGTATGTCGTCAACATACAAGACTAGGAAGGTTACCGCGCTCCCACTGAATTTAGTGTAAACACACGACTCGAACTCACTTTTGGTAAAACCAAACTCTTTGATGATCTCTTCAAAGTGTAAGTTCCAGCTCCTAGATGCTTGCTTTAGTCCATAAATGGATTTAAGCAAGTCTTTGGATCCGCAAAACCATCCGGTTGTATTATAAATACATTCTCTGTCATTTTCCCGTTAAGGAAAGCGGTTTTGACATCCATCTGCCATATCTTATAGTCAAAATATGCTGATATGGCCATTAGAATCCTAATAGTTTTAAGCATTGCCACTGGGGAAAAAGTTTCATCATAGTCAACGCCATGAGTCTGCGTGAAACCTTTTGCCACTAACCTTGCTTTAAAAGTATGCACCTTTCCATCCATGTCTGTCTTCTTCTTGAAGACCCATTTGCACCCAACAGCTTTACTGTGTTGAGGCAAATCCACTAACTCCCAAACTTGGTTGTCATACATGGATTGCATCTCTGCCTTCATGGCTTCTAGCCATTTCTCAGATTCTAAACCTGAAGCAGCGTCTTGGTAGGTAGTGGGTTCTAAGAGATCCCCTTCGTTTTGAGCAACTAGGAATCCCAGATACCTATCTGGCTCAATACGAGGCCTACTAGACCTGCGAAGGTCTTGTGTTTGCACCTCTTCCTCAACCACAGACTCGGGTTGAGGTTCAACAATTCTCTGTTGAACTACTGGTTCAACTATCGGTGGTGGTGTAATCTCCTCCTCTTCAATTTCTTGAAGCTCTATTTCTTTTCTTGGAGTCTCTGAGTTTAGAAACTTCTTTTTCAAGAATACCCCTTTACGAGCAACAAAAACTTTGTTCTCATCTGAGTTGTAGAAATAGTATCCCATGGTTTCCTTGGGATAGCTCACGAAGATACACTTATCTGGTTTGGGATTGAGTTTATCCGTGAATGTTCTCTTAACATACACCTCACATCCCCAAACCTTTAGAAAAGACATTTTGGGCTTTTTCCCCGTCCATATCTCGAACGGTGTCTTTTCAACCGATTTGGTTGGAACCCGGTTCAGCATGAACGCTGCTGTCTCGAGTGCGTGTCCCCAAAACGACAATGGTAGTGAACTTTGACTCATCATTGATCGTACCATGTCAAGCAGTGTACGATTCCTACTTTCTGATACACCATTCATCTGAGGTGTATACGGAGGTGTGAGTTGTGAAACAATCCCACATTCCTTCAAATGATCGTCGAATTCCTGACTCAGATATTCACCACCTCGATCCGACCGAAGCGACTTTATCTTCTTGTCCAACTGGTTTTGTACCTCATTCTGAAACTGTTTGAATTTATCAAAACTTTCAGATTTAAGTCTCATGAGGTACATATAACCGAACCTACTGAAGTCATCAGTAAAGGTTATGAAATACCGGTATCCTCCTCTGGCCTCTGGAGTGAAGGGTCCACACACATCTGTGTGTATAATCCCTAATAACTCACTAGCCCTTTCATTCTCACTGTTGAAAGGCTGCTTTGTCATTTTACCAGACAAACAAGATTCGCATATATCATATGACTCCAAGTCAAATGGTTCTAGTATTCCGTCATCTCGGAGTTTCTCAATGCGTTTCTCGTTTATATGTCTTAAACGACAGTGCCAGAGATAAGTTTGATTCAAGTTACTCTTGGATCTCTTACTTATATGATAGATGTCATTGTTATCTAGATTTAGCGTATATAGACCATTTTATGGAGTATTTTTAAAATAGAAAACATCATTTTTGAAACAAGAAATAGATTTTTCATTTAAAACATAAGCAAATCCACAGTCTCTAAGCAAATCAAACGAGATAACATTTTTAATTAGTCTTGGAACATAATAACAAGGTTTTAGTTCTAAGACCATGCCCGAGGGCAAACTAAGACAATATGTCCCTACAGCTTCAGCCCCAACCATGGAGCCTTCGCCTACCCGCAGGTCCATATCTCCTTGTCTCAGCTTCTTACTTATCTTGAATCCCTGCAAATGATTGCATATGTGATGACCACATCCGGTATCCAATACCCATGATTCATAAGAAGTAATAAGACAATCTATCATAAAGATACCTGACTCATTGGGCGAACCAATGTCCAGCTGATCTATGTCGAATGAGTGCTCGCATGAATCCTTGCTACCACAGTTTAGGCAACAAATTTCTCCAAGTTCTTCCAGCCAGTCATCCTCCTGCATAGGGTCCACAACTGGTGACCCTAACTGCTTCGGGTTCAACTCGTCGCTAATGCACATGAGGATTTCGTGCAACCCTGCGACAGTCATCTCAAAATCACCGAGGACATACATTCCTCTTTTCTGGTAGTAGTCCGACAAGGAACTGAACAAGAGCATAACTAGCTCATGTGGTTTTGATTTTGACCCCAAGCTCTCATAGCAATCCAAGAGCCTTCTCATATTAATGAGATGATCGCTAATAGGCTGACTTTCTTTCATCTTGGCTTAAAGGATTTCCCTCATCAGTAGCATATGACATATCCGTTCACTAAACTTGAACTTCTGCTCCAATCCTTGAACAACCTCATAAGACGACTTCTCACGGAGATCATCCGTAAACTCGGATGATGATGTGAGAATGAGAATCGACATGACGTCAGACTCGTCATCCAGATACTGATAGTAAGTGTCATACTCACTATCATGGGAATCTACTCCTGGTCGTTCTGGAGGCAATGTCTCAATGATGTGAAGCTTTCCCTGTGCATCCAAAACATTTTTCAGATGTATCTTCCAAACAGCAAAGTTTGGACCTGAAAGCTTCCACTTGCTAGTGATGAGACTTAGAGACTCTCTTGGTGAATAAAACGGAATAACAGATATAATAGACATCTACAGAGAAAGAAAAAAATAAAACCGATTCAGTATTGATTATACCTTCTAATAATTATTACCTTTTAACAAAAGTTATTAGACTAGGATCCATATTTCACATTTCTCGATGCAAGGTTTGGGCACTTCCCACCGGGATAATGCTATTTCTGGTAGGTAAGAACTATACCAATCGTATCCTAACTGGACACGACTCCTAGATCCGCGGGACATCGGTTACAAGAACCGTGCATGTTTAGTCCTTCTAGTGCATTTTGGGCCGGGACTCCCGATTATCACCAAAATAGATCGCACCACCTAAGACAGCATGAATTCTGGCCGGGACTCCCGATTATCGCAGAATCTTTCATGCCTCTCCCGCAATGGTTTGAACCCGGATGCCCAAGGTTTGGGCACTTCTGATACCCGAGTACCGTTTAACAGTCGAGGTGTACCATTAGGTGGGTATCACACTGATCTAAGATTTTTCTAAAAAGGATTTTCCAAGTTTTTAACAAAAAAAACTTTAATGCCAGTTTTCTTTTAAACATCTGTTTCAATAATTAACTATTATTAAAACCCTTGTTTTATTTCATCGTGTTAATCACAACCACGCATATAAAATATGTAAAGAAATAAAACAACCACCAACAACTATGCCTTAGCCTTGCCCTTAACTAATGTCGGTTTCGTGAGCCACACGAAAAAACACGACGGTCAAAACCTAAGTGGAAAAACACAACACACATGGCATGGCGTTCTGAAGCTCCAACTGGCTCCAGCATCCAATCCTTCTCTTTGCTCCTTGCTCCTTTGTATCAGCTTCATATTTATTCTAATAATGTTATTCTATTCTATTATCTAAAACTAGAAATAATAAAATTACAAGATAATCAAAGGCACGCAGACCCGCTAATTCTAGTACTTTTACAAAATAGAATAGGGGTTGTAAGTGGCACGCAGGCCTCCCCACACCATAGAAAAATAAAACCAAACACAACCACAAGTGCGAGAAAATAAACAATCCACAAGGTCTAGGGCTTGGCTATGACATCCCAAACATGTACTAAACTAATACATGAAAGTAAAAACAGCAACTGATTTCTAATTATTCACCTTGATGAAAAATACTGATTTTAACAACCTGTTAAAATCCCTGTATTGTTTTTCATGTTATTTGCAATAAATATATATTTCAAGTTTTATACTTGATAATTAATCAAAAAACTCAAAATAATATTTAATCCTTAAATCAAAATAACAACTGTATTTTAATTTAATGTTGACCTCAAATATCTGAGCCACAAACTGGGGCCAAATATTTAAACTGGGCCAAGGGAAAAATTAAACTATCCGAGAAACAAAAAAAAAAACTTGGGCCGAGGCCCACTGGCTCTTAGCGCCGCTAAGCCCTAGTCGCGAAACCCTAACTGGGCCGCAGGCCTATTGGGTCGTGGCATACTGGGCCGAAACCCACCACACAGTTAGCGCCGCTAACTGGGTCGCTAACCCACTGCGCAAGGCATCCCACGGTCGACCGTCACGCTGCAGCCGTCGCTGCCCTAGTCGCCGCGTACCACCACGTCGCCGCCCTGCCTGGGACCGCCGTTGGTCAGACAGACGCCGCTAGCTGGGCGCCCAGACCAACCACGGCCACCGCCTGAGACCACCGATGAGGGTGGTGGTTTCAGTTCTCTGTTATCGCAAATAACAAACAAAAAAAACAGATTTAAAAAACTAAATCTTATAATCCTTTATCAAAAGGTTTATCCAATAAAAAACAGAAACTTGATTTTTATTAACCTGGATAAAAACAAACCTTTTTTTCTTGATAAAAGATAAACCCTTTTTCATCAGAATAAAAGAAACCTACCTAGTTCCCTACGAGGTTAGAAGTGGCTCTGATACCATTGAAGGGTTTTGTGGGGTATAAAAACATATTATCATACTTGCACAGCGGAAATCAAAACCCCCTCCAGTGATCTCATCTAACTCATACAGGAACTAAAAGAGAAGAGGGTTAGAAAGTTATACCTTTAGGGATTTAAAACTTTTCTTTTGACCTCTAGACAGCTGCAGGTTATCCACCGCTACTGCACCGCTACTGCACCGCCTCGAACTGGCTGCTAGACCGCCTTAGGATTAAACCTCGGATCAAGCCGTGACCCGTGTGTGTGGGAACCCTTGCGCCGCCGTCGACCACCACCTGCGGCTGCCTGCGCCGCCGTCGACAGCCCCTTGCGGCCTTGCGCCACCGCCGATCTCGAAGAGAGAGAGAGAGAGAGAGTGTGTTAGGGTTTTTCTTTTTAGGCTTGTAATTGACTTATGTGATTATTTAGGCTTAATTAGGTTTATATATAATAAACCCTTATTAGGCCAAGCCCGTTTAATTAAAGTCCAGCTTTAATTAAACTATTAACCAATTACACAAAAAACCCCTTGACCTTTCTAGTTAATTAATAATTATTAATTAACTGGTCCCGTTAATATTTAAACTAAATATTAACATCTCTCTTTTAAATAATAATTAACTATTATTATTTTTCTCTTTCTCGATAATTAATTAAACTAATTAATTATTTCTTTTCCACACAAAGGTTATAATCCAACAGGTTCTAATTGGGTGTGCAGCGGTGTGATCCTTTAGTGTCACATAGTATTGGACACTATGATACATGTTATCTATCTCTGCACATAATCTAACACCTACCTCTATAGAGTTTGTAACTCAAGCACTCAGCTAAGCTGCAAGAAGATGCTCACGTCTGCTCTCGATGAATCTCTGCCTAAATTCCTCAAAATTTCCATCTATAATGGCTCCTCTATTCAGGCGGAGGAACGACAAATAATGGTGTGTGTTATGTCTGCATAAACAAAGAAATTTTAGATTATATTGGTAGAGGTGACAAACTTGCAAATTCAACCAATCTATATAGAATATGTCGAATCAGGTTGTATTTATTGATAACGGGTCAAACAGTTTAAATAACAAGCTTAAACACGTTAAAAGTTACTAAACATTCATTTAATATATCTATTATATACAAAATTTAACCAAAAAGTGTATGGAGGTTGGCTCAACCTAACCCAACCTTTTTGGCTAGAAAATAAGGATCACCTGTGTGACCTGACCTGTTACTCAACTTTTTTTTTCCAATTAATATTGATAGAAACACTAAAATATTGCAAGGATTTGCTTTCCTTACATTTCAAACAGAATTTGAGCCAACATTTCATGAACATTGAGGAGATGATTGATGTTTGGTTTTGTATGGTTCTGGCATGTGTAGCAGTTGCAGCATTCAACAACTCTTGTTGCATCTTTCCTTCATAAGCATATAGAAATGATGAGCTAAACACAAACAATGTAACAATGTTGTTAGCAAGGATAGAAAAACATGCTTCATACAATTTCGGCAGAGGTGACGATTTCAACAAATTTCTTCTAACAACAAATATTGACACCCTAGTCCCTTTTGGGACTTGAAACCACAAGGCCACAACCCTTTGGTTGTTGGCCACCTTCAATACCGCACATAGAAATCACTTGGTAAAATAAGATGGATTTTATTCATGATATAATTAGAAGATCACATCAGATAACCTAGCACTTGTGAAGCTAGCAGTCTCCCAAAAACCATCCAAAGAGATTAACATAACGAATACCTACTCCTATATTGTCCATGGTATCGTATAAAGCATTTGATTCAAAGTCTACTCCCTTAATTTTCAGTAATTTGAAATTACTACATTACCCTCATACATAGAAAATAGAGTAAACTATACAAGCATACATTTGGTCCTTGTGGTTTCCCTGAACATTATTAATTACGCTCATGGTCCCTAATTTTTACAAAAATTCACCCATGGTCCCTCATTCATTTAAAATAATAGAGTTCCGTTTATTTCAAATTATGTTTCTCCTACACCTATATCCCTCTGTCCTAATTCTAATTCTCTAAGTGTTGTTGTATCGGCATCGATTTAGTTTATAACCGGTACCGGCTCGGTACCAACATCGATTTAGTTCGGAAACTCCAAGTCAAGACACTCACCTCTACAAGAACCGGACCAAACCCTAAAGTATCGAAATAAAAATTATCAATTTCTTTGGGAATGTAGGTCAATATGCTCACCCTGTTCAAACCGATGCAATCTTCCTTCTCTCAACTTAGTTGTCATAGTTGCATAATTGCTCCTAAAACATTTTATTCAAGATCAAAATTATTATCGTAACAACATTGTTTTCTGTTTTAGTAATCACAACCATCACATTGATTATTTATAGATGTATGGACACAAAAGTGCTTGTGGGTCAACTTACCCCGCCCCGTTTGGTCGTTTCAACCGATTTTGACCCGTTGCCACACTCGACCAAACGTCCTTGCCACCTCCACTTTCATCTAACGAACATTTTAAGGGACATGAAACATTGACTACTGATGCTAAATTGGTTATATGCTTGAGTGACAGAAGTAAACTCAGTGCAAAATGCAAGGGAAAATGGTGACCCGTCAAACAAATTTGGTGCAAAAGTATGAGTGAATCGAGTTTGGGTTGACTAATAAATATACCTGTCAAAACAATCACAATGGATTTTCGGTTGACAACGTGAAAGCAAGAGGACAAAAGGTAAATGTAGTTAACAAAACCTACTTACGTGGAGTCAAATAGATCAACTCCCGCAACAATTCCCTGTAATACCTCCTCTAAGTTCATGAAAGAAGATTCTTTGGTTAAATAGAACAATTTACGTACGTTATGAATTGAATTAGCACGGTAGCACGTTAAATAAAATTATATACTTTTGTGTACAAGACAAAAGAAAAGGTTTCACTTGTTTATCCCATTTCCTTTAGTTCCAGAATGGGTCCTGTCTTTATTTCTCCTCAGATAAAGTAAATCGGTGGTGGTGGTGATGATGCATAAAGCTCTATTTTATGAAGTTCCAAGACTTATTAGCTGCCCCATGAATGTGTCTGTAATATTAGTTAGTCAAAATAAATTACTGAGACCAAGATGAAAGTATCATGATTAATATAGTGACTCTTTGATCAATTATTGAAGTGACAGCATGCTACAACCATATTCAGAATCCATAGCATTAATCATGAGAACATCAAACTGACCCAAAAAATAATTGATACAATTTCTTCAGATTTTCGAATTTGTTTCGATAACTTGAAATACTGAGAAATGTTTGTGTTATAATTTGAAAAATGTTATCTTCTCTTGAGAATGGAGACTAATTAGGTTTGGTGTAAAAGCCAGTGCATAAGCATGATGAAATCTAGATTACAAACTTCAAGGGTGTTAAAAATGATAACTGTAAGTATTAGGCCACAAACCTTGCGAGATTTCTCTTCTGGTAAACAGTCGTGAAACAATCACTAATTAAATCTGTGAAGAAAGATATATATATATATATATATATATATATATATATATATATATATATATATATATATATATATATATATATATATATATATATATATATATATATATATATATATATAGGGGATGGTTCATGCGAAAACCAATCTTAGCCGTTCCTTGGATATGAGAAGTATCATGGATGGAGTGCGTGGAAGGATAGAGTGTGGCAGGGTGCATGTGAGGAATTCATGGGTGAGCAATGACATTGAAAGAGGGGGAATTGAACGACTTAGATTGGTTCTCGCGCTAACAACAGTTCTCGCATGAACCTTTCCCTATATATATATATATATATATATATATATAGGGAAAGGTTCATGCGAGAACCGTTGTTAGTGCGAGAACCGCGAGAACCAATCTTAGTCGTTCCTTGGATATGGGAATTATCATGGATGGAGAGCGTGGAAGGATAGGGTGTGATGCTTCATGGCCGGCGACAAGAAATCAAGAGTGGAGGTGCTATTGGAGAACCCGTCGCAGGGCATGGTCGGCGGTTGTAATGCGGGCTACGTGTTATGTTGGCTTCCGAAAGGCGGCGATACTAATAAACCCGTCGCAGGCGATGGTGAACGAGAGGGGAGGCGTTGGCGCAGGAGATGAGACGGCAAGGGCACAAGGCCGTGGCTGAGATTGGAGAGTGAGAGGGAATGTAGTCTTAGGGTTATAATTAGGGGAGTTTAAAAGTGACGTGGAGAGAGAATAGAAAGGAGGGAGGAGAGAGAGAGAGGGATTTGGTTTAAAAGTCTACTTTGCTCTTTTTTAATTTAGATAAACCCCATTTAATTTACCTTTAATTACAAAATTGCCATAAACAACAAGCACCATTGATTAAATCATCTAAAGGCCATAAACGCTTTTCGCACTTCTCGCATTAAAAAGGCTTTTCGCATTAACTTTCCTCTCTATATATGGGAATGTTCAAATGAGAATAAGAAATTAATTGAGAATGGAAGACTAAATCTTATCCGTTCAGTTTGTAAGTAGAATTCATGGATGGAGAGCGTGGGGAATCGAGTGTGGCAGGGTGCATGTGAGGAATTCATGGTTGGACAATGACATTAAAGGAGGGGAATTGGACGTCTGGGATTAAGTCTCCAATTCTCAATTAATTTAAGGTTCTCATGATTTGAACCTCCCTATATATATATATATATATATATATATATATATATATAAAGAGAGAGAGAGACAAAAGTTAATGCGAGAACCGTTGTTAGCACGAGAACCGCGAGAACCAATCTAAGTCGTCCAATTCCTCCTCCTTCAATGTCATTGTTAACCCATGAATTCCTCATATGTACCCTGCCACACCATATCCCTCCACGCTCTCCATCCATGATACTTCCCATATCCAAGGAACGGCTGAGATTGGTTCTCGCACTAACAACGGTTCTCGCATGAACCTTTCCATATATATATATATATATATATATATATATATATATATATATATATATATATATATATATATATATATATATATATAGGGGAGGGTTCATGCGATAACCGTTGTTAGTGCGAGAACCGCGAGAACCACTCTCGGCCATTCCTTGGATATGGGAAGTTTCATGAATGGTGAGCGTGGAGGGATAGAGTGTGGTAGGGTGCATGTGAGGAATTCATGGATGGGTAATGACATTGAAAGATGGGGAATTATACGGCTCAGATTGGTTCTCACGGTTCTCGCACTAAGAATGATTCTCACATGAACTTTTTCATATATATATATATATATATATATATATATATATATATATATATATATATATATATATATATATATATATATATATATAAGTGACAGAGATGTGGTAAAATAAACATAAAAACAGAACGAAGCTCGATGCTGTCATATTAAAGGCTTCAAATGTAAATGAAAAAGAAAGGCATGATTCAAATGGTCATCATTAGTGGCTTCAAATGTGTTTTAATGTATAAATCAATTTGTTTGATGTGTGAACATAGGCTTTTGGTGGGGTGGGAGGACTCCTATATCCATCTTCTCCACCAAATTTTATCAACTTCGCAATTAATGTCAACATTCCAGAATTTTGATTATTGTCCTGCACCAAAAGGTTGTAAGAACACAACACACCAAATAGATCTCTTTTTGCTACCTCTTGAGCACAAAGTTGGCGTTTGTAGGACCGGCTGGGGGATGGGGTTCTAAACTTAAACTAAAACACCCTAATGCTAGGACTGATCTAGGATGAGAAATAGCGCGGAATTCTATTTCCCAAACCTCCTAAGGATTCTAAGATCTGCTTAGGTGTCCGGCACACAGTGTCACTAAGAAACACACAGAGTAGAAGCAAGAACAAACACTAAGAACTCACACAGAGATGCTTAAGGCTGCCCTTGGTTTTCGAGTTTATCACTAAGATTCGCGATTTAGTAAGCTTAAGGTCAGATAAGGCCGATTACGAAGGCTCCCGGTTGATTACTCGATTGATTTGTAGGTTACCCGCTTGATTCGTCAAAATCCCCACGCTAATGCGGGGTTAAGCTCTATTTATAGAGTAATTAAATTCACTACGCACGTAATGTATCACACTTCGTACGAAGTGTGTCCAGTACGCACGTACTGGTTATATTAATAATAATTAATTAACTTTTAACCGGCCTAATCACTGCGCGCGTAGTGAGCTCCAATACGCACGTAGTGAGACTGACTTCGCACGTGGTGATCTTTCACCTAAACTTAAACTTCCAAACACACATCAACACATGATTAAGTACTTGTAAGCTTAAGATCATCACAAAGAATCACTAAGAATGTATAAACATGCAAACAATTAATCAAAACACATTTGAATTAACATTTTAAGTAAACATGTATATATTCCATTGATAAGAACTAGGGATTTACAAATATGCACCAACAAACTCCCCCTAAGACCTAGTTCTATCAATAACCATTGCACTAAGCAAAAATTCCACAAAGTAAAATTCACAAAGCAAAATGCACACAGCAGAATGCACTAAACGAATACCTTTCGTCATGCCCTTACCTGCACTACGCACGATGTGAGTTGTAACTCGTGCTTAGTGGGGTTCCATCTCGCATGTAATGAGTTTCTCATCTGTGAACCTTAATTACTGTTAGTACTGCACTCAGCAATAAACTGTCAGTAACTTTAAGATCACTTATAAACATTTAAGCAAAACACATCAAAATGAGATGAAGGAAATGTAAACAGAACAAATCACACTAAGAGAAAATAGAACATACTAGAACTCTTTTTGTATTTTTCTAAATAAAGAAAGATGAAAATGCAAACTAATAAGAATCTAATTACAATACTAAGACCTAAAATCAAAAGAACAAGATTTGAAATTTAACTGAGAAATTAACTGAATTAAATTAAATTGCAGAAATTTAAATTACTGAAATTAAATCTTTTTGTGAGAAGGTTCCAGTATGGAGTCAGTACCAGCTCGTCTATACTCAGTAATCATTCATTTCAGAACCTTGGGCATAAACATATTCTCTTAAACTCTGTCTAACAACCTATCTTTCTTCAGATAATAACAGATTTTGTTTCAACATTTTCAGATTGTCTAGACTGGATACATGATTAAGACTATCTCTTTCAAAGTCTCACAGTATTTTGATTCACTCAGTAGGTGTACAACTTGATTACCCAACCACCATGCTTATGTGCTTTGTGATTTTGTCAACGCATTTTATGCTCTTTGACATGGAGGTCAATTTTTCACCTCTCTAGACATTTTTCTTGCTGAGCGTTTGTCAATGCATTTTATGCTCTTTGACAATTCAACACTAATAGATCAATGTAGCTTTTGTCACTGCATTTTATGCTCTTTGACAATTCAACATTGATAGATCAATGTATCTATTTCTTTTGACATCTCAGATTGGGGTCAATTTTTCACCCTCTTTTTACATATAGCTCAATGTCATTTAACACATTAGGCATGGTAACAGGTGTGTGCATCAAACTAAGTCATTCTCAATTGTTATTGACTTATAGACTTGGAATGTCTCGATAGCTTAAATCTATGATTGATTTTCACATGCATAACCATTTATCAGTCTATACTTTCCTTATATGTCTTACACACTATCTGTTTCTTATCTAATTCAACTAGATTTTTAGACAGTTTTCTCAAAAGTATGTATGTGCCTTCAGTTCTAATTTTACTAGATGACTTTGTATCGAGAACCAGTGTGCCATCACTCTCCATCTAGGTTGGATCAACTTCTCCCTTTTTTTTTTTTTTTTTTTTTTTAAGTTTTCTGAACTATCTCCCCCTAAAATATTAAAGAAAGTAAAAACTAAGAAAATAGAAACGCAAAGACACACAGAAAATAAACACAAAGACAAACGAACAATTTAGTCACACAGAAAATAGACACACAGTCACAAATACCTCACACTTGATTATATCGGTGGACTCCCTTCACATAGAAGAACGAATTAGAAAGCATTAGGTACCCAAGCCCGAATAGTCATGGATTTCCTGTCTTCTCCAATCACTGGAAGTTTCATCCAAGTTCCAGTCTTCTCAGCAGCATTGCTGAACCTGTCACTCGAATCCTTAAACATTTGAACACACAGTTTGTTAGTCCACTTAGAAGTCTGATTGAGCGAAGATTTTCTTTTGCTAACAACTTCGAGATTTTTAGATTTTCTTATGGTATTCCCGTTTGTCCTTTGATGCTGAACTGGAAGAGTTGAGTTTTGATTGTTTTTAGTAAACGTTTTATTCTTTTGATAAGTCTCAACTTTCCTGTTACAGCGCTGATGTGACTGCTGATCACACTCGGAACTGAGGTGACCAGGTCTCCTGCACACATAGCAAATCCTGTCTGGATATTGCTTTACAGGACCTTTCAACATCCTTTGAGATCGATACCCTAACCCTTGATGTTTGGGTAATAGTTTCACCTCTTGGTACGGACGGGTATCAGGAGACTTTACACCCTCCTTTTCAAATTTCCGAAGGGCATCGCGGATACGATGCATCAACGGATCTTTCACATTAGAACTTGCCAACAGTTCTCTTATGCCTGGTTCAGCCTTTTTAGTTTCTTCTTGCTGAACCTCATTCTTCTGAGGCTCACCCACATTCTCGTCTAACTTTAAATCCTCTTTTGGGGTTGATGCAGAAGATTCATCAACCTTTGTGAGTAGTGGGTCAGATTCAGAGTGAACATCATCATTCACCAGTTGATTTAACACTGGTGGTGGACATTTAGAGTATAACTTCTTGTTCTTTTCTGAATCAGTACCTTGACCTCTCTAATCGATTATGTACTCAAATAAGTAAGAAGACGTGGAATAACTTTTGAGTTTTTGACTCAGAGTCTCATAATCGACCTTTGAAGTAGCAAGGTCCCGTTTCAGCCTATCAATCTCATTTATGTAAAACACGATAGCATCCTGTTTATTTAACAGAGCCACACCTAGTTCATGCACCTGTTTGCCTAAACTTTCATTCTTTTCTTTCAACTGTTTTTCTCTTTCTTTTATTAACAGGTTTTTATCTAACTTAGATGTGAGCTCTGAAATTGTAGACTTTAGGAACACTATCTGTTTTACATAATCATTACAAGAACCACAAGGTAAGCCAAAAGTACATACCTTTTCCTCGGATGATTGACCACAACTGCACACCTTTTGGTTTGACTCGTTGGCACGAACTTTCACTGGTGTCTCTCCTGCAGCTGGAATCGAGGTTGGTTCATCATCAACGTTGGCAATTGATTCTTCTTCACTTGAGTAACTTTCTGTCTCGGATTGAGAATCTTCGTTCAACACATGAACATTTGCCACATTAATATCAGCACCATCATTCCCAAATTGTACTGACCAGTCAATTCCCTCGTCCCTTTGAACAACTGCCATTGCCTTAGCCGGTGTTGGAGTTGATTCAGACTTTATGGTTGTAGAGGAAGATGATCTGCTGCCAGGACTGGTTTTGAACGGATACCTCGGTCCCATACTCTTCGGCTTATCACATTCTCGCGCGAAATGACCTTTTTCACCGCAGTTATAGCATGTTACCGCAGATTTATCAAAACCAAGTTTGGTATCTTTTGTTGCTGATATTGACTTCCCTGTTCTTTTCTCATATGCCCTCGCCCTCCTGACTAAGTTAGCATATGACCAGAGGATATCTTGTCTCTCCATCTCATCGTCATCAATCTGGTCATAATCCTCTTGAGTCAGATGAGCATTACCAATCTTCCCCTTTAGTAGATCATCATAAGAGGAGACTAGTGCACTTAGCATGCTCATTTGTGTTTTAACTTCATCTGCACTCCCATACTTGAAATGCTCGGCATTGAATCCAGAAGTAGACATAGTATAGGATGGCCCAGAAGATGAGGCTTCAGGTGTAGATCTGCCAGAATCATTTACATTACTCACATAGGCAGATTGTAAGGGAGCATTTGAAGAAGTGGATGACGATACAGGTGTTCCAGAGTAGTAGAGAGAAGGATTTTGTTGATAACCGGACATGGAATCCAAATTTTGTTCCTCCTGCTCTTGCTCTTTCAACTTTGTGATGAAATCATTTAGATCCATCCCGTCAAAACCACCACTATTCTTCAATATCATAATATATGGCCGCCAGCTCTTGGGCAAAGCTTTTGCCATAATTTCCACCTGCTGCTTCTCTGGAACAGTAACACCCAGACTGTCTAGTTCACTGAGAAGATGATTATATCTTGTAATGAGAGAAGGAAGTTTTTCATCTCTAGTAGCCATGAAATGATCTAATTCCTTTCTCAATTGACTTGCTTTCAATTCCTTGAGGGCGGCATTTCCCTCATTTCTCTTCTCTAGTGCTCTCCACGGGCTGTGGGAAGTTTTATATCTTCTGAATTGATGGAAGATCTCATTTGGAATCACCTGGATTAACTGAGCATAGGCTTTCTTCTCTGCATCATGACTGCTCTTCTGTTCAACAGTCATTCCATCATAGGGGGTTTCAATATTTCCCTCCCCCTTGGGAACCATATAATCGGTGCTTATTGCTCTCCGAAGTCTACAGTCAAGGCCATCGAGGAATATTTCGAACCTGGGCTTCCACATAGGATAGTCTTCCATGGTCAACAGTTTAGGTACTTTATTGGCACTCCCCATTTCACTGTCTAACAATAAGTTGTTTAAAACTGTTGTCTGTTTTGATGCCATTTCAGTAATCAAGAGCTGAGAACACACAGACGGAAATTAAGATTTGATAGATCACACAGATTCAACACACACGGAGTGGGAAGGCACTTCGCACGAACTGAGACAGTGGTACGCACGGACTGAATTGAATATGCACGAAAACTACACACTACGCACGGATGAAGTAAGATAACACACAGATTTTACTACGCACGAACTGAGATAGTGGTACGCACGGACTGCTCTGACTACGCACGGAGTAGTTAAGATATTTTTAATGGAAAAATTTATCACACAGACTCAACACGCACGTAATGGATTTACCACGCACGAGTTGAGAGGTCACTACGCACGAACTAGCACACAGCCTATCGAAGATTCTAGAGGATTAACGACACACTTCGCACGCACAAAGCTTACTACGCACGCACTAAGGACTCACTTCGCACGAGTAAAATGCAAACAGATTAACGTAAAAACATGTCCTATTTAACGCAAAACGACCTATTTTCGACCTAACAACCGATTAAAAACGACGAAAAGGACAAACACACAGGCCTGATCGACACCTAGATCACGAAATCCTAAAGGAAAAGTGATCAATCAAAGCACAAGGCTCTGATACCACTTTGTAGGACCGGCTGGGGGATGGGGTTCTAAACTTAAACTAAAACACCCTAATGCTAGGACTGATCTAGGATGAGAAATAGCGCGGAATTCTATTTCCCAAACCTCCTAAGGATTCTAAGATCTGCTTAGGTGTCCGGCACACAGTGTCACTAAGAAACACACAGAGTAGAAGCAAGAACAAACACTAAGAACTCACACAGAGATGCTTAAGGCTGCCCTTGGTTTTCGAGTTTATCACTAAGATTCGCGATTTAGTAAGCTTAAGGTCAGATAAGGCCGATTACGAAGGCTCCCGGTTGATTACTCGATTGATTTGTAGGTTACCCGCTTGATTCGTCAAAATCCCCACGCTAATGCGGGGTTAAGCTCTATTTATAGAGTAATTAAATTCACTACGCACGTAATGTATCACACTTCGTACGAAGTGTGTCCAGTACGCACGTACTGGTTATATTAATAATAATTAATTAACTTTTAACCGGCCTAATCACTGCGCGCGTAGTGAGCTCCAATACGCACGTAGTGAGACTGACTTCGCACGTGGTGATCTTTCACCTAAACTTAAACTTCCAAACACACATCAACACATGATTAAGTACTTGTAAGCTTAAGATCATCACAAAGAATCACTAAGAATGTATAAACATGCAAACAATTAATCAAAACACATTTGAATTAACATTTTAAGTAAACATGTATATATTCCATTGATAAGAACTAGGGATTTACAAATATGCACCAACAGCGTTCTTCAACACTGCATCTTCCAATAATGGATCCAAAAAGAGCTCCATCTATCTACATTACAGAAACTATTACAAAAATATTCCAAACAATCAAAAGGTTATTGAATTAATCTATTTTTCATAGACCACCAACCATTGTTCTTGTCATAAAGGCAAAAACAATGCTTGATTTGGTACATATTTAAGAAACATTTGTAATAAATGGTCAAATGCATATAGTACCCCTTAGTAAGAATAGATAAAGAAAACTTGCAGACCACAATCCAAACTATTAACTTCGGGTGATGATGACTACCCGATAAAAAAATGTTACATTTTTTAGACAAACTAACATGGAAATTGATGCTTCCTTTGTGACAAAGAGAGTATATTATAACAATTTTACATTTATGGTAATGTTATATCAAAAACAACGTGTCATGAAAGGAAAGACTACATGACAGATAATGCTGAAGCTCGGTCATTGGAAAGACAGAATTCATTTACCGAATTTAATGAAATGCAATCATCAAGCCATCTAATAGTTCGATCAACATAAACTTTATTCCTCCCTGCTCTAGCTGAAGCAGGTACTTGATCGGTTAAACTGACCCACATGTCTGGCTTAATTGAAGAAATCATTTTCATATACTCCAAAGGTTTCACCTGTGTCAATAACACATATTATAATCATAATAACAAAAGATATATATATATATATATATATATATATATATATATATATATATATAAGGCCAGGAACTAGAAGAAAAGGTAAACCCACACATCAAAGGGTTATCAACTTTGGTCAAATTCGAGTTTCAATTAACAAACTTTTCGCCCAGAAATGCAATCAAAGTTACCACCACGTGAGCATTTTGATTAGGTAAACCGAGTCAAATTACCTTAGAGTAAAAAATTCAAAATTTTGAGGCTTTTTTCTAGAAATGCAATCAATTTTTTGTGTTTCTATCTCCATCAATTATTTGGACTAGGAAATAAGGAACAACAGAATAATATAACCGGTTTCTAATTTCATTCTGCCGTTCATCACCTCTTTGCAAACCAGGTAATTTTTTTTATTCCCTTTGTATGCTTCTCCCAAATCATATGTTTACTGTTTTTATTCTCCAAGCATCGATTTGCTCTTGCCTCCTTCCTACATTCCACCTCGACCACTTTCATCCTACACCCACGTTTATGGTTATCTTCGACCAATTTCTTCTGTAATATTCAGTTTATTGATGAATAACAAACTGTATACCATTTTCTCCTGTAATATTCTGTTAAGTGATGAATACCATAGTGTAGAATGTTGATGCTGTTCATTTGGAATGTTCTTAAGTCGTCTCTTTAGGTGAACTTATTGTTTTCTTAATCTTCTACAAGATCATGTTTTTGTTGATGTGTTGTTTCCCTGATTCATGTCTATTTCTATGTGAAATCTATGTAGTTTAAGTTCAATCTTTCTCTTTCTTAATTAAGGTTGCTAAAGCTCGTGGTATATTAATTAATTTGTGCACCAGGTGTTTGATAAAATGTCACACAAAGGCAAGAATGGTGTTAATCAAGTCACTAGTCATGATAAGTGCATCAATTTCACATATCATGATAAGTAGATCAATTTCACAAAAATTTTAACAGAACGCGAATCCATTGTTTAGATTCCAATATGCAGTTTGAGTTATAAAATTGACTACATGGTTGAGATATTCACAAGGTTTCTAAAGTTAGAGCTCATTTGGTTTATTATTAGAAAGACATACATGTAAGTGAGAGTGTGAGACGTAGTCCTTCACCCAATATCATCACCAACTTTAGAAACATTTAATGGTAAAAAAGGGGGGAAATCAAATCTTTATCCTCTAAACAACAAAACCAATCGGTAAATAATTCAAGAATAAATCGTCTTAATTTGAGTAATTCTATAAAAACAGGCTGCATCTGAAGTTAAATTGATTCTAGTATGAAGAGCTAAGTTCGACCTACTACAATATCAATATATCTGTTCATCTTTTATGTCGTACACACTCATTACAAACCAACATAAAAGTATAAAAATCAATAGAACACTTCTATTAAATATCAAGAATGAAAATTCAGCTTACATTTGAAGCACACGTGTAAATAAGTGCAAATACTTGATATATCTTATTGAGGCATTTCATCAAGCACCTGGTGTATGCAGCATTTAACACCTGATATGGACCACCTTTTGGATGTCGAGAATCAGCCAAGAACCATAAAATTAACTCCATTGTAACAAAAGTTTTATTAGAACAGGGGCAAAATTAACTCATCTTTTTATGAACCATATCCTCATCACTTCTTATTATTAAATCTGCCTTTCTTCATCAAATTCAAAGAGGCATGCCATGCAGGTTCTTGGTGATATCAAAACACTTGAGCGGCCAAGGGTTAAACAATTTATCAGCACCGGTGAAGAAGTGAGATCAAGGACAGAATTGTCGTTAATGAGGAGCTTAAATTTCAGGACATTTATAGCACCTGGAGTCGAGATATGACCATTGAAGAGTTACAGGAAGTTCATAATCTATCTCATTTATTACACTCTTTTATTTCATGTGGTGATTTTGATAGATGGACATGGGCGTTGGATCCGGGTTCTGGTTTCACTACTGCTTCGCTCAATTGTTCATATGTTGTTTAAATGGATTGAGTTATGATTTGATATGCACGTTATAGGCTTGAGTTGGCCAATTGTGTTATGATATGATATAATATGTACCTATGATATGACTTTTGTAGGCCAACTTTGTTATGCTATGGCTTTTGTAGGCCAACGTGTGTTAGTGCCGGTACTTTGTTGGATGTTTGGGGCCAGCTTGTCTGGATCTAGTTGGGGCCTTGTGCCGTCAGCTATGATGTACGGTGATTCGACGATCGTGAATCTTGGTTCTTGCAAAACCTCCGTCCCTCAACTTGTTGATGGGCTCTCAGTTCCCACTGATCCCGATTGCGTAATGTTTCCGTTAACGAAATGGTGGACCGCTACCCGCTCACCCACCGGCGCGCTTGATGTACTTGGTTTCCCCAGTTAGGATCATTGAGCCGTGTTAGCTACCTTGCAAGACGTGATTCCTGCTTACTAACCAGTATCTCGCGATGTGCTAGGATAGACGTGTTTGCTAATATGTGTTATGATATTGCTAATATGTGATATGGTATTTTATTATGATACTTCTGCTTAACTGTTATTCACTAGCTATTTATAGCTAACCCTTTCTATGTACCCTTCCTATATGCAGGTAATTAGTTGGTGTTGGTAAAGACGGGTGCTATGCTTGGATACAGTTTACATTACCGGGTTTTGGGAACACATTTGTTTATGTTTCGGTTATGTTATTTGTGTTTTGTAATGGTTGGCCGATATTTGGTAACACCGGCGGTTTCTTTTGTTGCAACTTACTTTATAGGTTGTAAATATTAAATTAGATACTAAATGATTCCGCTGTGTCGGCTGTAGATATTTTTTGATAAATACAGGGTATGGAAACGTTGTATTTACAGCCGTAACCACGCAGTTTCAAAACTCGATTTAAGTTTTAAAAATATAAGCTCCTAAATTTGATGGTGTTACACGATGAATACAACATTTCAAATTTACTGTAATATTTTTAATTTTATGTAATAATTTAGAAATATTTTAAATAATATACATATAGAAAACTATATAACGACTGAATAAATAATTATGTTGATAATTTTGTGGTTGACTTTTAAGTATAGGCAGAGTTAAAAGGCTACTAATTTCTTTCTTTTAATAAGCCGATATTATTAAAATAAAGGTGGAAAAACATTTCAAGATGAAGCGCCTAAGAACCCATACCAAATACGATAATAGAAACAACTTACAACCAAACACCACAAATACATTCTTCTAACAATAGACAAACCCATTCCAAATACAATGACAGAAACAACTTACAACCCATACACAATAATTTATACATTATCAATTTGTATCTTGCGTTGTTACGTGTTGTGTATAACGAATTTTGTTGTATATGAATTAGCTTCCGACGTAATTTTGATGGTAAAAAAGATAAATACAAAGAAAAACTCTAGAAGTAATTATATTTAGGAAAATGATAACTAGACCCCTTACCCTATAGGGTTGTAGATAAGAGTAAATAAGATTCTAAGTTTTAAAAATGGTAACAGTGTGTAATGAATGAAAGTTTAAATGTTTTCTAAAAGGTGATTAATGTAGATTTTTTACAAACATAAAAGGTTAATTATTTAACATTAGTTATGGTTATCAGTTTTAAAAAAAAATTATCTTTTATTCTTTTATACTTTTATCCACAGCTCTTTATCGTTGTCCATATAGTTCTTTATCGTTGTCCATATATTTAATAGAGAAGTGAATTTGGTTTGGGAAAAGTAATCCTTAAACGATACGGTGAAAGAAGTAATTTTAATAGAGAAGTAAATTCGATCTTTAATTATCACAAATACATAGAAATAAAAAAAGAGAAATACAAAGAGAATCTGGGAAGTAAATGAATTTATTGAAGATTTATAGATCTAATCATCTATCTACAAAATTAATCTTTAAACTATTCGCCCAGATATGTTGGATCTTTAAATCAAGTCTGATAATAAAAATTTGAGTAAAATCAATTGGATCAGTACTTCCCCTTTCACTACTCTTGGGAATGAGTCAAACTCCAAATCCACTAATCTTACCCAGATAATCAAGGATTAAGAACTTGAGGTGGTTGTATGTTTGATCTCACCAAGGACTGTCTCTCAAGAAGCAAATGAAAAAATAGATATGTAACCCATTAAATGACATATGAAAGTAGATTTGATAAAGTTTTTACTTTAAACGTATATAATCCATATTGAAAATATCAATTACTAATATAAATCTTTTAGGATTTGTATTTTTCTATCAATATCATTTTGAACTTTGAGTTTATATTTATTTATTATAAGATTATCATGTGATATAAGATCACCATATAAAAGAAATATAGAATTCGTAGTAGGATCTTACAATCTCGATTAGATCTTATGATTCCAATCTTGTAAAGACTAAAAGATCCATAGTAAGATCATGATCTTAACAACTTGAGTTGCAATCACATTTCGATCATTTGAATCACTTAACACTAAAATACAATTAAGTGATTTATAAATGTAACAACACTTAAGTACGTTAAGTGCTTTAGTAACACAAATGGTATAAAGTCATTGCTTCTTTCCGGAGGGAGGGGGTGGTCTTAACGTTGGTAGCTTGTTTGGCGTTAGTGGATAAATGGTGGTGGTGTGTTAGAATTGAGCAAGGGTGAGTCATTGTGTTAGAATCACACCAAATCATTCTTATTCTCAATCATTTAATACACAATATAATAATACCTCTTAGAGATATTTATCTTGTAAACCAAAATACGTATTTTCACTTTTGCCCGTATATAAAAATATATTCAAATCAGCTAGCAAAATGCTATAAAAACTTTGTTCCATGAATAAATATCTTTTAAGTCTGTATGGACCATTTTTATAAGTGAAAATACCTTATTGTTATAAATGACTTTTTTTATAGATTTGCCTTTTACGATTAACCATCATTTTTATTTTTAACGTTGTTTGGTAGGATATAAAATGTGCAATGTATTTATTGTAATTTATCAGTGTTGTGATCAATGCAAATTTATATAAGTTGTTATTTCGCCAAACTTATTATTTACATATTAACTTGAATTTTTATATTGATAATATTAAAATTGCATCATCAAAACAATATATATTAGTAAATATCTTAATCTCTTGATTGCACTAAGACGGTGGTATGTTAAATTGACTAGTAAAAGGAATATCATTTTTAATGGAAGTAGAAGGAAAGACGTTTGATAAGTGAACCGCCAAGCATATGTAGGGCCTCGACCCAAAAAGTATGAGGAAGATTATGGAATAAAAGAGTGTGGATCACCAATCACCACTTCTACCCCATCAAGAAAACCAAGAACCACCGTCTACAACCACTATAAAAAAACAAGAACTTGCATAGATTTGAACCATCAATGCACGACTATTAATGCTTTTAACACACATACACAAATGTGAACAAAATACATGAAAAGAAAAGAAAAATAAGATAAGAAATACCGTCGATGGTGGTTGGCGCCAGAACTTTGGCAGATTTGAACCGTTTACAACCACCGCTCACTCCTTTAACACATCAACGCACATACAAAGATCTAAAGATCACAAAGGGAGTTTTTTTCATCGACAGATATGAACACATCTCACACTTACACACCTAAATCTATGTCATCAATGGAAAGGTTTTGATGTTCTTAAGCAAATAACCCTTTTACAAGGGGTCTGTGCGGCAGTGGGTGGAGGTGGTTAGGGATGAGATAGGGGGGAGGGTGGCGGGTATAAAAGATAGGGCTGAGAAAGAATGAGAGAGCTATAGTGAGGGGTGAGGGTGTCGCAGGCGATGGTGATGCTGAGGGGGGAGGTGGCTGGCGGTGGTGGTCTTCTCAGGTGAGAGCTTAGTGGGTGGTGGCTGTGATGATAAAGGCGAAGGTGGCTCAGGTCAGGGTTCAAGTTAGAGGAGGATGAGGAATGGTAAAAGAAGAAGAGGGGATTTGGGAATGTATATTATTAATTAATTTAATATATTAAATAATTTTAAATTAAAAATAATTGGGGATGATGGGTATTATGGTAGTTTAAGTAAAAAGATAAGGACACTATGGTATTTTTAACTGTATTTGGGACTATCATTGTTACAAAGTCCAAATAGTAGAGACTTTTAGCGTAATAAATGAAGTTTAAGTACTGTTAATGCAATAAATGACAAACCACATTGACTAGCTACTTAAGAAATTCGAGCTTAATCCGAGTGACTTAAGCTATGCCGATTACAAGTACTTTTCAAATCAATTTCAAATGGCATACGAGTTCTCTCAACTTAGTTACAAACATAGTTTCAACCTTATACTATTGACACATTATTTTCATCGCCTACTAGCACATCCTACGGTTATTTTAATAATTCTATAACTATTATTGATTCTTATAAAGGTTATTTGAGGTTTTTAAAATTGTAATCTTTTGATTACAATTTACAAACATATTTAAAATTTAATTTATAATTTCAATGAAGTAGTCTTCTATCTCAATTTAGTTTTTGGTTGGGAAATTGGGGCTTCAAAAAGAACACCCTAACCAAGAAATCGATTAGTCCGAAACAATTTTGTGTAAATAACCAGAATGAGTGACTTTTTAATTGAATCAGTATTGTTCAATTGTTTTATGGAAGTTTTGGCCCATATAATTTACAAACACCACATACACCTTATTAAGTATAACTAAATGATGACTTCACAGATTTCTTTAGATAATACAAATATATTAGAGAAATCAAATCCGAAAACCTATTCTGCGATCGAACTGTGTTATTAGAACCGAGACAAAACTTGAGCAATCTATCTTGTACTACATATATGACAATTTGTTCCTACTAATTGACTTTCAAGGAGATGAGAATGCAACCTTAAGAGCAAAAATTCTAGAATTGGCATATTAGCTCAACCACATAAAATATTGAATTTAGTTTCTGAAAGTGTATCAATTTGCCATATTATGCTATTGTATTTATTGAACTTCAAAATCACCATTTAATGTACTAATCTCTTAAAAATTATCATATGATGTATCCTTTTACCTATGAAGCATTTTATTATTTGTTTTTCAGTTATTGAAATGCCACGTGTAACTTGTAAGTCAAAGAAGATGAGCTTCATACAAGTAAACTAAAAGACAGATGAACTTCAAGAACATAAAATGTAATTTTAAAGAACAAGCATATCAACTACAAACCATAATCACAATGAACCGGTGAACTTCAAATACACAAACAAAAACATATCGTTGATGGGATTGGGACAATTCTGTCGTATCGACAAAATCAAGAACAAAAAACTGAACAAATGAAGGTATCTATAAAATAAAATACCTCTAAACTTACCAGTCTGAAAATGGAGGTGAATGAAACCATCCATTGTAACGAGATCGAAACCCCTATGAAACCAGATAGGAAACCTTTGATGAAGATGAAGATCGAAACCCTAATATGTACGATTTTGGTACTATCAAACCCACATGAAATTCATTAAACAAACGAAGATGAAAGAGCCAAAACCACAAATCTCGAAACGAAGATGAAAGAACTTTTACTAAAATTGATGAACCCTAATCTGATAAACCCTAAATTGATGATATCGATGAACCAAATCATAAGGAACCACAAATGTTGTTTGAATTGAGAATCAAGAGCCAAAACCACAAATTTCAAAATATCGTAGAAATTGAAATGTTGTTTGAATCCAAAGCAAATATCGACTTCTTGATCTCGAAATATCGCATAAATTGAAATCTTGTTTGAATCCGAAGTAGATACCGACTTGTTGTTGTTGTTGTTTTAACTAGCCTCCCTATAATTCCTAATGGACTGTTATCTCCTTTATGATAACTTATAAAGAGTTGTGTTCAATATAGTCAATATAAAAAACATAGTCTTAAATTCTAATGTTTAATCATATGTGATTCAATATAATATCACATGTGATTCACTATACAATTACATGTGATGGTAAAATCATTACATGTTAATTACGAAAATGCCACTCTACCCAAAATTTTAAAATTCAATCTGGACCATTGATGGGGCTGATCCCAAGGCTAAGATTAGTCCCTCAGGACTATGCAATAAGTATGGACTATACTGAACATTTCTCAACTTATAAAACCAAAGATAATATCTTGTTATTTGGTGCACAAATATATTTGGTACCTAATTTGTGCTATTACGGTGACTAGTTAGTGATTAGTTAGTGATATTGATGTAATTGATGCTAGTTGTCACTGTAAGTGCTCCAAGGAGCTAAACCAAGCATGCACGTTGTTTTCTTTGCTAGTCTTTTTGTTAGAGTAAAACTGTTAAATAAAAAATCACTTTTTCTTTCTTTTTCATAGGTAACATACTCTATTTCTCCCAAGTTATTGTTGACAAAAAAAGAATATGTGCGACATGCAGGAACTTTAACGGTGGTATTTCCTTTTCTGAATTGAGGACCTTTGCAGACATAGGAACTAACATAAAATCCCGATATTTACCATAAGATTGTAAGATCTTGATCCTATTCTACTTTACTTGACTAGAGTTGGTCGAATAAAAGTCTACAAAAAAACTAATTATGTAATTGTAACATGAAAAATTAAATATGTAACCCTTTAAATGAAACATGAAAGTAGATTTCATAAAGTTTTTGGTTTATCCGAATATAATCCATATTTGAAATACGATTACGTGATTTATAAATGTAACAACACTTAAGTACGTCAAATGCTTTAGTAGCACAAATGATATAAAGTCATCGCTTCTTTCGAGATGGGGGGTATTAACGTTGGTAGCTTGTTTGGCTTAATTGGTGGATAAATGGCGTTGGTGTGTTAGAATTGAGCGAGGGTGAGTCATTTGGTTCGTGTTATTAAAAATGTTTGCTGGTGCATCTGGATAAAGTAGTTTTGGGTGGCGTAGTATGGTTTTTGGCTGCTGAAGGCTTAGTTACTTGTATCTGCAGCGAGAAGTTTTGATCATTTTGATGGAGATGTTAATTTGTTAGTCGAGGCTGCATGTGGATAACACAAGGAAGCAGGCCGGGGGCAAGTTTGATATTTTCTTTTGGGTTTATGAGTAATCAGGTAGCTTGCTTATTTAATTAATGGGATTTTTTGTGGTCATATGTATATTTTTATTCTAATTAAATATTTTTACTTTCAAAAAAATAAAAAATAAAAGTTAGTAACTCAACTTACAATGAATATAACATTTGAAATATAATGTACATTTTTTTTGAAATTCTAAGTAATAATTTAGATATATTTTAAATAATATACAATATAGAAAACTAAATAACGATTGATTAAATAATTATGTTGATGTAAATTAGAATAAAACCAACAATACATTCTTTTAACAATAGCCAGCTAACTCTTTAACCCTTAGAACATGAGCAGCTCACAACCCACTGGTAAATACAATAACGGAAATAACTTACAACCCATTCTAAATATAACATACTGTTGATGCACAACGATTTATGCATTATCAACTTGTACATTGTGTTGTTACTTGTTGTATATATACGAATCAGCTTCCATATTTAGAACCAACAGGAGAAGAGTAGATTTGATTGTAAAAAAGGAGAAATACAAAGAAACTAGAAGTAAATATATTTAATAGAGAAGTAAATATAGTTTAGGAAAAGTAATCCTTAAACGATACGTCGAAATCGATCTTTAAATCAATTAATTATCAAAGAAAAACAAAAAGAGAAATACAAAGAAGAAACTCTGGGAAGTAAATAAATTTATTGAAGATTTATGGATCTTAGGGAAAATAAATCCTTGAACTATTCGGCGAGATATGATGGATGTATATAAATCAGGTGTATTATTATTAGAAATTTGAAAAAAATGACTACTTCCCCTTTCACTACTCTTGGGAATGAGACCAACTCCAAATCCACTAATTGGCCAGGAAGCTGATTCGGTGATAGAAAACAGGAGATGGTTGTAAGTTTGATCCCACCAAGGACTGTCTCTCAATGAAGCAAAAGATAGATACAAAGAGATACAAAAAGATAGATACAAAGAAACTCTTGGAAGTAAATAAATTTTTTAGAAATTTATGGATCTAATCATCTAGGAAATGTAATCTTTAAACTATTCGCAGAAATATGTTTAATATTTAAATGAGGTGGATTATTAGAAATTTGAGAAAAATCACTACTTCCCCTTTCACTACTCTTGGGAATGAGTCCAACTCCAAATCCACCAAGGATTTCATTGTTGATGGAAAACAGGAGGTGGTTGTATGTTTGATCCCACCAAGGAGTGTCTCTCAATGAAGCAAAAGAAACACACCCCACCCATGTCCTTTTACCACCACCACTCTCCTTCCAATCCACTTCATGTCGAGAATCCCTTGAACCACCCATCACCTGCTCCATGGTTATCCGTACATCTACGAACCACCTTCCAACAGCACAAAATAAGAATCCAGAAAACTCATTTCTCCAGTTCTCTGGAAGTTCCAATCTACATCTTTTCCCTTTACGAATAACACCAGCTGATCTAAACCCCTTTGCCAGCTCAACTCCTCGACCTCCAAGTGTGAAGAGCACGGTTCCGTTTTCATGAATAGCCTTTCCCTAATTAATTATCACAAACTTATTAAATAAATATATATTCTAACAACTTTATTTATTGTCTATCATGTATATATGCATGAACCTTAATTAATTAGTTACTGATCGATATACAAAAGAGAGAGAGAGAGAGAGAGAGAGAGAGAGAGAGAGATGCATATACCTGAAGCATGTATTCTAGTAGTTTGTCTCTGTTGCCATGATCTGGAGAACACCAACAATCTCTAATAGAGATTTGACGTAAGCCTTTACAATTTCTGAGAGATTCTATTAGTGACTCACACCAGGGTGCTTTAAGAATAGCTACACTTGATGGGAGCTCAGGCAATACTTTAAGGCTACCGCACTTCTCGAGGTTGAGGATTTTGAGACGAGTAAGTTACAAGATGCCAGAATCTAATCGAGTAATTAGTCTATTCCCGCTTAGATTCAGCTCTTTTAAATTCGTACAACGTTCTCTAATCCACGAGGGCATAACTTCTACACTAGTATATCTTAAAGAAATGCTTACTAAGCTTTCCATGTTTGCTTGGATATTTGGGATTTCACTCACGGGGCACCTCTCTATTTTAAGAGATTGAAGTTTTCCCATATTTACTATGGTTGGAAACTTTCTAAGCTTTGGACAATAATATACACTCACATGTTTAAGACTTGTATGATGTCCAAGTGACGGGTGAATCTCTTGCAACTCATCACAAATTTCAAGTGTCAACTCTTGAAGATGCGGGAGTTGTTCAAAATTTGGTGTGCTCACCAGAGAACTCATAATCCGGAGATCAAGCACTTTCAAATATGGCAGGACCAGGTCCTATATTAATTTATACAAGCAAGCATCCAGAAGTTAATATATATCAAAAGTTTATGACTACAAAAACAAACACACACATAATTATTTGATAAGTGCTATTTTGATTATATTTTCTCATTAAAACCCTTACATTTAAACACTTGTTTTAGCAATTAATAGGTCCAACTAATAATACTTTAACATCATCAATGATAGGGCAAATGTTGGTGAAAGAAGGAGAAGAACAAGTCACATATGCAAAGACGTTGTTTGGTATATGACCCGTGCATCAAAGTGTTGTACGCTACATGTGATTCAAGCATAATTTCTAAGTGGACTTTTATAATTTTTTTGTTGGTTTTATTAGAAACTAAAAAAATTAAGAAAAGTAGGGTTATGTTTGGTTGTAGAAAAATGTTCTCTTTTTCTAGAAAAATTTTCTAAGAAAATGAAAAACCATGAAAACTTGTTTGGTTGATACATTTTTCTAAAATTTTCCAGAAATGAAGGAGTTTTCACTTTTCCAATTTCCTGGAAATTTGGAAAAGTCCATATCCCCTGTTTTCCACTTTTTTCTAAATCTGTTTTCTAATTTTCTAAAATAGAAAATGAAAACTCCATCGTTTTTACCAAACGCGTTTTCTAAATTTTTTATAGAAAACTAAAAATGAAAACTCCACCCATTTTCTAGAAAATTTTTCTAAGAAAACTGAAAACAATTTTCCGTAACCAAACGCAACCTAGGAGTTTGGAACGTGGGCTGTAGCCTGTAGGCACATCAGAAGGGCAAAAAAAAACAAAAGGAAAAACAACGAAGGCACTGAAAGGAAAAAAAAAAACTACGGCAGTTCGCACGAAGAAAAATAAATCCGTGGTTATTGCTTGCTTTTCAATTTTATTTCAGAAATCTTCATTGATTTCTTGTAATCGCATTAAGGTATGAGTAATTAATTTTATCTTCAAGTAATGGGTTTGTAGTTTTGATTTTGAAGATTGTGTTGAGACTTTTAGAGTTTTAGTGTGTTAATTGTAACCTTGATTCTAATTACAAAAGCTTCCTTTACATTTCTTCCCATTGTTGATTCATTCGATTGATTGTGGCCAATTACCCCCCCCCCCCCCCCCCAAAAAAAATTTCAGTTCTAGATTATTGTCACTATCTCAATTTATTTTAAGTTAGAAGTATTAGGAAAATATAATTTGGGTGGTTTCGACACCGGTTTCGAAATAGTATCAAGTATAATATTTTTATTTCTAATATTGTTTAATAAGAGAACTCTTGGCAATTACATGTCAGTGAATATAACAAAAATTAATGGATTAGAATTTAGTTGGGCCTCATTGATGGAGGTTTGTTAATGGACTAAATTGCAATTGAAATTGGGCTTATATGTAATGATAGGAATTAGGAATACCCACTTAGAGCCTTGCCCTAGACATCCAAACACTGTATTCGTGTCGTTCTTTTCTTCTCTGTGTGGTGTTCGAGACTTTCAGCCGAGAGGAAGAGAGACCGGAATTCAAACTCCCTCAAATCAACATTAGGTATGAAACGAACATCTACTCCTCACAACCGATTTTACGATGAACATCAATGGCTATAATTGGTTCTCGCAGTTCTCGTACGAAAAACGGTTCCCGTTTGAACCGTCCTATATATATATATATATATATATATATATATATATATAGGGAAGGTTCATGCGAGAACCGTTGTCAGTGCGAGAACTGCGAGAACCAATCTTAGTCGTTCCTTGGATATGGGAAGTATCATGGATGGAGAGCGTGGAGGGATAAGGTTTGGCAGGGTGCATGTGAGGAATTCATGGGTGGGCAATGACATTGAAAGAGTGGGAATTGGATGACTTAGATTGGTTCTCGCGCTAACAACGGTTCTCGCATAAACTTTTTCCTATATATATATATACAAAAGTTCATGCGAGAACTGTTGTTAGCGCGAGAACCGCGAGAACCAATCCAAGCCGTCCAATTCCCCCTCCTTCAATGTCATTGCCCACCCATTAATTCCTCACATGCACCATGCCACACCCTATTCCTCCACGCTCTCCATCCATGATACTTCTCATATCCAAGGAACGACTGAGATTGGTTCTCGCGGTTCTCGCACTAACAACGGTTCTCGCATGAACCCTCCCATACATATATATATATATATATATATATATATATATATATATATATATATTTTCAACATAGCCCCCCTCTTAAACATAGATCCCAAAGTCTCAATCTCAGCCACTCACTTAAAAGGGTAAAATAGGAATTGAATCCCAAAGTCCAAACTCACGCGCTACCTAAGCATAATTTCCAGATTCAGATTTTTTTTACCCCTTAAATCTTTAAATGATCATAACTATTTCAATTTTTTGAGTTTGAGCAAAAAAATCATACCAATCTTCTCATTTTTTAATCCTCTTTCAAACGATTAAAATGATGAAAATGACGAAGAGAGTAACACCTAACAGTTTAATCATTTCCGTCCATCACCTTCATATCCATAACACCTAACAGTTTTCATCATTTTCGGACCCATGTTCACCTTTTTTTTTACGAAAATGATGAAAATGACTAAAATTATCATTTTCGTCACTTGTTTTTTACATGACATACAGGGGGCACGAAAATGATGAAAAAATGGTCATTTTTATCATTTTCGTGCCCCTGTATGTCACGTAAAAGCAGGTGACGAAAATGATAAAAATTCCGAGCATATGAAGATTCCGAGCATATGACCATTCCGAGCATATGAAGATTCCGAGCATATGAAGGTTCCGAGCATATGAAGATTCCGAGTATTATTGACTAATTAACAAAATCCGATCAAATTTCGACATTTTCATCAATTTCGTGCCCCCTGTATGTCACGTAACAGCAGGTGACAAAAATGATAAAAATTCGTCATTTTCATCATTTTCGTGCCCCCTTATGTATCATGTAACAGCAGGTGACGGAAATGATGAAAATGAGGAAATTTAAAATTTTCGGGACCTGCTATTACGTGATATTTAAGAGGCACGAAAATGATGAAAATGACAAAATTTATCATTTTCGACTGCCCCTTATATATCACGTAACAGCAAGAGAGTTCAGTTGTGGAGCAAGGAGAATGATTAAATGTCGCTAATTCGTTGTTTTCTGTACGAATTTGATTGTCACTTAATGTTGTTTTGTTAAAGTGCTAAGATTTGCAGGTGTGTTGAGTATACGACTGTCTTTCTTGCTGTTTTGTTGGCATGCTTCTTGTGCTGCCATCGGCTAATGGAGATGCTTCAATGTGGCATTATATTGCGTTGTGTGTAATGTAATTTGAGAGCGTCAACGCTATTATATTACGTTGTGTGTGTAATTCAGTTGTCGATATGGTGATAACCGTGTGTACTTAAGCTATCTTGATGAATGAAAGACAAGTACTTGGTTGTTAAAAAAAACGTAACAGCAAGTGACGAAAATGATGAATTTCGTCATTTTCGTCGAATATTTTTTCAAGAAATATAGGAAGAGTGGTCTCGTTTGAAAGAGGATTAAAAAATGAGAAGATTGGTATAATTTTTTTGCTCAAACTCAAAAAATTGAAATAGTTATAGTCATTTAAAGATTTAAAGGGTAAAAAAAATTAAAAAAATGAGCTTTGACCATAATACCCTTCCTTCTATAATTAAATTTTATAATTGTTTACTTAATTACAATCATGCCATTATAGATCTTAACCATTGATTTGATTAATCTAATAGCTAAGATTGAGACTTTGGGATCTTTGTTTAAGGAGGGATCTATATTGATCCAATTTATATATATATATAGAATTGAGATCAAATAAAAAGAGTTTTATGGTAAAAATGGTAAGGAGAATTCTTAGAATGCCACGTGTTATTGTAATCAAAAGGGTAATATAGGAACTTTTTAAAAAGAAAAAATATTCTCTCTCTACTAATTGACCCCACTAACCCACGTTTTTTATTCCTGAATCATTTCATCCCTCCCAAAAATGTAAACCCTAAAGACTCTCTCTCTCTCTCTCCCAATCGACCCCAGATATGCCGCTTCCCGTCGAATATCTCCGCCGCTGACGGTTGCTTAAACTCTCGCCTTCTTTTATGTCGCCGCCTTTGCTGCCTGCGTCGCCGCCGCTGTGTGAGTCGTCGCCGCTGCCTGCATTGCTGCCTCCCTGCATCACCGCCGCATAGGCACCTTCGTGCATCACCTGTATCCTAGTCCCCTGTGAAGTCGTCTGAACTTCTACCGCCGGTGCACCACCATCGATTGCTGTTCATCGCAAAAAACCCTAATGCAATTATCGCCGTCTCCTCTCCCCACGTTAACCCTAGGGTTTTTTATTCCTCCTTCACCGGTCTCCGCTGATATGGATCTCCTCCTTCACGTTATATTATCCCTAACCCTAGACTCTGTTCGTCACGTTCCATTATCCCTAACCGTGAAATCACCATTCTCTCAGGCGACCACCACTGTTGAAGTCACCATTCTCTCCGGCGACAACAACTGCTGAACTCACCCCTCCTCTCCGGCGACCACGACTGCTGACTGAAGGTAATGTTTTGGTTCTGTTTGAATCTGGGTTTCACCATGGATATCGAGGTTGGATTCCAAAGCAAGAACAACGTTTGGGTCTGCTTGTCTACATTCTCTAATAGGATAATCAAATTTTTTGCATTATTTTGCTGCTAAGTTATCGTCTTGATTTATCAAATTTTGTTGAAACTGGTTCTTGTTCATCAAATCGTTGTTGTTGTGTTGTTTTTGACTTTGTGCATCATGAATTGTGTAATCGATCTCTGTCAAAATGGACTTATTTTTTTTTTGGCATCCTGTTTATGTATCTGCTTTCATCAATCTAATGCTTCTTTCACTTATCTATTGTTTAATTCTAATAAATTTGTTATTGAAAATAGGGTTTTGTGCATCATTGTAATGTGTACAGACTATGTAAAGATTTTAAAAAAAATTCTAGGTTTATTAATTATTGTGCATCTCCTTTGAATCTGGATAAACACAATAGTTACAGTGAAGGTGGTTACAAGGTGGATCAGATGATGCGAGAAGGAGGGGGTGAAGAATCTGTTTTTTCATTTACTTTTTTGCCCTTGATTGGCAGTTACGGGATTTCAATTGTGGGTCCATTTTGTTGACTTTTTATACTTTTTGATATTGACTTTTGGTTGATCCAAGGGTTGAGATCTCTCCTTACCCTTTTTACCTTAAAACACTTTTTACATGATCCTATATATATATATATATATATATATATATATATATATATATATATATAAGGGTTCATTTGAGAACCATTCTAAATGCGAGTACCGGAGTACCACTTTTAATCACCAAGGGTATTTTGGTATTTTACATATTTCTTAACCGTAAATTGTGTTCAGATGTATATGTCAATATTTAATGAGCCTTTATTTTTCAAAATACGGTAGGATCTAGGATTTATGAAAAAGTATGGGTGAAAAGGTGTTAGTTATACTAGAGGGAGAGAGAGGAGAGAGGTATGTATATGACCTATTTTACCAATATTCATTATTTAAGTAGTATTGTTATTTACTAAACTCCCATAACCAATTTTTATTAATCGTAGTCACACACTCTCTAGTTTTATATGCTGATCAATTGAAAGAATTGAATTACCTTGTGGTCCTTCCAAAGTTCCTTTTGCAAGCCCCAGTTCAATCTTAAAACAACAAGCTTCTTTGGTTGAAAGCTGTCAGGAAATGAACTTCCAGGATATCCGTACCAGTTAATATAACACAACTCATTTGAAAGAAAAGTAGGGCCTCCATCTCGAGCAGAGTTGTAATCATACACATCAAGCCATCTTAGTTTTTCCATGTTTGAAACATTTTTACAGAAACGTGAAAATTTGTCATCATCATCCTCCCTAAAAATATGTTTTCCTATCGACTGAATCTTGTCATTCTTCTGCAACAAATTAAGGATCAAACATGCAAAAATAATCTAAGTTTAGGTGACATGAAAAATTAAGGAATTTCTACATCGCTACGATCTCTATTTAAAAAATAGGATTTTGTTTTTTTGTTTTTTACTTAACTACTGCTTTAAATAAAAAAAACATCATTTTGTTTACTTCTGTTTTTTTTAATTATGTCTTATTCGTATTTTAACTTCCATTTTTTTTCTAGACCATAATTTTATTTTGTTTACTTTTATTTATAATAAATGCATGCAAAGTATCAATATTTTTTGCCCTATTCTAATTTTCATTCTTGTGTTTTCTTATATAACGAGTTACCTTCTACCCCTCGTATTATAGCGGGGCATAGCGAACAAAATGCAAAAATTAACATTCAGGCATAAATATTTAAAATAAAGCAATATTTTTAAGGTTTTGGGATTTCAATGCGCTATTTCATAGCCATTAGGTGTTATTAATTTTATAATCAAAGAAATAGTTCAGAAAAAACTATTATAAAACTATTCTAATTTTTCTCATGTAAAAGGTATAAATTAAACTTAAAAATACAGTTATTTTTCAAAACATACCAAGGAAAAATATAAAAAAATAAATTAGAATATTAGGATAAAACCAAATAGAATGACAAAAGTGAGATAGAATAAACCTATTCATAAAATTATTTATTAAAAAATAATTTTTATAATTTTTTTTTTACTTTATCGTTATTAAAAAAGAGTATAACAATTTTCCTTATTAAAGCATATAGATTATTTCGAGGCTTAGGATAATCTTTTGTAAATTATATAAAATTAAGTGTCTTATTAGAAATTTTCAAAAATCTTATTCGAAATAGTTGTTAAAAGAAGTTAGTTTACCTGTAAATGCCCTAACCACTCCAACGAAAGAAACTTTGTTTAATGTTCCCGTTTTTCTCTATTTAACATAAACAAAATTTAAAAAGGAAAATGATCTGTAATGTTAAATCGAATGTTTTAAAACCCTGGTTTTTGGTTGACCTGGTTTCCTAGCTGGGTCGCAGGTCAACCAGTCCAACCGCCGGGTCAACACACAATATCAAAATGATAAAAAATAACATAAACCTACTATATTATCAATCTAAATACAACAATTAACTTCAACGCACAATACCAAAAAAAAAATAAAGCATTCAAACATCAAAGTTCAAAGTTCAAACAACAAAGTTGAAACAACAATTGTCATAAAATCACAATCAAAGCAAATTAAAATGTTCACCGGGTCAAAGATCACCGGTTCAACCGGTTGAACCATAAACCCGCCCGGGTCACTCCGATTCAATACTAGCCAAAAACCCGGCCTTAATCAGCCCGCCCTCCTGATCGCCCGGGTCAACCGGTTCGACCGTGCGGGTCGAACCGGGTCTGAAAACATTGGTTAAATCACTTAACTTAAGTGATGTTACACTCACAAACAATTTAAAAAAGATGACTAAATTACCTTCATTAAAGTGGTTTGTGGGTGTAATATCACCTAAGTAAATACAGAATGACTAAATTACTCTTCATTAAAGTGGTTTATGGTTTTAATATCATCTAAGTTAAGTAATTTTTATATTACGGATTATTTTCTCACTTTAAAAAAGATAATTGAAATTTCTTTGTGTTAAAAAGGAAGAGTTGTGTGTAAAATGAAAATAAAAGGAGAAGTAATCCCTTGTCATAAAAGCTGAATGGACGCTTGTGTTATATTGTATGTTTTTTCACAAATAGGACAAATAATATAATCTACTTTTTCATAGTTCGTAGCAATTGTTACATATTATAATATGTTTATGTCTTTCTTTTTCATTTTTAGACATGCTTCAATTTATTTACTAATGAATTTATAAAGCAGAAATGCTATTAAATTAACTATATATTGACAATGTATTATTTGAAATAAAATGCATATATATCCAGTTAATCAGTTATAAGTAAAATTGCACATATTTCTTGCTATTTACATTTTTTTTATTTGATTCTAGTAATTTTAGTCATGTGTATTATGGTGATTGATCGATGATGTATTTTATGAGTTTGAGTTGAACGCTCGAGTTATGTTACCTTTTGAGTCATGCACAAGCAGGTGTGTTGTATGATTGTTTTTTAAGAATACTATCAATGAAATAAATTATTTATTTTAGAAAATAATATATCGTAAGCTAGTTTGTTTGATATTGTTATTTTGGTTATTGCAACTGTAAATTGGTTATATGCATACACAAACACACAAACAAAGATAGAGAGGTTTATTAACTAGGAGGTTATAATTAAGCATTTTTACCTTTGATGCATTCCACAAACGTAAGTTCATGATTTCTTTCTTTTTCCAGAGTCTGCTATGATATTCAGGATCATGATCCCCTCTAACAATGTAGTGTGCCATTTCTTGAATCAGATCATGCATTTCAAAGCAACCTCTCACATCAATATTTATGAGAGCTTTTTGTCTCAACACCTTTATCCCAATTTCAAGATGAAAACCACATGCCTCAAGTATCTCCCATGCGTTATCGTATTTAGCATCTTTTAAGCTGCTCTCCCCCCTAAAAGAACATGCAATTTCCAAAAATAGCTCTTTATACTCTTTCTCTAGTCCATCATAGCTAATTTTGAGTTTTTCCACTATTTCAATATTTGGATTCTTTCCTAGCCAAGCCAATGTACTCATCCACTCCTCATCATTTTTGTCATATAGAAATGAACCTAAAACTTTGACTGCTAACGGGAGCCTTGCAGCATAAGACACTACACGTGAAGAAAGTCCAGCGTAATCTTTTATAGGCTCTTTCTCATTTAATGCATGTTTATTGAAGAGCTCCGTAGCCTCTTTATATGATAATAATTTAAGAGGACAGACCTTGTCCACTTTGTGAGCTTTTAGCACATGTTCATCTCTGGTTGTAATTATTATCCGGCTTCCACTACCAAACCAGTTACGTGATCCAGCTAATGCCTCTAATTGCTCGATTTTATCAACATCATCAAGAACTACCAAGACTTTTCTATGACATAACATACGCTTGATGTTTCCTTTTCCTTCCACAACACTTTGTACTTTCACTTCTGTTTTAGAAACAGCCGATAAAATCTTCTCTTGCAATTTTTCTAAACCATCTTTGCTTGATTTCTCTCGAACATTCTCCACAATGCAACAACCTTCAAACTCGGGAGAGATTTCCATATAAATAGAATTTGCAAGAGTAGTCTTGCCACCACCCCCAAGCCCCCATATCCCAACCAGTCTCACACCAGCTAACCCCATTTCTAATTGTGATTTTAGTTCTTCTATACGGGTCGTCATTCCAACAAACTCTTCATTGACATTTGAATTTACGGGCTTCAATCTATCCCAAATTTTATCAACAATTTCTTTGATAAATTTTGATTCGGGCCTGCAGATTTAATACATAAATATGGATAATTAGCGTATGCTCAAGTTAATTCACAACAATGGCGATTTGGTGTAAATATTATATCTATTATTATTATAATATTAAAGAATTTTTATTTGTTTGAATGAAATCGTGGCTAATGACCCCTAAAACAATTATAAAACGAGCTTAAGCTTTCATAGCTTAACGAGCTGCGGTCGAGCCAAACTTTGGTTCTTTTAGCCTCGTTTAACAAATTTGTAGGCAATTAAATGGTATGTGTATATTTCTTTTGTGTATCGTGAGGAAGAGGAGAGAGCAAAACTCAGTGGGGCAATTTCTACTTCATAGATTCAAAAGCTCAAACTTACATGATAAAAATGAAAGCACATAAATGGGAAAAAGAACTACACGTTCTCCACTAACTGAGTAACTAACTCCACTATTTTTACTCCTACCAGCTACTGACTTCTTCAAAATAACAATTAAAAACATTAAAATATAAATAAATCAATAAAAACAGAATAGATTTTTTTTTTCAACAACAAAATTAACGACCTAAACCCAAACCAAGCTTTGGGCTCCCCTTGACTAGTTTACACCTCTGGATACAAGGTACGATTCTATCTATTAATACATACTGGAACTTATATATTTAAAAATAAGGTAAATGTAAATACCCGTTATTATTGTAATGGAAGCCAGCATTGTCACTTGCATCAGCAAGTGCTTTTCTCCATGATTCAACTATGGTGGTGTCCTCATTTTCGTGTCTATCAAACGCTTCTTTGAATTTTTTTTTCTGTTTTCTCACATCTGTTGGTTCCACATTATAGAATATCGGTATAACAATAAGCCCTCTTTCCTCCTTGCATTTCATGATATATGTGAGTTCCTGTAGACACCAGGAAGAGTCTCCATAGTTTTGAGAGAAGATTACAAGAGCAATTTGTGATTCTTCGATAGCAATGAAGAGGGATGGACGGATGGATTCACCCGGAGTAAGTTCTTCATCGTCCTTGAAAGTGAGGATTCCTTTAGCTACAAGAGCCTTTAAGAGATTATCTACAAAGCCGAACCTGGTATCTTCACCTCTGAAACTAAGAAATACACCATACGACGGAGAAGAACCTAGAGCAGACTGAGAAGAGGAAGATGCCATTGATGTGTTTAAAGTGGGTATGAGAGCTGCAAAGGAAATTAAAAGAAGGTTTATGAGGTTTGTTTTGTAGATCAATGAGATCTGAGTGAGATAACCTTCAAGCACTATCATATATATTTAAACAGTTAAGAAAGTTTCATATTTTTTTCTTCATATGATAAATAATACAATTAAGATTGAAATTCCAAGAAAAAAAATCATAGAGATAGAAAGAGTTCTACAAAATTGTATTACTTCTATTTTTTTTCTGTCTCTTGATGAAATTTTTAAATATAAGTATTTTTGTGTTATATAGATTTGAAGATTTTTAATTAAAATGATAAACAAAAGAAAGAAAAACAGTAAGTATTGTTATTATAAATTAAGTTGCATGTAATAATCCAGAGTTGTTTTATGTCCTCCGAAAAAATATTTCTAGTTATCTTCCTACTAACATGATTAACACAATTGTCAAAATCTTGGCTAAATGCGAAAGATAAGTGTGGTAAAAGCTAAGGTGTATTTAGATACTTAGATGCACATAAAATATTATGAAAGAAAATAATGGAGTCGAAGTAAAGATGTGTAGTTTTGAAGATTTTACCTGGATAGTTATAAGTCGAAGTTGTTCAAAGCTTCTCCAAGATCGAAGGTGAAGAAGATTCAAAAGTCTCAAAGAGCTAAATATCAGGAAGGAAGGTTTGCAGGAGTGGTTTCTATGTGAACAGAACCAAACATTTAAAGTTGATGATTAAATATCCAAGAGTAGAGACAAATGTAAGATATGCATATATTATATATATATTGTACCTTAGTTCTGAAAGTTTGAGATGTTGATTGTAAGTGCTAGTTGTATTTTAGTTTCAATAATATATAATTTTGGGTTGTTAAAAAAACACAGTGTCAAAATTATTACAAAATATGAAAAAAAAAATTATTGGGTCATACATGTTATAGAAGATTGAAGTAAAAAAGGTAGAAATAAAAAAGCAGAGGCATAAAAAATAGTTATTAAAATGTAAAAGACTAACTATTAATATTATAATAAAAGATGGATTAGGTCGAAGAAAGGTATATCTTTTCGGTCATTAAACTGCATTCTATGTGGGGTGGACATGGAAACTCATGACCATTGTTTCTTTTCCTGTTTTAAATCATCGCTCATCTGGAAGAAGATTTGGGCATGGTGGAATCTTAAATCCCCTCGGTTATCTTCTGTGGCAGCATTAAAATGGATTGTGGAGCAAGATGATTTACACTGTAAGCTCAGAGGGGTTTTTTAGCAATCTGTTACGTGGCTTTTTGGCGGATTTGAAGGTGGAGAAATGAAATTTTACATGCTGATGAAGACTCGATAGATAAAAAAAGCTATGGATTGGTAATAGAGGACAAAATTCATTTAAATTGGAATAATTGGTTAGCCGCAACATTTAACATTTAGATTGTGTCTTTCAGGGTTAATTGTTATATTGTTGGTTAGTTGGGATTTTGGCTTTATTGTACTAATCTTGTACTCCTCTTTCTAGCACTTTGCTAGAGTTTTGCGTTTTAATAATAATTCGGTTTTCTAAGAGAGAGTGATGGTTATGTCAAAGCTATTTCCTTAACTAATCTCTTTTACTTTTTAAAAAAAAAGGTCGATCATAAAAAACTTAATTAAGTAGACCGATATAGTTAGATATTTCTAAAAAAAATAATGAAATTACGTACACTATTAACATAACTTTAGGGCTAACTTTTATTACCAAGTGAAGACTTAAAAAATATAATGCATTTACGACGTGGTTTTATAAATTATAAGATATATATGTTCTTTGAAACATTAATTAAGATTTTTTTTTTTAAGATTTATTTTTAGTTTTCATCACACGGCTTCGCTTTTCTAAAGACTTTGTTTTTGGTCTTGTTATAATATATAATTTACATTATCATTTACCATAAAGCCAAAACTTTTATAAAAGAATAAATATTCAATGCTATTATTATCAAGTGGCCGACATGATGTGCTTTCCAGCTCACTATCATGCTTTAATTGGTAAGAAATGTTCACTTTTCAGAATTACAATACGTACAATAATAAATTAAACTAATATCAAAGTAAACTAATAAGTACTCATAAAGTGTAGTGAAATATTAAATATATATATGTTTTTATCCGGTTTCTTCAATTGATATTATAACTTAGTTATATTTATTTAAGTATTGTAGGCCGGTCATGTTAGATGTATTATATGATCTTTAAAATTATGGATTCTATCCTTATAGTGAATAAAAATGTAAATTTAAACTAGGATTAGAGAGTGTCTGCCTTGTGTTTAAAATAAGTTATATTTAATTTTGACTATTTATTGAAAAATTATATTTGTTTAAAGTATAAAATGATAAGGAAGTAAGAAACAAAATGAGACTAAATATTATAACCAGCACTTAGTTTTATTTTTTTAGAGTTGATAAAATAGGTCATAATTATAATTTTATTTTTACAAATTCAATTCTATCGTTTTTATTAGTGTTAATAACTTACAAGAATTATTTTTAAAAATTATGTCTTTGTGAGTCAAAAATACTAGCTTAGATACGATTTTTCCAGATGACTTTGAACAAAGAAAGGAAATTTTCTATTCTAAGACTTAGTTTTATTTCATTGATGAAATTTCTCCACTCTTGTAAAATAATTTCAAAACTTATTATTATTCTCTATAATAAATCCTCACTTAATTATATATATATAACATCCTTTTCTTTATTACTATGTCCAAATTATTAGTCTCTATAATCATGAAGTCACGTTATTGACGGTGACAAATGAATGCCATTAATGGCCCCCACATACATCTCTCCAAAGTCTAAAGTGCAGAGACCTTGAATTTTCTAAAAGTAAACATGCAGGAAATTTCTTGGGTAGATTTTTTTCTTTTTCAATTTGAATCAATAATAAATACGTAGTAAAATCCTTTTTCATTGTTACAATTTAATTATTGATACTATGTCATCTATAAGTTATAACTAAAATGCCTTCCCTACACTATTAAACGGTGTAATGTTAGCGGTGAGTTATACTTGTTCAACCTATTCGGAAGAGCCCAAGGTCTTTGGTTTAGTTGTAAACCAACTAGCTAGTACTCCATAGTCATTTTCAATACTATTTCTAGCCAACCCAAGAACTCAAATACTAAAGTTTAACCCCTGACCTCTAATGAGAATAAGGGACATCAACCACTACACTACCTTGAAGTTAGTTTACGTAGTTGATATATCATGCTTATGAGTACAATTAACATTCTATCATCAAATTTGATATGTAACACACAAATAAGTAAAAAAAACTATAACAGTGCGATTTAGACCAAAAAAATCACAGGATTTAGCTAAACATCACAATATTAACATGATTTCCAACATGTACAAAACTATAACTCATAGTCATATGTTTCACTCACCTAATAGTGAATGATTGCATGTTTGAATATGGTTACGGGGTTACTCAGATGATTAGTGCAACGGGGCTGCCCTATTTAACACATGCAGGTTTGAAAACGATTTTGTAGAGCCGACTAGCCCATGAAGATTAAAGATTGCATAGCCGAATAGTCCTAATGTTTGACGATTGCAACCAGAATTTCAGAATTGTGATAATCAAAATTTTGAACAGGGTGAATACAAAAGATTTTAAAAATCAAATCAAAAAACCTCTTCCCACGATCAAAGATTATGTGTTAGACCCCAAGACAAAACTCGAGCAAGGTATCTTGTACCACATAAATGACAATTTGTTCCTACAAATGATTGTCAAGGGGATGAGAATGCAGCATTAAGAGCAAAAATTCTAGGATCATTTGAGCTGAACCACATAAAAGATTACATTCAAGGCTGTTTCAATTAAACTGTGAAAACCCTGTCTCTTCATACCATATTAAAAGAGAATTTGACAATAATTTCTTCCTAGATAAGGAGAGAGGAGACTTCACAAAGACTCGTACATATGTTAAAGTTTTCTATAGGATATTTATACTAAAAGAAGAAACTGAAAAGGTAATTTGCATGCCATGAACTAGAGTTTAGTCACTTTAGTGACTTAACATAAATAAAACATTTTATTCAAGATTAAAATTATTATCGTAACAACATTGTTTTCTGTTTTAGTAATCACAACCATCACATTGATTATTTATAGATGTATGGACACAAAAGTGCTTGTGGGTCAACTTACCCCGCCCCGTTTGGTCGTTTCAACCGATTTTGACCCGTTACCACACTCGACCAAACGTCCTTGCCACCTCCACTTTCATCTAACGAACATTTTAAGGGACATGAAACATAGACTACTGATGCTAAATTGGTTATATGCTTGAGTGACAGAAGTAAACTCAGTGCAAAATGCAAGGGAAAATGGTGACCCGTCAAACAAATTTGGTGCAAAAGTATGAGTGAATCGAGTTTGGGTTGACTAATAAATATACCTGTCAAAACAATCACAATGGATTTTCGGTTGACAACGTGAAAGCAAGAGGACAAAAGGTAAATGTAGTTAACAAAACCTACTTACGTGGAGTCAAATAGATCAACTCCCGCAACAATTCCCTGTAATACCTCCTCTAAGTTCATGAAAGAAGATTCTTTGGTTAAATAGAACAATTTACGTACGTTATGAATTGAATTAGCACGGTAGCACGTTAAATAAAATTATATACTTTTGTGTACAAGACAAAAGAAAAGGTTTCACTTGTTTATCCCATTTCCTTTAGTTCCAGAATGGGTCCTGTCTTTATTTCTCCTCAGATAAAGTAAATCGGTGGTGGTGGTGATGATGCATAAACTAAGCTCTACTTTATGAAGTTCCAAGACTTATTAGCTGCCCCATGAATGTGTCTGTAATATTAGTTAGTCAAAATAAATTACTGAGACCAAGATGAAAGTATCATGATTAATATAGTGACTCTTTGATCAATTATTGAAGTGACAGCATGCTACAACCATATTCAGAATCCATAGCATTAATCATGAGAACATCAAACTGACCCAAAAAATAATTGATACAATTTCTTCAGATTTTCGAATTTGTTTCGATAACTTGAAATACTGAGAAATGTTTGTGTTATAATTTGAAAAATGTTATCTTCTCTTGAAAATGGAGACTAATTAGGTTTGGTGTAAAAGCCAGTGCATAAGCATGATGAAATCTAGATTACAAACTTCGAGGGTGTTAAAAATGATAACTGTAAGTATTAGGCCACAAACCTGGCGAGATTTCTCTTCTGGTAAACAGTCGTGAAACAATCACTAATTAAATCGTTGAAGATATATATATATATATATATATATATATATATATATATATATATATATATATATATATATATATATATATATATATAGGGGAAGGTTCATGCGAGAACCGTTGTTAGTGCGAGAACCAATCTTAGTCGTTCCTTGGATATGGGAATTATCATGGATGGAGAGCGTGAAAGGATAGGGTGTGATGCTTCATGGCCGGCGACAAGAAATCAAGAGTGGAGGTGTTATTGGAGAACCCGTCGCAGGGCATGGTCGGCGGTTGTAATGCGGGCTACGTGTTATGTTGGCTTCCGAAAGGTGGCGATACTGATAAACCCGTCGCAGGCGATGGTGAACGGGAGGGGAGGGGAGGCGTTGGCGCAGGAGATGAGACGGCAAGGGCACAAGGCGGCGGCTGAGATTGGAGAGTGAGAGGGAATGTAGTCTTTGGGTTATAATTAGGGGAGTTTAAAAGTGACGTGGAGAGAGAATAGAGAGGAGGGAGGAGGGAGGAGAGAGGGATTTGGTTTAAAAGTCTACTTTGCTCTTTTTTAATTTAGATAAACCCCATTTAATTTACCTTTAATTACAAAATTGCCATAAACAACAAGCACCATTGATTAAATCATCTAAAGGCCATAAACGCTTTTCGCACTTTTCGCATTAAAAAGGCTTTTCGCATTAACTTTCCTCTCTATATATGGGAATGTTCAAATGAGAATAAGAAATTAATTGAGAATGGAAGACTAAATCTTATCGGTTCAGTTTGTAAGTAGAATTCATGGATGGAGAGTGTGGGGAATCGAGTGTGGCAGGGTGCATGTGAGGAATTCATGGTTGGACAATGACATTAAAGGAGGGGAATTGGACGTCTGGGATTAAGTCTCCAATTCTCAATTAATTTAAGGTTCTCATTTAAACCTCCCTATATATATATATATATATATATATATATATATATATATATATATATATATATAGAGAGAGAGAGAGAGAGAGAGAGAGAGACAAAAGTTCATGCGAGAACCGTTGTTAGCACGAGAACCGCGAGAACCAATCTAAGCCGTCCAATTCCTCCTCCTTCAATGTCATTGTCAACCCATGAATTCCTCATATGTACCCTGCCACACCCTATCCCTCCACGCTCTCCATCCATGATACTTCCCATATTAAAGGAACGGCTGAGATTGGTTCTCGCACTAACAACGGTTCTCGCATGAACCTTTCCCTATATATATATATATAGGGGATGGTTCATGCGAGAACCGTTGTTAGTGCGAGAACCGCGAGAACCAATCTCAGCCGTTCCTTGGATATGGGAAGTATCATGGATGGAGAGCGTGGAGGGATAGGGTGTGGCAGGGTACATATGAGGAATTCATGGGTTGACAATGACATTGAAGGAGGAGGAATTGGACGGCTTAGATTGGTTCTCCGGTTCTCGCGCTAACAACGGTTCTCGCACGAACTTTTGTCTATATATATATATATATATAGGGGAGGGTTCATGCGAGAACCACTCTCGGCCATTCATTGGATATGGGAAGTTTCATGAATGGTGAGCGTGGAGGGATAGAGTGTGGTAGGGTGCATGTGAGGAATTCATGGGTGGGTAATGACATTGAAAGATGGGGAATTGTACGGCTTAGATTGGTTCTCACGGTTCTCGCACTAAGAATGATTCTCACATGAACTTTTTCATATATATATATATATATAAGTGACAGAGATGTGGTAAAATAAGCATAAAAACAGAACGAAGCTCGATGCTGTCATATTAAAGGCTTCAAATGTACATGAAAAAGAAAGGCATGATTCAAATGGTCATCATTAGTGGCTTCAAATGTGTTTTAATGTATAAATCAATTTGTTTGATGTGTGAACATAGGCTTTTGGTGGGGTGGGAGGACTCCTATATCCATCTTCTCCACCAAATTTTATCAACTTCGCAATTAATGTCAACATTCCAGAATTTTGTTTATTGTCCTGCACCAAAAGATTGTAAGAACACAACATACCAAATAGATCTCTTTTTGCTACCTCTTGAGCACAAAGTTGGCGTTCTTCAACACTGCATCTTCCAATAATGGATCCAAAAAGAGCTCCATCTATCTACATTACAGAAACTATTACAAAAATATTCCAAACAATCAAAAGGTTATTGAATTAATCTATTTTTCATAGACCACCAACCATTGTTCTTGTCATAAAGACAAAAACAATGCTTGATTTGGTACATATTTAAGAAACATTTGTAATAAATGGTCAAATGCATATAGTACCCCTTAGTAAGAATAGATAAAGAAAACTTGCAGACCACAATCCAAACTATTAACTTCGGGTGATGATGACTACCCGATAAAAAAATGTTACATTTTTTAGACAAACTAACATGGAAATTGATGCTTCCTTTGTGACAAAGAGAGTATATTATAACAATTTTACATGATGGTACTTATGGTAATGTTATATCAAAAACAACGTGTCATGAAAGGAAAGACTACATGACAGATAATGCTGAAGCTCGGTCATTGGAAAGACAGAATTCATTTACCGAATTTAATGAAATGCAATCATCAAGCCATCTAATAGTTCGATCAACAGAAACTTTATTTCTCCCTGCTGTAGCTGAAGCAGGTACTTGATCGGTTAAACTGACCCACATGTCTGGCTTAATTGAAGAAATCATTTTCATATACTCCAAAGGTTTCACCTGTGTCAATAACACATATTATAATCATAATAACAAAAGATATATATATATATATATATATATATATATATATATATATATAAAAGGCCAGGAACTAGAAGAAAAGGTAAACCCACACATCAAAGGGTTATCAACTTTGGCCAAATTCGAGTTTCAAGTAACAAACTTTTCGCCCAGAAATGCAATCAAAGTTACCACCACGTGAGCATTTTGACCAGGTAAACCGAGTCAAATTACCTTAGAGTAAAAAATTCAAAATTTTGAGGCTTTTTTCTAGAAATGCAATCAAATTTTTGTGGTTCTATCTCTATCAATTATTTGGACTAGGAAATAAGGAACAGCAGAATAATATAACCGGTTTCTAATTTCATTCTGCCGTACATCACCTCTTTGCAAACCAGGTAAAATTTTTTTATTCCCTTTGTATGCTTCTCCCAAATCATATGTTTACTGTTTTTATTCTCCAAGCATCGATTTGCTCTTGCCTCCTTCCTACATTCCACCTCGACAACTTTCATCCTACACCCACGTTTATGGTTATCTTCGACCAATTTCTTCTGTAATATTCAGTTTGTTGATGAATAACAAACTGTATACCATTTTCTCCTGTAATATTCTGTTAAGTGATGAATACCATAGTGTAGAATGTTGCTGCTGTTCATTTGGAATGTTCTTAAGTCGTCTCTTTAGGTGAACTTATTGTTGTCTTAATCTTCTACAAGATCATGTTTTTGTTGATGTGTTGTTTCCCTGATTCATGTCTATTTCTATGTGAAATCTATGTAGTTTAAGTTCAATCTTTCTCTTTCTTAATTAAGGTTGCTAAAGCTCGTGGTATATTAATTAATTTGTGCACCAGGTGTTTGATAAAATGTCACACAAAGGCAAGAATGGTGTTAATCAAGTCACTAGTCATGATAAGTGCATCAATTTCACATATCATGATAAGTAGATCAATTTCACAAAAATTTTAACAGAACGCGAATCCATTGTTTAGATTCCAATATGCAGTTTGAGTTATAAAATTGACTACATGGTTGAGATATTCACAAAGTTTCTAAAGTTAGAGCTCATTTGGTTTATTATTAGAAATACATACATGTAAGTGAGAGTGTGAGACGTAGTCACCCAATATCATCACCAACTTTAGAAACATTTAATGGTAAGAAAGGGGAAATGAAATCTTTATCCTCTAAACAACAAAACCAATCGGTAAATAATTCAAGAATAAATCGTCTTAATTTGAGTAATTCTATAAAAACAGGCTGCATCTGAAGTGGAATTGATTCTAGTAAGAGCTAAGTTTGACCTACTACAATATCAATATGTTCATCTTTTATGTCGTACACACTCATTACAAACCAACATAAAAGTATAAATATCAATAGAACACTTCTATTATATATCAAGAATGAAATTCAGCTTACATTTGAAGCACACGTGTAAATAAGTCCAAATTCTTGTTTTATCTTATTGAGGCATTTCATCACGCACCTGGTGTACGCAGCATTTCACACCTGATATGAACCACCTGCTGAATGTCGAAAATCAGCCAAGAACCATAAAGTTAACTCCATTGTAACAAAAATTTTAGTAGAACAGGGGCAAAATTAACTCATCTTCTTATGAACCATATCCTCATCACTTCTTAATCTGATTATTAAATCTGCCTTTCTTCATCAAATTCAAAGAGGCATGCCATTCAGGTTCTTGGTGATATCAAAACACTTGAGCGGCCACGGGTTAAACAATTTATCAGCACCGGTGAAGAAGTGAGATCAAGGACAGAATTGTCGTTAATGAGGAGCTTAAATTTCAGGACTTTTATAGCACCTGGAGTCGAGATATGACCATTGAAGAGTTACAGGAAGTTCATAATCTATCTCATTTATTACACTCTTTTATTTCATGTGGTGATTTTGATAGATGGACATGGGCGTTGGATCCGGGTTTTGGTTTCACTACTGCTTCGCTCAATTGTTCATCTGTTGTTTAAATGGATTGAGTTATGATTTGATATGCACGTTATAGGCTTGAGTTGGCCAATTGTGTTATGATATGATATAATATGTACCTATGATATGGTTTTTTTTTTTTTTTGAAAGGCATATGATATGGCTTTTGTAGGCCAACTTTGTTATGCTATGGCTTTTGTAGGCCAATGTGTGTTAGTGCTGGTACTTTGTTGGATGTTTGGGGCCAGCTTGTCTGGATCTAGTTGGGGCCTTGTGTCGTCAGCTATGATGTACGGTAATTCGGCGATTGTGAATCTTGGTTCTTGCAAAACCTCTGTCCCTCAACTTGTTGATGGGCTCTCAGTTCCCACTCATCCCGATTGGGTAATGTTCCCGTTAACGAAATGGTGGACCGCTACCCGCTCACCCACCGGCGCACTTGATGTACTTGGTTTCCCCGGTTAGGATCATTGAGCCGTGTGACGTGATTCCTGCTTACTAACCAGTATATCGCGATGTGCTAGGATAGACGTGTTTGCTAATATGTGTTATGATATTGCTAATATGTGATATGATATTTTGTTATGATACTTCTGTTTAACTGTTAATCACTAGCTGTTTATAGCTAACCCTTTCTATGTACCCTTCCTATATGCAGGTAATTAGTTGGTGTTGGTAAGGACGGCTGCTATGCTTGGATACAATTTACATTACCGGGTTTTGGGAACACATTTGTTTATGTTTCGGTTATGTTATTTGTGTTTTGTAATGGTTGGCCGATATTTGGTAACACCGGCGGTTTCTTTTGTTGCAACTTACTTAATAGGTTGTAAATATTAAATTAGATACTAAATGTTTCCGCTGTGTCGGTTGTAGATATTTTTTGATAAATACAGGGTATGGAAACGTTGTATTTACAGCCGTAACCACGTAGTTTCAAAACTCGATTTTAGTTTTAAGAAAATAAGTTCCTAATTTGATGGTGTTACATGATGAATACAACATTTCAAATTTACTGTAATATTTTTAATTTTATGTAATAATATTTTAGAAATATTTTTAACAAGGTTTTGGTGCCCGCGTGTTGCAGCGCCCGGGGTTTCAACAAATAAATATATAGAAACCAACACCTTTTTTACTCGCGTATTGCGTCGTTGAAGAAGAATCTCGAGTTAGGGATAAACGTTATTCTAAATTACGAATTTGATACTTGATGTCATCCTTCCTCATATAAACAATTATCATTCACGCAAAAAGTATGGGTTACCCAGCAATCCGCAAGATTTAACATGAATGATAAATTAACAAATTTTAGAAGTATGAATTATCTACCATTGATAACATTTATGGCAAGTTCGAGAAGTATACATGAAGATTATATTGATAGTAACATAATTGAGACACATCTATATCTATACTAAAACAATATCTATTGAATCCTATGTGGCATGGTTAATCTATTGAATCCTATGTGGCATGGTTAGTCTTCCTCCAAATCTTCAATTAAGCCCTTTTAGTGATTGACGAAATCTGATGTGGCACTCAATTAGGTGTTTTAGTTGTCCCACATCGCTAGCTTAGACAAAAGTAGAAGATCTCCATATCTATATATATAAATACATATATTTTATGATCCCACATTGCTTATAAGAAACAAAACAAAGAATGTTCTTGCCTATATATAGGTCTTCCATCATCTTTTTATTTTAGTTAAAAAACATTAGTAAAGGCCGGTACGATGCGGGTTGCTGCGGTTCAAAGGTTTTATTCCGGTTTTAGTGAAATCGCCCAGATCACAGTTGCCCGGTTTAGTCGTTACTTTTAAACCGGATTTAATCACGGTTATGAAAATTTGATATTTAGCCTATATGAAAATTCCAAATTAGTTTTTTATTTTATTAAAACAAATACGGTTTTTTGGCAGTTAACATGGTTAATGAGTTAGCTAAATGAAGAATGTTTGAATCTCATTAGGCACGCTTATTCTTTCTCCAAATCTTCAATTAAGCCTTATTATTAATTCTTAAAATCAGATGTGGTATTCAATTAGGTGTTTTGGTTGTCCCACCTCCCTAGCATAGGCAAAAGTAAGAGATCTTCATATATATATATAGGAAGAAGTTCCATTGAGAACCAATTTTAGTGCGATAACCGCGAGAACTAATCTGAGCCGTCCAATTCCCCCTTTTTTAATGTCATTGCCCACCCATGAATTCCTCACATACACCCTGCCACACTTGATCCCCCCACGCTCTCCATCCATGAACTCCACTTATCAAATCAACGGCTAAGATTGGTTCTCGCGGTTCTCGCACTAAAATTAGTTCTCAATGGAACCCTCCCCTATATATATATATATATATATATATATATATATATATATATATATATATATTATGATCCCACATTATTTCTAAGAAACAAAACAAAGGATGTTCTTGCCTATATATAGGTCTTCTATCATCTTTTGATTTTAGTTAAAAAGCTTTAGTAAAGGCCGCTACGATGCGGGTTGCTCCGGTTCAACGGTTTTATTCTGGTTTTAGTGAAACCGCCCGGATCACAGTTGCCCGGTTTAGTCGCTACTTTTGAACCGGATTTAATCACGGTTATGAAAACTTGATATTTAGCCTATGTGAAAATTCCAAATTAATTTTTTTATTTTATTAAAACAAATCAGTCTACTAAATGAATAATGTTTGAATCTCATGTGGCATGCTTATTCTTTCTCCAAATTTTCAATTAATCCTTATTATTGATTCTTAAAATCTAATGTGGTATTCAAATAGGTGTTTTGGTTGTCCCACCTCCTTAGCATAGGCAAAAGTAGGAGATCTCCATATATATATATTATGATCCCACATTATTTCTAAAAACAAACCAAAGGATGTCCTTGCCTATATTTAAGTCTTCCATCATCTATTGATTTTAGTTAAAAAGCTTCTGTAAAGGCTGGTATGATGCAGGTTGATTATGTTCAATGGTTTATTGAAACTGTCCGGTTCACAGTTGCCCTGTTTAGTCGCTAATTTTGAACCGGATTTAATCACGGTTCACCGTTGAACCGGTTAACGGCTGGTCTGGTCCGGTTTTCAAAACTATCTATATCTACACTAAATGAAGAATGTTTGAATCCCATGTGGCATTCTTATTCTTCCTCCAAATCTTCAATTAATCCCTATTATTGATTTTCTTAAAATCTGATATGACACTCAATTAAGTGTTATAGTTGTCCCACATCGCTAGATTAAGCAGAAGTAGGAGATTTCCATATCTATATATATATGTGTGTATATATATATATATATATATATATATATATATATATATATATTATGATCCCACATTACTAAGAAACAAACCAAATGATGTCCTTGCCTATATTTAGGTCTCAATCATCTACTTATTTTAGTTAAAAAGCTTTAGTAAAGGCCGGTACGATGCAAGTTGATTCGGTTCAATGGTTTTATTGAAACCATCCGTTTCATAGTTGCCCGGTTTAGTCGCTACTTTTGAACCAGATTTAATCACGGTTCACGGTTGAACCGGTTAACGGCTGGTCCGGTCCGGTTTTCAAATCTATCTATATCTATACTAAATGAAGAATGTTTGAATCCCAAGTGACATTCTTATTCTTCCTCCAAATCTTCAATTAATCCCTATTATTGATTCTTAAAATCTGATGTGACACTCAATTAAGTGTTTTAGTTGTCCCACATCGCTAGCTTAGGCAGAAGTAGGAGATCTCCATATCCCACATTGCTTCTAAGAAACAAAACAAAGGATGTTTTTGCCTATATATATATATAAGTCTTCCATCATCTTTTGATTTTAGTTAAAAAGTTTTAGTAAATGCCGCTACGATGAGGGTTGCTGTGGTTCAACGTTTTATTCCGGTATTATTGTAACCGCCCGGCTCACAGTTGTCGGGTTTAGTCGCTACTTTTGAACCGGATTTAATTAAGGTTCACGGTTGAACCGGTTCAAACGGCTGGTTCAGTTCGGTTTTCAAAATACAGTGCAGTTGGGTCAAGCAAGATGAAAACTTGATATTTAGCCTATGTGAAAATTCCAAATTAATTTTTTATTTTATTAAAACAAATACGGTTTTTTGGCAGTTAATATGGTTAATAAGTTAACTAAGTGAAGAATGTTTGAATCTCATATGGCATGCTTATTCTTTCTCCAAATCTTCAATTAAGCCCTATTATCGATTCTTAAAATCTGATGTGGTATTCAATTAGGTGTTTTGGTTATCCCACATCCCTTGCTTAGACAAAAGTAGGAGATCTCCATATATATATATATATATATATATATATATATATATGTATATATATATATATATATATATATATATATATATATATATATATATATATTATGATCCCACATTACTTTTAAGAAACATACCAAAGGATGTCTTTGCCTATATTTAGGTCTTCAATCATCTATTGATTTTAGTTAAAAAGCTTTAGTAAATGCCGGTACAATGCGAGTTGCTTAAGTTCAATGGTTTTATTCCGGTTTTAGTGAAACCGTCCGGTTCACAGTTGCCCGGTTTAGTCGCTACTTATGAACCGGATTTAATCGCGGTTCACGATTGAACCGGTTCAAACGGCTGGTCCGGTCCGGTTTTCAAAACAGTTCAATTGGGTCAAGCAAGATGAAAACTTGATATTTAGCCTATGTGAAAATTCCAAATTAATTTTTTATTTTATTAAAACAAATTCGTTTTTTTTTTGCAGTTAACATGGTTAATCAGTTAACTAAATGAAGAATGTTTGAATCTCATGTGGCATGCTTATTCTTTCTCCAAATCTTCAATTAAGCCTTGTTATTGATTCTTAAAATCTGATGTGGTATTCAATTATGTGTTTTGGTTATCCCACCTCCCTAGCATTATATATATATATATATATATATATATATATATATATATATATATATATATATATATATATATATATATATATAGGGGAGGGTTCCATTGAGAACCACATGCACCACTTAAGGCCTTTTAGCACTATTAATTAATGACTCAGCATTTGTATCATTACTCCCGCCTTCACTCAATAACATGGTTAATAAGTTAACTAAGTGAAAAATGTTTGAATCTCATATGGCATGCTTATTCTTTCTCCAAATCTTCAATTAAGCCCTATTATCGATTCTTAAAATCTGATGTGGTATTCAATTAGGTGTTTTGGTTGTCCCACATCCATAGCTTAGGCAAAAGTAGGCGATCTCCATATATATATATATTTTATGATCCCACATTACTTCTAAGAAACAAATCAAAGGATGTCCTTGCCTATATTTAGGACTTCCATCATTTATTGATTTTAGTTAAAAAGCTTTAGTAAAGGCCGGTACGATGCGGGTTGCTTCAATTCATTGGTTTTATTCCGGTTTTAGTGAAACAGTCCGGTTCACAGTTGCCCGGTTTAGTCGCTACTCATGAACCGGATTTAATCGCGGTTCACGGTTCAACCGGTTCAAATGGCTGGTCCGGCCTGGTTTTCAAAACGGTGCAATTGAGTCAAGCAAGATGAAAACTTGATATTTAGCCTATGTGAAATTTCCAAATTAATTTTTTATTTTATTAAAACAAATTCGTTTTTTTTGTAGTTAACATGGTTAATCAGTTAACTAAATGAAGAATGTTTGAATCTCATGTGACATGTTTATTCTTTCTCCAAATCTTCAATTAAGCCTTGTTATTGATTCTTAAAATCTGATGTGGTATTCAATTAGGTGTTTTGGTTATCCCTAATATATATATATATATATATATATATATATATATATATATATATATATATATATATATATATATATATATATATATATATATATATATGGAGGAGGGTTCCATTGAGAACCGATTTTAGTGCAAGAACTGCAAGAACCTATCTTAGCCGTTGATTTGATAAGTGGAATTCATGGATGGAGAGCGTGGGGGAATCAAGTGTGGCAGGGTGTATGTGAGGAATTCATGTGTGGGCAATGACATTAAAAGAGGGGGAATTGGATGGCTCAGATTGGTTCTTGCGGTTCTCGCACTAAAAATGGTTCTCAATGGAACTTCTTCATATATATATATATATTATGATCCCACATTATTTCTAAGAAACAAACCAAATGATGTTATTACATATATTTAGGTCTTCCATCATATATTGATTTTAGTTAAAAAGCTTTAGTAAAGACCGGTACGATGCAGATTTCTTTGATTCAATGGTTTTATTCCGGTTTTAGTGAAACCGTCCGGTTCACAGTTGCCCGGTTTAGTCGCTACTTTTGAACCGGATTTAATCACGGTTCACGGTTGAACTAGTTAACGGCTGGTCCGGTCCGGTTTTCAAAACTATCTACATCTATACTAAATGAAGAATGTTTGAATCCCATGTGATATTTTTATTCTTCCTCCAAATCTTCAACTAAGCCCTATTATTGATTCTTAAAATCTGATGTGACACTCAATTAAGTGTTTTAGTTGTCCCATATCGCTAGCTTAGGCAGAAGTAGGGGATCTCCATATATATATATATATATATATATATATATATATTATGATCCCACATTGCTTCTAAGAAACAAAACAAAGGATGTTCTTGTCTATATATAGGTATTCCATCATCTTTTGATTTTAGTTAAAAAGCTTTAGTAAAGGCCGCTACGATGCGGGTTGCTCCGGTTCAACGGTTTTATTCAGGTTTTAGTGAAACCGCCTGGCTCACAATTGCCCGGTTTAGTCACTACTTTTGAACCAGATTTAATCACGGTTTACGGTTGAACCGGTTCAAATGGCTGGTTCAGTCCGGTTTTCAAAACAGTGCAGTTGGGTCAAGCAAGATGAAAACTTGATATTTAGCCTATGTGAAAATTCCAAATTAATTTTTTATTTTATTAAAACAAATACGGTTTTTTGGCAGTTAACATGGTTAATCAGTTAACTAAATGAAGAATGTTTGAATCTAATGTGGCATGCTTATTCTTTTTCTAAATCTTTAATGAAGCCCTATTATCGATTCTTAAAATCTGATGTGGTATTCAATTAGGTGATTTAGTTGTCCCACATCTCTAGCTTAGGCAAAAGTAGGAGATCTCCGTATATATATGTATATATATATATATATATATATATATATATATATATATATATATATATATATATATTATGATCTCACATTATTTCTAAGAAACAAACCAAAGGATGTCCTTGCCTATATTTAGGTCTTCCATCATCTATTGATTTTAGTTAAAAAGCTTTAGTAAAGGCCGGTATGATGCGGGTTGCTCCGGTTTAACGGTTTTATTCCAGTTTTAGTGAAACCCCCCCAATCACAGTTGCCCGGTTTAGTTGCTACTTTTGAACCAGATTTAATCACGGTTGAAACGGTTCAAACGATTGGTCCGGTCCGGTTTTCAAAACAGTACAATTGGGTCAAGCAAGATCAAAACTTGATATTCAGCCTATATGCAAATTCCAAATTAATTGTTTATTTTATTAAAATAAATTCGTTTTTTTGGCAGTTAACATGGTGAATCAGTTAACTATCTGTTTTCTGAATATTGTGTATATATATATATATATGTGTCCTACATTTTGGGCAAAACAGAAAAGAAGAACACCCCTGAACACACTGTGTTTTGATTAAATTCTCTGGCTATTTTAAATTTTGTTGTTGTTGATATTGTTTTCTAAACATATTTTAGGCAGCTGATCATCATTATTTTGTAAATATGTTTTCTATTCATTGACGAAGTTAGATAATACAATCGAATTAGAATGCATGATATATGCGTTTTTATGCATGTTTTACATGTTAGAATACCCCGTACTTAGCCCAAATACAAGGTGAATACTTCTAAAATGGATCTAATATGTTTAACATTCACCATGCAGGTTACAAGGAGCTTTAAGCAAGATAAATGGGCAAAACAAGGAAAGAATTGAAGAAAATAGAAGAATAGTGAAAAAATGCTCTCTACGGCCGTAGGGATTATATCCTACGGCCGTAGGAAGCCATCTTCTAGAATCCATCATTGCCTGCCAGATCTTGCGTGTCCCGGACAAATGGTTTAACGTTGCGTGTGTAGAAAATCCAGTCATGATTTCCTACGGCCGTAGTAGCTTATTCCTACGGCCGTAGGAAGCCCACTTACAGCAGATTAAATTCAGAATTCTGCCATTTTGCAAGGGGTTACCATTTTTCACCTCCACTCCGGAAAAACACTTCCATAGACCCTCTCTAAATATCCTAACACTCCAGGGGACTTCTCTTGGTGATTCTAAGGAGGAGAGCTTGGATCTTGAAGGCTTGGAACAACATTTGGAGCTTGGATTCATTAGTTATATCATTGCTAGCTTGGGTATACTCTTTCCATTTATTATATCAATCATGTACCCATGTGTTCCAGATGTTGTAATGTTACTATTATTGTATATGGATAACTAAAATCATTTCACTTGGGCCAAGATGATTCTTGGCTAAGTTATGGCAATATATTTGACTTTTATGATGACTTGATTCATATATGCATGTTTAATCTTGAATACAAATGTGTTTTATCAACTTAGTATGTTTAATCTAACCATGTTCATGTGTGATAATGTGTATATGATAACTCATTCATGTTTTAACATATGAATATTCAAGAATGATGGTTGATTTTATTAATTCCATGTTGAGTTTGTTATTAGAAATGATACATCTTGCATGGTTGTCATTAGATGTCATTTTTGGAATATGGTTTGAATCATTTCAGGTTCATCCATTATTGGTTATGTTAATCATATGTTGGTTTTATGCATGCCTTATGATTGTAGATGAAAATCTTGTTATTTGGTGTATTTATGGGTTAAACATGCTACTAATGATTAAAGGATTCACAAAGATGTTTGTTGGTATGTGTAGATGGTGAAATGAACTCACATGTATGCCTTTGTTATGCTTGTCTTAGTGTTCAATGTGCATATCACATGATTCATGTTTTAAGAAGTGTTGGCTATACTAGAAATGGTAGGTTTAACATGTTTATATCTTTAGAAATCATGTGACTAAACATTAAGAATCCCTTAATTGTGAGGTTTGAGTTTAGATGAGTTTATGACCCCATTGTACCAGTTTACATGTGTTTATGATCTGAGATTAAAGTCTAGATTGTAATTTGTTGTTGAATGCCCTTATGTTAGATTTGAATGTTCTGTCGGATGGGTCCCTACGGCCGTAGGAAGAAATCCCTACAACCGTAGGACTAGACAGGCTGCTACGACCGTAGTAGATAATTACTACGGCCGTAGGAGCCATTTTCACCACCAGTGTGCTGTTTTTGCTTGTTTTAACTAATTTAACCACTTTAACACCTTTTTGGGTTCTGAGGACTACTGGATATGTCATTTGAAAAGATGTATGTCTTTGTAGTGTGATTTGGACGTGATCTGGTGGATCTGTAGTTAAATCCTTATATGCCGTTGCTTGCCTGATTATGTTTAATTGCTAAGTCTGAGTCTTGATAACTCGAGTGAAGATTTGTGCATGATAATATGGTTTTGTCAAGTATTAGAACAGCATGCTATGCACTTAAACTATTCAAGTCCCCATATTATGTTTTGTATTGTGTCATTGCCATGACTAGTCTTGATGATTCGAAAGCCTGAGTGAATCTGTTATCCTGTCTGTTTGCCTTCAGTGTTAATCTGTTTTAGTTGTTGTATTTCCTGTTTTATTTAGTTAATTTGGTTATTTACTTTAATTAATCCTGCTGATCAAACAACAATGAGACTTAAGTATTGGTAGCTTCCTGTCCTGGTGGAACGACATCCGGTCTTACCGAGTCTATACTACTATTGACCAGGTTATACTTTCCTGAGTAGTGTGTAGTATCTGCTTAGTAACATCATTTTTATAAATTTAAAACGAGGTTGTGTCCCAAGATTTTATAACCAGAAAAACAAGCAGTCTGTGTGCGCACCAAGTTTTTGGCGCCGCTGCCGGGGACAGGAAATTCTAAGAAATAGTTTAATTGTTGATTTGATCTTGTCACTTGTTACTTAAATTACGTGTGCCTGATTAGGTAGTCACTTGTTTTTTTCTACCTCTTTCTCGCACCCTCTGTCAGTTTGTTCTATTCTGAACAAATTGAGCCTTTTCAAGAACCGGAGCGTGAGTTTCGACGACGCCGACGCCTTCAACGCCAACGTCAAAGAGAACGTTTGCTAAACATGGCGGAAGAACAACCACCACCACCTAGAACGCTTAATGATTATGTTCGTCCGGATATTAACAATATCCAGAACACCATCATTCAACCTAGGGTGGCAGCGAACAATTTTGAAATCAAACCAAATGTAATTCAAATGGTTCAAAATTCTGTTCAATTTCATGGATTACTCGACGAGGATGCTAACGCTCACATCCGCAGTTTTCTCGAAATCTGCGATACGTTTAAAATCAATGGTGTTACTGATGACGCCATTCGTTTGCGTTTATTCCCATTTTCCTTAAAAGACAAAGCCAAGCTGTGGCTTAATTCTCTCCAGGTAAATTCCATCACTACATGGAATGATCTTGTTGCCAAATTCTTAGCTAAATACTACCCGCCGGCCAAAACGGCCAAACTGCGTAATGATATCTCATCGTTTCAGCAGACTGAAGGGGAAGGTCTTTATGATGCCTGGGAGAGATACAAGGATCTCATGAGGAGATGTCCTTCACACGGATATGAGCTATGGAATCAAATTTTCATATTTTATAATGGCTTATCCGTTGTCACTCGGCAGATGATAGATGCTGCCGCAGGAGGTGCGTTGGGTAGCAAGAACCCACAAGCGTGCTATGATCTTATCGAAGATATGGCAACCAACAGCTACCAATGGAACCCCTCCACGAGACTGAAACCACCAAAGAACGGTGGAGTGTTCAATGTAGACGCTTTATCTGATCTTTCTGCTCAGGTAGAGAAGTTGACAAAGAAAATGGATCAGATGTGTGCTCCTAAACAGGCTACTTGTAATTTCTGCTCAGGACCACATCCTAGTGATCAATGCCAGGAGGAAACTCCTGCTCACGAGGAGGTTGATTTCGTCTCTAATCAACCAAGGTTTCAGTATAATCCCAATGCACCTAGCTACAATCATGCATGGAGGGATCACCCTAACTTCAGTTATCATAACCAAACCACTAAACCCCCTCCAGGGATTCCATACCCACAGAGACCACGTCAGCCTCAGCAGTTCGATCGTCAGCCTCAACAGTTTAATCGACAACCGCAACCATATGAGCAACCACGTCAATATAACACTCAACCACCGCCTCCAAATCAATCTTCATCATCATCTTCAGTATCTTCCAATCTGGAGGATCTTGTGAAACAATATCTGTCACAATCCGAGTTGCGATTCAACCAAACAGATGTTAGACTCAATCAAACGGAAGCAACTCTGAGAAATCAACAAGCTTCATTGCAAAATCTAGAAAATCAAGTTGGCCAGATATCTAAGCTCTTGTCAGAGCGACCACCGGGAGGTCTCCCAAGCAATACGGATGCAAATCCGAGAGCACACGTAAAGGCAATCACTTTGCGTAGTGGGACGACCACGGTACCACCACCGTTTCCCTCTCAATCCAAAGAAACCGAAAAACAGGTCCAATCGAAAAATTCTGACGAGGCGCATAACAGGCTAGACCCAGCAAGTACCGCGCAAGTCGAACCTCCGGTCAAAATATTTCAGCCTACCATTCCTTTCCCCCAGAGATTAAGGAAAGAGAAAACGGAGGAACAATATGGTAAGTTCCTAGAGCTATTCAAACAGCTCCATGTGAACATTCCATTTGTTGAGGCACTCGCACAGATGCCTAAATATGCCAAATTTCTTAAGGATTTGCTTAGCAACAAGAAGAAATTGGAGGACCTGTCGTTGGTGACTTTAAACGAGGAGTGCTCAGCCATTCTTCAAAATAAGTTGCCAACAAAGAAAACCGATCCTGGGAGCTTTACAATCCCATGTCTGATTGGTAATCTCACTGTAAACAACGCTCTAGCTGATCTAGGTGCCAGCATCAACTTGATGCCATACTCTGTATTTTCTAGACTGGGCCTAGGAGAACCAAAACCGACTCGTATGTCACTTCAGCTAGCCGATCGTTCAGTCAAATATCCACGTGGGATAGTCGAGAACATCTTGGTAAAGGTTGACAAATTTGTGTTTCCTGCAGATTTTGTCATCCTAGACATGGACGAGGACAAAAACGTCCCACTCATTCTTGGTCGTCCATTCCTAGCCACTGCTCGAGCATTAATTGACGTTTGCAACGGAAAGCTTACGCTTCGAGTAGATAAGGATGAAGTGACTTTTGACATCCAAAAGTCAATGAAACACCCAACTAGCCAAGATGACACTCTTTATTTCGTTGATATCTTTCATCGTCATCCCGTGGATCGCATTATTCCAACTCTAGAGAAGGATGCGTTTGACACGCAAATCCTAGATGAGGATGTCTTGGATGTAGAGCAGGTAAATCTTATCTCAGATGAGCTAACCAGCACTATTCCGCCTGACGAGACACCTATCTCAGATGTTTTCGAGGTCCTTGAAAAATCCGAGAGCTCAGCTTCTCGACCATCTATTGTGGACCCGCCTTCTCTTGAACTCAAAGAACTTCCTTCTCATCTTGAATATGCATTCTTGGAGGAAGATTCGAAGCTGCCTGTGATAATAGCTTCTAACCTTACTGTTGAAGAGAAAAGTAAGCTATTACGGGTTCTGAAAAATCACAAAACTGCCCTTGCATGGAAAATTTCTGATATCAAGGGGATTAGTCCATCCTTCTGCACACATAAGATTCTCATGGAGGATAATTATAAGCCGTGTGTACAGCATCAGAGACGTTTAAATCCCAAGATGCAAGAGGTAGTTAAGAAAGAAGTTATAAAGCTGCTGGATGTTGGTTTGATCTACCCTATCTCCGATAGTCCGTGGGTCAGTCCCGTCCAGGTTGTTCCTAAAAAAGGAGGAATGACCGTCATTCTGAATGATAAAAACGAGTTAATCCCAACTCGTACGGTCACGGGGTGGCGTGTGTGCATTGATTATCGCAAACTCAATGATGCCACACGTAAGGATCACTTCCCCCTTCCTTTCATCGACCAAATGTTGGAGCGTTTGGCTGGAAACGCCTTTTATTGCTTCCTTGATGGATTCTCCGGATACTTTCAGATTCCTATCCAACCGGAGGACCAAGAGAAGACAACTTTTACATGCCCTTATGGTACTTTTGCTTACCGGCGTATGCCTTTCGGGTTATGTAACGCTCCTGCAACATTTCAGCGATGCATGACGGCTATATTTCATGACATGATTGAGGATTGTGTCGAGGTATTCATGGACGACTTTTCAGTCTTCGGTAACTCCTTTGAGACATGTCTTCATAATTTAGACAAGATGCTGTCTCGCTGTGAAGAAACTAACCTTGTGCTTAACTGGGAAAAATGCCATTTTATGGTACGCGAAGGTATAGTTTTGGGTCACAAAATCTCAAATGAGGGAATCGAGGTTGACAAAGCTAAAATAGATGTTATTGCAAAGCTTCCTCCACCCTCCAATGTTAAAGGCATTAGGAGTTTTCTCGGACACGCAGGATTTTACCGGCGCTTCATAAAAGATTTTTCGAAAATCACTCGGCCGTTAACCCATCTCCTTGAGAAAGACACTCCTTTCATCTTTTCTCCTGAGTGCGATCACGCATTTAACTTCTTGAAGGAGAAATTGACAAATGCTCCCATCCTGACGAGCCCAGAATGGTCGCAACCATTTGAGCTTATGTGCGATGCCAGTGATTTCGCTGTTGGCGCTGTCTTGGGCCAACGGATAAATAATCACTTTCAGCCGATCTACTACGCCAGCAAGACACTGACTGACGCTCAAGAAAACTATACAGTTACTGAGAAGGAGTTGTTAGCAGTAGTAGTCTTTGCATTCGACAAATTCAGATCTTATCTGGTGTTATCAAAAACAGTGGTCTACACTGACCACTTTGCTCTCCGTTATCTCTTCGCAAAGCAAGATGCGAAGCCCCGTCTTATTCGGTGGATTTTGCTCTTGCAAGAATTTGACATCGAGATCAAAGACAAAAGAGGAGCAGAAAATCTGGCTGCAGACCATCTCTCTCGCCTAGAAAATCCAAATCTTGAGGTGCTAACTGAGTCCGGCATAAAAGATAACTTTCCGGATGAATTTTTATTCGCCGTGACTAGCACTGAGGAGATCCCCTGGTACGCTGACATAGCAAATTATCTAGCAGCAGGGGTGATGATAAAAGGTCTCACACACCAACAAAGGAGAAAGTTTATCTCTGAGCTGAAACACTATTTCTGGGAGGATCCTTATCTTTTTCGGGTAGGAGCCGACCAAATAATCCGTAGATGTGTGAGTACTTCTGAAGCTGTTGATATCCTTCAGCACTGCCATGCAGGCCTAACAGGAGGCCATCACGGACCTAGCTACACCGCTAGAAAGGTTCTGGATGCAGGTTTTTTCTGGCCTACCCTGTTCAAGGATGCTCATTTGTTCGTAAAATCATGCGACTCATGCCAGAAATCTGGAAATATCTCATCTCGAAATGAGATGCCCCAAAATCCAATCCAAGTCTGTGAAATATTTGACATTTGGGGAATAGATTTCATGGGTCCTTTTCCTGGTTCACACGGAAACAAATATATCCTTGTGGCGGTCGATTATCTGTCAAAATGGGCTGAGGCGCAAGCCTTGCCTACAAACGACGCAAGGGTGGTTTGTAAATTTTTGAAAAAGTTATTTTCACGATTCGGTACCCCCAGAGCACTCATAAGCGATAGGGGTACTCATTTCTGCAATGCACAGTTAGAGAAAGTACTTAAACGTTATGGTGTTACTCATCGATTCTCTACTGCATATCATCCGCAAACCAGCGGACAAGTCAAAGTTACCAACCGCGGTCTTAAACAAATTCTGGAAAGAACCGTTGGTAACAGCCCAAAAGATTGGGCTGAGAAATTAGACGACGCACTCTGGGCGTTCCGCACTGCTTACAAGACACCTATCGGTACTACACCGTATAGGTTGGTTTATGGGAAAGCCTGTCGTCTTCCTGTTGAACTTGAGCACAAAGCTTACTGGGCTTTGAAAGCCGCAAATTTTGACTCAAAGAGTTCAGCAGAAAATAGGTTGTTCCAGCTAAGTGAGCTTGATGAACTACGGTTCCAAGCTTACGATAATTCCAGAATGTACAAAGACAGGACGAAAGCTTTCCATGACTCCCGCCTGAAGGATAAACAATTCCAGGCGGGAGATCGTGTGCTTCTTTATAATTCTCGCCTTCGTCTTTTCCCTGGCAAGTTGAAGTCCAGATGGACAGGCCCCTATGTTGTCCATACTGTTTACCCGCACGGGGCTGTTGACATCACAAACTCCGAGGGAGTAACTTTTAAGGTCAACGGCCACCGGCTCAAGAATTACATTGGTATCCCGCATTCTCCAGAGGAACCTAGAGAGGTTCTGAGGCTTCACCCCGCCGCACCTTAGCGGGGTGAGTTGGGTCTTTTACCGGCAGACCTTAAAGAACTGGATATGCTTTCCTCCGCTTCTCTTTCCCTCCTTTCTTGCCTTTTTCTGCGTTCATCACTGCCTTCTGATATTCTGCGCGATATTGTCATGAGACATGAGAAACACGTGAGGAGAGACCAAAACTTTGCTAAATTTCATCGAGGCATTTCCATCTATGCGGCAAAAAGGCGTGCTAAATATGTAGGGAAATGTTGGAAATGCGGTGCTCTGTTGCATGAGGGGTAGGAATTTGCCGACGATATCTCAGTCAGAGTGTGCCAGTGCTCTTCGAGAAGACCCCGTTAAGCTAAAAGCCGAGGGGGTCTTACGTCCTAATAGTAATGCTGGTGCAATGATTGATGAGTTGGTAAGTCTCCGACTAAGCAAACTCGAGCCTAAGCCCCATTATCATCCCTAGGTCATGCCTATGTTCGTGCCGTATAGCTCCTCATGTTTTCTCATTTTAATTCTCATTCAGTCTGGAGAGACAGGAAAACACTCCGCATTTCAACGCGTTAAAGTGTTCGCTTACACACCGTACTAATAGTGTGTTACTTGTACATATTGTCTTTTTGTCGGATGCCCACTTTCCGGGTTTCCTTTTCCGTTTCCGTTAATAATTTCGCTAATCTAGTTGTGTGCTTTCAATTCTGTACTACTAGCACGTTCCCCGTACATTCTCCAGAGGCCTATAGAGAGTAGCGTGTTTCAAAAAAAAGTTGTTTAAACTGAAAATCTGATGCAAAATGGGTTTTTGTCAAAATTCATCCCTACGGCCGTAGTGCAACTTTACTACGGTCGTATGACCCTTCTGAGCCCTCTGCGGTCGTAGTGCATACCTCCTACGGCCGTAGGAACTTTCCTATAAAAATCCCCATTCCAGATTTCATACGCACGTTTTCTCTCTCTCTCTCCTACGCTCTCTCTCTCAAAAACAACCCCGACGACCACCAAGGATCTCCGTCCATATCTCACTCATTTCCCGGCCATTTTTCAAAAACAAGGTATTAAAATGCTCCCCTCACTCTTGCGTTCAATATGTAGTACATTGATTCCATTATAGTTGCCCATATGTCGATCGAGAGAACAAAACCCTAGCCGCCCGTTTTCTGATGTTCGTAACGTTCCTACGGCCGTAGTAGTTATACCCTACGGCCGTAGTACTTCTAATTAGGGTTTTGCTATAAACTGATTGCTACGGCCGTAGTACATTTATTCTACGGCCGTACCATGTATCTTTTAGGGTTTTGTTTGGTTTGCTTGCTACGGACGTAGTAATATCATGGTACGGCCGTAGGACCCCATTTTTCAACCATTTTTCAAATTTGTTCATCCTTTGGACAAATTCTTTACTCGGGGACCCACAGCATACCAAAGCAAACATGTTTCGATCGATAGGATGTCTAGCCATCGTGCACACGTCTTACTTTGATTTCTGTTCATTTCAGCTATGCCTCCTAGACGTGTGCGCAGACAGGCTTCACCAGAGCCGCGGATAGACCCTCGCCAGTTCCCACGTTTAGTCGACCCTGACAGAGTTCCGGTCGAGCGGCCAGCTGATGCCGCGCTTCCTCCTTTTCTCCGCTTCGACCGTGAGGAGGATCGTACTGACAGAGATGTCCTGATGGGGCGCGCTGATAGTCACGGATATGAGCCCATCAGGTATCTGGTTTGGGATGATTTGGCCATTCTTCATATCAGGGGCCGTGCTCAGACCACATGTGGCCCTCATTGGCAGAGGCTTTTCAGTCTTCAGGGGGCGGTCTACCATGAGCTTGCATTGGAGTTTTTCTCCACCATTCACTTGGTTACCCCGCTGCTGGATTATGAGCGGGAGGACGCCCTGACATTCCGCCTATTAGGGGCGGAAAGGCGACTTTCATTGCGGCAGTTTGCCGTTTTTATGGGTTTATTTACGCACGAGGAGTTGGACACTCCGGCGTTTACCGAGGGCATCACTGATTGGCCCGAGGGTGTGAGCGGGATTTCCTTTTGGGACGAGGTTGGCACTGGCGCCTACAACACCGCCATCGTGCCGAAGTGCACGAAGCTCCGGGATCCTCTGCACCGCATTCTGCATCGGGCGATCGTCCACAGCATGACCGCTCGCAGCGCGTCCTCTGGTTCTGTTACTTTCACTGACTTGTTTTATCTTTATACGATGGTTCACCAGAGGCCCTGCCAGCTCGCTCTGTGCCTGACCCGTTTTCTATTCCAGGTACGTACCACCCGTGTATCGCAGGCTATCTATGGAGGGGGGTACGTTACTATCTTAGCCGAGGCTATGGGCCTCCTGACTGCCGAGATTACTGATGATCTCGTTCGCTCCGCTCGAGCCGCTCCGATAGATTTAGGGGTCCTGCAGCGTATGAAAGTCGCTGCTAGGATCCAGAACCGTATGAGATTGATCAACCCTGATGGGTCAATTTGGGAGCCTCCTAGAGTGGTAGAGGAGGAGGCAGCAGGTGGAGGAGCAGGAGCAGGAGCAGGAGCAGGAGCAGAGGAAGTAGCTGCTGGAGGTGCCCCAGAGAGCGGACACCATGAGTTTACTATTGAGGATCTCTTTGGGTCGACACCACCTCTCCGGCAGCCAGCCCAGGTTTACACGAGAGATTATAGGGCTCGGATTGGGAGGTTGGAGAGGTCAGTTTCTGAGCTGGTTGAGATGCAGCGGGAATCCAGGGAGATCCAGAGAGTTGAGTATGCACATGCCGAGGCTCATCGACAGTATATGATTAGCATGGTGCAGCTCATTGCGGCCGACACTATGACATCTTCACAGCAGTTGCCACAGCCGCCAGCTTATCCGCAGAGGCTCCAGGACTTCACTGATGGAGCCGGGCCTTCGCAGCCGCCTCCGCGATAGTTATTTTTGTGGGGATAGTATGTGTAGTAGTTTTCTTTGTATGTATTTCTAGTTTAGCTTGGCTGTACGCTTTTGGTTGTTTGTAGTACATGCCACTTTTTGATGTGTTTGATGTTCTGTACTTACTTTTGCATATCTGTATGACATCAAAGCACTTGTACATTATTTCGGCTATGTATTTATTGTAGTTCGTTTCCTTTTTGCTTGCCATAGCTTGTGATGTTTTTGTCCCTCTCTATGTTTCACTTTTGGTTGAGTTGTTGTTTTGCAAGAATATTCGTGATATCTTGGCAGCTCAGCTTAAGTGTGGGGAGGAAGCCAACGCCTTCGGATTTTAATAAATGCAGACGCACAATTGCTGTTCAGGGAGTTCTTAAAGCTCTTTTCTCGCACTTTATTGCTTATTATTAGTACATTGGGGACAATGTACACTTTTAAGTGTGGGGAGGGATTAATAACATGCCTGCTATTCTGTGTCCTGTTGAAAACTCTTGTATGCTAACTATGCTTTAAACCGTAGAATTGATTTAGGCGTAAATTTTTCGCAAAATTATATCAGTTTGGACATGTTTAGATCTTCTCGCATGATAAACTTTAAACAAGTAACATTTCAGCTTTTATGAAAACGATTTTGCACGAATTCTTGAGTTTTAACAAGTGTTTGACTTCAATTGCACAAGCCACACCTGATATGCATTCCTGAGCATTTGAGCCACTACACTTCATTTCTTACATGATTAGCTCATGGAATTGCCCACTTATATGCTGATTGTTGCTTTGATTGTAGAACTTGCTTACTAGTATGCATGTCGAGATCATGAACTAAACTGTTGCAGTTAAGTGATAGAAGCACTAGGAAACCCCATTTCAGCCTTTATACTTTTATTTTTAGCCAATTTCTATATATTTACCCCTAGTTATCCACTTTGAGCCTAAGCCTTTCATTTCATTACCCATGTTTATCCTGTTTTAGTCTATTTTATTTTTTTATGTTTCCAGAGTCAGTTAACCCCTTTTCTCGCTGCTTAGTTCCGTTGTATTTTGTTCGTCAGTTGTTCATACATCGATTAGTGGGATATGAAAAATACATATATCCCTTGGTTTGTTCCGTTTCATGCTGTATACAGCTGAGTTTTCTGAGAAAATCCAAAAAAATTAGAAAAACAGAAAATTGAGAAATTCAGTTGCTTGACATGCTTTCCTTGGCTATTTTTGAGCCTGTCATACATTGAGTAGTAATTCTTTTTCGGTATTACCTGGTTGTTAGCCATCATTCAGAGAATTCTGATTCCATTTCTACTTGATGAACTGTGCTCTCGCCAAAAATAGTGTGATATTCTGTATTCCTTCAATAATAGTAGCTTTGACGATTTTGAACTTGATTTCTGGATTCTATTTTAGCCACTTTTATATATTCCCATTCCTACCCTTGGCCCTAGCCACGTTACAACCCGACAAAGTCTTCTTGATAATTGCATATGATTATGTTGATTGGTGGAGATGTGATACGTGATCAAGCTTATACGAGTCTTTGCTTCAATCTAGCACACGAGCACTTATATACTTAACCCAAATACACATTGAGTGCTAGAGTGATCTCCGGTGAGGTATAAAGTCAGATACTTGTCACAACTCATTGTATGCGTGTTGAATCTGCCTTTCTTTATCTCAATACATGAAAGCAACTCTTAACTCTACGTTTAAAATGTTTGTCATGCTTTTAGATCTCTTCTATGTCGGAATGATACATGTTTGCTCTAATGTGCTGCCTTTAGAAATTCTTTGGTTTTAGCTATTGCATTAGAGTTTGCTTGAGGACAAGCAAAGCTTAAGTGTGGGGACTTTGATATATGCGTTTTTATACATGTTTTACATGTTAGAATACCCCGTACTTAGCCCAAATACAAGGTGAATACTTCTAAAATGGATCTAATATGTTTAACATTCACCATGCAGGTTACAAGGAGCTTTAAGCAAGATAAATGGGCAAAACAAGGAAAGAATTGAAAAAATAGAAGAATAGTGAAAAAATGCTCTCTACGGCCGTAGGGATTATATCCTACGGCCGTAGGAAGCCATCTTCTAGGATCCATCATTGCCTGCCAGATCTTGCGTGTCCCGGACAAATGGTTTAACGTTGCGTGTGTAGAAAATCCAGTCATGATTTCCTACGGCCGTAGTAGCTTATTCCTACGGCCGTAGGAAGCCCACTTACAGCAGATTAAATTCAGAATTCTGCCATTTTGCAAGGGGTTACCATTTTTCACCTCCACTCCGGAAAAACACTTCCATAGACCCTCTCTAAATATCCTAACACTCCAGGGGACTTCTCTTGGTGATTCTAAGGAGGAGAGCTTGGATCTTGAAGGCTTGGAACAACATTTGGAGCTTGGATTCATTAGTTATATCATTGCTAGCTTGGGTATACTCTTTCCATTTATTATATCAATCATGTACCCATGTGTTCCAGATGTTGTAATGTTACTATTATTGTATATGGATAACTAAAATCATTTCACTTGGGCCAAGATAATTCTTGGCTAAGTTATGGCAATATATTTGACTTTTATGATGACTTGATTCATATATGCATGTTTAATCTTGAATACAAATGTGTTTTATCAACTTAGTATGTTTAATCTAACCATGTTCATGTGTGATAATATGTATATGATAACTCATTCATGTTTTAACATATGAATATTCAAGAATGATGGTTGATTTTATTAATTCCATGTTGAGTTTGTTATTAGAAATGATACATCTTGCATGGTTGTCATTAGATGTCATTTTTGGAATATGGTTTGAATCATTTCAGGTTCATCCATTATTGGTTATGTTAATCATATGTTGGTTTTATGCATGCCTTATGATTGTAGATGAAAATCTTGTTATTTGGTGTATTTATGGGTTAAACATGCTACTAATGATTAAAGGATTCACAAAGATGTTTGTTGGTATGTGTAGATGGTGAAATGAACTCACATGTATGCCTTTGTTATGCTTGTCTTAGTGTTCAATGTGCATATCACATGATTCATGTTTTAAGAAGTGTTGGCTATACTAGAAATGGTAGGTTTAACATGTTTATATCTTTAGAAATCATGTGACTAAACATTAAGAATCCCTTAATTGTGAGGTTTGAGTTTAGATGAGTTTATGACCCCATTGTACCAGTTTACATGTGTTTATGATCTGAGATTAAAGTCTAGATTGTAATTTGTTGTTGAATGCCCTTATGTTAGATTTGAATGTTCTGTCGGATGGGTCCCTACGGCCGTAGGAAGAAATCCCTACAACCGTAGGACTAGACAGGCTGCTACGACCGTAGTAGATAATTACTACGGCCGTAGGAGCCATTTTCACCACCAGTGTGCTGTTTTTGCTTGTTTTAACTAATTTAACCACTTTAACACCTTTTTGGGTTCTGAGGACTACTGGATATGTCATTTGAAAAGATGTATGTCTTTGTAGTGTGATTTGGACGTGATCTGGTGGATCTGTAGTTAAATCCTTATATGCCGTTGCTTGCCTGATTATGTTTAATTGCTAAGTCTGAGTCTTGATAACTCGAGTGAAGATTTGTGCATGATAATATGGTTTTGTCAAGTATTAGAACAGCATGCTATGCACTTAAACTATTCAAGTCCCCATATTATGTTTTGTATTGTGTCATTGCCATGACTAGTCTTGATGATTCGAAAGCCTGAGTGAATCTGTTATCCTGTCTGTTTGCCTTCAGTGTTAATCTGTTTTAGTTGTTGTATTTCCTGTTTTATTTAGTTAATTTGGTTATTTACTTTAATTAATCCTGCTGATCAAACAACAATGAGACTTAAGTATTGGTAGCTTCCTGTCCTGGTGGAACGACATCCGGTCTTACCGAGTCTATACTACTATTGACCAGGTTATACTTGCCTGAGTCGTGTGTAGTATCTGCTTAGTAACATCATTTTTATAAATTTAAAACGAGGTTGTGTCCCAAGATTTTATAACCAGAAAAACAAGCAGTCTGTGTGCACACCAATGCACAAAATTTAGACTCTATCAACAAATGAAGATACCATGAGCTTATACCTAAGGATTTTAATAACTTAAGTACTAACATATGCATTACTTAATAGGTCGGAATTTCTAGAACTAGACACACTGAGCTATCACTGAAAGCGACAATAATTTTAATGTTCGTATGAGGTTTTGTTTTCAATTACTATATTTTGTTGATTAAATATTTGCAGATTTTTGAGATGTAATTGATCAAATACAAAAAATTATAAAGTTTTCTTTAAGTCTAATTAGATGAAATGTTAACCAATAAAACCTAAAATAGAATCCCGCATTTATGCGGGCTTATAACCTAGTTTGTTTATAAAATAACATGTCAAATTATAGGAATATGTAAAATACATTTGAGCGAAAACACATATACTATTTTAACTTTATTGCATTTAACAACAATGAATCCTGGCTAAATTATTCGCGAGATTGATTTGATTGTGTTGTTTGTATATATAAGGTGGAAGATTTGTTCCTTTATCTCTGTATCAAACATGTATACTTACATAAATAAACTTTAAAATACACATCTATTGAAAAATCAACCTTAAAAAATATGCAAAACTGAGCCTCATCCACTATTAATCGTGACACAAATCAACCATGTGTCATACAACCCTAGAAGGTTTAACTATATTAGATTTTGAGGTAAACTTTCTTAGTTAGTTTTTCAAATATTAAGTTTAATGAATTAGACTTTGACATAGAATTTTTTTGTAAATTTTCAAATATTAAGTTTAATAAATTAGATTTTGAGATAAAACCTTTTTGTAAAAAAAATAATCCTTATGAGAAAACTACATTTACTATAGATGAAAAGTTTTTAGTTTAGATAAATAATATCTTTTAAAAAAAAGCACTGTAGATGAACAGTGCTTATGAATAGTAAAATTAACATTTAGTAAATGTTATGTAGTTTAATAATATACATATAGAAAACTATATAAAGACTGATTAAATAATTATGTTGATAATTTTGTGGTTGACTTTTAAGTATAGGCGGAGTTAAAAGGCTACTAATTTCTTTCTTTTAATAAGCCGATATTGTTAAAATAAGGGTGGAAAAACATTTCAAGATGAAGCACCTAAGAACACATACCAAATATGATAACAGAAACAACTTACAACCAAACACCACAAATACATTCTTCTAACAATAGACAAACCCATTCCAAATACAATGACATAAACAACTTACAACCCATACACAATAACTTATACATTATCAATTTGTATCTTGTGTTGTTACGTGTTGTGTATAACGAATTTTGTTGTATATGAATCAGCTTCCGTATTTAAAACCCGGAGAAGAACGTAATTTTGATGGTTAAAAAGAAAAATACAAAGAAAAACTCTGGAAGTAATTATATTTAAGAAAATGATAACTAGAGCCCTTACCCTAAGGGTTGTAGATAAGAGTAAAAAAATAAGATTGTAAGTTTTAAAAATGGTAACAGTGTGTAATGAATGCATAGTTTAAATGTTACTTAAAAGGTGATTAATGTAGATTTTTTACAAACATAAAAGGTTAAATTTTTTTTTGAAAGGCAAGATAATTTTATTAAAATAAAACTAGCAACATGCTAGATAGTACAACCGATAAACAGATACACAACATCTTTAACAACGAACAGACATCGGAAATTCACGAACGTCACCTACAACGAACCTCGAACTCTAACAAACCTCGAACTCGGAACCTTGTACCCTCGAAACTGAAGCAACAAATCTGACCAACTGGAGCAACAAACACGAACCAAACACGGGACCTTGGACCACGAGCTAAAGCAACGAACCTGACCATCTGAAGCAACAAACACGAACCAAACACGAACTGGGATAACAAACACGAACTGGGGCAACTAACCAAACACGAATCTGAAAACAACCTCTTGAAATCTAACCAAACACGAACTTGGGCTACACAAACTATTAGCTACGAACTGAAGCAACGAACATCGAACCATGAACGACGTCTCCGAAACTCGACCAAAGATAGCTGAAACCACGAACTAACAGATCTGATACACGAGACTCTGAACCTTCGAAACACGAACCCCTCCGAACCACGAACTCTGAACCTTCGAAACACCAACTAACAGATCTGAAACACGAACCTCCGAAAAGGTTAATTATTTAACATTAGTTATGGTTATCAGTTTTAGAAAAATTTACCTTTTATTCTTTTATATTTTTATCCACAACTCTTTATCGTTGTCCATATATTTAATAGAGAAGTGAATTTGGTTTAGGAAAAGTAATCCTTAAACGATACGGTGAAAGAAGTAATTTTAATAGAGAAGTAAATTCGATCTTTAATTATCACAAATACATAGAAATAAAAAAAGAGAAATACAAAGAGAATCTGGGAAGTAAATGAATTTATTGAATTGAAGATTTATGGATCTAATCATCTATCTAGAAAAATTAATCTTTAAACTATTCGCCGAGATATGTTGGATCTTTAAATCAGGTGTGATAATAAAAATTTTAGAAAAATCAGTTGGACCAGTATTTCCCCAATCACTACTCTTGGGAATGAGTCAAACTCCAAATCCACTAATCTTACTCAGATAATCAAGGATTAAGAACTCAAGGTGGCCGGTTGTATGTTTGATCTCACGAAGGACTGTCTCTCAAGAAGGAAATGAAAAAAATAAATATGTAACCCATTAAATGACATATGAAAGTAGATTTGATAAAGTTTTTACTTTATCCGTATATAAATCCACATTTGAAATATCAGTTACTAATATAAATCTTTTAGGATTTGTATTTTTCTATTAATATCATGTTGAACATTGAGTTTATATTCATTTATTGTAAGACTATCATGTGATATAAGATTACCATATAATAGAAATATAGAATTCGCAGTAGATCTTACAATCTCGATCCGATCTTATGATTACAATCTTGTAAAGACTAAAAGATCCATAGTAAGATCATGATCTTAACAACTTGAGTTGCACACACTTGTCGATCATTTAAATCACTAAACATTAAAATACAATTAAGTGATTTATAAATGTAACAACACGTAAGTACGCGCTTTAGTAGTACAAATGGTATTAAGTCATTGCTTCTTTCCGGAGGGGGGTTCTTAACGAATTGGTAGCTTGTTTGGCGTTAGTGGATAAATGTGGTATGTTAGATTTAAGCAAGGGTGAGTCATTTTGAGCCGTGTTATTAAAAATCTTTGTTGAGTTTTTTTTTTTTTTTTTTTTGAAAAGCAAAAATCTTATTTGATCATTTTGATGGAGATTTTAATTTGTTAGTTTGAGGCTGCTGGTTTCTCCCAAAGCTAGGGATCGATCTCTTCGCTGATGCATGTGGATAATACAAGGAAGCAGGGGGCAAGTTTGATGTTTTCTTTTGGGTTTATGAGTAATCAGGTAGCTTGCTCATTTAATTAATGGGGGCTTTTTGGAGTCGTATGTATGTTTTTTATTCTAATTAAAAAAAATTACTTTTAAAAAAATAAAAAAAAAATTTAGCAACTCAACTTATATTCAATGTTTTTTTTTTTGAAATGTTATGCAATAATTTAGATATATTTTAAATAATATATATCTAGAAAACTAAATAACGATTGATTAAATAGTTGTGCTGGTCATTTTTGTGGTTGACTATTAAGTATATTTTTTTCAATAATTAAGCAGATATTATTAAACAAGGGTCCAAAAGCATTTCAAGGTGAACTGGTGAAGCACCTAACCTAAGAACACATTCCAAATACAACAACTTACGACACCAAAAATACATTTTTTCAACAATAGACAACTAACTCTTTAAGCCTTAGAACGGAAACAGCTGATAATCTATTGCCAAATACAATAACAGAGACAACTTACAACCCATTCTAAATACAAAATATTGTTCATGCACAACAACTTATGTATTATCAACTTGTACCTTGCGTTGTTACGTGTTGTGTATACACGAATATTGTTATGTACGAATCAATTTTCGTATTGGAAATCAACAGGAGAAGAGTAAATTTGATGGTAAACAAGAGAAATAGAAAGAAACTAGAAGTAAATATATTTAATAGAGAAGTGAAAAAGGTTTAGGAAAAGTAATCCTTAAAGAAAAACAAAAAGAGAAATACAAAGAAGAAATTCTGGGAAAGTAAATACATTTATTGGAGATTTATGGATCTTAGGGAAAATGAATCCGTGAACTATTCGGCGAGATATGATGGATGTTTAAATGAGGTGGATTATTAGAAATTTGAGAAAAATGACTACTTCCCCTTTCACTACTCTTGGGAATGAGTCCAACTCCAAATCCACTAATCCAACCCCTCTTGCGAATGTGTCTAACTCGAAATCCATAAAACCAACTGAACTCATTGCTGATGTAAAAGTGGAGGTGGTTGAATGTTTGATCCCACCAAGGAGTGTCTCTCAATGAAGCAAAAGAAACACACCCCACCCATGCCATTTTATCACCATCACTCTCCTTCCAATCCACTTCATGTCGAGAATCCCTTGAACCACCCATCACCTGCTCCATGGTTATCCATACATCTACGAACCCCCTTCCAACAGCACAAAATAAGAATCCAGAAAACTCATTTCTCCAGTTCTCTGGAAGTTCCATTCTACATCTTTTCCCTTCACGAATAACACCAGCTGATCTAAACCCCTTTGCCAGCTCAAGTCCATTACTTTGAAGTGTGAAGACCACTGTTCCGTTTTCATGAATAGCCTTTCCCTAATTAATTATCACAAACTTATTAAATATATATTCTAACAACTTTAATTTATTGTCTATCATGTATATATGCATGAACCTTAATTAATTACTTACTGATCGATATACAAAAGAGAGAGATGCATATACCTGAAGCATGTATTCTAGTACTTTGTCTCTGTTGCCATGATCTGTAGAACCCCACCAACAATCTGAAATTGAGACTTGACGTAAGCCTTTACAATTTTTGAGAGAATCTGGTAGTGACTCACAACAGGGTGCTTTAAGAATAGCTACACTTGATGGGAGCTCAGGCAATACTTTAAGGCTACTGCAATTCTCGAGGTTGAGGATTTTGAGACGAGTAAGTTGCAAGATGCCAGAATCTAATTGAGTAATTAGTCTATTCCGGCTTAGATTCAGCTCTTCTAAATTCGTACAACGTTCTCTAATCCACGAGGGCATAACTTCTACACTAGTATTTCTTAAAGAAATGCTTACTAAGCTTTCCATGTTTGCTTGGATATTTGGGATTTCACTCACGGGGCACGTCCCTATTTTAAGAGATTGAAGTTTTCCCATATTTACTATGGTTGGAAACTTTCTAAGCTTTTGACATTGTATTACACTCGCATGTTTAAGACTTGTATGATGTCCAAGTGACGGGTGAATCTCTTGCAACTTCCAACACTCTTTAAGTGTCAACTCTTTAAGACACGGGAGTTGATCAAAATTTGGTGTGCTCACTAGAGCTTCCGTTTTATTGAGTTTAAGCACTTTCAAGCATGGTAGGACCACGTCCTAAATTAATTTATACAAGCAAGCATCCAGAAGTTAATATATATCAAGAGTTTATGACTACAAATTCAAACAAACACACACATAATTATTTGATAAGTGCTATTTTGATTATATTTTCTCATTGAAACCCTTACATTTTAACACTTGTTTTAGCAATTAATATAGGTCCTACTAATAATACTTTAACTTTATCAATGATAGGGCAAATGTTGGTGAAAGAAGGAGAAGAACAAGTCACATATGCAAAGACGTTGTTTGGTATATGACCCGTGCATCAAAGAGTTGTACGCTACATGTGATGGAAGCATAATTTCTAAGTGGACTTTTATAATTATTTTGTTGGTTTTATTAGAAACCAATCAAATTAAGAAAAGAAAAGAGTTTGGAACGTGGGCTGTAGGCCACACATAAGAAGGGCAAAAAAAAAAAACAAAAGGAAAAACAACGAAGGCACTGAAAGGAAAAAAAACTACGGCATTTCAGTTTATTGAGATATATGTTGTGGTATGAAACCTCTACACCTCACAACCAATTTTACGATGAAATCTCAGTTTAATCGATGGATATCGTTTTATTCTGCTGGCGATTGGCCGAGGGCCATTAACTGCAGAATCGTGAGATTTGTTGGTATAAAACGAAATAAATCAATAGCATCTGACTTGAAATTTATTGAGGTTTTGGTTTGATTTCAGGTATGTGATAGTGCGCGTCTCGAGCAAAACCGAGCCTAAAACCTTCAAATTCAAACGTAGAAATGAAAATAAACGAACTCAGTGGAATAACGAGTATCGATGGTTATTCCAAAATATCCCTTATGCCTCATCATTAAGCTCATTAACGAGCCCTTACAATTAGCCATTAATTTAATTTGATCTAGAGTGAAAGTTGGTTCTCGCACTTAACAATCTTCTCGCATAAATCCACCCCTATATATATATATATATATATATATATATATATATATATAGAGAATGGATCAATATAGATTCCTTATTAAACAAAGATACCAAAGTCCCAATCTTAGCCATTAGATTAATCAAATCAATGGTCAAGATCTATATGGCATTATTGTAATTAAGTAAACAATTATAAGATTTAATTATAGAAGGAAGGGTATTATGGTAAAATAGGAATTGAATCCCAAAGTCCAAACTCACGCGCATCCTACAGCCATTCCAAATTCAGTTTTTTTTATTTTTTTTACCCCTTAAATGATCATAACTACTTCATTTTTTAATGCTCTTTCAAACGAGACCACTCTTCCTATATTTCTGGAAAAAATTTTTTTTGACGAAAATGATACGAATGACGAAAATAATCATTTTCGGTTGTTGAAAGAGAGTAACACCTACCAGTTTAATCATTTTCGTCCATCACCTTTATACCCGTAACACCTAACAGTTTTCATCGTTTTCGGACCTCTGTTTACCTTTTTTTTTACGAAAATGATGAAAGCAGGTGACGAAAATGATATGAAAATGACAAATTGTTATCATTTTCGTCACCTGCTTTTTACGTGACATACAGGTGACGAAAATGATAGGGTGAGGTGACGAAAATGATACAGGTGACGAAAATGATATGGTGAGGTGACGAAAATGATAACAGTTTTTATCATTTTTACATGACATACAGGTGACGAAAATGATATGAAAATGACGATTTTTTATCATTTTCGTGCCCCCTTATGTCATGTAAAAGCATGTGACGAAAATGATATGAAAATGACGAATTTTTATCATTTTCGTCACCTGATTTTATGTGACATAAGGGGGGCACGAAAATGATGAAAAAATCATTTTTCATCATTTTCGTGCCCCCTGTATGTCATGTAAAGGCATGTGACGAAAATGATATGAAAATGACGAATTTTTATCATTTTCGTCACCTGCTTTTACGTGACATACAGGGGGCCACGAAAATGATGAAAAGTGTTCGGTGTTATGGGTATGAAGGTGATGGACGAAAATGATTAAACTGGTAGGTGTTACTCTCTTCCAACAGCCGAAAATGATTATTTTCGTTATTCATATCATTTTCGTCACCTGTATCATTTTCGTCACCTGCATCATTTTCGTCACCTCATCATTTTCGTCACCTGTATATCATTTTCGTCACCTGTATATCATTTTCGTCACCTGTATATAATTTTCGTCACCTGTATGTCACGTAAAAGCAGGTGACGAAAATGATAAAAATTTGTCATTTTCATATCATTTTCGTCACCTGCTTTCATCATTTTCGTAAAAAAAAAGGTGAACAGAGGTCCGAAAACGATGAAAACGGTTAGGTGTTATGGGTATGAAGGTGATGGACGAAAATGATTAAACTGGTAGGTGTTACTCTCTTTCAACAACCGAAAATGATTATTTTCGTCATTCATATCATTTTCGTCAAATTTTTTTTTCCAGAAATATAGGAAGAGTGGTCTCGTTTGAAAGAGCATTAAAAAATGAGAAGATTGGTATAATTTTTTTACTCAAACTCAAAAAATTGAAGTAGTTATGATCATTTAAAGATTTAAAGGGTAAAAAAAAAACTGAATTTGAATTTGAGTTGTAGGATGCATGAGTTTTTTTTAAATTGTTTCAATTCCTATTTTGCTCTTTTAAATGAGTGGCTGGGATTGGAACTTTGGTATCTATGTTTAAGGGGGGGTCTTTGTTGAACCTCACCCTATATATATATATATATAGGGGATGGTTCATGCGAGAACTGTTGTTAGTGCGAGAACCGCGAGAACCAATTTCAGCCGTTTCTTGGATATGGGAAGTATCATGGATGGAGAGCGTGGAGGGATAGGGTGTGGCAGGGTGTATGTGAAGAATTCATAGGTAGACAATGACATTGAAGGATGGGGAATTGAAAGCTTAGATTGGTTCTCGCGGTTCTCGCGCTAACAACGGTTCTCGCATGAACTTTTGACTATATATATATATATATATATATATATATATATATATATATATATATATATATACGTAAAATATCTACCAAACGATAAGATATTAAATTATGAAAATTATACCAAATATGCTCTTTTAATATGACATCCATATTGCTATATTTTTTTCAACAAAAAAAATTCGTTTTTGCCGGATTTTTTTAGCACTATAAAGTATGTTACATATATGTAATCAGTACTAACATATATGTAATCAGTACTATAAGGTATGTTACATATATGTAACGATTTTTTTTTGTTAAAAAAAATATAGCAATATGGATATCATATTAAAGAGCATATTTTTGTCGTTAATTTGGTATAATTTTCATAATTTTATATATTGGCATTTGGTAGATATCTTAGTTTTAAAAAAATAGGGATCGGTTCTCGCAGTTCTCGCATTTTTTTTTGTTCTCGATGGAACCCTCCCCTATATATATATATATATATATATATACATATATATACATATATATATATATATACATATATATATATATATATATATATATATATATATATATATATATATATATATATACATATATATATATATATATAGAGAGAGAGAGAGAGGTTCATTTGAAACTATTCTAAATGCGAGTACAGGAGTACCACTTTTAATCACCAAGGGTATTTTAGTATTTTACATATTTTTCAACCGTAAATTGTGTTCATGTGTATATGTGAATATTTAATGAGTCTTTATTTTTCAAAATACGATAGGATCTAGGGTTTATGAAAAAGTATGGGTGAAAAGGTGTTACTTATACTAGAGGGAGAGAGAGGAGAGAGGTATGTATATGACCTATTTTACCAATATTCATTATTTAAGTAGTATTTTTATTTACGAAACTCCCATAACCAATTTTTATTAGTCGTAGTCACACTCTCTAGTTTTATATGCTGATCAATTGAAAGAATTGAATTACCTTGTGGTCCTTCCAAAGGTCTTTTTGCAAACTTGAGAACAATCTTAGAACAACAAGCTTTTTTGGTTGGAAGGTGTCAGGAAATGAACTTCTAGGATATCCTTTCCAGGAAATATAACACAACTCATTTGAAAGATCGGTAGGGCCTCCATCTCCATTTGTAGCTTTATGATTCTCCACAAAAATCCATCTTAGTTTTTCCATGTTTGAAACATTTTTACAGAAACGTGAAAATTTGTCATCATCCTCCTCCCTAAAAAAATGTCGTCCTATCGATTGAATCTTGTCATTTTTCTGCAACAAATTAAGGATCAAACATGCAAAAATAATCTAAGTTTAAGTGACATGAAAAATTAAGGAATTTCTACATCACTACGATCTCTATTTAAAAAATAGGATTTTGTTTTGTTGTTTTTTTGACTTAACTACTGCTTTAAATCAAAACAAAAAAAACATCATTTTGTTTACTTCTGTTTTTTTAATTATGTCTTATTCGTATTTTAACTTCCATTTTTTTTTCTAGATCATCATTTTATTTTGTTTACTTTTATTTATAATATATGCATGCAAAATAAAAAATATTTTTTCGCCCTATTCTAATTTTCATTCTTGTGTTTTCTTATATAACGAGTTACCTTCTACCCCTCGTATTACAACGGGGCATAGCGAACAAAATGTAAAAATTAACATTCAAGCATAAATATTTAAAATAAAGCAATATTTTTTAAGCATTTAGGATTTCAATGCGCTATTTCAAAGCCATTAGGTGTAATTAATTTTATAATCAAAGAAATGGTTAAAAAAAATATTCTAATTTTTCTCATGTAAAAGGTATAAATTAAACTTAAAAATACAGTTATTTTTTAAAACATAACAAGGAAAATTTTTAAAAAATAAATTAGAATATTAGGATAAAACCAAATAGAATGACAAAAGTGAGATAGAATAAAACTATTCATAAATATATTTATTTAAAATAATTTGTATAAATTTGTTTTTTACTTTATCATTATTAAAAAAGAGTATAACAATTTTCCTTATTAAAGCCTACAGATTATTTCGAGGCTTAGGATAATCTTTTGTAAATTATATAAAATTAAGTGTATTATTAGAAATTTTCAAAAATCTTATTCGAAATAGTTGTTAAAAAAAGTTAGTTTACCTGTAAATGTCCTAATCACTCCAACGAAAGAAACTTTGTTTAATGTTTCAGTTTTCTCTATTTAACATAAACAAAATTTAAAAGGGAAAACGCTCTGTAATGTTAAATGACTTAACTCACCTAACTTAAGTGATGTTACACTCACAAACCATTTAAAAAGATGACTAAATTACCCTTTATTAAAGTGGTTTGTGAGTATAATATCACCTAAGTAAAATACAGAATGACTAAATTACCCTTCATTAAAGTGGTTTATGCTTGTAATATCAATGTTTATATTATGGATTATTTTCTCATTTTAAAAAAGATAATTGAAATTTCGTTGTGTGTTAAAAAGGAAGAGTTGTGTGTAAAATGAAAATAAAAGGAGAAGTGATCACTTGTCATAAAAGCTGAATGGCGATTGTGTTATATTATATGTTTTTTCACAAATGGGACAAATAATATAATCTACTTTTTCATAGTTCATAGCAATTGTTACATATTATAATATGTTTATGTCTTTCTTTATCATTTTTAGACATGCTTCAATTTATTTACTAATGAATTTATAAAGCAGAAATGCTATTAAATTAACTATATATTGACAATGTATTATTTGAAATAAAATGCATATATATGCAGTTAATCAGTTATAAGTAAAATTGCACATAGTTCTTGCTATTTACACTTTTTTTTTATTTGATTCTAGTAATTTTAGTCATGTGTATTATGGTGATTGATCAATGAAATAAATTATTTATTTTAGAGAAAAATATATCGTAAGCTAGTTTGTTTGATATTGTTATTTTAGTTATTGCAACTGTAAATTGGTTATATGCATACACAAACACAAGCAAAGATAGAGAGGTTTATTAACTAGGAGGTTATAATTAAGCATCTTCACCTTTGATGCATTCCACAAACGCAAGTTCATGATTTCTTCCTTTTTCCAGAGTCTGCTATGATATTCTGGATCATGATCCCCTCTAACAATGTAGTGTGCCATTTCTTGAATCAGATCATGCATTTCAAAGCGACCTCTCTCATCAATATCTATGAGAGCTTTTTGTCTCAACACCTTTATCCCAATTTCAAGGTGAAAACCACATGCCTCAAGTATCTCCCATGCATTCTCGTAGTTACCATCTTTTAAGCTGCTCTCCCCCCTAAAAGAACATGCAATTTCCAAAAATAGCTCTTTATACTCTTTCTCTAGTCCATCATAGCTAATTTTGAGTTTTTCCACTATTTCAATATTTGGATTCTTTCCTAGCCAAGCCAATGTACTCATCCACTCCTCATCATTTTTGTCATATAGAAATGAACCTAAAACTTTGACTGCTAACGGAAGCCTTGCAGCATAAGACACTACACGTAAAGAAAGTCCAGCGTAATCTTTTATAGGCTCTTTCTCATTTAATGCATGTTTATTGAAGAGCTCCCTAGCCTCTTTATCTGATAATAATTTCAGACGACAGACCTTGTCCACTTTGTGAGCTTTTAGCACATGTTCATCTCTGGTTGTAATTATTATCCGGCTTCCACTACCAAACCAGTTACGTGATCCAGCTAATGCCTCTAATTGCTCAATTTTATCAACATCATCAAGAACTACTAAGACTTTTCTATGACATAACATACGCTTGATGTTTCCTTTTCCTTCCACAACACTTTGTACTTTCTCTTCTGTTTTAGAAACAGCCGATAAAATCTTCTCTTGCAATTTTTCTAAACCATCTTTGCTTGATTTCTCTCGAACATTCTCCACAATGCAACTACCTTCAAACTCGGGAGAGATTTCCATATAAATAGAATTTGCAAGAGTAGTCTTGCCACCACCCCCAAGCCCCCATATCCCAACCAGTCTCACACCAGCTAACCCCATTTCTAATTGTGATTTTAGTTCTTCTATACGGGTCGTCATTCCAACAAACTCTTCATTGACATTTGAATTTACGGGCTTCAATCTATCCCAAATTTTATCAACAATTTCTTTGATAAATTTTGATTCGGGCCTGCAGATTTAATACATAAATATGGATAATTAGCGTATGCTCAAGTTAATTCACAACAATGGCGATTTGGTGTAAATATTATATCTATTATTATTATAATATTAAAGAATTTTTATTTGTTTGAATGAAATCGTGGCTAATGACCCCTAAAACAATTATAAAACGAGCTTAAGCTTTCATAGCTTAACGAGCTGCGGTCGAGCCAAACTTTGGTTCTTTTAGGCTCGTCTAACAAATTTGTAGGCAATTAAATGGTATGTGTATATTTCTTTTGTGTATCGTGAGGAAGAGGAGAGAGCAAAACTCAGTGGGGCAATTTCTACTTCATAGATTCAAAAGCTCAAACTTACATGATAAAGCAGATAAATGGGAAAAAGAACTACACGTTCTCCACTAACTGAGTAACTAACTCCAATATTTTTACTCCTAACAGCTACCGACTTCTTCAAAATAACAATTAAAAACATTAAAATATAAATAAATCAATAAAAACAGAATAGATTTTTTTTTTCAACAACAAAATTAACGACCTAAACCCAAACCAAGCTTTGGGCTCCCCTTGACTAGTTTACACCTCTGGATACAAGGTACGATTCTATCTATTAATACATACCGGAACTTATATATTTAAAAATAAGGTAAATGTAAATACCCGTTATTATTGTAATGGAAGCCAGCATTGTCACTTGCATCAGCAAGTGCTTTTCTCCACGATTCAACTATGGTGGTGTCCTCATTTTCGTGTCTATCAAACGCTTCTTTGAATTTTTTTTTCTGTTTTCTCACATCTGTTGGTTCCACATTATAGAATATCGGTATAACAATAAGCCCTCTTTCCTCCTTGCATTTCATGATATATGTGAGTTCCTCTAGACACCAGGAAGAGTCTCCATAGTTTTGAGAGAAGATTACAAGAGCAATTTGTGATTCTTCGATAGCAGTGAAGAGGGATGGACGGATGGATTCACCCGGAGTAAGTTTTTCATCGTCCTTGAAAGTGTCGATTCCTTTATCTACAAGAGCCTTAAAGAGATTATCTACAAAGCCGAAGCGGGTATCTTCACCTCTGAAACTAAGAAATAGACCATATGGTGGAGAAGAACCGGGAGCATACCGAGAAGAGGAAGATGCCATTGATGTGTTTAAAGTGGGTATGAGAGCTGCAAAGGAAATTAAAAGAAGTATTATGAGGTTTGTTTTGTAGATCAATGAGATCTGAGTGAGGTAACCTTCAAGCACTATAATATATATTTAAACAGTTAAGAATAGTTCCATATTTTTTCTTTCATATGATAATTAATACAATTAAGATTGAAATTCCAAGAAAAATAATCATAGAGATAGAAAGAGCTCTACAATGTTGTATAACTTCTTTTTGTCTCTTGATGAAATTTTTAATTATAAGTATTTTTGTGTTATATAGATTTGAAGTTTTTTTAATTAAAATTAGAGTAAATGGCGCATATCGTTCCTATGGTTTGTTACAAATTACACCATTCGTTCCCCGACTTTATTTATTATACTAGACGTCCCCAACATTTACATTTTGTCACGTCTGCAGTCCATGTCCTAGATAAAATGACTAAAATCCCCTTAACTCCTTTTTTTAATTCTTTTTCTTGATTTTAAATTAACTTTTGAGTTGATTACACAAATGGTCTATGTGGTTTATGAAATTTCCCACTGTTGATCCTTAAACTTTAAATATTCAAGTTCCTGTGTTAAGCAATTTGTTTCAATATTGGTCCATTTCTAACCACACTGTTTAAATTGACGTTAAATCATTTGTTTGTGGAGGTATTAATGTCTTTTTATCCCTACCTCATCCCTCTCTCTCCTGCAAACCTACCACCTCCACATCAATTCTCTCTCCACCGCAATCATCCTAATCTAAGAAAAAGAACAAAATAAAGATGAATGGAAGAAAATAGAAACACAAATTGTGAAGATGAAGATGAACTCAGATGATTTCACCATCGGTATAATCAGATAAAATTAATAATCAATCTTGTTGCAACTACTCCTACATTGTTTGACCTAAACCAGCCGCCGTCAATAAGATGAAGATGACTCTCTCTCCACCGCAACTACTCTCTCTCTCTCTCTAAAATACCAGCAGCTGCCACAACCCTTCCCTTCCCACCACCACCACCGTTCCCCTACCTGCCTAACACCACAACCACAACCCTTTCACCGTTCTCGACCACCACCAGCCCCTTCACCATTCTCGACCACCACCAGCCCCACCACCACAACCCCTTACGATTTTCAAGCAGTCTCCAGCCCCTTCGCCATTCTCGACCACCACAGCTCCGGTCCAATACTCCCATCGCCACCCTAGCACCACCACAACACTTCCGGTAAAAAGGCATCAATACCCTTATAAATAAATAATTTAACATCAATTTAAACGGGAGTGTTAGAAATGCACCAGCATTGAAACAAATTGATTAACACGGTGACTTTAGGTGTAATTTTTGAAGTTTAAGGAACAGTGATAAATTTCGTAAACCACATAGACCATTTATGAAATTAACTCTTAATTTTAAATACTTTTAAAATTTAAAAACGATATATTTTATAATTAATAAAAAAACAAGCAAACACTCCCAATCTCTTGTACCAGTCGATGAACCACCACCTCTCTGTCGGCTCCCCTCTGACACCGTAAAAGCACCACCACCGTAAAGCCACCACCACCACCACCGTAAAGGCACCACCACCACCGCAAACACCGTAAAGACCACCAAGAATGGAACCACCGTCACCATCATCATCTGTAAAAAAACACCACCGTCGCCATAAGAAAGAAAAACAGTAAGTATTGTTATTATTGATTAAGTTGCATGTAATAAATAGTCTAGAGTTGTTTTATATCATCCCAAAAGATCTTTCTAATTATATTTCTATTAACATAAGTGTCAAAATCTTGGCTAAATGCGAAAGGTAAGTGTGCTAAAAGCTAAGGTGTATTGAGTTAGATGTACATAATTAATTTCTCGATCGATTATCAGATTCTCAATCAGAGTTGAACGATTCATCAAGTGATGAGAAAGTTGAGATGATCGATTTCATTCTAGTAGTACATCAACTAAAGATAAGCTAATTGGAGTAAGTCAGACAAAGATCAGAGACTATTTTGGTGAATAAATGAGTAAATCATCTAAGAAAATTAAAGGCGAACAAATCGAGTCGAAAGGGGTGTTTGTTTAAGCTTATTTTTTTTTGGCTTAAGCTTTTTAGCTTTTTAGCTTTTTGACTTATTAGCTTATAAGCTTATAAGTGAAACAAGTGTTTGGATTAGCTTATAAGAGAGAAAATAAGGAAAAGTTATAAAATGACTAAAAAAGACATACTTAAAATAAGGAAAAGTTGATTTAAGTTTACAAGGAGGGGTATAATGGTAAATGTCAAAGATAAGCTTCCATGATAGAAAATAAGTTAGTTCAAGGTAGCTTATCAAAAGTGGCTTATTTTATCTAAAAATAAGCCCATAAACTTAAGCTCATAAGCTAAGTCAAACACAAAAAACTAAATAAGCCTAAAAAATAAGCTAATAAGTCAATAAGCCATAAAAATAAGCTAAAACAAACACCCCCGAAGTAAAGCTGTGTATTTTTGAAGATTTTTACCTGGAAAGTTATAAGTCGAAACTGTTCAAAGCTTCTCCAAGATCGAAGGTGAAGAAGAGATTCAAAAGTCTCTAAGGTGGTTGGTGGTACTGATGAGCTAAATATCACAGGAAGGTTTGCAGTTTCTTTGTAAACACGTCTGCAAGATATGCATTATTGTACCTTGGTTTTATTAAAAAAAATAGTATCCTCTCTCCTCTCACATGGCTTCTCTCTTTCCTAAAGACTTTGTTTTTGGGTCTTTTTAATTATAATATTTAATTGACTGTGGGTCAAGTATGGACGTACAATAATTAATATTAATATATAAATTAAAATAATATTAAAGTAAACTAATAATTACAAGAGCATTTTTTAAAATGTTTTTAGTCATTTAAAAACTTTTGATAGTTTTTAACATTGCACCTAAAATGAAAGATTTTAAAAATCCTTGCTCAAGTATCTTTCAAAATAATTGGGTGTGTATAAAGTATTAGGAAAATTGTGAGATCTAGGAAAATACAAGGACTTTTGTAAGACCGAACGTTGTGATCGACTTGATTGGATCGAGTGCGGGTTCCATCGGGAACACCAAAACTTGGTTTTGGGTGAGGCCATCCAGTAAAGGGAACGGGTAGATGGACTCGGCGAAGGAAACGAGATACCCCCCCCCCCCCACCCCACCCCACCCCACCCCACCCCACCCCACCTCACCTCACCTCACCTCCAACGTCTAATTCTTTAAAAAATTTACCGTTATTTTTTTTCTTTTTTTAATTACCTATTTTACTATATAAATATTACCATTTTACCATTTTTCAACCCACATAGCTACTCTCTTCTACTTTTATATTTTTTAATCTACATCAAGTTTTTATACTTTTTTCATCTAAGAAAATATATAGATCCAAACGAGGGTTCCACCCTACCGTAACCGTTCACGGGTTACGAGTTCACGGGCGAGGGAATGGTTCAGCATCGTGGTGACAGTGGATTAATTTCTCGATCATCAGATTCTCAATCAGAGTTGAACGATTCATCAAGTGATGAGAAAGTTGAGATGATCGATTTCATTCTAGTAATACATCAACTAAAGATAAGCTAATTGGAGTAAGTCAGACAAAGATCAGAGACTATTTTAATTTGGTGAATAAATGAGTAAATCATCTAAGAAAATTAAAGACGAAAACATCAAGTCGAAGTAAAGCTGTGTAGTTTTGAAGATTTTACCTGGATAGTTATAAGTCGAAGCTGTTCAAAGCTTCTCCAAGATCGAAGGTGAAGAAGATTCAAAAGTCTCAAGGTGGTTGGTGGTACTGATGAGCTAAATATCAGGAAGAAGGTTTGCAGGCTTGCAGCAATGGTTTCTATGTGAACAGAACCAAACATTTAAAGTTGATAAAATATCCAAAGGTAAAGGCAAATGGGTAGCGGTCACGTGTAAGATATGCATTATATATTGTACTTTAGTTATGAAAGTTTGAGATGCTGATTGTAAGTGCAAGACAGTTGTACCTTAGCTTCAATAATATAGGAGAAAAAATTGAGTGGATCATATATGTCACTGAAGAAAGAAGTAAAAGAAATAGTAGAAATAAAAAGCACTCTGGATAGGAGTACGGGGTGTACTTATGCTTGTGCATCTAATACTTCGCGTAACATGAGCTTTACATCACTCATGTTTTAGTGATGTTTAAACCCTGTACTATTTATGATTTGCACGCTTTAAAAATAAATTATTAAAAAAATACTATATATCCTCTATCATCTCTCCTTTTTTTTCTCTCTTTGTCTTTCATCTCTCTCTCCTCTCGCCATCGGCATTTAAGTGCCGAGAATATATATTTGCTTTGCTTCGGTACCCAAAGGTGAGGGGTGATGTTCCATTCGGTACCACATGCACAAGTAAGCATGCCTAACCCATGCTTCTTGGTACACCGTATGCTTTAAAAAATGGTTATAACGTAAAACACTAATATTATAGTAAGAAGATAGATTAGGTTGATCCTAAAAAATTTAATTAATTAATCCGATATAATTAGATCTTTCTAAGAAAAAATATGTCTTTGTGAGTCAAAACTACTAGCTTGGATACGATATTCCCTGATGACTTTGAACAATCAAAGGAAATTTTCTATTCTAAGACTTAGTTTTATCTCATTGGTGAGATTTCTCCGCTCTTATAAAACAATTTTAAAACTTATTATTATTATATAATAAATCCTTTCACTTAATTAAATATCTAGCATCCTTTTCTTTATTATATGTCAAAATTATTAGTCTCTATCATCATGAATTCACATTATTGACGGTGATAGATGAATGCCATTAATGGCCCCCACATACGTCTCTCCAAAGTCTAAAGTGCAGAGACAAATTTTCTAAAAGTAGATATGCAGAAAATTTCTTAGGTAGATTTTTCCCTTTTTCAATTTGAATCAATAAATACGTAAAATCCTTTTTCATTGGTACAATTTAATTAGTGATACTATGTCATCTATAAGTTATAACTATAACTCACAAAATAATAATAAATTTTGGGTACACTACCTTGAAGTTAGTTTACATAGTTGATATACCATGTTTTTTTTTTTTTTGAAAAGCCAAATTATATTAAAATGGAGGAATCTTTATAAGGAATAGAGACCCCAATAATTACACAGTACAATGCACAAAAGAGAGATACAATGGATCCATCTGTCAATCACGAATACATTGACCAAATAAAGCACTATGCCTACCAAAGAGATTCATATTTAATTAGTAGTAATGGCTATGTCAGGAAACATAAGCTATTCACTCCATGAAGCCTGAATCTTTTTCTTGGACCATTAACATGCTTATGAGTACAATTAACATTCTATCATCAAATCGATATGTAACACGTAAACAAGTATAAAAAACTATAACTCGTATAATATTGATAAATAATCATAGAAGCTGGCTAAGCATCACAATATTAACATGATTTCCAACAAGTACAAAGAGACAAGAAGTCAAATGTTTCACTCACCTAATTGTGAATGATTGCAGGTTTGAAAACGATTACGGGATTACTCAAATCTAAAAACCTCTTCCCGCGATCAAACATTATGTTTTAGATCCCAAGACAAAACTCGAGCAAGCTATCTTGTACCACATAAATGGCAATTTGTTTCTACGAATGACTTTAAAGGAGATGAGAATGCAACATTAAGAGCAAAAATTCTAGGATCATCATTTCAGCTGAACCATGTAGAAGATTAGATTCAAGGCTGTTTCAATTAAACTGCTAAAACCCCGTCTCTTCATACCAAATTAAAAGGGAATTTGACAATGATTTCTTCCTAGATAAGGATAGAGGAGACTTCACAAAGACTCGTATATATGTTAAAGTTTTCTGTAGGATATTTATACGAAAAGAAGAAACTGAAAAGGTAATTTGCATACCATGAACTATAGTTTAGTCACTTTAGTGCTTGAACATAAATAAACCTACCTCTCTGGAGTTTGTAACTCAAGCACTCAGCTAAGCTGCAAGAAGATGCTCACGTCTGCTCTCGATGAATTTCTGCTTAAATTCCTCAAATTTTCCATCTGTAATGGCTCCTCTAATTAGGCGAAAGAACGACAAATAATGGTGTGTGTTTTGTCTGCACATGAACAATAGAAATTTTACATATATCGGTAGAGGTGACAAACTGGAAAATTCAATTAATCTAATGGATCAAATAGGATAAATAACGAGGTTAAACAAGTCAAAAGTTGCTAAAACATTCATTTAGTACTTCAATTATATACAAAATTTAACCAAAAAGTGTATGGAGGCTGGCTCAACCTAACCCATCCTATTTGGCTAGAAAATAAGGATCACCCGTTGGACCTGATTATGACATGTTATTCAACTAATTTTTCCAATTAATATTGATAGAAACACTAAAAATACTGCAAGGATTTGCTTTCCTTACATTTCAAGCAGAATTTGATTGATGTAAGGGTTTGTTTGGTTCTGGCATGTGTAGCAGTTGCAGCATTCAACAACTCTTATTGCATCTTTCCTGCATAAGCATATAGAAATGATGAGCTAAACAAGAACAATTTTGGAAGCGAGGATAGAAAAACATGCTTCATAATTTCAGCAGAGGTGGCAATTTTAACAAATTTCTTCTAACAGCAAATATTAACATCTTAGTTCCTTTTCCGGACTTGAAAACACAAGGCCACAACCTTTTGGTTTTTGGCCACCTTCAATACCGCAGATAGAAATCACTTGGTAAAATAAGCTGGATTTTATTCATGACATAATCAGAAGATTACAGCAGATAACCTAGCACTTGTGAAGCTAGCAATCTCCCAAAAACCATCCAGAGAGATTAACATAACGAATACCTACTCCTATATTGTCCATGCTATAGTATAAAGCATTTGATTCAAAGTCTAATCCCTTAATTTTCACTAACTTGAAATTAGTACATTGCCCTCATACATAAAAAATAGAGTAAACTATACAAGCATACATTTGGTCCTTGTGGCTTCCCTGAACATTATTAATTACGCTCATGGTCCCTATTTAAAACATAAACTACAGATGCTAAATTGGTACCCATATGTTTGACCGACCGAAGTAAACTTGGTGCAAAATGCAAGGGAAAATGGTGACCTGTTGAAATTTGGTGCAAAATTATGAGTGAATCGAGATTGGGTTGACCAAAAACAGCTTTGAGCTAAAAAAATTCAGATTTAGCTTGTTAGACTAGTAAGAGATAAAAACATAAACCCATTCATAAGTAATGAGTCAAAATTGTCACCTAAGAAAATACACATCATTTAAGTCTCTTTGATTGAGATCCAAAGGGGCGAACCACTTTATATTTAATCAATCGTTATTTAGTTTTCTATATGTATATTATTTAATTTAAAGAGTTGTGTTCAATATAGTCCATATAAAAAGCATAGTCCTAAATTTTAATATTTAATCACATGTGATTTAATATAAAATCACATGTGATTCAGTATACAATCACATGTGATGGTAAAATCATTACATGTTAATTACGAAAATGTCACTCCGCCCAAATTTTTAAAATTTAATCTGGACCATTGATGGGGCTGATCCAATGGCTAAGATTAGTCCCTTGGGACTATGCAATAAGTATGGACTACATTGAACCTTTCTCATTATTTAAAATATATCTAAATTATTACATAAAATTTCAAAAAAGAAAATACATTAAATTTCAAATGTTATAATCATTGTAAGTTGAGTTACTAATTTTTACATTAAATTTCAAATGTTATATTCATTGTAAGTTGAGTTACTAATTTTATTTTTATTTTTTAAAAGTAAAAATATTTAATTAGAATAAAAACATACGTATGACTCCAAAAAGCCCCATAAATCAAATGAGCAAGCTACCTGATTACTCATAAACCCAAAAGAAAACATCAAACTTGCCCATGCTTCCTTGTGTTATCCAGATGCATCAGCGAAAAGATCAATTAATCCCAAGCTTTTGGAGAAACCAGCAGCCTCTACTAACAAATTAATACCTCAAAGATTTTTAATAACATGACCCGAAATGACTCACCCTCGCTCAATTCTAACACACGTAGTTGTGCTGGTCATTTTTGTGGTTGACTATTAAGTACAGACAGAGTTAAAGGGATACTAATTTCTTTCTTATAATAAGCATATATTATTAAAATAAAGGTCCAAACATTTCAAGGTGAACCACGTAAGAACCCATACCAAATACAATAACAGAAACAACTTACAACCAAACACCAAAAATACATTCTTCTAACAATAGACAACTAACTCTTTAGGCCTTAGAACAGAAACAGCTTACAATCCAATCCAAATGTCTATACACAACAATTTATGAATTATCAACTTGTACCTTGTATTGTTTCTAGTTGTATAAGACGAATTAGTTGTGTACGAATCACATTTCATATTTAAAACCCACAGAATAAGAGTAAATATGATGTTAAAAAGGAGAAAACAAAGAAACTTAGGGAAGTACATAAATTTATTGGAGGTTTATGGATCTAATCATCTAGGAAACTTAATCTGTATAACATACTCCGAGAAACGATCGATCTTTAAATCAGGTGTACTATTAGAAATTTGAGAAAAATCAGTTTGACCAATACCTCCCGTTCCACAACTCTTGGGAATGAGTCCAACTCCAAATCCACTAGCCAACATGTAATCAGTTTCGATGGAAAACTGGAGGTGGTTGGATGCTTGATTCCACCAACGACCGTCTCTCAATGAAGCAAATGAAAGACACCCCACCCATATACTTGTACCATGATCATTTATCTCATTCCAATCCACTACTTTCATGCTGAGAATCCACTGAACCACCCATCAGCTCCTCCACAATTATGGCCTGTACAGAATTCCCATCAGCAGCACACAATAAGAATCCAGAAAACTCATTTCTCCAGATCTCTGGAAGTTCCAAGCTATATCTATCCCTTCACGAATAAGACCAGGTGTAAACAAACCCCTTTGCCAGCTCAACTCCATGAGCTTGAAGTGTGAAGAGCACTGTTCCGTTTTCAATAGCCTTTCCCTAATTTATTATCACAAATTTATTAAATATATATACTCACAACTTTTATATATCGTCTATCATGCATGTATATATGAACCTTAATTAGTTACATACTGATATTCAAAAAAAAAAAAACACACACAAAGAGAGAGATATACATGTAACAGAGTAGAGAAAGAGATACACAAAGTGTGTGTTGATTGTATTACGAAAAGTTAATGAGCCTAGCTATTACATCAGACTTACATACAAGTAGCTAACTAACTCTTGAACTAACAAAGCTAACTAACTTAACCAACTTAGATGATGTGGCAATCCACTTGCTGCTTATTGTGTTTAACACATTGAGATGATACTTGATGATGTCCTTTAGTCCCCCTGCAAGTTGGCAGTGTGAAAGGATCACAAATGCCAAGCTTGGAGATGCATGAGTAGTATAATGTTTACTGAGACCCTTAGTTAGGACATCTACAATTTGAGCTTTGGAGGGAATAAAGGAGGGTGTGATCTGGCCATTTCGAATTTTGTCCTGAACAAAGTGTCAATCTATTTCTATGTGTTTGGTACGGGCATGTTGATCTGGGTTAGATGCAAGAGTTATGGTAGACGAGTTATCACAGTGTATTTTTGTTGGTGTAGGAATATGAAAATGCAAGTCTCGTAGAAGACTGGTAAACCATGTGATCTCACAAGTGCAATCTGCAAGAGTTCGATATTCTGCCTCAGTAGAGGATCTAGAGATAACAGATTACTTTTCGATTGCCAAGAAAGAAGGTATGGACCAAGAAATATGCAATAACCCGTAATGGATCGCCTGGAAGTGGGACAAGAGGCCCAATCACTGTCACAATAGGCCCTTAATTGCAAATTAGATGTGTTTAGTTTTATGTATCTGAGAACCTTGTATAAGGCCTGAAGATGACTAGTACGTGGAGAATGACTTAATTGGCTTAGAGACTGAGCAGCAAAAGATAAGTCAGGCCTAGTGATGGTGAGATATATCAACTTTCCCACAAGAGTTCGATAAAGAGTAGCATCTTCAAGTGGATCCCCATCTGTTTCTGTAAGCTTGACATGAGGGTCAATAGGAATCGTAGATGGTTTCTCATCTAAAATACCAGCTGTATGAAGTAATTCAAGGGCATATTTCCTTTGTGTCATAATCAAACCATTTGTATTTCTAAGAAATTCAATACCCAAGTAGTAGTTGATGTGACCCAAATCCTTAATGCTGAAAGTATCATTTAATTGGCTCTTGATGCTGGTAATTAAAGATGGATTATTACCCGTGAGCAACAAGTCATCAACATAGATAATAAGTGCTAAGAAAGTAGAACCTTGATGAAATGTAAGCAATGAAGTATCAGTGTAGCTTTGCTTGAAACTAAGTTGAATTAGAAAAGTAGTTAACTTGGTAAACCACTGTCAATTTGCTTGTTTCAGTCCATATAGGGACTTCTTTAGCCAGCAAACAGTGTTTGCAGGTAAATCAGACTTATAACTTTGAGGAATTTGCATGTACACCTCTTCACAAAGATCACCATGCAAGAATGCATTGTTGACATCCAGTTGTGTGATGTCCCAGTGCTTATGTATTGCAATTGCTAGGAGAGTGCAAACAGTAACCATTTTAGCAACTGGAGCAAAGGTCTCCTTGTAATCAACACCTTCTTTTTGTGTAAAGCCCTTAGCTACTAACCGGGCTTTAATTTTTCAATAGAACCATCTGCATGGCACTTGATTTTGTAGACCCATTTGCAGCCAATAGGGGTCTTGTTAGGAGGAAGAGTAGTTAGTTCCCAAGTTCCATTCTGTTCAAGTGCTAATATCTCTTTGTTCATAGCTTCCACCCATCTATGATCTTTAGAAGCATGAGCATAAGATGTGGGTTCAACCATGTGATTGATGGTGTTTATGAAATGTCTGGTGTGAGGAGTTTGTATGTTTGCATAGTTAAGGAATTTGGAATGATGAAATTTAGAAGTGAGAGATTGAACAGTGGGTTTGAGAGAAGGGCATTGATAGTCTTGAAGTCTAACAGGTGGACGAGTAACCCTTTGTGATGTTCTGATTGGTTGGAATTATGGGTTGTTGGTAGGAGGAATGGTTGAGGATGGAAGAGTGGAATAAGATGTGTTAGAAGGAACCAAATGAGATGATGAAGGTGAAGGTGAAGTTTGAGTGGGAATAGATTCAGTTATGTGATGAGAAGATGGTGATGATTGTGTAGGAGTAGAATGTTGAGGTGTAGCTGTGAGGTTGGGTGAGTGGATGGCAGCATGTGGTGATGGTAGTGGGATGGATGAATAAGCAAATGGATGATGATAAGATGGATCAAGAAAGAAGGTGGAGGAATTGTGTGAAGAAGTGTGTTGAAATGGGAATGTAGACTCATTGAAAATAACATGTCTACTAGTGATGACTTTATGAGTTTGAATATCATAAAGTAAGTACCCTTTCTGATTGATTGGGTAACCAATGAAAACACAAGGAATGGATCTTGCTGCAAATTTATCAGATGTATGAATGTGAGCATAGGCAAGACAACCAATGATTTTGAGGTGATCAAGAGTTGGTGGACACTTATAAACACACTTAAATGGACTTTTGTATTGTAATGGTTTAGAAGGGAGTTTGTTTATAAGATAAGTAGCAGCCAAAATGCAATATCCCCAAAGGTGAATTGGTATATTTTCTTGAAATCTAAGTGCTCTAGCCACTTCTAAGAGATGTTTGTGTTTCCTCTCAACCCTAGGGACATGACGTTTAATGAATAACACCATGATCGAGTGTCAAAGAAATCCCTTAAGGATGAGTTTAAAAATTCTAACGCATTGGACAAAGGCATGAAACTGTTTTATGTGTGAGATTGCATGATGTTTGGTGGGCATCAAATAAGTCCAGGTAGCTCTAGAAAAATCATCCACCATTGTCAAAAAATATTTGCAGCCATTCATAGTGATGTGTTTATAGGGACCCCATATATCAATGTGAATTAGTTCAAACAGAGAAGTAGCATGAGAAGAACTAATAGGAAAAGGAAGTGCATGTTGTTTTGATAAAGGACAAATTGTACATTTATTGAAACCAGAAGTACACTTTATTACAGAATTAAGTGCTTTAATATGTTTCAAAACATGAAAAGAAGGGTGACCAAGTCTAGAATGCCATAGAAGACAATCTTGATCCATAGTGACAGAGTTGGTATGGTGTGTAGATGAAGTAGGATGGGCTTGCATGTCCTGTTGAATGATGTATAGACCATTACATAGGGTGCCATGTGCAACCCTCCTGTTGTGGTCCCTAAAGTAACATGAAAGTGGTGTGAAAAGAATAGAAATGGACAAATGTTGGCCTAATTTTCTTATAAAAAGCAGATTATAAGAGAAAGTGGGTATGTATAGGACATTGTGTAGAGTGATAGTGGATGTGATATTGACAGATCCGTATATGAGAACCTGTGTATGATGGCCATTGGGTAATAGGACATGAATGAGATTTTGAAGATCATGGATATCATACATGAGCGTGAGAGAGTTGGATATGTGGTAAGTTGCCCTGAAGGGTTTTGTAAGGTATAAAAACATATTATAACATGCACAGCGGAATAAAACCCCCTCCATCGATCTCATCTAACTCGTACAGAAACAAAAAGAGGAAGAGGGTTAGAAAGTTATACCTTTGTTGTAAACCAAAAACTCTCTTTAAGCCTCTAGACAGCTGCAGGCTATCCAACGCTACTGCACCACCTCGAACTGGCTGCTAGACCGCCTAAGGATTAAACCTTGGATCAAATAACCGTGACCCGTACGTGTGTGTGTGCGTCGCCGCCAACCACCGTCGCTCGGTGGTGGTTCTCGGCCCTTGAGACGTCGTCGAAGAGAGAAGAGAGGGAGATGAGAGCCTTTAGGGTTATCTTAATAAATTGTAATTGACTTATTTGATTAATGAGACTTAATAAGGTTTATATATAATAATCCTTATTAGGCCAAACCCGTTTAATTAAAGCCCAGCTTTAATTAAACTATTAATCAATTACAGAATATACCCTCGACCTTTCTAATTAATTAATAACTATTAATTAATTGGTTCCGTTAATATTTAAACTAAATATTAACTTCTCCTTTAAATAATAAATAACTTTTATTATATTTCTCTTCCTCAATAATTAATTAAACTATTAATTATTGCGATACACAAACAGGTAAAATCCAACAAGTTCTAATTGGGTGTGCAGGGTGTGATCCTTTAGTGTCACATAGTATTGGACACGATAGTACATGTTATCTATCTCTGAACATAATCTAACAGACTCCCACTTGTGCAAGATAAGTAACACTCCTTGTACATCGTTGGCCTAAGGAGGTCCCTAGCCAGACGCTTAGGTTTACCAGACTATGAGATCTCTTATATCTAGAGACATAATCCACGCCTTGGATTATCTAGGCTTTTCCTTTTGCATCGCGATATTTCGTAATGTGAGTATTTGACGTGGAGCAGGGATCTTATTAAATACTCAGATTTTCTCGACTCTGATTTCGACACTCTGCAGTTACAGTTTACCGAATGAAGAACTATCATTCTAACCGAGCGCGGCCACGCATTTCCAGTAGTCTTAATCGTAGAGGAGCTCAGAAAATATCTCTCCTAAAAAGGAGGTGCAAATTCCATCTTGACTATTTGCAATTTGAACACATGGCTTCCGCTGCACCTAGACAAGCCCCTTATGATCACCCTGTTACGGCGTGACGTTAGAACATGCTAAAGTACAGAAGTTACCACGCCCCAAACCAAATATCTCAGGTCTAAGGACAACCTATCAAGTTTACTTATGTTAACGCTCCATGAAGTAAACTCGATGCGGATCACCCCAATATTTATCCCCTGATAAATATCTATGAATATTTGGTCACAACCTTGTGCTTTTATTCATACCCGAATAAATCATCAAATATCCATAATAGCGTCAACTCCCTAATGTAGCTCCCACTACATTAAGTAGCTACGAACATTTAGACAATTCATCACTTGACTTGTCATGGATAGGTTAAACATGCTAAAAATAGACAATTAGAAACAATTATGTAAAAACCTCCTATTTCAATCCCATGAAATGTAATTACATAATAAACGAGTCTCAAGTTACATCTATAGTAATAATAAAAAACACGAACTAGCTGCTATGTTCCAAGTACTGCATTCCTATAGAACTCGCATGCCTCTCATGCTTAGCCCTAGCTAGCGGCTTCGTCAACGGGTCAACAACGTTGTCGTCTGTCGGTATCTTTTGCAGTCTAATATCATCTCTTCCAATGATCTCTCGGATGAGGTGATATTTCCTGAGTACGTGCCTAGTCAGCTGATGATATCTAGGCTTTTTAGTTTGCGCCACAGCCCCTGAGTTATCACAGAATATATCAATCGGTCTAGAGATACTTGCAACAACTCTAAGATCCGAGATAAAATTCTTCAGCCAGACAGCTTCCTTTGCCTCATCACTTGCCACAATATACTCTGCCTCTGTAGTAGAATCTGCTATTGTATCTTGTTTCTGACTCTTCCAAGATATGACTCCTCCGTTTAGGGTAAAGACAAATCCTGACTGCGACCTGAAGTCGTCCCTGTCGGTCTGGAAACTAGCATCAGTGTAACCAGTTACACTGAGCTCATCCATCGAACCTCCATAAACTAGGAATATGTCTTTCGTACTTCTCAGATACTTGAGAATATTCTTGACGGCCACCCAATGAGCTTCACCAGGACTTTGCTGATATCTACTCGTGACACTGATAGAATATGCAACATCGGGTCTAGTACACAGCATGGCATACATGATTGAACCAACTACCGAGGCATATGGTATCAATTTCATCTTGTCCTGATCTTGACTAGACACAGGACACTGAGCCTTGCTCAAAATCGCGCTAGATTGCATAGGAATAAATCCTTTCTTGGATTCATCCATCTTGAATCTTTTCACGACTTTGTCAATATATGTACTTTGACTATGTCCGATAAGCTGCTTATATCTATTCCTATAGATCCTTATACCCAGTATATAAGCAACTTCTCCCAAGTCCTTCATCTGGAAACATTTACCTAACCAAGATTTTACTCCTTGTAATACTGGTATATTGTTTCCTATTAACAGTATGTCATCTACATACAAGATAATGAAGGTTACCGCGCTCCCACTAAATTTAGTGTAAACACACGACTCGAACTCACTCTTGGTAAAACCAAACTCTTTGATGCGCTCATCAAAGTGTAAGTTCCAGCTTCTAGATGCTTGCTTTAGTCCATAGATGGATTTAAGCAACTTGCATACTTTATTAGGGTTCTTTGGATCCGCAAAACCATCCGGTTGTATCATGTATACATCCTCTGTTAGTTTCCCGTTAAGGAAAGCGGTTTTGTCATCCATTTGTCATATCTCATAATCAAAATATGCTGATATGGCCATAAGGATCCTAATAGTCTTAAGCATTGCCACTGGGGAAAAAGTTTCATCATAGTCAACACCATGAGTTTGCGTGAAACCTTTTGCCACTAGCCTTGCTTTAAAAGTATGTACCTTTCCATCCATGTCTGTCTTCTTCTTGAAGACCCACTTGCACCCAACAGCTTTACTGTGTTGAGGCAAATCTACTAACTCCCAAACTTGGTTGTCATACATGGATTGCATTTCTGCCTTCATGGCTTCTAGCCATTTCTCAGATTCTAAACCTGAGGCAGCGTCTTGGTAGGTAGTGGGTTCTAAAAGATCCCCTTCGTCTCGAGCAACTAGGAATCCCAGATACCTATCTGGCTCATTACGAGGCCTACTAGACCTGCGAAGGTCTTGTGTTTGCACCTCTTCCTCAACCACAGAATCGGGTTGAGGTTCAACAATTCTTTGTTGAATTACAGGTTCAACTATCGGTGGTGGTGTAATCTCCTCCTCTTCAATTTCTTGAAGCTCTATTTCTTTTCTTGGAGTCTCTGAGTTTAGAAACTTCTCCTCCAAGAATACCATTTTACGAGCAACAAAAACTTTGTTCTCATCTGGGTTGTAGAAATAGTATCCCATGGTTTCCTTGGGATAGCCCACGAAGATACACTTATCTGATTTAGGATTGAGTTTATCCGTGAATGTTCGCTTAACATACACCTCACATCCCCAAACCTTTAGAAAATACATTTTGGGCTTTTTCCCCGTCCATACCTCGAACGTTGTCTTTTCAACCGATTTGGTTGGAACCCGGTTCAGCATGAACGCTGCTGTCTCGAGTGCGTGTCCCCAAAACGACAATGGTAGTGAACTTCGACTCATCATTGATCGTACCATGTCAAGCAGTGTACGATTCCTCCTTTCTGATACACCATTCATCTGAGGTGTATACGGAGGTGTGAGCTGTGAAACAATCCCACATTCCTTCAAATGATCGTCGAATTCCTGACTCAGATACTCGCCACCTCAATCCGATCGAAGCGACTTTATCTTCTTGTCTAGCTGATTTTGCACCTCATTCTGAAACTGTTTGAACTTGTCAAAACTTTCAGATTTAAGTCTCATGAGGTAGACATAACCGAACCTACTGAAGTCATCAGTAAAGGTTATGAAATACCGGTATCCTCCTCTAGCCTCCGGAGTAAAGGGTCCGCACACATCTGTGTGTATAATCCCTAATAACTCGCTGTCCCTTTCATTCTCACTGTTGAAAGGCTGCTTTGTCATTTTACCAGACAAACAAGATTCGCAAACATCATATGACTCCAAGTCAAATTGTTCTAGAATTCCGTCATCTCGGAGTTTCTTTATGTGTTTCTCGTTTATATGTCCTAAACGACAATGCCAGAGGTAAGTTTGATTCAAGTTAGTCTTGGAACTTTTACTTATATGATAGATGTCATTGTTATCTAAATTTAGCGTATATAGACCGTTTTCTGGAGTGGCTTTGAAAAAGAAAACATCATTTCTAAAACATGAAATAACCTTTTCATTAAAAACATAAGCGAAACCACAGTCTATTAGCAAATTGAACGAGATAACATTTTTAATAAGTCTAGGAACATAATAACAAGGTTCTAGTTCTAAGACCATGCCCGAGGGCAAACTAAGACAATATGTCCCTACAGCTTCGGCACCAACCATGGAGCCTTCGCCTACCCGCAGGTCCATATCTCCTTGTCTCAGCTTCTTACTTCTCTTGAATCCCTGCAAATGATTGCATATGTGATGACCACATCCGGTATCCAATACCCATGATTCATAAGAAGTAATAAGACAATCTATCATAAAGATACCTGTATCATTGGGCGAACCAATGTCCAGCTGATCTATGTCGAGTGAGTGCTCGCATGAATCCTTGCTACCACAGTCTGGGCAACAAATTTCTCCAAGTTCTTCCAGCCAGTCATCCTCCTGCATAGGGTCCACAACTGGTGACTCTAGCTGCTTTGGGTTCAACTCATCGCTAATGCACACAAGGATTTCGTGCAACCCTGCGACAGTCATCTCAAAATCACCGAGGATATACATTACTCTTTTCTGGTAATAGTCCGACAAGGAACCGAAAAAAAGCATAAATAGCTCATGTGGTTTTGATTTTGACCCCAAGCTCTCATAGCAATCCAAGAGCCTTCTCATATTAATGAGATGATCGCTAATAGGCTGACTTTCTTTCATCTTGGCTGAAAGAATTTCCCTCATCAGTAGCATACGACATATCCGTTCACTAAACTTGAACTTCTGCTCCAATCCTTGAACAACCTCATAAGACGACTTCTCACGGAGATTATCCGTAAACTCGGATGATGCTGTGAGAATGAGAATCGACATAACGTCAGACTCGTCATCCAGATACTGATAGTAAGTGTCATACTCACTATCCTGGGCATCTACTCCTGGTCGCTCTGGAGGCAATGTCTCAATAATGTGGAGCTTGCCCTATGCATCTAAAATATTTTTCAGATGCATCTTCCAAACAACAAAGTTTGGACCTGAAAGCTTCCACTTGCTAGTGATGAGACTTAGAGACTCTCTTGGTGAATAAAACGGAATAACATATATATAAGACATCTACAGAAAAAGAAAAGATAAAACCGATTCAGTATTGATTACATCTTCTAATAATTATTACCTTTTAATCAATAAATTATTAGACTAGGATCCATATTTCACATTTCCCGATGCAAGGTTTGGGCACTTCCCATCGGGACAATGCTATTTCTGGTAGGTAAAAACTATACCAATCGTATCCTAACTGGACACGACTCCTAGATCCGCGGGACATCAGTTACAAGAACCGTGCATGTTTAGTCCCTCTAGTGCATTTTGGGCTGGTTTTCCCGATTATCACCAAAATAGATCGCACCACCTAAGACAGCATGAATTCTGGCCGGGACTCCGGATTATCGCAGAATCTTTCATGCCCCTTCCCGCAATGGTTTGAACCCGGATGCCCAAGGTTTGGGCACTTCGTACACCCGAGTACCGTTTAACAGCAAGGGTGTACCATTAGGTGGATAGCACACTGATCTAAGATTTTTCTAAAAAGGATTTCCAAGTTTTTAACGAGAAAAACTTTAATGCCAGTTTTCTTTTAAAAAACATCTGTTTCAATAATTAACTATTATTAAAACCCTTGTTTTATTTCATTGTGTTAATCACAACCACGCATACATAAAATATGTAAAGAAATAAAACAACCACAACAACCATGCCTTAGCCTTGCCCTTAACTAATGTCGGTTTCGTGAGCCACACGAAAAACCCGACGGTTAAAACCTAAGTGGAAAAACACAACACACATGGCATGACATTCTGAAAGCTCCCACTGGCTCCAGCATCCATTCCTCCTTCTTGCTCCTTGCTCCTTGCATCTTGGTCCAGATATATATCCTAACAATCTATTCTATTCTATAAAAACTAGAAATATAAAAGTACAAGATAATCAAAGGCACGCAGGCCCGCTAATCTAAAACTTTTACAAGATAGAATACGGGTTGTAAGTGGCACACAGGCCTCCCCACACCATAGAATAATAAATCTAAAACAACCACAAGTGCAAGAAATTAAACAATCCACAATGTCTAGTGCTCGGCTATGACATCCCAAACATGTACTAAACTAATACATGAAAGTAAAACAACTGATTTCTAATTATTCAACTTGATGAAAAATTACTGATTTTAACAACCTGTTAAAACCCCTATATTGTTTTTCCTTTATTTGCAATAAACATATATTTCAAGTTTTATACTTTGATAATTAATCAAAAAACTCAAAATAATATTTAAACTTTAAATTAAAAATAACAAACTGTACTTTTAATTTAATGTTGACCTCAAATACTCGAACCGCAAACTGGGTCAAATATTCAAACTGGGCCAAGAATAGAAAAAACGGACGGAGAAGAATAAAAACTGGGCCGAGGCTCATTTAGCCTTTAGCGCCGCTAACCCTAGCCGCTAACCCTAACTGGGTCGCTAGCTTGCTGGGCCGTGATTTTCTGGGCCGTAGCCCACCACACTTTTAGCGCCGCTAACTGGGCTGCTTTCGCGCCGCTAACATGTCGCTATCCGCGCCGCGTACTGCTACAAACACCGCGGACCGCCGCCGATCACCGGCAGCCGGCGACCGTCATCCCAGACTGAGACCGCCGCCGATCAGGTTGGTGTTGGTGCTCTCGGTTATCGCAAATAATAACAATAATAAAATAAACAGATTTAATTTAAAAATGAAATCTTATAATCTTTTTATTAAAGGTTTATCAAATAAAAATCAAAACTTGATTTTTATCATTCTGGATAATTAAAAACCTTTTTCTTGATAAAAGATAAACCTTTGTCATCAGAATAAAAGAAACCTAACTAGTCTCCTACGAGGTTAGAAGTGGTTCTGATACCACTGAAGGGTTTTGTAGGGTATAAAAACATATTATAAAATGCACAGCGGAATAAAACCCCCTCCAGTGATCTCATATAACTCGTACAGAAACTAAAAGAGGAAGAGGGTTAGAAAGTTATACCTTTGTTGTAAACCAAAAACTCTCTTTAAGCCTCTAGACAGCTGCAGGCTATCCACAGCTGCAGGCTATCCACCGCTACTGCACCTTTAAATAATAAATAACTTTTATTATTTTTCTCTTCCTCAATAATTAATTAAACTATTAATTATTGCGATACACAAACAGGTAAAATCCAACAGGTTCTAATTGGGTGTGCAGCGGTGTGATCCTTTAGTGTCACATAGTATTGAACACGATAGTACATGTAACACCCACTTTCCCGGCCTAGAACTATTAAGGTAATTAATCAAACTTAAGTTGAGATTTAAGTTTATTATGTGGTTTAATTCTTTTGTGATTTAATTATTTAATTGTGAATTAAATGATTATATGTTAATTAATTAAATAATGGTTAGTGGGGCGGTGGGTTGTGAGGTGGCCGAGAATGGGGGTGATTAGTCACCACCCTATTTCCCTAGATTGCCACTAACCTCTTTGTTATGTGGGTTAACCGATTAAAGAGAGGGATAGTCATTACCACTCTCATTTACATGCAAATGTGTAAAACTTGAATGTGTGTGTGTGCTCTCGGTAGAGGAAGAAGAAGAAGGAAAGCCGATTTTGATCTTCTAATCTTGATTGATATTTCTAGTGTTCAAAGCATCACAAGGTTAGATTATTTAATTCTTGTTGCTAATTGTTATTTGATTTCGGTTTTGAGCTGCATGCCATGCTTGATCGATTGTGATAAACATATTATGCATGTAGGTGAATCCATGTTAGAATGATCCTGTTTATATGCCATTTCTATGTTTTAATAACTTTAGAACATGCATGTTATGAAAAGTATTAATCTGGATAGAAATGGAATTTTCGGATGAATGTATGAATGAGTCGGAATTAGGGGATTGAAGTAATCGGAATTTGATGAAATCCAAGTTCTTTGAGTTTAAATCGCATGGATCACACTTGAATATGATTTGCATTGAACATTTATACTTAGAATTTCCTTTACTGGATTTGAATTGCACGACTTGAATCGCATGAGATGTGGATCGCATTTGGTTACATTGAATCGCATTGGATAGTGGATTGAATATGTCCTCAACACTTGTGATCGCATTTGATTGGGTTGTAAAACTTGGAATTGCATTGAAATTGAATCGCATGGAACCATATTGGGTTGAATCGCATTGGATTTAACTTGGAAAATTCCCTAACTATATCGGATTCGAATAGCACTGACCAATCACATGTGAATGAATCGCATTGGAGTTGACTTAGAAAATTATTCGTGTTTTGTGTTTGAATCGCATGGAATTACATAGTATCAATCGCATGCGATTCACAAGGAATTGTATTTGATTTATATTGGGATTTAACTTGGAAGTTCTTACAAGACTTGAATCGCATCGAATCAATCGTATGTGATTCAAACTGGGTCAAGCGCATGTGATTAGTCAATCGCATTTGATTGTTTATTGTGAGAAATTAGATCTGAGATATACAGGTATTATATATCTATTGATTTATATATAATGAATACATGGGAATATGTAAGTATATATGATACTTATTTTGGATCAGTATTATGAATTAAATATTGACTTGGGTTATTTTATTCTCAGGAACTGAGAAGACTCAGTGAAGTTAGTCACTTGAGTGTACCAGAGTTTCGAAGACTTTGGTGAGTGGGTTTATATCTTTTGATATACAGGATATGATATCCTATTTGGAATGCACTTGTTTGGATTGTATATACATGTTAATTTGGAGGTCAGTTTAGTCTGAGCCTTTGCTTGGGGGATTTACCGTATTAGATCTTGTGGTGCATTAGTGTACCCAAGAAGGCTGGTATTGTTATCCATTTTTAGCAAGGTTATCGGTAGACCTTGGTTTTGGCCGACCTTGGTTGTAGGTGCTTGTAACACCGCCGATTCTCCTGGGATTCATGAGCTATTTGGGTTTAGGCATGTTTGCCTTGTATTTGATTAGATATTAATTCCCTCACTTAGCTTTGTGCTAATCCCCCACTAGACTGTTTTGCAGATCATCTTGGTGAGCTTTGAAGTTTGGGACTGGGAATATGGACAGACCTCACTCTGATGTCAAAGTCTTTATTAAGAGCCTGTTTTGGATTAACACTGTAGAAAGTTTTGATGTATAAAACAAGATAAATCTTTGTATCTATTATGTTATTAAAGTTAATTATATGTATTTAGCTTCCGCATGCGATATAATTTTATGTTTAAAAAGTACAGTGTTACAGTACATGTAATCTATTTCTGCACATAATCTAACATGCCCCACTATCCACTAACCACACATTCTTTAAATCACAAATGATGGAAGCAATTAAACTATAGACATTAGCAGTGATATGAGAAGCAATGGATGTAACAATACCTTCTGCATTGTAAGTTGTACCTTGGGGTGATGAATCTTTGAATGAAGATTGCTGCAATGTCATTAGGACTTGATTAAGTTGGTTTTGTAGGTGGTCCATCCTAGCACTCATAGGTCCATCTACATGTGCAGATGAAAGATCTTGTCCAACTGCCATATTGACCATTTTTTCTGATGCAACTGATGTGGAATTAGGAACCAATGGTTTATATTTCCCATGTAGGGGATGACGAACTGGATAACCCACCAGTTTATAGCATTCTCCTTTGGAGTGTCCTTCCCTTTTGTAGTAATCAGAAAAAATACCTTTCTTAAAGGTACTCTTCTTCACTGTGTTGTCATGTGGAACCGTCTTGTTGAACCTCGAATGATTATTAAAGTTCCTAGTTGATTGAGCAGCTAAAGCAGTAGGAGTAGCAGCTTGATTGTGATTCCTTCTCTTTGTTACTCTTCTTGCCTTATCATGCTATAGGCCTTTGCAACCGTAGGTAAGGGTTGCATGAGTAGTATTTGACCTATGGTATTAGAGTAACATTCATCCAATCCCATTAGAAATTGAATTAGTTTCTTCCTTTGATCCCTTTCACTGCTCATTTTACCATTCTCACAAGTACATGGACAGGTTCATAAGTGTGGTGTTTCCAAAGCATCAATTTCATCCCAATATCCTTTCAATTTGTGGTAATAGATTTTAATTGAGCAGTTCGACTGTTTGTGCTGTACAATATCATTCAACAATTGATAGATCCTATGACCATCTAATTGTGAGGAGTGTTCTTGCAATTCATTCCACAATTCAAATGCTGTGTTAATGAAGGTGAGTGAATTACTAATTTCATCTGATATAGTATTCAAAATCCATGAAATTACCATGTCATTTGTTCGATCCTGCCTTCATATTCCACTGTGCTTCAGGTTCTTTCAACTCACCAGTAATGAATTTGATCTTGTTCTTCGCACTTAAAGCGATCATCATTGATCTTCTCCAGGAGCTATAATTGTCGGATCCAGTCAGCTTCTTCGAGATAAGTATCATGCCTGGATGATCATGTTGATGCAAGAATAAAGGATGATTTGATGAATTCGGATCCTCATCAGAGTTTAGAGGTGGTGGATCCATAGTTAATCGATCAATTGAGTCTTCTCAGTTTCTGTGGTGAGAAGCTCTGATACCATGTAACAGAGTAGAGAAAGAGATACACAAAGTGTGTGTTGATTGTATTACGAAAAGTTAATGAGCCTAGCTATTACATCAAATTTATATACAAGTAGCTAACTTTTGAACTTACAAAGCTAACTAACTTAACCAACTTTGATGATGTGGCAATCCACTTGATGCTTATCGTGTTTAACACATTGAGATGATAATTGATGATGTCCTTTAATACACATACCTGAATCATGTATTGTTGTACACTGTTGTTGGCATGATCAGTTATACCCCCATAATCTAAAATTGAGACTTGACTTACGCCTTTACAATTTTTGAGAGAATCTGTTAGTGACTCACACCATGGGACTTCAAGAATACTACACTTGATGGGAGCTCAGGCAATCCTACAAGGGTATAGCAATACTTAAGGTTGAGGAATTTGAGCCTAGTAAGTTGCAAGATACCGGAATCTAATCGTGTTAATTTATTTGCGCTTAGATCCAGCTCTTCTAGATTGGTACAATGTTTTCTAATCCACGAGGGGAGAACTTCTATCCCAAGAGCAATTAAAGACAAGTTTACTAAGCTTTCCATGTTTGCTTGGATAGCGGTGACTTTAATTAAACTGTAGCAATAATCTATTTTAAGAGATGGAAGTTTTTCCATCTTTACTATGGTTGGAAACTTTCTAAGCTCGTAACAATCTTGTACATGTACATATTGAAGACTTGTATGATGTCATTATAAATTGTCAACTCTTGAAGACACGGGATTTGTTCAAAATTTGGTGTGCTCACCAAGCACTCATCTCGTTGAGTTCAAGCACTTTCAAACATGGTAGGACGACGTCCTATATTAATTTATACAATCAAGCATTCAGAAGTTAATATACATCAAGAGTTTATGACTACAAATTCAAACAAACACACACATAATTATTTGATAAGTGCTATTTTGATTATATTTTTTCATTGGAACCACAACATTTTAACACTTGTTTTAGCGATTAATAAGTCCTGCTAATCATATTTTAACATTATCAATGATAGGGTTGGTGAAAGAAGGAGAAGAACAACTCACATATGCAAATTACTGTTTGGTATATGAAACCGTGCATCTAGTGTTGTACAGTATATGTGATGGAAGCATAATTTCTAAGTGGACTTTTATAATTCTTTTGTTGGTTATATTAGAAACCAAAAAAATTAAGAAAAAAAGGGAGTTTGGAAACGTGAGCTGTAGGCCACACATAAGAAGGGCAATAAAACAAAAGGAAAAACGACGACACTGAAGCTACGACAGTTCGAGCGGAGAGAGAAAGTTGTGGTTTATTATTGCTTTTCAATTTTTGTAGAATCCTTCATTGATTTTTTATAATGACATTATGGTATGAGTAGCTAATTTTATCTTCTAGTAATATGTTTGTAGTTTTGATTTTGAAGATTGTTTTGAAACCTTTGATGGGTTTAATGTAACCTTAATTCTAATTACAAAAGCTTCGTTTAGATTTCTTCCTATTGTTGATTCATTCGATTAATTGTGGCCAGTTTAGTTATTTGATTCAATTCTGGATTGGTAATTGAAGTAGGAATACATAATTATCGTTCTTATTTTTGGTGTAGTAACAGTTAACACTTCAAAAGATTATTTGATCAATTTTTGTATTAAAATCTCTTGTAATATGTTTTAAATAATTGGGTGCTTGATTATTAGCTAGGGTTTGTGTTTATCTAGATATTAGTGCAATTGACTACTTGATTCTTATATTCGTAACTAGGATCTTGTAAGCTGATAGGGGTAAATTATATGTTTCATTAATTTATATATTAATAAGGATGAAGAAGGCATACAATGCGTATTGGTGTCTATGACCAACCTAGAATCAATCAATTGTGAACTTATGTTTAAGAGGTCCATGATACACATCTTTGAATCATAATTCGAAAACCCATTGCTAGATATTTCGTTTTACTGATTTATAATTGTTTCATTTTATGATAGTAGTATCGTAGACAATTATCAATCCCCACACCCCAATTTACTTTTAGATTATTTGTACCGTTTTCAATAACTTGTGTGTTTGATAAGTATTGGCATAGTTTTAAATTCTGAGTCTCTATAGGATCGACCATACTTATCACTATCTCAATTTATTTTGAGTTAGAGGTATTAGGAAAATCTAATTTTGGTGGTTTTTACACTCGTTTAAAAATAATATTAAGAGAACTCTTGGTAATTGGGTTTACCTCGAAATAGTAATGTGAATAGAGTTAATTGTATTTTTCGTCCTTAAGATTTGTTTAGAATGCAAGTTTAGTCCTTTCAAAGTTGAAAGTATAAAAATGGTCCTTTATTCACAAAACTAGTTACAACCGTAGTCCTTTCATTAGCTTCCATAAAAAATGTCACCGTTAATGCCTCCCATATGCCATACACATGAAGGTAATTATGTCTTTTTACTCGAAAGTCCTTATGACCCCGTTGTGCTATGTTCTTGAAGGTGGGTAAATGTATGGATCATAGGATACTTGCAATAATCTTAGCCCTCGGAGCACCTGACGATACTTACGAACTAGCCTCAGATGCAAACAAGAATCACTCGGTTTAACTTGATGAAATTGTGAAATTATCTGAATTAATTACTGATCAGTTAAATGTGTATCTGATTTTGATCTAATTTCTCACTCTTTCTCTTTATAAATGTTTAGAATTAGAAATGCAAATGGTCAAAAATCCCGAAATGGAAATGTACCTACAAAAATGGGTCCTGCTATGCACACGGAATCAGTGTGGGTAGTAAAAGTAATTCGCATTTCACATATGTGAAATAGGATGTGTCTGTGATATTTTTCGCATTTAATGGATGAGAAATAAGATTCCTGCACATTTATCAGTGATATCAGAAAAATCACTCTGTCTGCTTAAAACTATTGTCCACACCATCATCTCCTTTTAGCTCTCCCCCTCCCCCCAAATGTAAAAACCCATCTCAGCTTTCTCTCGTTCCAAACCTGGCATAACCACCGCCATCCATTATTCTTGTCCCCTTCTCCGGCGAACAAATCCTACACCTGAGAAGGCATCTGTAATGTGTAGAAGCTTCAACACCGCCATCTCACCTACTCCCTCCCTGGATCTAAATCGTCAGCCGGCTAACAGAACAACGGCAACCCACCGTTACAGATGTCTGCGTATAAGCTTCACCACCCACACCACCGAACAGAACCACCACATCTGTAATGTGTAGAAGCTTCACCACCATCGAAGAAGATGTCTCGATGTGTTCCGGCTTCAACACCACCATCTCACCTGCTTCCTAAACCCTCGTCGCACTACCTCGTCGCATAACCCTAAATCTTGCCCCCTCCCGGATCTAATCGTCACCGCCTTGTTCATCACCACCACCGGAGAATCAGATTTCTTGGGTTTCGATTTGGTGTAATCAAATTTGTAAGTATTATTGGTGTTCTGATTTAGTGCTCTTGATTTCTTTCTTGTTGTAATCTCCGATTGGGGGGTGTGGGTGGTGATGGTGTTCTCCGAGTTGGGGTGTGGGTGGTGATGGTGTTATCCGATTTAGAGGTGTGGGTGGTGGTGGTCTTCTCTGATTTGGGGTGTGGGTAGGGATGATATTTTTGGGGTGTAGGTGGTTTTGGCGGTGGTCTTCGGAGGTGTCTAGTAGTGGGAGTGGTCCTAGACGGTGGCGTAGGTGGTGGCAGACGGCGGCTTGGGTGGTGGCAGACGGTGCTTTGGATTTCCGACTCATTTATCAGGGAAGAGGGTTTTTGTTAATTATTTTAGTGTTTTAATTTTTTTAATAATATTAATTAGTAATTAATGAATACAAATTAAAGAAATTAAGGAGAAAATGGTATTATGGTCATTTCAAGTGCACATGAGGTGGAGATGGACTATCAGTGTAACAAAGTACGTACCATAGGGACTTCCGGTATAATAAACGAACATAAAGGACCGTATATGTAATAAGTGGTAAACTACATGGACCATCCGTGAAATTTTCTCCAATGAAAGGACTACAGTTGCAACTAGTTTTGTGAATAAAGGACCATTTTTATACTTTCAATTTTGAAAGTACGAAGAAAAATGCAATTGACTCATGCGAATAAAAAAAACCTGATAGGATTATAATATAGTTGGGTCATGCTTAAAAGATCATTGAATGGAGGTTTATTAATGGGGTAATGATAGGATTACCCACTTGGAGCCTTCCTTTAGACATCCAAACACTTTATTCGTTTCTTTCTTTTCTTCTCTGTGTGGTGTTCGAGACTTTCAACCAAGAGGGAGAAAGATAGATTTCGTTGTGTGGTGTTCGAGACTTTCAACCAAGAGGGAGAAAGATAGATTTCGTTATCTTCTGCTGTGTGACGGGCCTAGGGCCATTAAGTGTAGAATCGTGAGCTTTGTTAGTATAAAACGAAATTAATCGATAGGATAGCATATAACTGAGATTGAGTCTCTTATTCTTATTTAATTTTGTATTCTCATCTGAACACACACACACACACACACACACACACACACACATATATATATATATATATATATGGTGCGGTTCAAATGAGAACTGTTTTTCGTACAAGAATTGCGAGAACCATTTATGGCCAATCATTTAATTTCCTGTCTTTTATATTTAATTTATATAGGAAAGAGTAATATAGACATTACGACGTTACCCCCATTTTTCTAAACTAATATATCTATCAAACAAAAAGGTGTTAAATTATGAAAAATATACCAAATTAACGAGAAAATTATGCTCTTTAATTTAAAACCGATCTTGATATATTATTTTTGGAAGAAAAAAAATCATATTTTGCTGGGTTTTTTCAGTACAGCGACATGTGCACTAGTGCAAAATTTGCACAAGTGCAAAATTTTGCACATGTGTATATTTACAGCTGTCCTGAAAAAACTAGGGGAACGTGTGCATATGCACATGTGCAAAATTTTGCACTTGTGCATAATTTTGCACTAGTGCACGTGTCGCTGTAGTGAAAAAAAACCCAGAAAACACACAGTTTTTTTTGAAAAAAATATATCAAGACCAGTCTCAGATTAAAGAGCATAATTTCTCGTTAATTTGGTATAATTTTCGTAATTTAACACATTTCCGTTTGATGTATATAGTAGTTTAAAAAATGTGGAGTAATGTAATAATGTCCAAATTACCCTTAGTTAATTTAAGTTAAGTTTGATTAGTTTAAGGTTATCCATTAACAACTCTTTGATCTCAACCCTCCATCTCTTTGATCAATGGTTGTAATTGTTTCTCGCAGTTCTCGTACGAAAAACGGTTCTCGTTTGAACCGTTCCCTATATATATACATATATATATATATATATATATATATATATGTATATATATACATATATATATACATATATGTATATATACATATATATATATATATACATATATATATACATATATGTATATATACATATATATATATATATACATATATATATACATATATGTATATATATATATATATATATATATATATATATATATATATATATATATATAGGAAAAAGTTCATGCGAGAACCATTGTAAGTGTGAAAACCGCGAGAATCAATCTCAGCCATCCAATTCCCCCTCTTTCAATGTCATTGCCCACCCACGAATTCCTCACATGCACCCTGCCACACTCTATCCCTCCACGCTCACTATCCATGAAATTTCCCATATCCAAGGAACAACCGAGATTGGTTCTCGAGGTTCTCGCACTAACAACGATTCTCGCATGAACCCTTCCCTATATATATATATATAAGGTAGGGATCTAGTAAAAAAAAGTTATGGTACTAAATGTAAGGTGAAATCTAGACCACATGATTTATTCAATAGTCAAACAAAAAAAAGGCATATTTTTAACTAAATTTTCGGAATTAAAAAGTTACAAAAGGTTAATTTGGTAAATTCAAACAGCTAAAATAAAGGAATAGCAAAAACGTGGGTCTGTTCCCGACTTCCTGCCAAAATCTCAGGCAACCATGAAAATGTGATTTACGGTTTACAAATCCTGATGCACAAAAATAAAAGCTTCTGATGCATAAAGTACAACATTTTGATGCACATAATGAGAAGTATAGATTCACAGAATACATTTTAGTGGGTTAAACGAGTCAAAAAAGCGAATTTAACTCAGACGGGTCAAACATGTCCCAAAAGAATTGAATCGAACTTGAATAGCACAAACTGACAAACGGGATACAAAAGAAATGAATCAACTTGAACAGGTCAAACATGCTACAAAAAATGAAACATGTCAAATAAGTTAACAATACAAAAGAGTATATGTGCTGAATTGCTAAATCTCAACCAGTTTTCATTGAAAGAAACAAATAAGAGTACAAGATTATTTTTATAGCTTAGTAAAGTAAGAACTATGATAAAACTAATTTGGTGAAATTTCAAGAATATTTACATAAAGTCACTACAAAGACTAACAATCTTAACATGATTCTGCACCTAAGCATTAGCATTAAGCACTTTGAACATTTCTCTACAACTCTAATCTATTGGAGATTATTATAAAAGCAGCAGCAAAACCAAAGTTACAGCTACAACTTAGATCCACGACAGTTCAACACTTTTGTTGAAACAACTGTCCATAAATCAAAGCCAATATGCTTTACATCTGCATCAAGAAACAAACTCAAAACTCTTTAATGAGCAACATCATATACATCCACATCAACTAAGCCATGGACACAATAAAACCAAAACAAGGAAATTCACTTCATGTGATCTTATATTTTACAGTTAAGCCACACGAATTATATCAAACAGAGCATAAATTATTACAAACTTTATCTGATAGGAAATTTTATGAAAATTAAAAAAAACTCGATCAGGCATTTAATCGAACACCTAGTATGCATTTCATATAAAGATGGCATAAACCTCATGAGATCTTAATTGTATTAACTTACAAGGTCAATGAAGACAACAACTCAAAACAAATGCCAAAAAGGTATATTCTTTTAACTTGGATTTCAACGCAAATGGATATAAATCAAAGCTACTCTGTACTTAATTCTATTAACTTGCAATAGTAAATCAACCAACCATAAATTATTAGAAAAAGACATGGATTTTGAGAATGATGGAGAAGGATGAACCCTATCTCGAAACGGATTAGATCGATGGATAACCAGGTCACAAACCTTCCTTTTTTTCAAATTTTTTGGTCGACATAGGTATGATTGGGAGGAGCAGTAATATTTTGATCGAAATCAGTTGATTGACAGGGATGTTGCTGAACAAGAGTATCGATTTTGATTCTGGTAATTGGGAGTAGCCAAAACGACGTAGTATTTAGTGGTTCTACACCTAATGTTAAATACAACACTGCCACACACTCACTTTCCCCATATATATATATATATATATATATATATATATATATATATATATATATATATATATATATATATATATATATATATATATATGGGAGGGTTCATGCGAGAACCGTTGTTAGTGCAAGAACCGCGAGAACCAATCTCATCCGTTTCTTGGATATGAGAAGTATCATGGATGGAGAGCGTGGAGGGATAGGGTGTGGCAGGGTGCATGTGAGGAATTCATGGGTGAGCAATGACATTGAAGGAGGGGGAATTGGACGGCTTAGATTGGTTCTCGCAGTTCTCGCGCTAACAACGGTTCTCGCATGAACTTTTGTCTATATATATATATATATATATAATCAGAATCAAATAAAAAGAGAATTAAGATAAAAAGAATAAGGAGAACTATGGAATTGACACGTGGCAAAGTTAGTTAGAGGGTATTATAGGAATTTATTTCATTTATTTAATTTAACTAAAAAAATCATCGACGTCCCTGAAATCTCTCTCTATCTCTCCTAAGATACACCACGTTTAGAACCCTAAACATGGGTTTAGTTCACGAAAATATATCCAAGTTGACATCTTTTGCTATTTTATGTACCGAACTTTTAAAATTACCATTTAATGTATCAAACCTTTCAAAATTACCAATATATGTATCAAACTTGTTATAGCAGGTCACATGGTGACATGGCTCAGGTTTTGGTGACATGGATCTGACTTGGCAGCGTACATGTATATTTGTTGTTTTAAAATAATTGAAAATAATAATATATAATAATAATTAGAAAAAAAAATACAATCTCTGTGAACCTGCTTCCATTTTCAAGGATTCCTTCAAGTTTTCATTTGCTTCCATTCACCTTTTCCATAGATTGTTTTGCAGGTAGGGGTTACGATTTCATTTGTTCCATTTTCGTAAAAAATACACCGCCGTCAAGATCCGACATCACCACCACCGTCAAGTTCCGGCACCACCACCACTTCCGACTTCCGACACCACCATCATTTCCGACTTCCGACACCACCGTCATTTCCGACTTCCGACACCACCATCATTTCCGACTTCCGACACCACCATCACTGCCTACGCAATACACTACCACCGTCGTTCTAGGGTTTCGATTTCAGGTAGGGTTTCGATTTCTTGTGCGTATAGGGTTTCTGTTATGTAGCTTCATCTTCATCTTCATCGATTTCATGTGCGTATACGGTTTCTGTTCTAGGGTTTTGATTTCAGATTTGCATCTTCATCTCCACCGATTTATAGGGTTTTAATTTCGTCTTCATTGCTGGTTTCGATTTCATCTTCCTTACTGGGTTCATCGATCTGTATATCAGGTTTGGTTTCCTTCGATTTTATTTTAATGTTTAGTTTGAGATCTGGATTTTTGTTTCATGAGTTTCTATGTTAGTGTACGATTTTATTCCATATCCATGGTATATGATTTGAAGTCTGAACCAAACTATTTTTTGTATACTTGGTTCATGTTCGATTTTAGGGTTCTTGCTAGGTTCTTGAAACCAGATTTGGTTCTTGGATTTTAGGGTTATGCTTAGCAATTATTCTGAAAAGAGTCGATGTAAGGGGTTTTAAATTTTTGTGGGTATTCTGATTTTTATGGATGAAGATGATGAATGTCAAGTGTTGGGGAGACACAGATATCAAACCATAATCAAACCTGTCTATTATTTAAAATAGAATTTGATGTTAACAAAACCACATATTCAGTTTTGTACTTGGATAAATGAAAAATATGTGTTGTTTTTCATATAAGACTTAAAGAATTTCTAAGTAAGAAATGTCAGCTGACGAGTCAAAGTGTCAGCTGAACACTGAGTATCAGCCAAAGGACCAGATTCAGGAAGATCAGCTAGAAAGACAAGTCAAGAAGCATCAGCTATGCATCTACAAAGCATCAGCTGATGGTGCAAACCATCAGTTGAGGGTTCCTCCAAGATCAGTTGAGCAGTCAAGGATCAGCTGACAGTATCTCTTTGGTCAGCTGGTGCCTCCCACATGTTAGATAAGGTATTCTACACTTATCCATTCTTGTCTCAATAAACTGATCATACTCAAATGATTAGCTGAGCCCTTGGGATCAGCTGAGAGTTTGTTTTGATTAGTTTATTAGCTGTACCCTAATTATATTGATTAGCTGATCAGTTTGATCAGCTGAGCAGATCTAATTAGCTGAGCCTTTCACAATTGTCCTTAGCTGAGCAAAATTATGTTAGCTGTTCAGTGTCTGTTAGCTGAGTCATTTATCAGCTAATAGTTTTTCTATGTAATATTTTCTATAGTCAAAGGTAGAACATGTGTTGTTCTATTATGCCTTAGATCTCTCGTTGTAAAAGTACATAGCACTTTTTGGATCTGCAAATAAACAAAAAGGATGGATCTTGATCCCCTGAAAAAGGTGAAAGATACTTTAGAAGAGAAGATCTCGAAGATATGTTGAGACAACTAAGTATGGCTGGCAACTCCATACTTGGTAAAGTCAAGTCTTCAGAAAGCATGGTGTTGATAAAAGTACAAAGCATGGAAAGAGAAGGTTCCTGTCCCAAGACATAAAGGTAGTACTTTAATAATATAATAATAGATAGTGGGTAAACACCCTTACTGAAAAGTACGATTACTTTATTCACTTTGTGTATAAAGTTATCTTACCTTTCACCCACTAACTTTAGTCTATTATAATATTATTAAATCAAGTACCTTGTCCCATTCTCCACTTCATCAACCCGGACATCTTTGCTTATATATACTCATGCATGGAACATGCTAAGTATGCAAATAGATAGAGTTGAACACAGAAATCTCATCTGTGAGAGTTAGAAGAGTTAGCATTTTACTTTCTGTGTTGCAAACTTTGTTTATGTGCTGAACGTCTTAGACATTAGTTGTTTGAGAATAGCTTAGTCTATGTGTTAGACAAATTTAGTTGCCACCTTTTAGTGAACTTAGATTTTCCACATCTAGTTCATGTAATTCTTGATTCACATCAATAAAAAATTATATAAAAGTAAACTGTGTGTCTTAAATTTTAAATAGCTAAAGTTTGTATTCAACCCCCCCTTCTACAAACATTTGTTGTTGTAGTATCCATTCGGGACCAACAACTGGTATCAGAGCAGGCTAGATAATTCATATCTAAGATCTGCTTTGCTTACTCTTCAACTGCTTCTACCCCACACTTCAAAATGGCCACTCCTGTTGCTACCACTAACAGTTCTATCAATAATGACTCACTCACAAGGTGTTCAACCTTTGATGGGGAAGACTTTTCCCTCTGGAAGAATAGAGTTTATCTCTACATGTCCTGCCTTGATGATGTGATGCTCAAGACTAGTACTGAAGGTCCTTATGTTCCGTCCTCTGTTGTTTTTGTCACTGCTGCCACTGATACAACTCCTGCAGAAGAAAGGTATGTTGTAAAAGCCGTTCATCAATGGTCTGATGAAGACAAAAGGCTGGTTAATCTTGATGTCAAATCCAGAACAGCTTTAGTCTCAGCACTACCAAATGATGTCTATCATCAAGTTCTCACCTGCAAATCTGCAAAGGATATGATAGACACTTTGTCTGTTGCTTATGAAGGCACTGAAGAAGTGCAGGAGAATAAGAAACTCCTTCTAGTAAGAGAATATGAGTTCTTTGCTCATAAAGGTGAAAGTCTTACTCAGACCTACACCAGGTTCAACTACCTTATTAATGACTTAGGAAGGGCAGAGGTTCCCAAGACAATAAGGAGCTTGTAAACAAGTTCCTAGAATCTCTCCCAGAATCTTGGGATCATTTTATCACTGTGCTTAAACATGGTGAGAAAATCAAGGGTCTTACACTGGTTGGTTTATATGGAAACCTTATGAATCATGAACAATCAGTGAAGCAAAGGAAACTCTCTACCAAGGATATGAAGGAGGCTGCAAAAGCTCCATCTACTGCCCTTGTGTCTAAGGATACAAGATCCAGGAGTTTTGCTGCAGTGGTGGATGAGTCCATTGATGAGGAGGAAGATGAGGAGTCTTCTGATAAAGAGCAAGTGGCTGATGGGGATGAAGTTCTGGAGAACATGGACATCATTGAAGTTGCTGTTGAGCAGGCTTCCATGTTGGTGAAAAGGTTTAAGCCTTTCTTGAAAAGAAAGGGTGTCAAGAGGTTTGATAGGAAACTCTTCAAAGGAGAAAAATCCAAGTTTAAAACAAAGCCTTCTGAAGGTTGTTTCTCCTATGGCAAGACTAATCACTATGCCAGTGAATGTAAGTCCAAAGGAAGCACATGCTTCAAGGGTTCCTCAAGCTCAGACAGCAAGATTGATTCAGAAGCCAAGTACAAGAAGCTTCTTGCTGCTGTTCTTGACAAGAAGAAGAAGAAAGCCGAGAATAGTGTGTTGGTGGCTGAAGAAGAAGATTGGGCTGAGGAAGATCTCTCAAGTGATGAAGATGAGGTCCTCTCTGCTCAGCTCAGCTTGATGGCCAACACAGGGAGTACAAGTTCTTTTGATGAGGACATGAAGAAAGCTGCTAAAGCTTGTACCTCTCCTGACTGGGATCCTTCTGTTAGAAATATGCCCATTAATGCGCGTATGCCATATAGACTGCTGCTGATGATGTATGGGCCTATTGGGTCATACACCGGGGTCTAACCTGACAGCAACTTAAGTTTAGAGACCAAATATGACAAAAGATAAAAGTTGACATTGCAGGCCACGTTAGCGCCGCTAACTCTAAGGGTTAGCGCCGCTAAGTCCTAGAGGTTAGCGCCGCTACGGCTGCATGTACTTTGTGTCAAATCACTGACAGGCCGCGTTAGCACTGCTAACTATTTTGAGATAGCGCCGCTAACTCTAGGTTAACGCCGCTAACCCTGCAGCTGGCTTTTTGTCAAATCACCACCCAAACTGGCCAATGCATGTGGAACATCTAGAATCCACTATGGCCGGTTGAGAGGGGTTAAACTCGAATCTGGAGACAGGAGAGTGTAAGGAGAATTCATTTTTCCTAGTTTTGTTTTCTCTCCTTCTTCTCTCTAACATACACACCTCTCTTTGGTGCTACTATGACCAAGTGAGAGCATTAGAGAGTGTTCCAGAATATTGGTCTCATATAGTTGTTGTTCCGAGGTAGTATTCACCGTGAAGTACTACTATAGGCGAGCTAGCTCTCGAGGTTGGCGTGTTACCGGGGTACCACACATTAGTTGATCCGCGGTTTTCATTCTTGGAGGATCACCATCAAAACACCCACCATTTCTGGAGCTAAGGAGAATGGTATAACCACCTCTTTGCTTTCCTTGTTGCATTTCTTGAACATAGAGAATTTCTTGATTTTATGCTTTGATAGCTTGTACCTTGGGCTTTATTATGTTGTACTTTGCTTCCGTTGCGTGCCCTGGAAACCTCAACACCTTCTTCTATGTATCAGGTTGGAAAGTTTATTAACTATGAAGATAATGAAAAGAACACTATGTTTGGTTATCTGTGTGTTGAGTTTCAGTCAAATATTCAAAGAGAAAAGAAGCTAAAAATAGAAATAAAATCACTAAAAGAGATGTTGAGTCTTAAAGATGAGAAACTGAAACTAATGACAAAACTAGAAGATGATTTAGCTAATCAAAAGATACTTAATCAGATCTTGGTAAAAGAAACCATTGAAGCAACCATAAAGTTTAATGAATTACAAAAAGTAGTTAAATCTTGGTGTGTTTCTGCTGAAAAGACCACTCAGTGTGTCAATGAGCAGATTCTTAAACAAGTTCAAGCTATTATTGGTGAAAATTATTCCCAAGCTGCTAATTGTGTTGATTTTAGTAGGGACATAAATATCTTAGAAAAAGCTGATATTTTACCTCTTACCTTTCAAAAGATAGTAAAAGGAAAAAATATTATCACTAACAGATTTGTCAAAAGTAAATATACTCAGCTAAAGGACTTAACAACTTCAAAAGTTATTGTAAATTCTATTGTTCTGTCAGAAAGTAAAAGTACTGAAAATTTAATGTTAAAGGAAGCAAGTAAAGGAATGGAATCATTTGTTGATACCAAAGAGACATTATGTTGTCAAACCTTGAAAGATGATACATTAAATATAAGTGCTCAGCTGACTGACATTTGATATGGTAATTTTGTTACCATTTTATTATGTTTGGTTGTATGTGGTAGATTTGAAATTGGTAACCTTGCCTTTGACCTTGTGGTTGATATTGTGTGTTTGGATGCAATTTGGTGATTTTAAATCATAATATGGGCTGTAATATTTATTAATTCAGTTTCGTATGTAATAATATTGTGGCTTGCATTCCATTTCATTCATCCGTGTATTTGTACTAGATAAATAGGAAATTATTGTGGCTTGTACGCCATTTCAATTTCTATTGTATACTTTGTACAATTTGGATGAAGACATACAATTTGGAGTCGGAAGGAGATGGAGCGTGTCCATAGAAGCTAGTGAAGTCCATTGGAGATGGCGGTTCTAGTGGGAGCTCGCATTGAAGACCTTCCGTCCCTTAGTTTGACCACGTTCTACCCGTTTTGGCTCACGGGAAGAACGCATAGGAATTATTGCAAGGGTTACCAATTTATTTCGTTTATATGCGTGTGATGTGATTTTATATTATTCTTGCATGGTTTGCTTAGGATTCGCATGCTAGATAATTTTTCGAAATTAATAAAATCACAAGAGATTTGGTAAAAAAAATGGTTTGCAACTCTCGCGCGAGCTCACATACAAGATTAACTCACCTAGTGGAAATAGGTTTTGTCGCTAAACAAGTTAATTTGTAACCAAGCCGGAAACAAAAGCCCGTTTTTCCATAAAAACGTAAATTTTGCACCATCCGTAAGTCGATACCACCCGAATATAGATTTATGAGTTTTGGTTGTCGAGCTTAGCACGAGCCAACTCTCATAAAACTGTGTGGAAGGTGCGTGTGGCAAATTCAAAATTTTGGTTGTCGAGCTTAGCACGAGCCAATTTTGGTGGGTTTGACATCGTATGTCTTGACGGATGATTTACAATTGCAAATTAAAATCCTTGAGTGATTGTCGAGCTTAGCACGAGTCAACCAAGAATTTTAATTTGGAATTGGTGCAAGTAGGGATCAAACATGCCAAACGACCGATGGTTGTCGTAGGATCCCGCAAGTGTCTAAGAGTAGCAATAGAGATTTCAATCGGTAAAATAGTTATCGGCCTAAATAGCTCCATGAAGTGATCCGCGGCAACCCCGTCATGAATTGGAGTGAAATATGGTTCTTAGCCCTTATTAAAATATTTTTCGATACGATATGGGTAATTACTTTAACGAGGATTAAATCAAACTAACTAATTCGCGTACTCTCTTTAAATATAGGATGTCGAATCAAAACCACATCACGTCGAACTTTTCACTACGTATGTTCCTTGAAAGGGAGAAACTCACGGGAGTGAACTTTGTTGACTGGCTTAGGCAATCGAGGATTGTCCTACGTGCCGAGTCTAAGTTGCACATCCTTGAGGAACCCCTTCCTGAACCACCTGCTATCAATGCGGAATGGACCGTCCGATACGCGTATGAAAAGCGTGTTCGGGATACGTACGATGTTGCTTGTCTCATGTTATCAAGTATGAGATTAGAATTGCGAAAGAAATTTGAGCACATGACTGTGTATGACATGATTAACAAGCTGAAGGATATATTCCGATAGCAAGTTAGGCAAGAACATTATGAGTGTGTTATCAGTTTAACCGGTTGTAAGATGTGGGATGGCGGGAGTGTTAGTGCCCATGTTTTGAAGATGAAATCATACATGGACCAGATGGAGAGGTTAGGTTTTCCTATAGGGAGGGAGCTCGGTGTGAACTTCATACTTCAGTCTCTACCCGCATCATATGACAAGTTTGTAATGGACTATCATATGAATGGAAAGGAAATATCTATAGACGAATTGCATGGAATGTTGAAGGTTGTAGAATCTAACATGTCCAAGCATACATCATCCTCATCCACTCCCGTTCTTGGTTCTAAGGAACAACTCCTTGCCAAGAAGAAGAAATCGATCCCATTAAAAGAAGAAGTTGGAGTATCCAAGCTTGCTTCAAGTTTTGAGTCTATGGATATTGATGATGTGCCTAAAGAGACTCAACAAGGGGTGGTTTGCTACTTCTGTGGAAGATTTGGGGATTGGGGCCGTCATGCCCGCCCTTCGTGCCGAGAGGATATAAAACTTCTCAGAAAAGAGAGAGTTAATTTTCCTACTTGAGGTACATTCATGATTATGCTTCATTGCTATTCCTTAATAAGCTGGGTTGTTACCCGAGCTATAAGACTCACGTTTGTCACAAATTTGTTTTGTTACAAAGTGTAGGTCTGTTCGTTGCAAGAAGGAAAAGCTTGAAGAACCGGATCTCTGAAGAAGAAATGTTGTTGATTGTCTTCTACAAGAGAATTGAGAGTGTTGGTCTCGCCATTATTTCCGGATTAATTTATTACCTTTGTATGTTTGCCCTGCGTGGCAAGACTTACTTTATTGTATGTTCTTTCGAAGATGATGAATATTTTGTTCTTTCGAAGATACAAAATATCCATCATCTTTGAAAGAACATACAATAAAGTAAGTCTTGCCACGCAGGGCAAACATACAAAAGTAAAAAATTAATCCGGAAATAATGGCGAGACCAACACTCCCAATTCTCTTGTAGAAGTCAATCAACAACATTTCTTCTTCAGGGATCCGGTTCTTCAAGCTTTTCCTTCTTGCAACGAACAGACCTACGCTTTTTAACAAAACAAATTTGTGACAAACGTGAGTCTTATAGCTCGGGTAACAACCCAGCTTATTAAGGAATAACAATGAAGCATAATCATGAATGTACCTCAAGTAGGAAAATTAACTCTCTCTTTTCTGAGAAGTTTTATATCCTCTCGGCACGAAGGGCAGACATGATGGCTGTTTCCATTATCTATATTGGTTTAAACAAGAAAGGAATCATGGGTTTAACCCATAATTCGTTTCTTGTTTAAACCAATATAGATAATGGAAACTTAGCATCTTTTCTGGATCTAAGAATTTATATCTATATGCCCTTACTGATTCTTAGTTTAATTTAGGTTAGTTCCGAACACCACTAGGTTTCAGACACAAGCCTTTTCTCTAGTAAACATTCTCTCAACAACTATCATAAAGATGGTGATGGAGAATTTCACTAGTGTCACCCTTTGTGGCATACTTGAACGGATTATCCACACAAGTGTGATCAAAATCCAACAAGTTATAGTCCTTCCTACCAATACTGGTGAAGGATTTCTTAATCATCCTAGTCCAATAAACAAGATTTGCATCTTTCATTTAGCCCGAGGCTAAACTTTTACAAAGATCCTAACCACATGGATCTAAGCGATGTAAATGTTGTTTACATGGTCAAGTTTGATTATGCCATAGAGCTCATATATCCAAACCACTTTTGGATCTAAGAATCAATTATTCATGATTGCCTTATTACTTGTAACAAGTCTTTATGTATGCTATGATATGGATAAGTTTTGATAAAATCATCTCAAAAACAATTTCTCAAAATGTTTCAATTCCAAGTGATATCCATCGTCATCAAATGTGTATTTAAGCACTAAAATAGTCAAAAATAACACATAAGCATAGACATGGATCGAATTTGAAATGAAACTATCAATATGAAAAATCTTTTTCATAAAAATACAAGATACAAAATATCCATCATCTTCGAAAGAACATACAATAAAGTAAGTCTTGCCACGCAGGGCAAACATACAAAAGTAATAAATTAATCCGGAAATAATGGCGAGACCAACACTCCAAATTCTCTTGTAGAAGACAATCAACAACATTTCTTCTTCAGAGATCCGGTTCTTCAAGCTTTTTCTTCTTGCAACGAACAGACCTACACTTTGTAACAAAACAAATTTGTGACAAACGTGAGTCTTATAGCTCGGGTAACAACCCAGCTTATTAAGGAATAACAATGAAGCATAATCATGAATGTACCTCAAGTAGGAAAATTAACTCTCTCTTTTCTGAGAAGTTTTATATCCTCTCGGCACGAAGGACAGACATGACGGCTGTTTCCATTATCTATATTGGTTTAAACAAGAAATGAATCATGGGTTTAACCCATAATTCGTTTTCTCTAAGAGACACATTTGTACATGGTGTCACATTAAAGAAAAATCGGATATCTTTGTTGATGATCTGATAAAAGGCAGGCCTAAAACATGTATTCAATGTGATTGGTATACATTAATATTTTTATGAACCAAGTCCTCAATCTAAAAACACAACATTATGGTCACTTAAGTATCGAATGAGATTTTGATTAGAAAGAGTCATTTGCTTGTCAATCTCATAACTTAAATTATCCAGTCTACATTCAGTGGGAGATGGATGAATTATAAGTTGATGCCTATATATTTAAGTAGTTCATCTGAGTTTTGGATAATTGTTTCTTAGACTTATGGGAACCATATTTGGTTGCTAAAAGGGAAGAAGACAATTTACAAAAGCATTCCAGTGGAAGAACGTAAAACTTAAATAAGAGACATAATGTTGACACTAGCATTTAATCAGCATAGAGATGCTGGTAATACCTGACAATATCCATTGCTTCTTTAAATCTGATGGAAGTCAAGTAGGCTGTTTAGATTAGAGGTTGTCATATTTTAGCAACAGCATCTTGATGGTAAATCATTGTGATGTTACCATTCATCGAAAACATAGTGGGACCCTGTGTTCACTAGTGAATATAAGAAGATAATGGTATACATAGATGTAACCCATTTGATGCATCCAAGTAATTGACTTGGGTTAATCCCACACCTAAAGTGTTATCCAAGAAGAGTGAAGGGAATAAAAAACATATATGCAATCATAGACAACTTCAAATACCGACTAGAGACAAAGGTGTTTCATGTTGATCATATGGAAACATGTTCTAGTGGTTATGTTGAAGATGATTTGGATAAAGTGAAATATTGTTGTCACCTTGCGGAAACAAGTTAGTTCACTTGGATGTAAGAGACCTGTATCCTTCATAGGATTAAGTTGAGGAAATGCTTAAGGCAATTTCCGAGGTTCTTACACATCCATAATATCCAGATTAAGTCTGGATTATGTGAAGCATTGTTGTCGCTTTGGGAAACAAGTATGTTCACATACAAATAAGAAGACCTTGATCCTTCGCAGGATTAAGTTGAGGAAATGTTTTGAAGCATGTTCCGAGGTGTTGCATATCCATTATATCCAAGTTGTGTCCATGGATAAAGTCGATAAAATTTGCATCTTATGGCTATAATCTTGCTTTGCGAGAAAATCAAAGGAATGAGTTTTCTAGAAAGCATAGATTGAGCCAGATACTCTTGTCAGGGCTAGTGGGAGCTTTATGTGTTCCTAGTAAAATATACTCAAATGAAAATAATGTCTTAATTTAGGGTTGTTCTCAACCTATTGATGGAATTATTGTTCTACGAGTACAAATATGAACATGAAGTAAAGTGGATTCTAAATTCAAGAAATACTGATGTATGTTCTTGATGTTCGACGAAAGTAGAATTGTCTTGAGTAAGTTATTACTGCAAAACAAACCTACACTAATAAAGCTGTCGATTTTAATCGAAGTTTTAGATATTCAAATATGTGATGTAGACACGACATTTAGATTTAAATGAGTGTCATTGACCCTATTGTGTACTTCGGTAACATTAAGGGTATGTCGACTCTAATAAACATGAGTGTCAGTGACTCTATTGTGAACTTCGGTTACATTGAGAGCATGTCGACTCTAATAATCATAAGTGTCATTTATCCTATTGTAGACTTCGGTAACATTGAGGATATGACGACTATGATAATATTATGTATGATCTCTTTGATAAACACTTTGCAAGTGGTTTAACAAGAGAATACAAAAGAGTACAAAGGGATATTATGTAGATGATCCCATAATTAAGCCATTGTCAAATTCTAGTGATGAATCTCATACTAGGTATAATAGCATTGTTCATGTTTATGACTAGGCTTGAATATCGTTTTAGTAAATGTTTGATTTACTTATAAGCTTTGGGAATGGTAAGCAGTACTTCTCACCGATGATTGTATCGATATATAGTGGAGACTATATATACCATTGACTTGGTTACCTTCATTGGTCTTTACTGTGTTTCATCTTAGCATGTTTAACCACTTCCCAGAATGTTTATACATTCTAAATTTCCACATCTAATCATTCTTCATGGGAAGGAAGCTTGAGTTAAGGCTGGGGTTAGGTGTTGGCTATGCATTAATCAAGGATTGAATGCATGAAACGCAACAGTAACCTGTGCTTGAAAGGAGTTTCAAGTGACTGGAAGACCCGCACCCGAGTTCACTTCATGGATCATGGTCAAAGAGTGACTCGGAAGGATAATATCATTACATCCTTCGACCCGAGATGTATGAATTACTATAGCATGAAACTTTCTTACTTTAGCTATTTCAAAACGTAGTTCGTAACTGGCTATTATAAAAGGAACAGTTAAGTAAGATAAGGTTCATGCTATGGGATTGTACAGTCAACAGAATTTGTTACTCTGATATGAGAGATATCCCTGGGCCCCTCGATGATTGGGCGCTGACACCAAAATAAGCATGGCCATGCGCAAAGGAATATTGGTTGAGAATCAGATATGTCCTTAAATTTTGGTCACCACCAATCAAGATCGAGAAACATAATCGTGAACGATCTGGAGATTGACATATTAATCCATGTCTCGTGTTCACAAGGATATCGCGACAAAAGGATGTTTGCTCACTTATCAAATAGGACCACTATTTTCTTTTGTAAGTTATGGTTTTCTGCAAAGAAGCAGAACCCATATTGACTTGGGGGCATTGATGCTTTTGCTAGAGGCCACTCTTTGTCTGTGGTTACATGGGTACGGTGCATTATGTGCAAGTGGGAGTTTGTTAGAAATATGCCCATTAATGCGCATACGCCATATAGACCGCTGCTGATAATGTATGGGCCTATTGGGTCATACACCGGGGTCTAACCTGACAGCAACTTAAGTTTAGGGACCAAATATGACAAAAGACAAAAGTTGACATTGCAGGCCGCGTTAGCGCCGCTAACTCTAAGGGTTACCGCCGCTACGGCTGCATGTACTTTGTGTCAAATCACTGACAGGTCGCGTTAGCGCCGCTAACCCTGCAGCTGGCTTTTTGTCAAATCACCACCCAAACTGGCCAATGCATGTGGAACATCTAGAATCCACTATAGCCGGTTGAGAGGGGTTAAACTCGAATCTGGAGACAGGAGAGTGTAAGGAGAATTCATTTTTCCTAGTTTTGTTTTCTCTCCTTCTTCTCTCTAACATACACACCTCTCTTTGGTGCTACTATGACCAAGTGAGAGCATTAGAGAGTGTTCCAGAATATTGGTCTCATATAGTTGATGTTCCGAGGTAGTATTCACCGTGAAGTACTACTATAGGCGAGCTAGCTCTCGAGGTTGGCGTGTTACCGGGGTACCACCCATTTGTTGATCCGCGGTTTTCGTTCTTGGAGGATCACCATCAAAACACCCACCATTTCTGGAGCTAAGGAGAAAGGTATAACCACCTCTTTGCTTTCCTTGTTGCATTTCTTGAACATAAAGTTTGGTCCATTTTGGGATTTCTTGATTTTATGCTTTGATAGCTTGTACCTTGGGCTTTATTATGTTGTACTTTGCTTCCGTTGCGTTCCCTGGAAACCTCAACACCTTCTTCTATGTATCAGGTTGGAATGTTTATTAACTATGAAGATAATGAAAAGAACACTATGTTTGGTTATCTGTGTGTTGAGTTTCAGTCAAATATTTAAAGAGAAAAGAAGCTAAAAATAGAAATAAAATCACTAAAAGAGATGTTGAGTCTTAATGTAACACCGCAAAAATACAAGCCATATTTTTTTTTAAATCACAGCGGAAGTAATACGTTATAAAACTAAAAAGGAATTAACATTAAAAGTTAAAACCAACACTGTACAAACATACAGTACTTCCTTTAGTGTTACAAAACATTTCTTAAAGTATGGCTCATCATTCTAAAACCCAAAATATCAGAGCTACGGTCAAACTTTCCCTGTACACAAAAGCTGCAACCTACCGTGCCCTCTAAACCTGAAACAGAGAGTTAGGGTGGGGAATTAGCACAAAGCTAAGTGAATGAAAATCAAGCCACAAGCAATTAAAGCAGAACCACAACGATCATAAGAACAGTTTATCTCAAATATCAAAGGACCGGCGGCTCTGCCGAGCCTACGACCAATGCTGGCCATAGCAATGATCTACCGATAGCCATCTGCTAACTGGCACAGTTAAACCCCCTCTGCTACAACAAATGCAACAGAGGATCTAAAACTGCCTAACCAGAAGCAACTGACCCAGCCCAAAACCACGCTTAGCTGACCTCTGCCACAAACATCATGAGCACAATTTCATGCCTTGATACTCATATCTTGGACACAATTTTAATAATCATCACATAACCAATCAAACAATCATATCATACTAATCAGTCTATCGCATGATTAATCGTATAAAATCCAAGTAACCATAACAGTTACAACAAAAACCACTGGTGCATTAAAGTCCACTCACCTGTGTTCTCCAACACCACACTCAGTATTCTAATTTCACTAAGCCTTCTCGTTTCCTGAAACACATCATAACTTAGTCAGTAATTGGGATTACATTCCAATTTACAAAAGCGACAACTCTCATTGGCTACACGCAATAAAATTACAGAATTAACGTCTGAATCACTACGCACGTAATGGAGTCACTACGCACGTAGTGGACTCCACTTCGCACGTATTGAACTTTCAAACTCACGAAGTGGCTAACCCACTTCGCATGCAATGGGCACTGGTACGCACGTAGTGGACTACACTCCGTGCGACCAAAACTCATCGACTTCATCTTCTTCCATGAGCACTACGCACGCAATGGAGTCACTACGCACGTAATGGACTCCACTTTGCAAGGCCAAACCACAACATTCAAGAACTTCCTAATCAAAACCCGACATAAACAACAAAACACACCTCTTGCTCGAAAACCAAACGTTAACCCTCGCTTAGAACTCGAAAACAGTATTACGGACTCAAGTTTGAGTAAGAGTGGTTTTTTATTGGTTCTTTTCTCTCTTCTCTTATGCAGCCAACAAATGAGAACACACATATCAAAAGCTATATATATATAGGTCAAGACTGAACATATTACACTACACAGTGCAAATACTGATATCTGAGATACAGAAACCTAAATAAAGCGGTCCTACTCAAGTCAAAAACAAGCAACGAGGTGTTATTCGGGACCCTCGTATAAAAACGAATCATATGGTACCAATATCATATGAAAAATATTAAACTAATATTTTTTACCTCTTACCTCGCGGTCCAATTTAAATACCAAGTAAGCATCAAATAAATATATAAATAAATAGCAAATAATTATAAACAATCAAAAATACCAATATAAACAATTAAATAACTTACCACCTCCACGAAACAACTAGGCTCTAAACGCGGGTGTTACAAATCTCTCCCCCTAAAGAAGATTCCGTCCCCGGAATCTCATCGCGCTCAAATAGGCTAGGGTAGCGGTTCCTCATGTCTGCCTCAGTCTCCCATGTTAAATCTGAACCCAAACTATGCTTCCATTTAATCAAAACCGTAGGAATCTCTTTCCTCCGAAGCTTCGTTGTTTTACGATCAACTATCTCAACTGGTTCTTCTATTAATCGCTTTTTCGAATCAACTTTCAGATCATGTACTGGGAGAATCTGACTTTCATCCTCAACATTACATTTACGTAAGTAACAGACATTAAAAGTATCATGAATACCCGCTAACTCTGGTGGAAGATCAAGAGTAACAGTCTGGTCGTTGACTATCTGTCGTATGCGAAACGGGCCAATGTATCGTGGAGCTAGTTTCCCACGTTTCCCAAAGCGAATAACCCCTTTCCACGGAGAAACTTTCAGATAAACCAACTCACCTTCAACAAACGTAACTGGTCTGTGGCGTGGATCTGCGTACATCTTTTGTCTGTCTCTGGCAACTTTCAACTTTTCCCGAGCAATAGCAACTTTCTCAGCCGTCATCTGAACAATATCGGGACCCGCAAACTGTTTCTCACCTGCCTCAAACCAACAAGTAGGAGTACGGCAGCGACGACCGTATAACATCTCATAAGGTGGCATACCAATACTCGAGTGATAAGAATTATTATACGCAAATTCAATCAAAGGCAAGTGTGAATCCCAAGACCCACCATATTCCAATACACAGGCGCGTAACATATCCTCAAGTGTCTGAATAGTACGCTCACTCTGACCGTCTGTCTGAGGATGATAAGCTGTACTCAAATTAACACGCGTCCCCAATGCATGATGTAAACTCCTCCAAAAGTTAGAAACAAATCTGGGATCTCGATCAGAAACAATAGAAAGAGGAATACCGTGCCGTGATACAATCTCATCGATGTACAACTGAGCTAATCTGCTGAGTGAAGCTGTCTCACTGGTGGCAAGAAAGTGAGCACTCTTCGTCAAACGGTCAACAATCACCCAAATTTTATCATGTTTCCGCTGGGTACATGGAAGTTTGGATACAAAATCCATCGTGATGTGTTCCCATTTCCACTCTGGTATCTCCAACTGTTTCAAAGACCCGTAAGGTTTCTGGTGCTCTGCTTTGACCTAAGCACAAATATGACACGTTCCCACAAACTTTGCAACATCTGTCTTCATAGTAGGCCACCAATACAACACTTTAAGATCGTTGTACATTTTCGTGCTACTAGGATGAACAGACAATCTTGACTTGTGAGCTTCTGCCAAAATCAAACCCCGAAGCTCTCCAAGCAATGACACCCACACACGAGACTGATAAGTCTTCAATCCGCGTGAATCATTAATCAAATCATCTTTTCTCTTCATCATAATCTCTAACTTCAGATTTTCATCTTTTAAAGCTTCTAACTGAGCAGATTTAAGCCTATCCACTAAGTCAGAAACGATCTCAACTCGCATAAATCGAATACTATCACTAGCTCCCTTGCGGCTCAAAGCATCTGCTACAACATTTGCTTTACCCGGGTGATATCGAATCTCACAATCATAATCCTTAATGAGTTCTAACCACCGTCTCTGCCGCATATTAAGTTCTTTCTGGGAAAATACATACTGCAGACTCTTATGATCAGTACAAATAACACATTTCGTACCATATAAGTAATGCCTCCACAGTTTCAACGCAAAGACTACAGCTGCAAGTTCTAAATCATGGGTTGGATAATTCTTCTCGTGTGGTTTCAATTGCCGTGAAGCATAAGCAATAACCCGATCATGCTGCATTAAAACACAACCCAAACCTGCAAAGGAAGCGTCACAGTATACTACAAATTCATCAGAACCATCAGGTAGTGCAAGAATAGGAGTCTGACATAATAGTTGTTTCAAAGTCTGAAAAGCTGTCTCCTGTTCATTATTCCACTTAAATGGCACATCTTTACGGGTTAATTTCGTTATAGGACTCGCAATTTTCGAAAAATATTTAATAAATCTGCGATAATAACCCACCAATCCCAGAAAACTTTTAATCTCAGATGATGTTTTAGGAGCACTCCAGTTCATAACTGCTTCAACTTTAGCCGGATCGACTTTAACCCCATCTTTACAGATAACATGCCCTAAAAATTGAATCTCCCGCATCCATAACTCACATTTAGAAAATTTTGCAAAAAGATGCTCCCGATTTAAAGTTTCTAAAACTTGCCTCAAATGAAGCTCGTACTCGGACTCAGTTTTAGAATAAACCAAGATGTCATTGATAAATACAATCACGAATTTATCCAAAAACGGCCGACAGACCCGATTCATTAAATCCATAAATACAGCAGGGGCGTTAGTTAAACCGAAAGGCATAACTAAAAACTCATAATGACCATATCTGGTACGGAAAGCGGTTTTAGGAACATCAGCATCAGAAACACGTACCTGGTGATAACACGAGCGCAGATCAATTTTAGAAAAATAAGAAGCACCCTGCAGCTGATCAAACAGATCATCAATTCTGGGTAAAGGGTATTTATTTTTAACCGTTCTCTTATTCAGCTCCCTGTAGTCAATACACATACGCAAAGTACCGTCTTTCTTTTTCACAAATAAAACCGGTGCACCCCACGGAGAAGAACTAGGACGAATAAAACCCCTGTCTAACAAATCCTGAGTCTGTGTCATCATCTCACGGATTTCAGAAGGAGCTAACCTGTAAGGAGCTTTAGCCACTGGGCTCGAACCTGGAATCAAATCAATCCTATATTCTACCTCACGAACCGGAGGCAACCCAGGTAATTCGTCGGGAAAAACTTCCGGGTATTCCGAAACCACCCGAATATTAGAAACAATCTGTTTCTCCTTTTTAACATCAACCACATGAGCAAGGTAAGATTCACACCCTTTAGCCAGAGATTTTCTAGCCTTCATATACGAGATAATAGGAAAAGCAGGTCTAACCCTCTCCCCGCGAGCCACTACGTATGACCCATCAGGTAAAGGAAATGAAATCAGTTTTCTATGGCATTTTATAACAGCTCGATTCTGACTCAACCAATCCATACCCATAACAGCATCAAAACCAACTATAGGCATTAACAGAAAAGAAACAGGAAAGCATGTACCATCAATATCAATTTCAGCCCCAGACACAGCCGTTGTGACTGGAACCGTTTTACCATCAGCTATCTCTACTACTAATGGAGCAGCAACATTTGAAGTAGGCAATTTCAATTTATCACAAAATGCCACAGAAATAAATGAACGATTGGCACCAGAATCAAATAACACACGTGCAGGTATAGAATTTATGAGAAACATACCCGTGATGACATCATCAGTAGCAGCAGCATCATCTACTGACATCCGGAATGCTCTACCCTCAGCTGACGGAGGGTTCTTCCTTTTCTGTCCTGAAGCGGACGAAGATCCCACAACCGATCCCGATACCGACCCAGTCCCCGATTTCTTACCCACACGGCACTCACCTACTCTGTGCCCCTCCTTTTGACAATTCCAACAAACACTCCTCTGAAATCTACAATTCTTCAATTCATGCCCAAACTGACCACAACACATACATCTGGCTGTCTGTAGGGTACAAAGTCCATGATGAAAAGACTTACATTTATTACACCACGGGGCTCTCTGAGTAGACCCACCAGATGTAAGCCTACGATTCTGACTGCTCTGACTCTGACCCTGTCCTTGACGTTGACTTCCCTGACCTCCTTGAGTTCCCTGCCGATGTTGTATATTAAAATAATCAAACCGGGATTTCTGTTGAGAGATTCTATCTTTATTCAACTTCTCCTTGGCTTGAGCATCACCCTCGGCTGACTTAGCTAGGGTAAAAGCTTGAGATAAAGTGCTAGCCCACCTTGTAGCACTCCTGTAATCTGGATGCAAAGCTCTCACAAAATGTTGAGCTCTTGAAGCTTCGTCCGGAGCCCATTGCTGTGCAAATCGTAACTTCTCATTAAATTGCCTAATCAATTCATCCACAGACATATTATCGGTCATCTGCAAATCCATGAACTCCTTCTTGATTCGTTCCATCTCAAAAGATCCACAGTATTGCTCACAAACCTTTCCCTCAAATTGCTCCCAAGTAATACTACTCATCTGCTGCTTTGTAAAATGACCTGTAATCGAATCCCACCATACCATGGCATCTCCTTTGAGTCTTTGAGTAGCATATAATACTCGCACTTTCTCCTCGCATTCCGCAGTATCCAAGGCCTTGGTCATCTCCCTCAACCAATTCAAAGTTTTATTGGGGTCCGTACTACCGCTATACTCTGAAGGTCTACAATCCATAAATTGCTTAAATTTATTATGTTGACCAAATCCTGGGTAGGGGTAATCTCCTGGTGCAGTAAATTGATAGATAATCGGCTGTTGTGTACCCTGTGAAGCAACAGTAGAATATGGAACAGAAAATGGTACTGAAAGTGGTGGTGTTGTTGACACTGTAGCAACAGCTGCTGTTGAAATCGGTGTTTGAGAATTCTGTATCAACCTCTGTTGTTCAAAGTTGTGAACTATTTCTCGAAGCTCCTGTAGTTCACTTTCAAGTTGAAATATATAATCATTCTGAGTTGTATCTATTTCTCTACCCGAGGTGTTGACTATTACTGGATTCTCTAAAACTGGAGTTGTAGAAGTTCCAGCCTGAGCAAGGGTCACAGGAATCTCGGTTGGGATCTCTTGACTTGCCATATCTGTTACAATCACATCACCTCCAAACTTATTAGACAACCGTTAGTACACACACACAACAAATCCAAACACTCTAATTCCCCCACAGGAAAGGTTTGACCAACCTCGAGCCAAGATTTGGGAATTGAACACTCTAAACGTGCTCGCATGCCAAACCAGGGCTCTGATACCAAATTGTAACACCGCAAAAATACAAGCCATATTTTTTTTAAATCACAGGGGAAGTAATACGTTATAAAACTAAAAAGGAAATAACATTAAAAGTTAAAACCAACACTGTACAAACATACAGTACTTCCTTTAGTGTTACAAAACATTTCTTAAAGTATGGCTCATCATTCTAAAACCCAAAATATCAGAGCTACGGTCAAACTTTCCCTGTACACAAAAGCTGCAACCTACCGTGCCCTCAAAACCTGAAATAGAGAGTTAGGGTGGGGAATTAGCACAAAGCTAAGTGAATGAAAATCAAGCCACAAGCAATTAAAGCAGAACCACAACGATCATAAGAACAGTTAATCTCAAATATCAAAGGACCGGCGGCTCTGCCGAGCCTACGACCAATGCTGGCCATAGCAATGATCTACCGATAGCCATCTGCTAACTGGCACAGTTAAACCCCCTCTGCTACAACAAATGCAACAGAGGATCTAAAACTGCCTAACCAGAAGCAACTGACCCAGCCCAAAACCACGCTTAGCTGACCTCTGCCACAAACATCATGAGCACAATTTCATGCCTTGATACTCATATCTTGGACACAATTTTAATAATCATCACATAACCAATCAAACAATCATATCATACTAAACAGTCTATCGCATGATTAATCGTATAAAATCCAAGTAACCATAACAGTTACAACTAAAACCACTGGTGCATTAAAGTCCACTCACCTGTGTTCTCCAACACCACACTCAGTATTCTAATTTCACTGAGCCTTCTCGTTTCCTGAAACACATCATAACTTAGTCAGTAATTGGGATTACATTCCAATTTACAAAAGCGACAACTCTCATTGGCTACACGCAATAAAATTACAGAATTAACGTCTGAATCACTACGCACGTAATGGAGTCACTACGCACGTAGTGGACTCCACTTCGCACGTATTGAACTTTCAAACTCACGAAGTGGCTAACCCACTTCGCACGCAATGGGCACTGGTACGCACGTAGTGGACTACACTCCGTGCGACCAAAACTCATCGACTTCATCTTCTTCCATGAGCACTACGCACGCAATGGAGTCACTACGCACGTAATGGACTCCACTTTGCAAGGCCAAACCACAACATTCAAGAACTTCCTAATCAAAACCCGACATAAACAACAAAACACACCTCTTGCTCGAAAACCAAACGTTAACCCTCGCTTAGAACTCGAAAACAGTATTACGGACTCAAGTTTGAGTAAGAGTGGTTTTTTTTTGGTTCTTTTCTCTCTTCTCTTATGCAGCCAACAAATGAGAACACACATATCAAAAGCTATATATATATAGGTCAAGACTGAACATATTACACTACACAGTGCAAATACTGATATCTGAGATACAGAAACCTAAATAAAGCGGTCCTACTCAAGTCAAAAACAAGCAACGAGGTGTTATTCGGGACCCTCGTATAAAAACGAATCATATGGTACCAATATCATATGAAAAATATTAAACTAATATTTTTTACCTCTTACCTCGCGGTCCAATTTAAATACCAAGTAAGCATCAAATAAATATATAAATAAATAGCAAATAATTATAAACAATCAAAAATACCAATATAAACAATTAAATAACTTACCACCGCCACGAAACAACTAGGCCCTAAACGCGGGTGTTACAAATCTCTCCCCCTAAAGAAGATTCCGTCCCCGGAATCTCATCGCGCTCAAATAGGCTAGGGTAGCGGTTCCTCATGTCTGCCTCAGTCTCCCATGTTAAATCTGAACCCAAACTATGCTTCCATTTAATCAAAACCGTAGGAATCTCTTTCCTCCGAAGCTTCGTTGTTTTACGATCAACTATCTCAACTGGTTCTTCTATTAATCGCTTTTTCGAATCAACTTTCAGATCATGTACTGGGAGAATCTGACTTTCATCCTCAACATTACATTTACGTAAGTAACAGACATTAAAAGTATCATGAATACCCGCTAACTCTGGTGGAAGATCAAGAGTAACAGTCTGGTCGTTGACTATCTGTCGTATGCGAAACGGACCAATGTATCGTGGAGCTAGTTTCCCACGTTTCCCAAAGCGAATAACCCCTTTCCACGGAGAAACTTTCAGATAAACCAACTCACCTTCAACAAACGTAACTGGTCTGTGGCGTGGATCTGCGTACATCTTTTGTCTGTCTCTGGTAACTTTCAACTTTTCCCGAGCAATAGCAACTTTCTCAGCTGTCATCTGAACAATATCGGGACCCGCAAACTGTTTCTCACCTGCCTCAAACCAACAAGTAGGAGTACGGCAGCGACGACCGTATAACATCTCATAAGGTGGCATACCAATACTCGAGTGATAAGAATTATTATACGCAAATTCAATCAAAGGCAAGTGTGAATCCCAAGACCCACCATATTCCAATACACAGGCGCGTAACATATCCTCAAGTGTCTGAATAGTACGCTCACTCTGACCGTCTGTCTGAGGATGATAAGCTGTACTCAAATTAACACGCGTCCCCAATGCATGATGTAAACTCCTCCAAAAGTTAGAAACAAATCTGGGATCTCGATCAGAAACAATAGAAAGAGGAATACCGTGCCGTGATACAATCTCATCGATGTACAACTGAGCTAATCTGCTGAGTGAAGCTGTCTCACTGGTGGCAAGAAAGTGAGCACTCTTCGTCAAACGGTCAACAATCACCCAAATTTTATCATGTTTCCGCTGGGTACATGGAAGTTTGGATACAAAATCCATCGTGATGTGTTCCCATTTCCACTCTGGTATCTCCAACTGTTTCAAAGACCCGTAAGGTTTCTGGTGCTCTGCTTTGACCTGAGCACAAATATGACACGTTCCCACAAACTTTGCAACATCTGTCTTCATAGTAGGCCACCAATACAGCAATTTAAGATCGTTGTACATTTTCGTGCTACTAGGATGAACAGACAATCTTGACTTGTGAGCTTCTGCCAAAATCAAACCCCGAAGCTCTCCAAGCAATGGCACCCACACACGAGACTGATAAGTCTTCAATCCGCGTGAATCATTAATCAAATCATCTTTTCTCTTCATCATAATCTCTAACTTCAGATTTTCATCTTTTAAAGCTTCTAACTGAGCAGATTTAAGCCTATCCACTAAGTCAGAAACGATCTCAACTCGCATAAATCGAATACTATCACTAGCTCCCTTGCGGCTCAAAGCATCTGCTACAACATTTGCTTTACCCGGGTGATATCGAATCTCACAATCATAATCCTTAATGAGTTCTAACCACCGTCTCTGCCGCATATTAAGTTCTTTCTGGGAAAATACATACTGCAGACTCTTATGATCAGTACAAATAACACATTTCGTACCATATAAGTAATGCCTCCACAGTTTCAACGCAAAGACTACAGCTGCAAGTTCTAAATCATGGGTTGGATAATTCTTCTCGTGTGGTTTCAATTGCCGTGAAGCATAAGCAATAACCCGATCATGCTGCATTAAAACACAACCCAAACCTGCAAAGGAAGCGTCACAGTATACTACAAATTCATCAGAACCATCAGGTAGTGCAAGAATAGGAGCCTGACATAATAGTTGTTTCAAAGTCTGAAAAGCTGTCTCCTGTTCATTATTCCACTTAAATGGCACATCTTTACGGGTTAATTTCGTTATAGGACTCGCAATTTTCGAAAAATCTTTAATAAATCTGCGATAATAACCCGCCAATCCCAGAAAACTTTTAATCTCAGATGATGTTTTAGGAGTACTCCAGTTCATAACTGCTTCAACTTTAGCCGGATCGACTTTAACCCCATCTTTACAGATAACATGCCCTAAAAATTGAATCTCCCGCATCCATAACTCACATTTAGAAAATTTTGCAAAAAGATGCTCCCGATTTAAAGTTTCTAAAACTTGCCTCAAATGAAGTTCGTGCTCGGACTCAGTTTTAGAATAAACCAAGATGTCATTGATAAATACAATCACGAATTTATCCAAAAACGGCCGACAGACCCGATTCATTAAATCCATAAATACAGCAGGGGCGTTAGTTAAACCGAAAGGCATAACTAAAAACTCATAATGACCATATCTGGTACGGAAAGCGGTTTTAGGAACATCAGCATCAGAAACACGTACCTGGTGATAACACGAGCGCAGATCAATTTTAGAAAAATAAGAAGCACCCTGCAGCTGATCAAACAGATCATCAATTCTGGGTAAAGGGTATTTATTTTTAACCGTTCTCTTATTCAGCTCCCTGTAGTCAATACACATACGCAAAGTACCGTCTTTCTTTTTCACAAATAAAACCGGTGCACCCCACGGAGAAGAACTAGGACGAATAAAACCCCTGTCTAACAAATCCTGAGTCTGTGTCATCATCTCACGGATTTCAGAAGGAGCTAACCTGTAAGGAGCTTTAGCCACTGGGCTCGAACCTGGAATCAAATCAATCCTATATTCTACCTCACGAACCGGAGGCAACCCAGGTAATTCGTCGGGAAAAACTTCCGGGTATTCCGAAACCACCCGAATATTAGAAACAATCTGTTTCTCCTTTTTAACATCAACCACATGAGCAAGGTAAGATTCACACCCTTTGGCCAGAGATTTTCTAGCCTTCATATACGAGATAATAGGAAAAGCAGGTCTAACCCTCTCCCCGCGAGCCACTACGTATGACCCATCAGGTAAAGGAAATGAAATCAGTTTTCTATGGCATTTTATAACAGCTCGATTCTGACTCAACCAATCCATACCCATAACAGCATCAAAACCAACTATAGGCATTAACAGAAAAGAAACAGGAAAGCATGTACCATCAATATCAATTTCAGCCCCAGACACAGCCGTTGTGACTGGAACCGTTTTACCATCAGCTATCTCTACTACTAATGGAGCAGCAACATTTGAAGTAGGAAATTTCAATTTATCACAAAATGCCACATAAATAAATGAACGATTGGCACCAGAATCAAATAACACACGTGCAGGTATAGAATTTATGAGAAACATACCCGTGATGACATCATCAGTAGCAGCAGCATCATCTACTGACATCCGGAATGCTCTACCCTCAGCTGACGGAGGGTTCTTCCTTTTCTGTCCTGAAGCGGACGAAGATCCCATAACCGATCCCGATACCGACCCAGTCCCCGATTTCTTACCCACACGGCACTCACCTACTCTGTGCCCCTCCTTTTGACAATTCCAACAAACACTCCTCGGAAATCTACAATTCTTCAATTCATGCCCAAACTGACCACAACACATACATCTGGCTGTCTGTAGGGTACAAAGTCCATGATGAAAAGACTTACATTTATTACACCACGGGGCTCTCTGAGTAGACCCACCAGATGTAAGCCTACGATTCTGACTGCTCTGACTCTGACCCTGTCCTTGACGTTGACTTCCCTGACCTCCTTGAGTTCCCTGCCGATGTTGTATATTAAAATAATCAAATCGGGATTTCTGTTGAGAGATTCTATCTTTATTCAACTTCTCCTTGGCTTGAGCATCACCCTCGGCTGACTTAGCTAGGGTAAAAGCTTGAGATAAAGTGCTAGCCCACCTTGTAGCACTCCTGTAATCTGGATGCAAAGCTCTCACAAAATGCTGAGCTCTTGAAGCTTCGTCCGGAGCCCATTGCTGTGCAAATCGTAACTTCTCATTAAATTGCCTAATCAATTCATCCACAGACATATTATCGGTCATCTGCAAATCCATGAACTCCTTCTTGATTCGTTCCATCTCAAAAGATCCACAGTATTGCTCACAAACCTTTCCCTCAAATTGCTCCCAAGTAATACTACTCATCTGCTGCTTTGTAAAATGACCTGTAATCGAATCCCACCATACCATGGCATCTCCTTTGAGTCTTTGAGTAGCATATAATACTCGCACTTTCTCCTCGCATTCCGCAGTATCCAAGGCCTTGGTCATCTCCCTCAACCAATTCAAAGTTTTATTGGGGTCCGTACTACCGCTATACTCTGAAGGTCTACAATCCATAAATTGCTTAAATTTATTATGTTGACCAAATCCTGGGTAGGGGTAATCTCCTGGTGCAGTAAATTGATAGATAATCGGCTGTTGTGTACCCTGTGAAGCAACAGTAGAATATGGAACAGAAAATGGTACTGAAAGTGGTGGTGTTGTTGACACTGTAGCAACAGCTGCTGTTGAAATCGGTGTTTGAGAATTCTGTATCAACCTCTGTTGTTCAAAGTTGTGAACTATTTCTCGAAGCTCCTGTAGTTCACTTTCACGTTGAAATATATAATCATTCTGAGTTGTATCTATTTCTCTACCCGAGGTGTTGACTATTACTGGATTCTCTAAAACTGGAGTTGTAGAAGTTCCAGCCTGAGCAAGGGTCACAGGAATCTCGGTTGGGATCTCTTGACTTGCCATATCTGTTACAATCACATCACCTCCAAACTTATTAGACAACCGTTAGTACACACACACAACAAATCCAAACACTCTAATTCCCCCACAGGAAAGGTTTGACCAACCTCGAGCCAAGATTTGGGAATTGAACACTCTAAACGTGCTCGCATGCCAAACCAGGGCTCTGATACCAAATTGTAACACCGCAAAAATACAAGCCATATTTTTTTTTTAAATCACAGCGGAAGTAATACGTTATAAAACTAAAAAGGAAATAACATTAAAAGTTAAAACCAACACTGTACAAACATACAGTACTTCCTTTAGTGTTACAAAACATTTCTTAAAGTATGGCTCATCATTCTAAAACCCAAAATATCAGAGCTACGGTCAAACTTTCCCTGTACACAAAAGCTGCAACCTACCGTGCCCTCAAAACCTGAAATAGAGAGTTAGGGTGGGGAATTAGCACAAAGCTAAGTGAATGAAAATCAAGCCACAAGCAATTAAAGCAGAACCACAACGATCATAAGAACAGTTTATCTCAAATATCAAAGGACCGGCGGCTCTACCGAGCCTACGACCAATGCTGGCCATAGCAATGATCTACCGATAGCCATCTGCTAACTGGCACAGTTAAACCCCCTCTGCTACAACAAATGCAACAGAGGATCTAAAAATGCCTAACCAGAAGCAACTGACCCAGCCCAAAACCACGCTTAGCTGACCTCTGCCACAAACATCATGAGCACAATTTCATGCCTTGATACTCATATCTTGGACACAATTTTAATAATCATCACATAACCAATCAAACAATCATATCATACTAAACAGTCTATCGCATGATTAATCGTATAAAATCCAAGTAACCATAACAGTTACAACTAAAACCACTGGTGCATTAAAGTCCACTCACCTGTGTTCTCCAACACCACACTCAGTATTCTAATTTCACTGAGCCTTCTCGTTTCCTGAAACACATCATAACTTAGTCAGTAATTGGGATTACATTCCAATTTACAAAAGCGACAACTCTCATTGGCTACATGCAATAAAATTACAGAATTAACGTCTGAATCACTACGCACGTAATGGAGTCACTACGCACGTAGTGGACTCCACTTCGCACGTATTGAACTTTCAAACTCACGAAGTGGCTAACCTACTTCGCACGCAATGGGCACTAGTACGCACGTAGTGGACTACACTTCGTGCGACCAAAACTCATCGACTTCATCTTCTTCCATGAGCACTACGCACGCAATGGAGTCACTACGCACGTAATGGACTCCACTTCGCACGGCCAAACCACAACATTCAAGAACTTCCTAATCAAAACCCGACATAAACAACAAAACACACCTCTTGCTCGAAAACCAAACGTTAACCCTCGCTTAGAACTCGAAAACAGTATTACGGACTCAAGTTTGAGTAAGAGTGGTTTTTTTTTTGTTCTTTTCTCTCTTCTCTTATGCAGCCAACAAATGAGAACACACATATCAAAAGCTATATATATATAGGTCAAGACTGAACATATTACACTACACAGTGCAAATACTGATATCTGAGATACAGAAACCTAAATAAAGCGGTCCTACTCAAGTCAAAAACAAGCAACGAGGTGTTATTCGGGACCCTCGTATAAAAACGAATCATATGGTACCAATATCATATGAAAAATATTAAACTAATATTTTTTACCTCTTACCTCGCGGTCCAATTTAAATACCAAGTAAGCATCAAATAAATATATAAATAAATAGCAAATAATTATAAACAATCAAAAATACCAATATAAACAATTAAATAACTTACCACCGCCACGAAACAACTAGGCCCTAAACGCGGGTGTTACACTTAAAGATGAGAAACTGAAACTAATGACAAAACTAGAAGATGATTTAGCTAATCAAAAGATACTTAATCAGATCTTGGTAAAAGAAACCAATGAAGCAACCATAAAGTTTAATGACCTACAAAAAGTAGTTAAATCTTGGTGTGTTTCTGCTGAAAAGACCACGCAGTGTGTCAATGAGCAAATTCTTAAACAAGTTCAAGCTATTATTGGCGAAAATTATTCACAAGCTGCTAATTGTGTTGATTTTAGTAAGGACATAAATATCTTAGAAAAAACTGATATTTTACCTCTTACCTTTCAAAAGATAGTAAAAGGAAAAAGTATTATCACTAACAGATTTGTCAAAAGTAAATGTACTAAGCTAAAGGACATAACAACTTCAAAAGTTATTGTAAATTCTATTGTTCCGTCAGAAAGTAAAAGTACTGAAAATTTAATGTTAAAGGAAGCAAGTAAAGGAATTGAATCATTTGTTGATACCAAAGAGACATTATGTTGTCAAACCTTGAAAGATGACACATTAAATATAAGTGCTCAACTGACTGACATTTCATTAGCTGATGATCCTCTGTAACACCCTCTTACCCGACCTAGAATTATGATGTAATTAATTAAGTTAATAGTTGGGATTTAATTTAATTACGTGAATTATTTGATTATATGTTTAAATTGATAATTAATGTGATAATAATTGGTTTTATTATTATTTGATAAATAATTAAAGTTAAATTATGATAGTGGGGATGAGGTGTCTCGGTTTTGAGACACATAACCCCAACATTGCCATTAGCATCACAATTACATGCAATTAATTAAAAATCAATTGTGTGTGTGTGTGTTTGTGTATCTTCGGCCGAGAAGAGAAGAAGAGAAGAAGAAACATTCAACAAATTGTTATTTCACCTTGCATGTTTAACTAAATCATTGAAGAATTGACCCATAAGGTTAGATTACTGAATTGTAGTTGTAAGTGATGAATTATATTCGGTTTTGAATATATATGTATAATTCCGATTGCTTCTTGATGATTAATAGATGTTTATAAATCGAATGCATGTTAGATTTTATGATCTATATATGTTGTTTATAAGCTTAGAATGATTTCTGGAAACTTAGAACTCTTGCATGTTTAAAATCAGTAAGATTTGAGTTAAAAATTGAAAATGGGCAAGAACTTATGAATGTATCGTAATTAACATGGATTAGGCGGAATGGGTGATGAATCCGAGCAAATTGATAGGAATTGTATTAAATTCCGATAAAATATGAACTGTTGGCCTTAACATATTTCTCGGAATTGATTTTATCGGAATTGTCTATTTTTCTCAAGAATTGGACATTCTCTCGGAATATGATAAATGCCCTAACACTTTTATCGGAATTCAATTTGATCGGAATGTGCCATATTTTCGGAATTATACCTTTACTAAGAATGAGATCTATCGGAATCCTATTTACCCAGAATTGATATATGCCTTTTCTCGGAATGTGCCTTTTTCTCGGAATGTGCCTTTTTCTCGGAATGTGCCTTTGCTCGGAATGTGCATTTGCTCCGAATTAAACTATGATTTCATCAGAATTGGTGTTAATCGGAATTACTCATTACTCGGAATTGGATATAATCGGAATTGGCCTTTCACTCGGAATTCGACTTTGATCAGAAATGGATTTAATCGGATTTTGAGATTTTAAGAGTTATTATTAACAATCAAACTATGATTTGATATACATGATATATATGAGAATATAACATGTGATGTATGAATAATTATGATATTTATTATGAGTCAGTATTATGAATTGAATACTGACTTGTGTTAACTTAATCTCAGGAACTAAGAAGACTCAGTGAATTAATCAACTGAGTGTGATCTTTCAGTGCTGACTATGGTGAGTGGACCTATATCTTCAGATATAGAGGATATGATATCCTAATTGTTATGATGCTCTTGTTTGAACTGTATACATGTTGTGGTGGAGATCAGCGTGGGGGATTTTCGGCTGGGTCTGGTTTAGGGATATATAGTATTAGCACAATGCTTGATTTGCATTTGTTGTAGTTAAGAGTGCTAATAATGTTGTCCATGAAACTGGGCCATCGGTAAACCTTGGTTTTGGCCGACCTTGGTTGTAGGTGCTTGCAACACCGCCGGTTCTCCTATTGATGAGCTTATGTTTTGGGTATGTTTGCCTTGTATATGTGTTTAGATATTTGCTCCCTCACTTAGTTTTGTGCTAATTCCCTACTAGATTGTTTTGCAGATACCCCGTGGTGAGTTTCAGATGTTGATGACTGGGAATATGGACAGACCAAAAACTCTGATGTCCAAGTTTTTGTGTAGAGCCTCTTTTGGAAATTTAACACTGTAGTTGTTTTGTATATCAAATATGATCAAATGTTTTCACTTATTATGTATTTCAAAAGTAATTATATGTTATTAGCTTCCACGTGCTTTATAATATATGTTTAAAAAGTGTAGTGTTACAATATGGTATCAGAGCCCTGGTTTGAGGATTTGCATGAATGATTTGTGCAATACTCAATTGAGGCTCTGGTCAGTCCAGTATTCCCAGGGTGGGTAATTAGTAGTGTAGCTTTGAGGGGAGTTAGTGTGTTTATACTAACGGATTTTATCTAACAATTGGTGAGATGCTGTGTATAGAACAGAAATGACTGATAACGTGAATCCGACAGCTACCCCTACGTCCCCTAGAAGGAACAACTTGTCCTCTACAACAATTAATGATCAGCAAAACCGAGCTGTAACCTCTCATAATGGTGAATCTGATCAACAGTATTATGTCCTACAATTGGAAGACACTCTGCAAACTTTGAGAGATCGAGTTCAGGATTTGGAACAGCAGCAACATCATACTCAGTCTTCTCAGCCAACCCGGACTATTCACATGCCCCGAGAATCAGCTGTGTTTACCCAATCCATACCACCTCCTGTTTATTCAGTTGCACCCTTCAGTACAGTGTCAACACCGTTTGGATCCTTACCATATATGTCTTTTCCACCCGTATCACAACCCCAGCAACAGCAGCAACCTCAACAGAAGAATTTCTTCATTCCTTGGTATCCAAATCAGAGAGGTTTTAGATCGAAGTGTCAATATAAAGATTTCATGGATTGCCAGCCACCTGAGTATCATGGAAGCTCGGATCCTACAGTTACTTTGAATTGGTTGAGAGAGAATTTCAAAGCTTTAGATGCTTGTAACTGTGAAGAAAGTGATAGAGTGAAGTTTGCAACTCGGAGGTTAAAAGGTCAAGCTGCAACATGGTGTGATTCTTTAACCGCTCATTTATCCAGAGAGATTGTGAACTCTGTAACACGGGATCAATTTCAGAACAAGTTCTGTGAACATTTCTGCAACTCCTTTGACTTAGCCAAGGTAAAAAGGGATTTTCTGAATCAGACCCAGGATGATAAGATGTCGGTGGATGAACTGATCTCCAAGTTTAATAAAAAGCTGAGGTTTGCTAAACAGTGGGTACCAGATGAACCATCACAGATAGTTCATTTTGTTCAGGCACTGTTGCCTGAGTATCGGGGTGACACCCGTATGGAAACATCATTGGTACAAGCTTTTACGATAGCCAGGGCCGCAGAAGGTGATGTAAAAGCCAGAGAAAGATTGAATCGTGAGAAAGGATCATTTCACAAGTCTGGTGGAAATCAGGGTAAATGTAAGTGGCAGGGAAATCAGAACCGTGAAGATCAGAAATTTAAGAGTTCAGGATTGAATCAGGGAAAGCCATTGTGTGGACCTTGCAAGTCTCGTAATACAGGTCCATGCACATCACAGACTAGACGGTGTGTAAGATGTGGAGAGTTTGGGCATGAGCCTGCTAACTGTAGGTTCAAGACAAATGTTTGTTGGAATTGTCACGAAGAAGGTCACCGATCTGGAGCTTGTTCTAAGCAGAGGTCAACAGGGACGAGGCAGGGGGTAGCCAATGTCGGGGGATCGTCTTCTGCAGGTCAGAAGAGAAAGGCTGCACCTTCTGCGGAAGGGAGAGCCTTCAAGATGACGGTTACTGAGGCTACCGAGAACAGTGATGAGATCACGGGTATGTTTATTGTAAACTCTGTGCCTGCCCGTGTGTTATTTGATTCTGGTTGAAATAAATCATTTATATCTGTAGCTTTATGTGACAAACTGAAACTGCCTGCTTCTGTGATTACTACTCCTTTAGAAGTAGAGATAGCAGATGGTAAGATAGTTCCTGTAACTTCTTTTGTGACTGGGGTGTCGATAGGCATTGATGGTACTAGTTTACCTGTAGACTGTTTGCTGATGCCTATACCGGGGTTTGACTTAGTACTAGGCATGGATTGGTTAAGTCACCATAGAGCTAGTATCCAGTGCCACATGAAACTGATTACTATTCCTTTGGTTGACGGGTCGCATGTCATGGCTCGTGGGGATAGATCTCGATCTTCTTTTCCAATCATCTCGTTTATGAAGGCTAGAAAATCTCTAGCCAAAGGGTGTGTGTCTTTTCTGGCCTACGTCATTGATGTGAAGAAGGAGAAGCAACCTGTTACCGATGTTCGTGTTGTCTCCGAGTATCCAGAGGTATTTCCAGATGATCTGCCGGGATTACCACCTGTACGGGATGTTGAGTATAAGATAGATTTGGTACCGGGTACTACACCGATTGCTAAAGCTCCGTATCATTTAGCTCCTTCAGAGATCCGAGAGATGATGAACCAGATTCAAGAGTTGATATACAAGGGGTTTATTCATCCGATTTCTTCACCGTGGGGTGCACCGGTATTGTTTGTAAAGAAGAAAGATGGAACTCTCCGTATGTGTATTGATTACATGGATTTGAATAAGAGAACTATCAAGAACAAGTATCCTTTGCTCAGAATTGATGATTTGTTTGACCAACTACAAGAGGCTTCGTACTTCTCAAAGATTGATCCGAGATCAGGGTATCACCAAGTCAGAGTGGCAGAGGAGGATATACCAAAGACTGCTTTCCGTACTCGATATGGTCATTACGAATTCCTCGTGATGCCATTTGGTTTGACGAATGCACCTGCTGTATTCATGGATTTGATGAATCGTGTTTGCCGACAATTTTTAGATAAGTTTGTAATTGTGTTTATTGATGATATCTTAGTATATTCAAAGACAGAGGATGAACATGATCTACATTTAAGATAGGTACTTGAAATTTTAAAGCAACACAAGTTATATGCCAAATTTTCGAAATGCGAATTCTGGTTGCGTGAAGTTCAGTTTCTAGATCATGTAATATGTCAAGATGGTATCAAAGTGGATCCGTCCAAGATTGAAGCCGAGATGAATTGGAGCTCTCCGAAAACACCAACCGAGATAAAGAGTTTTCTTGGATTAACGGGTTATTATCGCAGGTTTATTAAAGATTTTTCTAAGCTTGCCGGTCCATTGACTAAGTTGAGAAGAAAAGATGTTCAGTTTCAGTGGGGTTCAGCTCAGGAAAGTGCTTTTCAGACTCTGAAACAGTTGTTGTGTCAAGTTCCTGTTCTTTCTTTACCTGAGGGTTCAGAAGATTTTGTGGTATACTGCGATGCTTCTCATGCCGGGTTGGGTTGTGTTTTGATGCAGAGGGGTAAAGTGATTGCATATGCTTCTAGACAGTTGAAACCAAACGAACGAAACTACATAACTCATGATTTGGAATTAGCAGCAGTGGTATTTGCTCTGAAATTGTGGAGACACTATTTGTATGGAACCAAGTGTACGATCTGCACCGATCATAAAAGTCTTCAGTATGTGTTTACTCAGAAAGAATTCAACATGAGAGAACGTCGTTGGTTGGAGTTGATCAAAGATTATGATTGTGACATTTAGTATCACCCAGGGAAAGCTAATGTGATTGCTGATGCACTTAGTAGAAAAGGATCTTCAGATATAGTGAAATTCATGCGCTTGGAAATCAAGTCTGATTTAGTGGATCAACTTTTGGAAGCACAGCTTGAAGCTTTGAAAGATAAAAATTTGAAGGATGAAGTAATGGTTAAACGACAACATGAATTAGCTACCGACTCGCGTGGTTTGAGGGTTTATCATACACGTGTTTGGGTACCGAAATTTGGAAACTTGAGGGAGTTAATATTGAACGAGGCTCATAAATCCAGATTGTCAATACATCCAGGTAGTACGAAGATGTATCATGATTTGAAGACTCGTTATTGGTGGCCATCAATAAAAATGGATATTGCTCGATTCGTTGAGACATGTCATATTTGTGCTCAGGTTAAAGCAGAACATCAGAAACCGTATGGATCATTGAAACAGTTAGAAATACCTGAATGGAAGTGAGATCATATTATGATGGATTTTGTAACTAAACTTCCACGAAGTCAGAGGGGTCATGATATGATTTGGGTAATAGTTGACAGATTAACCAAGAGTGCACATTTTCTTGCTACTGCTGAAACAGCTTCTTTGAGTAAATTGGTGCAACTATATATTGATGAGATAGTATCAAGACATGGAGTTCCGTTATCTATTGTTTAAGATCGAGATTCGAGGTTTGTGTCTAACTTCTGTAATAGATTGCAACAAGAATTGGGATCTAGAGTTAATTTAAGTACAGCCTATCATCCACAGACAGATGGTCAATCAGAAAGAACAGTTCAAACTTTAGAGGATATGCTTCGAGCATGTGTGTTAGAGTTTGGAGGTTCATGGGATTCGCATTTGCCATTGGTTGAGTTTGCGTACAACAATTCCTATGACTCCAGTATTGGCATGCCGCCGTATGAGATGTTGTATGGTCGACCTTGTAGAACCCCGACTTGTTGGTTAGAGGCTGGTGAAAAGCAATTTGCAGGGCTTGATATAGTATAGATGACAGCTGATAAGGTTGCTATTGCTCGGGATAAACTAAAAGCTGCAAGGGATAGACAGAAAATGTATGCTGACCCGTGTCGTCGACCGCTGTCGTTTGTTGAAAGGGAAATGGTCTACTTGAAAGTATCACCGTGGAAAGGAGTAATTCGTTTTGGTAAATGGGGAAAGTTGGCTCCCTGATACATTGGTCCTTTCAGAATCAAACATATAGTTAATGATCAGACTGTTGCTTTGGATCTTCCAGGTGAATTGGCGGGTATTCACGACACTTTCAATGTTTGTTATCTGCGAAAGTGCAATGTAGAGGATCAAACACAGGTTCTACCGATACAAGATCTTCATGTGGATATTAACCAGAAACTTATTGAGGAACCAGTTGAACTGCTGGATCGTAAAGTGACAAAGTTAAGGAAAAAGCAGATACCGATGGTTTTGGTCAAATAGAAGCACAGTTTGGGTTTAGACTTAACTTGGGAAACCGAAGCAGATATGAGAGCTCGTTACCCTTTTCTGTTTGAGCGCGAAGAGATTCCGAGGACGGAATCTTCTTAAGGGGGTAGATTTGTAACACCCTCTTACCCGACCTTGAATTATGAGGTAATTAATTATGTTAATAGTTAGGATTTAATTTAATTACGTGAATTATTTGATTATATGTTTAAATTGATAATTAATGTGATAATAATTGGTTTTATTATTATTTGATAAATAATTAAAGTTAAATTATGATAGTGGGGATGAGGTGTCTCGGTTTTGAGACACATAACCCCAACATTTCCATTATGTTGGGAAATTAGCTAAGACATTAAGACTGTTCAACATGCAAAGTTGAAACTGTTAGAAGAAGTGTTGAAGAAACAGTTTAGAACTGTTAGATGAAAATATGAAAACAGTTGTGAATAACAGTTGTTGTGGGCATTACAACTGTTAGTACAAAGTTCAGAACTGTTAGTATAAACTTCTACAACTGTTTGAAGACCTTGAAGCCGAAAACTGTTAGAAGAATCAAAACTGTTGCATCCAATAAACAGTTTCGGTTGAGCTAAATATGGAAAACCCTATCTTTGAAGATATCTCGAAATATTTGGAAGATCATCAAGATTATATCAGAAGATAGAAGATTATCTAACTGTCAACAAATCAAGGAAGATCAAGGAGTATATAAATACTAGATTAGAATTTATATTTCATACGTACTCATTGTTTAAGTTTTGCATTCGTTCTTTCAAGTTGTAATTTGCTTTCAGAATAGTGCTAAGCCTCTAAGTTTCTCTTTGAAACCCAAGAACAATCTGTGTTCTTCGTCTAACATAATAAGTTAGATTGGGGGTGAAGCTTGCTATTGTAATCATTCTGGTTAATCAATAAAACTACTGTTTGATTGAATTGCTTTGTGTTCAAAACCTTCTTTAATCAATTAAGTGTGATTCCGCAACTTCTTAGTTGATTGTGATCATAGTTAAAGATTAACTTTTATTCAACTCTGATTTATTATTCAAAAGTTAGTTCTTGTTATTTGATATAATCTATATCCTATCCTGACAAGTGGTATCAGAGCCTTATCATTAAGGTTCCTTTGATCACCAGTTGAAGGTTTTACTTCAATCTTGCTTTGTTCTTTAAAACTGTTTTCAAATTACTTTGTTTCAATGGATTCTGGTGGATCTTCGGATAACAATGGCTCTGGGTCAAATATTCGTGTTCCCATGCTCAAACCAACTTATTTTGAGAAGTGGAAACTGAGAATCAAGCAGCATGTCCAATTAATGGACTATGCTGATTGGGAAATCATTGAAACTATTCCCACTACCCTTGTTGATCTGGATGAGACTGGAAAACCAAAGAAGAAGCCACCACCAATGAAAGATGCTGAAAAGAAGGAGAGAATGATTGAGATGAAAGCTCTCAGCATCCTCCAGATTGCAATTCCCAATGAGTATCAACATCAATTCAAGAAATTTGATGATGATCATGAACTTTGGAATGCTCTGGAAAAGAGGTTTGCTGGGAATGCTAGCTCTAAGAGAAACCAAAGAGATCTCCTTAAACAAGCCTATGAGAAGTTCACCAGTGGAAAGAATGAGAGCATCACCCAAATCTTTGATAGGTTTTACAAGCTGGTAATCCAACTAGAGAGTGCTAAGGTTAGGATTGATCAAGATGAGATAAATAGAAAGTTTCTTAGGTCTCTAGGTGATGAATGGAATGTGTTTGCTGCACAATGGAGGACTAAGGATTCCCTTGAAGACATAGAGTTAGATGATCTCTATAATAGTTTGATAGTGTTTGACGGAGAGATAGAGGGAAAAATAAAAACTGTTGTACCTAGCCACAATGCTGCTCTCCTGTCATCCTCAGGTATGGAATCAAACCATTCATTAACAAACTCTATTGATAGTAGTGTAGGTACTAGTTCTGCTGTTGGACTAGATGTGAACACTCCAGATGCTGTGCTTGAAGCTTTTCTTGCCAGCCATGCACATTCAACCCTCACCAATGAGGATCTTGAACAAGTGCACCCTAATGATCTTGAGGAGATGGATCTCAAATGGCAGATGGCCATGCTTACTGTTAGAGCAAAGAGGTTCATAAAAAGGACTGGAAGGCAAAACATGAATTTCAGAACTGATGGCAAGGCTGGATTTGACAAGTCAAAGGTGAGATGTTTCAAGTGTCAACAGTTTGGCCACTTTGCAAGAGAGTGCAGATCTGGTGGACAAGTCCAGAATCAAGGTCAGAGGCTAACTCAGAATCAAACCTCATCAGCATTGGTCTCACAAGAAGGCCATGGGTTTGATTGGAGTGATCAAGCAGAGGAGGCTACAAACAACAAAGCTTTGATGGCATTGACTGACTCCTCCATCAAGTTGGATTCACCAGAAACTGAGGACATTCAGGTATCTTCTAAACTATGTCCTGGTGAATGTAGAGTTATTGTTAAAAGGTTTAGATAGCACAATAAGAAAATGTGTGCTGCTCTAAGCAAAATGGAGGAGAGGAGATATGAATCAAGTGAAGTCATTGAAAGCTTTGAAAAAAAAATAAAAGATTATCAAGCCAATGAACTGCAAATGGATTATGATAGAAAATATCATAAGTGGGAAAAAGAGCAGCTTCAAGAGGAGATTGATAGTCTGAAAAAAAAGCTAAGTGAGAAGGAAAGCAAGGTTGATGAATTAACCAAGAAGTTGGAGGGGGTGGACATTGATCTGAGTATGTTCAAGGCAGCCAACCTTAAACTTGAAACCTTGTTACAATCTCAAGTTAGGGACAAGGTGAAAACTGGCCTAGGATACAAACAAACCCCACCTCCATACAACGAAAACTACATAACTCCAATGTCAGAGGTAGCTGACAGGTTTGTTAATGAACCTTTGGAAGATGGACTTAAGTCAGCTGATCCAAAGTTTGAGAGTTATGAAGATGGAGTTCTTTCAGAAAAAAGTGATGAAGATAATGAGGGAGTTGTTGAGAAGGATGAAGTTATTCCATATGAAAATCACATCTGTTGTGAGCCCATTCCTATAAAATCAGGTTTACAACCTGTGGTGTTTGTAAAAGCATCCACTGAACCTCTCACTAATGAGCCAAAACCCTCAAAAGCTGTTAACTTCATAACAAGTTTCACAACTGTTGCCAACAGTTCCCATCTCTACACTAACAGTTCCAAAAAGAACCCAAATAGCTCAACTGTTAGTACCAAGACCAAAGGAAAGGAGAAAGTTGGTGAAGTTGTAGTTGAAAAGCCCAAGAAGGAGGCTGCACAAGCACAGACTAAACCTAGATCTGTAAAAGGCATACTAAAATGCCTGCAAGCACATGCCAAAAGCATGGTGTACAAAAGTTTCCTCAGTCAGCACCTGTTAGAGGAAATCAAAGAAATAGGAACCAGTTCTGGTCACAAAGAACTGGTTTGCCTATTGTGAAAGCTAAAAAATGCTATATATGTGGGAGATCCAATTACTTGGCTCAAGACTGTTATTATAACCCACAGCTGTATAGCACCAAAACACCAAGTTTCAAAAGGCAAAATAACAGTTCTAAAAATGTTAAGTCAAAGCAGATTAACAGTTCTAAAACTGCTAAGCCAAAACAGGTTAACAGTTCTACAACTGTTACATCCAAACCAACTAACAGTTCCAGAACTGTTTTATCAAAACCAAAAACTGTTGGTCTGGCTTGGGTGAAACTGCAGAAACAAACAGTTTCTGAAGAGGGTAAAACTGGTACTCACATTGTAAAACAGAATAAGTCACATGTTGACTCAACTGTTTTACCATCTACAACAACTGTTTGTTCAAAGGTCTCAACTGATAATCACAACAGTTGGGAACCACATGTTCTTACAAAGTATTCATCACACAAATTAGAGAAATCTAATTTGGATGAAATAAAAAAGAATCAAACTCTGTTTAAGTATTATGACTTGAATGGTGTACCCAAGACCTGCATGGCCTGGGTACTTCCTGCTACTAACTGATTTTATTTGTGCAGAGCATTCATAGGGCCAATCATGGATCTATCTGGCATGTGGATAGTGGATGCTCAAGGCACATGACTGGAGATCCACATTGTTTGAAGGATTTCAGAAGCATCAATGGTGGATTTGTAGCATTTGGAGGAAATGCTAAGGGAGGAAAAATCACAGGTAAAGGAGCTGTTGAGGCAGGTACACTTACATTTAATGATATTTTCTTTGTTGAACAACTTAAGTACAATCTGTTAAGTGTATCTCAAATCTGTGACAATGGAAACAAAGTTTTGTTTACAGGTTCAGAATGCATTATCCTATCAAAAGATTTTGAACTAAATGAGAAGGTTGTTCTTTTGAGAACACCTAGAAAGGATAATGTATACTGTCTAGATACACAAAAGATTGCTAAACAGAATGTGTTAAGTTGTTTACTCTCAAAGGCATCTCATGATGAGTCTGCCATTTGGCATAGAAGGATGTGTCACATGAATTTTAAAACCATGAACTTGTTAGCTAAAAACAGTTTGGTAAGAGGTTTGCCCCAAAAAGAATTCTCATGTGATGATCATTGTGTGGCTTGTCTTAAAGGCAAGCAACACAAAACTTCTTATAAGACCAAAGAAGTTTCTTCCATTACTACACCTTTACAATTGTTACACATGGATCTTTTTGTTTCTACATCTGTGGTGAGTATAGGGAAGAAAGCCTATTGTTTAGTCATAGTTGATGATTTCACCAGATTTACATGGGTTCAATTTCTTAGAACTAAAGATGAAACTGCTGAGTTAGTTAAGTCTCTTATTCTTAGGATTGAGAATCAATCTGATTTGAAGGTGAAAGTCATTAGATCTGACAATGGTTCTGAATTTAAGAACTATGAGCTAAACAGTTTTTGTGAAAGTAAAGGTATTGAAAGACAGTTTAGTGCCCCTAGGACTCCCCAACAGAATGGAGTTGCTGAGAGAAGGAATAGGACTTTGATAGAGGCTGCTAGATCCATGTCAGCTGATTCTAGGCTCCCAATGACATTCTGGGCAGAAGCAGTGAACACTGCCTGCTATGTATAGAATAGAGTACAAGTAGTCAAGTCCAAAGGGAAAACTCCTTATGAGTTGTTCCTCAAGAGAAAACCTTTAATCAACTTCTTCAAACCATTTGGCTGTCCTTGCACTATCCTTAATACCAAATCACAATTAAGTAAGTTTGAGAGTAAGGCTGAAGAAGGTTTCTTTGTAGGATACTCCACTCAAAGTAAAGCTTATAGAGTTTTTAACAATGTCACTAGAATCATAGAAGAGAGTATGAATAACTCTTTCAATGAGAATAGGATCAATATTGCAGGTAATGAACCTGATTGGTTATTTGATATTGATGCATTGTCTAAATCTATTTCTTTTGAGTATTCTACTGAAACAGCTGCAGGTACCTCAACGACTGTTGGTGAAAATCAACAAACATTCTCCGACAGCCCAAACAGTTTTGAAACTGTTAGCTCCAAACCAACAACTGTTGGTTCAAACAAAGTTACTGAAGACTTTGTTGTGATTCCTATGCTTCAACAAGAGTTCTCCACTGCTGTTGATCCATTGATTGATGCTGAATCTTTAAAGGACATGGAATCTCATGATCCTCAACAACACACTGAATCTGCACCCCAAACAGTTGTTGATCAAGTGTGTGATACTGCTGGAAATTCAAGTGAATGTTAGATTGAACTGTCTAATCTAGGGAATGAACTGACTGAAGAAAACATTCCTACATCAAGAGTTCACAAGAACCATCCTATAACACAAATAATTGGTGATCCAACCACTCCTATTAGAACAAGGAACATACTGTAAAATGAAAATATGAAAACAGTTGTGAATAACAGTTGATGTGGGCATTACAACTGTTAGTACAAAGTTCAGAACTGTTAGTATAAACTTCTACAACTGTTTGAAGACCTTGAAGCCGAAGACTGTTAGAAGAATCAAAAATGTTGCATCCAATAAACAGTTTCGGTTGAGCTAAATATGGAAAACCCTATCTTTGAAGATATCTCGAAATATTTGGAAGATCATCAAGATTATCTCAGAAGATAGAAGATTACCTAACTGCCAACAAATCAAGGAAGATCAAGGAGTATATAAATACTAGATTAGAATTTAGATTTCATACGTACTCATTGTTTAAGTTTTTCATTTGTTCTTTCAAGTTGTAATTTGCTTTCAGAATAGTGCTAAGCCTCTAAGTTTCTCTTTGAAACCCAAGAACAATCTGTGTTCTTCGTCTAACATAATAAGTTAGATTGGGGTGAAGTTTGCTATTGTAATCATTCTGGTTAATCACTAAAACTACTGTTTGATTGAATTGCTTTGTGTTCAAAACCTTCTTTAATCAATTAAGTGTGATTCCACAACTTCTTAGTTGATTGTGATCATAGTTAAAGATTAACTTTTATTCAACTCTGATTTATTATTCAAAACAGTGGTGTGGATCTTGCCCAATTTGATGTGAATGCCTGCTTTCTATCTCAAATAGAACCAAAGAAAGCAGTTGAAGCTTTGAAAGACCCTTCATGGGTGGAAGCAATGCAAGAGGAGCTCTTACAATTTCAAATTCTGCAAGTTTGGAAGTTGGTTGAGCTTCCAAGAGGCAAAAGAGCAATTGTCACCAAGTGGGTGTTCCGAAACAAGAAAGATGAAAGAGGGATTGTAATCAAGAACAAGGCTAGACTGGTTGCACAGGGCTATACACAAGAGGAAGGAATAGACTATGATGATGTCTTTGCACCTGTTGCAAGGATTGAAGCAATTAGACTATTTCTTGCCTTTGCAAGCTTCAAAGGATTTAAGGTGTATCAAATGGATGTCAAGTGCGCATTTCTCTATGGAACTATTGATGAGGAGGTATATGTGTGTCAACGCCCTGGCTTTGAAGACTCAAAATACCCTGACAGGGTATATAGGTTGGATAAAGCTCTATATGGACTACATCAAGCTCCTAGAGCTTGGTATGAGACATTATCATCCTACCTTCTTGAGAATGGTTTTAAGAGAGGCACAATTGATAAAACATTGTTTACAAAGATTGTTAAAACAGAGATTTTTATTGTGCAAATCTATGTTGATGATATCATCTTTGGATCCACTGATGACAGCCTGTGCAAAGAATTTGAAGTCATTATGCACAAACGATTTCAGATGAGTTCCATGGGTGAACTCACATTTTTCTTGGGATTACAAGTGAAACAACAGCCCTATGGTATCTTTCTAAGCCAATCTAAGTATGTCAAAGACATATTGGACAAGTTTGGCTATCAAGATGTGAAACTGGCAAGCACTCCTATGGAAGTACACAAACAGTTGGGAGCAGACTCTGAGGGAGAGGATGTAGACATACATCTATATAGGTCAATGATAGGTTCATTAATGTATTTAACTTCTTCTAGACCTGATATAATGTTTGCTGTGTGTGTTTGTGCCAGATTTCAATGCAGTCCGAAGATGTCACACTTGTTTGCTGTGAAGAGGATCTTTAGATACCTCAAAGGCCAACCAAAATTGGGACTTTGGTATCCTAAAGATTCACCTTTTGATTTGGTGGCATATTTTGATAGTGACTATGGTGGAGCCAATGTGGACAGAAAATCAACCTCTGGAGGATGTCAATTCTTTGGATCAAGGCTGGTTTCATGGCAATGCAAGAAACAAACAACTGTTTCAACTTCAACAGCTGAGGCTGAATATATTGCTGCATCAAGCTGCTGTTCGCAAGTGTTGTGGATCCAGAATCAGCTTCTGGATTATGGTTTGTCTTTCTTAAATACACCTATTTATGTTGATAACACCAGTGCTATTAGCATAGTTAATAATCCAGTGAAGCACTTTAAAACCAAGCACATTGAAATCAGATTTCACTTCATACGAGACTGCAATGAAAAGAAATTAATCCAAGTTATGAAAGTCCATACTGATGATCAATTAGCTGATCTGTTCACAAAAGCATTTGATGTGAGCAGATTCAACTTTTTGATCTCAAACATTGGAATGATTAACTTGGACTAACAGTTGTTCATTACTCAATGTTTTTCATACTAAAAGTTTGCAACTGTTAGTATTGTTATCTAACAACTGTTGATTTTAAGTGTTCAGGGAAGAGTAGAAATCCCAAACCAATTTTGGACATATCTGGTTGCCTGTCCCACAAACAGTTTTCCAACCCCGTGAATGTCCTTGATATGAGGTAAAGGTAAAATACTTTATTGAGAACAGTTCCAGACTGATAAAGGTAAGTCACTTTATTTTGTAGTGTTGTGAATGGACATGACAAGTCACTGCATGCTAAATTATTGACCAATTCACAACCACAAGTTTGTCTATAAATTAGCTTGCATGCATTCTTCACAGTTCACACCTACATTTGCATTCCAAAGAGCACACTTTCCTTTGCAAATGGCTACTAACTTCTTTCTCATAAACTTCAAAGAAATTAATGTTAAACAAAGTTATGTAACCATCCCTGCCCCATTTGTTCGAATGCATGAGCTTTGGAATTACTCATCTTGTGTTCTTGAGATGCATGATGATCGAGATATGTTCACCTTGACATAGCACCCAGACCCACGTAGGCCAAATAAAATGACTGATCATATTCGTATAAGAGGTGATTTTGAAAACTTCACTCTCTTCCATGAGTTGCCTACGAACTGCTGTTTAAGGTTCGACTTGAACCTGGAAGGCACTACAGGCTCAGTAGTGTGGTTCAATGTTCGACGAAATGATGCTGATGATGTCATTCTAGCCTCGGATGATGATGCAGTGGAGGTCATTGTAATCGATGACTAGTTCCAATGCACGTCATGGTCTTAGCTGATGATGGATTGGCAGTATATCATCATCATCATCCTTGTCAAATGAAGGTCCCTATATATGATGACTGGTCATAGTCTTAGCTGATTATGATTTGGCAGTCATCGAAGTTCGAGAATGAGATGGGTGTAGAAATCGAAGTCAGAAAAGACTGAATTTCGTTGACCCTTGCACAATTAGATAGACAGTACCAACAATGGCTTGTGAAAATGCATGTACTTTGTAGTTCATCTGTGTTAACCATGAATAAAATGCATATTTTGTTAATATCTGTGTTGGCTAATTGTTTGTTTATGATGAATCAACTTATGATGGGTGTATGAGCTACATTTTGTTACCAGTTGCACATTTGTTTTAACAGTTGTTTGTAATACTACTAACAGTTTTCAACTAGGGAGAATCTCGTCCAATAACAGTTGTACTTTCTAACAAAAACAGTCTTCAACTGTTAGTGTGTAGAATGCACAACTGTTAGTCCAAAATCATGATCTTCGAAAAGGGAGCTATTTCTAAATAACAGTTGTTACATCTTATGAAAACAGTTCTCCAACTGTTAGCTTTAATTTTGTCTGTCAACTGTTAAGTTAATAAAGGGTGTTTTTGTCTTTGCAGAATTTTGAGGATGTTTGAATTTCATTTATTATTCGAAACATATATAAGGCATTCCCTCCTCACAAGTTCATTCACGTTCTTTGAACTTTGATTATTCGTAAACCCTAGAATTTTGCGTTCGACTTGAAATGGCTCCCCTTCCTTTCGTGAAAGAACACAATATGCTCGCATATCTTGCTAAACCCGATCATCTGACCGCTTTTCATGACATGATTGATTACATTTCATTGTCAAATCTCTACACTGCTCTCACCATAAATCCTACCATCTACACTTCCCATCTTGATCAATTTTGGAAAAATGCTACACTCCGGGAAACTGATGGAGTACAATGGATTGATTCAACGGTTGATGGTTTGGCTGTTTCCATTTCTGAGGATACCATCCGCCACTATCTTCAACTCAATGATAGCAATGGTGAGTATTCTGACTCGGTCTCACTAGAATTTTTGCATGACGAGCTAGTTAAACTTGGGTATGAGGGCCCTAGGGGAAAGGGTACCTTCTACAAAGGGCAATTTTTGCTCACATTGGAAGTTCTTGATCCATACTCTCCAACAGTGCATTAGCCCTAAGAGAACAGGCTGGAATGAGTTTGGGAGCAACATTGCTCTCGCACTCATCTGTCTAGCAAACAATAGATGCTTTAACTTCTCTAAAATGATATTTAATGGTATGGTAAAGCATCTTGGGACCAAATATGGTCTCTTTTTGATGTATCCCAGGTTTGTGCAAATTTTCTTAAACTTTTTGATGCTAAACCTTAAAATACACAAGAGGGTCATTATTCCATCTGCTCATGTGGCTTCAACATTGAGCAAATTGTTGATTAATGGCAAGAATTTTTCTGGTGCCATAACTCCTCCACTCTCTAAAATGGTGGAGTTTCTGTCAAGAAACAGAGCTGCCAGAGTTGAGCATGAGGCCCCTATTATTGCTACACCCACAACTTTGGAACCCCCAGCTCACGATACTCAAATATCTCAATCTGTTACCTTGTTACAAGCTACAACAAAAGCCCCCACACTTAAAACATTTCAAAAGAAGAGGAAAAGAACTGATGGTGCTCCTTCCACCACAGATCATGAACTTGAAACTGTTAACCCTGCACAGGTGCATTCACTCCATTACAGAGTGATCATATGGTTTCTGAGGCTGACACTACTGTTTTATCCACAAGGGATAAACATGACAGTGTTAACATAACTAAGACCTCAACCATGGCAACAGAGGCTGGTAAAACAGTTTCTGGAAATCCCCAGTACCAAGAAAAGAGGGATACTGGTGTGGAATCTCATTTGAGTGAACCACCAGTTTTATCTGTCAATGATATGTTAACACTGGCAACACTGGCTGGCATTGAGACTAGAATGCAACACCAAACATTGACGAATTCCAACTTTGCACCTTTCTTTGCTGTATACGTGCAACTCAAAAAGAAGATTGCCTTACAAAACAAAAGGATTCTTCAACAAGACCAGCAAATCAAGGTTTTGACCAACAGTTTGAAGCATGCTAATGAGGTGCTAAAGCTACATGATCAAGTACTACAACAGTTGACAGCTGCTGCAAGACCTCCTTCAACTGTTCCAATCAAAGAGGGGGAGAGTTCATTACCAACAGTTGCTGAAGTGCCAGAACAAACAGCTACAGTGGATGAACTAAAAGTTGCACCTAGTGAATCAACAGTTGAAGAGAAACTATCAGCGGTGGATAGAGTGCTGATCAATACAATAATTTTGTCTGGTGATTACCCAACAACCGAGGTTTACAAGACATGGCCCAAGGTGAAACAAGAGTATTTGGTGAAAGTGGGTGCTCAAATGCTGAACTGAAATGAATTCCAAATGAGACAAAAGATTGATGATGGATGGCTTGAGGGAAAATGTGCAAAGTTAAATCCTATTAAGCCAAAGCCTGGATTCAAAGGGATTCATATTGTAGAAAAGGTTGTTGAAAAGCCAGTGCAAGAGGTAGAAGGAAAGGGCAAAGAGATTGTTGTTGAGCTACCAAAGCTAAAATTAACAAAAGAACAACAAGAAGAAAGGGATTTTGAATGTGCTCAGAGGTTGGATGCTGATCTTCAACAACAAGAACAGACTGATTTTGAAATAGCAAAGAAGCTAGCCGATGAGTTCACAAAAGAGATTGATGAGGAAGAGAAAGCAAAGAAAGCTAATAAGGGAGTGAAAAGAAAAAGAATTGTAAAGAAGAAAACAGTTTTACCTCCTCCCAAGTCACAAGTGGAAAAAGCAAAAGCTGATATGGTTCAAACAATCATTCAAGACCGACTGAGAACTGAACTAGAAACAGGGATTGATAAATTGGTAAAAAAACAGTTGGGTCAAAAATCCCATATCACAGAATGGAGATTTGAGGTGATAAGAGGGGACCAGGAAAGAAAGGTGTAATTGTGGTCAGAGAAGGGTTGATGGAAAGTTACTCTAATTTCTTTCAATTGGTAAGTAATTGTACAAGGAGAGATCTTGAAGAGATGTATGTATATGGGGTTAATCATTTTGCAAATACTGAGGAGATTGAGACAAAAGTTTTGATGAGGCATCTAACAAGCATATTTCGTCCAAAGGAGATTATGCAAGTTTTGATTGTTGATGAGGCTTTTCCTATCAAGTCAGTAAGAGTGTATGCTAAAGCTGGAGTGTACTATATGGTGATGGCTAACACTAAACAACAATGGTTTGCTTTGGAGTTCATAGAGCACAATAAAGTCAAGCTTCAGTATATGCTAAAAGCAAAATTCTTTGGATCAGATAGAATAAAAGATGATTTGTTCAAGAGATTAAAAGAAAGACTGACATGAGTCAAGTCTATGTAAGTTTTCTCTCAATTTTGATTGTAACAGTTTACTTTGCATAAATACATGGAATTCATTCTTTGCTTATGCTTAATTTGTCTGTGATTGAACCCTATGATCGAAAGAACTTAAAGATTTTGATCAATTCTTTAAGTTAGGGGGAGATTGTTGGGAAATTAGCTAAGACATTAAGACTGTTCAACATGCAAAGTTGAAACTGTTAGAAGAAGTGTTGAAGAAACAGTTTAGAACTGTTAGATAAAAATATGAAAACAGTTGTGAATAACAGTTGCTGTGGGCATTACAACTGTTAGTACAAAGTTCAGAACTGTTAGTATAAACTTCTACAACTGTTTGAAGACCTTGAAGCCGAAGATTGTTAGAAGAATCAAAACTGTTGCATCCAATAAACAGTTTCGGTTGAGCTAAATATGGAAAACCCTATCTTTGAAGATATCTCGAAATATTTGGAAGATCATCAAGATTATCTCAGAAGATAGAAGATTACCTAACTGTCAACAAATCAAGGAAGATCAAGGAGTATATAAATACTAGATTAGAATTTATATTTCATACGTACTCATTGTTTAAGTTTTGCATTCGTTCTTTCAAGTTGTAATTTGCTTTCAGAATAGTGCTAAGCCTCTAAGTTTCTCTTTGAAACCCAAGAACAATTTGTGTTCTTCGTCTAACATAATAAGTTAGATTGGGGGTGAAGTTTGCTATTGTAATCATTCTGGTTAATCAATAAAACTACTGTTTGATTGAATTGCTTTGTGTTCAAAACCTTCTTTAATCAATTAAGTGTGATTCCGCAACTTCTTAGTTGATTGTGATCATATTTAAAGATTAACTTTTATTCAACTCTGATTTATTATTCAAAAGTTAGTTCTTGTTATTTGATATAATCTATATCCGATCCTGACACATTAGCATCACAATTACATGCAATTAATTAAAAACCAATTGTGTGTGTGTGTGTTTGTGTACCTTCGGCCGAGAAGAGAAGAAGAGAAGAAGAAACATTCAACAAATTGTTATTTCACCTTGCATGTTTAACTAAATCATTGAAGAATTGACCCATAAGGTTAGATTACTGAATTGTAGTTGTAAGTGATGAATTATATTCGGTTTTGAATATATATGTATAATTCCGATTGCTTCTTGATGATTAATAGATGTTTATAAATCGAATGCATGTTAGATTTTATGATCTATATATGTTGTTTATAAGCTTAGAATGATTTCTGGAAACTTAGAACTCTTGCATGTTTAAAATCAGTAAGATTTGAGTTAAAAATCGAAAATGGGCAAGAACATTTGAATGTATCGGAATTGACATGGATTAGGCGGAATGGGTGATGAATCCGAGCAAATTGATAGGAATTGTATTAAATTCCGATAAAAGATGAACTGTTGGCCTTAACATATTTCTCGGAATTGATTTTATCGGAATTGTCTATTTTTCTCGGAATTGGACATTCTCTCGGAATATGATAAATGCCCTAACACTTTTATCAGAATTCAATTAATCGGAATGTGCCATATTCTCGGAATTATACCTTTACTAAGAATGAGATCTATCGGAATCCTATTTACCCGGAATTGATATATGCCTTTTCTCAGAATGTGCCTTTTTCTCGGAATGTGCCTTTGCTCGGAATGTGCATTTGCTCGGAATTAAACTATGATTTCATCAGAATTGGTGTTAATCGGAATTACTCATTACTCGGAATTGGATATAATCGGAATTGGCCTTTCACTCGGAATTTGACTTCGATCAGAAATGGATTTAATCGGATTTTGAGATTTTAAGAGTTATTATTAACAATCAAACTATGATTTGATATACATGATATATATATGAGAATATAACATGTGATGTATGAATAATTATGATATTTATTATGAGTTAGTATTATGAATTGAATACTGACTTGTGTTAACTTAATCTCAGGAACTGAGAAGACTCAGTGAATTAGTCAACTGAGTGTGATCTTTCAGTGCTGACTGTGGTGAGTGGACCTATATCTTCATATATAGAGGATATGATATCCTAATTGTTATGATGCTCTTGTTTGAACTGTATACATGTTGTGGTGGAGATCAGCGTGGGGGATTTTCGGCTGGGTCTGGTTTAGGGATATATAGTATTAGCACAATGATTGATTTGCATTTGTTGTAGTTAAGAGTGCTAATATTGTTGTCCATGAAACTGCGCCATCGGTAAACCTTGGTTTTGGCCGACCTTGGTTGTAAGTTATTGCAACACCGCCGGTTCTCCTATTGATGAGCTTATGTTTTGGGCATGTTTGCCGTGTATATGTGTTTAGATATTTGTTCCCTCACTTAGCTTTGTGCTAATTCCCTACTAGATTGTTTTGCAGATACCCCGTGGTGAGTTTCAGATGATGATGACTGGGAATATGGACAGACCAAGAACTCTGATGTCCAAGTTTTTTGTGTAGAGCCTCTTTTGGAAAATTAACACTGTAGTTGTTTTGTATATCAAATATGATCAAATGTTTTCACTTATTATGCTTTATAATATATGTTTAAAAAGTACAATGTTACATCCTCAATCAGCTGATCAGAGAATAGATGATAGTTGATCAGTTGATAGCCTGTCAGCTGATCAAAGATCCTCTGTAAACTGTTTAGCTGATCGAGTATCACTTCAAACTCTTTCAATAAAAGAAACAAAGAGAAAAGGACTTAATGTTCACATGAAGTCTAAGTCTGCCAAATCTAAGGTTGATCAAAAATTCCTTTTTCCTAAGGATCAATCTAAGGTGACTGTGAACAAAGACCTAATTAATTTACAGAATCAGCTACAACAGTTGAATGGTGAAATCTGTCATATGATGACCCATAGTCATCAAAAGATATTTAAGACATCTCCTGGGCAATCACTAAAACATGTCAAAGGCTCCAAAAGTCAAAAATGTTATAAATGTGGGAGCAAAGGGCATAAGGAAAGTGATTGTTCTCTTGAAGGTAACTCAAGACAGCGGACTGATTTTGGTAACACTGTGGTTCCTCTTATTCATAAATAACCTAATATGAAGTGGATAGCTAGGTGCAATCCACACGGGTCCACTTAGTTGTGGATACCCCAAGTGTCACTAACCTTCTTTCAATCTAATCTTTGTAGGGTCTTAACACATGGTATCTAGACAGTGGATATTCAAGGACCATGACAGGTTGTAAAGCTCTGTTAAGTAACTACAAGAAGGAAAAGGGTCCAAGGGTGACCTTTGGTGATAACAACTGTGGGCACATAAAAGGCTACGGTGAACTTCATAATGGGAATTTAACCTTTTCCAAAGTATCATATGTTAAAGAGCTTAAGTACAATCTCATCAGCATAAGTCAGTTATGTGATGGTGATCATAAAGTCCTATTTACAAAGACATGTGGTTCCATTTTAGATCAAGAAGGTAAAACAATAATCTGTGCTAAAAGAACCAAGGATGTATATACTCTTGATATGTCCTCTGGTGATAAATCAAAGTTAACCTGTTTGTATACAAAATCTGTAACTGACACAAACTGGTTATGACACAAGAGGCTTTCCCATTTAAACCTCAAAAACATAAACAAGTTGAGCAAGGGTGATCTAGTGTCAGGACTACCGTCACTGACATATGTTCAGCCTAAACCTTGCTCTGCCTGTGACAAGGGAAAGCAGCACAAGACTTCTTTTCCATCTAAGCAATCTTTCTCCATTACCGAACCTTTCTACATGTTGCACATGGATCTATTTGGTCCTGTTGCTACTGCTAGTATTGGTGGAAGTAAGTATGCATTGGTCATGGTTGATGAATTCTCAAGATACACTTGGGTCATCTTCCTAAAAGCAAAGAGTGAGGCTTCTGAAGAGATAATAAGCTTCATTAAGAATATGGAAGTGCTAAATGAAAATCTGGTAAGGATGCTCAGAAGTGATCATGGAACTGAGTTTAGAAATCAAACTCTAGAAGGTTTCTATATGGCATATCTCAAAACTTCTCTACTCCAAGGACTCCACAACAGAATGGTGTAGTTGAAAGAAAAAACAGAACATTGATAGAAGCTACAAGAACCATGTTGTGTGAGAGTGGGTTAGGATTCAATCTTTGGGTTGAAGCCGTCAACTGTGCATGTTTCACTCAGAACAGATCCCTAGTTATCAAAAGACACAACAAGACTCCTTATGAAGTGCTCAAGGGAAGGAAGCCCAACATCAGCTTTCTGCATATCTTTGGGTGTGAGTGTTTCATTCTGAACCAGAGAGATCATTTGCAGAAGTTTGCACCTAAATCTGATGAAGGTGTGTTTGTTGGATATTCTGTGATCTCTAAAGCTTACAGAATCTACAACCTCAGAACAAAGGTCATAGAAGAATCAATCAATGTAAGTTTTAATGAAAATGACTTTGTTGCTTCCGGTTCTACTAATCCATCTACAGGTGAGGTATTTAATGATCTGCTGCATACTGAAGACAACATTCCAGTGTCAGCTGATCCACTCCCATCAGCTGATGTAGAGGATTTAGATGAACCTGTTCCAAATGTACATCAAACCAATGCACAACCTATCTTAAACCAACCCACACTTTTACTGAATGATGAGAATCATGATTCAACATCAATGGACTCTAATTCCATAACAAACATTCCCTTATCAGTAGAAGTTCCATCAGATAACATTCCTGAAATTCTGTCAGCTGATCAACCAGAAGTCTCATCAGCTGATCCTAACCAAAGAATTTCAACTCTCATAATCCAAAATACTCCAAACTCTCCCAGAATCCAAAATGCCTATAAGGACCACAAGGATCATCCTAAAGATCAGGTCATAGGTAACATAGAAGCACCTAACATAGAAGCACCTGTACTAACAAGATCAAAAGCTTGTAATTTCTGTTTATAAACAGGGTTTGTTTCTATGATTGAACCAAAGAAGGTGGATGAAGCTCTAAATGATCCCTACTGGATTAATGCCATGCAAGAAGAATTGGCAGAATTCACAAGGAACAACATATGGACTTTGGTGCCAAGACCAAAGAACAAAACCATCATTGGTACTAAGTAGTGTTGGGAAATTAGCTAAGGCATTAAGACTGTTGAAGATGCAAAGTTAAAACTGTTAATAGACTTTGTGAAAAACAGTTCAAAACTGTTAGAAGAATATTGACAAACAGTTTGAAACTGTTAGTTGAAATTGTGAAGACAGTTGTAACCAACAGTTGCTGTGAACTTTAAAGCTGTTATATAGAGTTCAGAACTGTTAGTACAAACTACTACAACTGTTTGAAGACCTTGAAGCCGAAGACTGTTAGAAGAATAAAAGAACTGTTGTGTTCATTAAACAGTTTCTGTTGAGCTATGTTTGGAAAATCCTATCTTAGAAGATATCTCGAAATACTTTGAAGATTATCAAGATTATCTCAGAAGATAGAAGATTACCTAACTGTCAACAATTCAAGGAGGATCAAGAGTCTATATATACTTCATTAGATGATTAATTAAGAACGACGACTTGATCTCATTATTCAAAGCATTTGTTCTTATCGTTATTTATTTTTCAGAAAGTGTTTTAGCCTCTAAGTTTCTTGTTGAAACCTAAGAACAGTCTGTGTTCTTCGTCTAACACAATAAGTTAGATTGGGGGTGAAGTTTGCTTTTGTAATCATTCTGGTTGGTTAAATAAAACTACTGTTTGATTGAATTAATCTTCGTTTAAAACCTTCTTTAATCGATTAAGTGTGATTCCGCAACTTCTTAATTGATTGTGATCATAGTTAAAGATTAACTTTTATTTTACTCTGATTGATTATTTAAAGTTAGTTCTTGTTATTTGATATAATCTATATCCGATCCTGCAAATGTAGGTGTGACCAGTCACTGCATGCTATTAATGGAAATTACTGGATATTAATGGACATTAATGGCTATTAATGGACATTAATGCTTCCTAGTTTCTCTATAAATAGTCTTGCACCCATCCTTCACAAATCACACCTACATTTGCACACTCTTCTCTCTGCAAATAGATACTAACTTTTTCTAATACTCCTCAAAGATATTAATGTTAGACAAAGTTATGTAACCATTCATGCCCCATTTGTAAGAATGCATGAGCTTTGGCATTACTCATCATGTGTTCTTGGGATGCATGATGATCGGAATAGGTTTACCTTGACACAACATCCAGATCCACGTAGGCCAAATAAACCAATTGATCATATTCGTATAAGAGGTGATTTTGAAAATTTCACTCTCTTTCATGAATTGCCTACACCATGTTGTCTAAGATTCGTCTTGAACCTAACAGGCACTACAAACTCCGTAGTGTGGTTCCATGTTCGAAGATATAATACTCGTAACCACCAGAGGACCTCAGATGATGAGGCAGTGGAAGTCACTGTCATAGATGACTAGTTCCACTGCACACCCACGAGGCAAATTATGACAATCGTCTCTGGTGATGCATATGATGAGAAGGTCTACTGCACACCCATTGATAGGTAGTATGTTTTGACAATTGTCTAAGGCTTGTCAATAGTTAACGGAGAAAGTTGTCTACACTTACGGTGTAGATCATTGTTCTCCCACACCTACGAGACGGCCTTGCACAATTAGATAAGCAGTACCAACAATGGCTTGTGCATTCCATGACCATTCTTTGAAGACAGGCTTCTTAGTAAGGCGATGGCGGCACTGTAGAGGCTATTCTGAACTCGATTTTTAAATAACGAAGACAGTCTTGAGCAAGAATGTGATGATGATTGTCTTCCCTTAAAGTTCAGATTTGATGATACAAACTGTTATCGTTAATTTGTCATATGTAGATCTAGGAGTTAAGACAGTTCTTATAAGCTGTGTTTAGATCTATAGTACAAGACAGTTTTGTTTTGTTTTTTTTTTAAATTATTGTAGCTAAATTGTGATTATCTTGAATAAAATATATATCTTATGTTGATGACTGTGTTCTCTAATGTTTTATTTTTATTGCTTCAGCATTTGATATATGTGAGCTGCAAGTTTGTTTGACAGTTGCACATTTCTGTTTCAATCAATACTAACAGTTTTTCAACTGTTAGCATATGGCTTCGGCAACTGTTAGACAAAGTCCATGTGCAACTGAGGGGGAGAAATCTGTCAACTAAGGGCGAGAAATGAAGAACAGTTGTAAACTTTTGAATAACAGTGGTTACAGCTATTAAAAACAGTTTCTCAACTGTTAGTTCATTTTTGTCCGAAAACAGTTTCTCAACTGTTAGTTCATTTTTGTCCGTCAACTGTTAAGCTATTAAAGGGTGCTTTGGTCTTTGCAGGATTTTGGAAGCCTTTGGATTGCGTTCAACAATCGAAACATATATAAACCATTCCCTCCGCAGAGGTTTCTTTACGCATACTGAACTTTGTTTGAACGCTAAAACCCTAGAATTCTGCTATCAAATCGCAATGGCTCCCCTTCCATTTGTCAAGGAACATAATATGCTTGCTTTTCTTTCGAAACCCGATGATCTTCACATGTTTCACGATATGATTGATTATCTCTCATTGTCCGATCTCAACACTGCACTCACCATCAATCCTACCATATATACTTCTTACATTGATCAGTTTTGGAAACATGCTCAACTTCGAACAACTGATGACGTGCAATGGATTGATTCTACCATTGATGAGTTGACCGTCTCAATCTCTGAGGACACCATTCGCCACCTTCTACAACTCAATGATAGTGAGGGTGAGTATTCTGATTCAGTTTCACTAGATTTTTTGCATGCCGAGCTTGTTAAGCTTGGGTATGAGGGTCCTTCAGGGAAGGGTACATTCTATAAGGGACAATTTTGTGCTCACTGGAAGTATTTAATCCATACTCTCCAGCAATGCATTAGTCCTAAAAGAACAGGATGGAACGAGTTTGGAAGCAACATTGCTTTGGCCTTAATCTGTTTGGCCAACAATCGTTGCTTCAATTTTTCAAAATTAATTTTCAATGGCATGGTAAAACATCTAGGGACCAAGTATGGTCTCTTTTTGATGTATCCCAGATTTGTGCAAACTTTCTTAAACTTTTTGATGCCAAATCTAAAAACACACAAGAGGGTCATTATTCCCTCTGCTCATGTGGCTTCCACTTTGAGCAAACTGTTGATTAATGGCAAGAGTTTCTCTGGTGATATAACTCCTCCACTCTCTGAAATGGTGGAGTTTCTGTCAAGAAACAGGACTGCCAGTGTTGAGCATGAAACCCATCGTATTGCTACACCACCAACACTGGAACCCACAGTCCAAGATACTCAAAATTTCCAACCTGCTTCCTTTGAAAAGGCTACAACACAAGCCCCTGCACTAAAAGTTTTTAAAAAGAAGAGAAAAACTGTTGGTGTTCCTTCCACCACAGTTAGTGAACCCCAAACTGTTAGCCCTGCACAGGAGCATTCACCTGTGCAGAATATCGAAAGGGAACCTTTGGTGCTGTCTCCCAGGCACAATGAGGAGGTGATCATTCCTCAAGAGGGTGATCATATGGTCTTTGAGGCTGACACTACTGTTTTATCCGCAAGGGATAAACAGGACAGTGTTAACATAGCTAAGACCTCAACCATGGCAACAGAGACTAGTAAAACAGTTTCTGGAAATCCCCAGTACCAAGAAAAGAGGGGTACTGGTGAGGGATCTTCTAAAAGTGAACCACCAGTTTTATCTGTCAATGATTTGTTAACAGTGGCAACACTGGATGACATTGAGGCTAGAATGAAACATAATGCATTGACGAATTCAAACTTTGCACCTTTCTTTGCTGCATACGTGCAACTCAAAAAGAAGATTGCTTTACAAAACAAAAGGATTCTTCAACAAGACCAGCAAATCAAGGTTTTGACCAACAGTTTGAAGCACGCTAATGAGGTAATAAAGCTACATGATCAAGTGCTCCAATAGTTGACAGCTGCTGTTAAACCTCCTTCAACTGTTCCAATAAAAAAAGGGGAGAGTTCATTACTAACAGTTTACTTTGCATAAATACATGGAATTCATTCTTTGTTTATGCTTAATTTGTCTGTGATTGAACCCTATGATCGAAAGAACTTAAAGATTTTGATCAATTCTTTAAGTTAGGGGGAGATTGTTGGGAAATTAGCTAAGGCATTAAGACTGTTGAAGATGCAAAGTTAAAACTGTTAATAGACTTTGTGAAAAACAGTTCAAAACTGTTAGAAGAATATTGACAAACAGTTTGAAACTGTTAGTTGAAATTGTGAAGACAGTTGTAACCAACAGTTGCTGTGAACTTTAAAGCTGTTATATAGAGTTCAGAACTGTTAGTACAAACTACTACAACTGTTTGAAGACCTTGAAGCCGAAGACTGTTAGAAGAATAAAAGAACTGTTGTGTTCATTAAACAGTTTCTGTTGAGCTATGTTTGGAAAATCCTATCTTAGAAGATATCTCGAAATACTTTGAAGATTATCAAGATTATCTCAGAAGATAGAAGATTACCTAACTGTCAACAATTCAAGGAGGATCAAGAGTCTATATATACTTCATTAGATGATTAATTAAGAACGACGACTTGATCTCATTATTCAAAGCATTTGTTCTTATCGTTATTTATTTTTCAGAAAGTGTTTTAGCCTCTAAGTTTCTTGTTGAAACCTAAGAACAGTCTGTGTTCTTCGTCTAACACAATAAGTTAGATTGGGGGTGAAGTTTGCTTTTGTAATCATTCTGGTTGGTTAAATAAAACTACTGTTTGATTGAATTAATCTTCGTTTAAAACCTTCTTTAATCGATTAAGTGTGATTCCGCAACTTCTTAATTGATTGTGATCATAGTTAAAGATTAACTTTTATTTTACTCTGATTGATTATTTAAAGTTAGTTCTTGTTATTTGATATAATCTATATCCGATCCTGCAAATGTAGGTGTGACCAGTCACTGCATGCTATTAATGGAAATTACTGGATATTAATGGACATTAATGGCTATTAATGGACATTAATGCTTCCTAGTTTCTCTATAAATAGTCTTGCACCCATCCTTCACAAATCACACCTACATTTGCACACTCTTCTCTCTGCAAATAGATACTAACTTTTTCTAATACTCCTCAAAGATATTAATGTTAGACAAAGTTATGTAACCATTCATGCCCCATTTGTAAGAATGCATGAGCTTTGGCATTACTCATCATGTGTTCTTGGGATGCATGATGATCGGAATAGGTTTACCTTGACACAACATCCAGATCCACGTAGGCCAAATAAACCAATTGATCATATTCGTATAAGAGGTGATTTTGAAATTTTCACTCTCTTTCATGAATTGCCTACACCATGTTGTCTAAGATTCGTCTTGAACCTAACAGGCACTACAAACTCCATAGTGTGGTTCCATGTTCGAAGATATAATACTCGTAACCACCAGAGGACCTCAGATGATGAGGCAGTGGAAGTCACTGTCATAGATGACTAGTTCCACTGCACACCCACGAGGCAAATTATGACAATCGTCTCTGGTGATGCATATGATGAGAAGGTCTACTGCACACCCATTGATAGGTAGTATGTTTTGACAATTGTCTAAGGCTTGTCAATAGTTAACGGAGAAAGTTGTCTACACTTACGGTGTAGATCATTGTTCTCCCACACCTACGAGACGGCCTTGCACAATTAGATAAGCAGTACCAACAATGGCTTGTGCATTCCATGACCATTCTTTGAAGACAGGCTTCTTAGTAAGGCGATGGCGGCACTGTAGAGGCTATTCTGAACTCGATTTTTAAATAACGAAGACAGTCTTGAGCAAGAATGTGATGATGATTGTCTTCCCTTAAAGTTCAGATTTGATGATACAAACTGTTATCGTTAATTTGTCATATGTAGATCTAGGAGTTAAGACAGTTCTTATAAGCTGTGTTTAGATCTATAGTACAAGACAGTTTTGTTTTGTTTTTTTTTTAAATTATTGTAGCTAAATTGTGATTATCTTGAATAAAATATATATCTTATGTTGATGACTGTGTTCTCTAATGTTTTATTTTTATTGCTTCAGCATTTGATATATGTGAGCTGCAAGTTTGTTTGACAGTTGCACATTTCTGTTTCAATCAATACTAACAGTTTTTCAACTGTTAGCATATGGCTTCGGCAACTGTTAGACAAAGTCCATGTGCAACTGAGGGGGAGAAATCTGTCAACTAAGGGCGAGAAATGAAGAACAGTTGTAAACTTTTGAATAACAGTGGTTACAGCTATTAAAAACAGTTTCTCAACTGTTAGTTCATTTTTGTCCGAAAACAGTTTCTCAACTGTTAGTTCATTTTTGTCCGTCAACTGTTAAGCTATTAAAGGGTGCTTTGGTCTTTGCAGGATTTTGGAAGCCTTTGGATTGCGTTCAACAATCGAAACATATATAAACCATTCCCTCCGCAGAGGTTTCTTTACGCATACTGAACTTTGTTTGAACGCTAAAACCCTAGAATTCTGCTATCAAATCGCCATGGCTCCCCTTCCATTTGTCAAGGAACATAATATGCTTGCTTTTCTTTCGAAACCCGATGATCTTCACATGTTTCACGATATGATTGATTATCTCTCATTGTCCGATCTCAACACTGCACTCACCATCAATCCTACCATATATACTTCTTACATTGATCAGTTTTGGAAACATGCTCAACTTCGAACAACTGATGACGTGCAATGGATTGATTCTACCATTGATGAGTTGACCGTCTCAATCTCTGAGGACACCATTCGCCACCTTCTACAACTCAATGATAGTGAGGGTGAGTATTCTGATTCAGTTTCACTAGATTTTTTGCATGCCGAGCTTGTTAAGCTTGGGTATGAGGGTCCTTCAGGGAAGGGTACATTCTATAAGGGACAATTTTGTGCTCACTGGAAGTATTTAATCCATACTCTCCAGCAATGCATTAGTCCTAAAAGAACAGGATGGAACGAGTTTGGAAGCAACATTGCTTTGGCCTTAATCTGTTTGGCCAACAATCGTTGCTTCAATTTTTCAAAATTAATTTTCAATGGCATGGTAAAACATCTAGGGACCAAGTATGGTCTCTTTTTGATGTATCCCAGATTTGTGCAAACTTTCTTAAACTTTTTGATGCCAAATCTAAAAACACACAAGAGGGTCATTATTCCCTCTGCTCATGTGGCTTCCACTTTGAGCAAACTGTTGATTAATGGCAAGAGTTTCTCTGGTGATATAACTCCTCCACTCTCTGAAATGGTGGAGTTTCTGTCAAGAAACAGGACTGCCAGTGTTGAGCATGAAACCCATCGTATTGCTACACCACCAACACTGGAACCCACAGTCCAAGATACTCAAAATTTCCAACCTGCTTCCTTTGAAAAGGCTACAACACAAGCCCCTGCACTAAAAGTTTTTAAAAAGAAGAGAAAAACTGTTGGTGTTCCTTCCACCACAGTTAGTGAACCCCAAACTGTTAGCCCTGCACAGGAGCATTCACCTGTGCAGAATATCGAAAGGGAACCTTTGGTGCTGTCTCCCAGGCACAATGAGGAGGTGATCATTCCTCAAGAGGGTGATCATATGGTCTTTGAGGCTGACACTACTGTTTTATCCGCAAGGGATAAACAGGACAGTGTTAACATAGCTAAGACCTCAACCATGGCAACAGAGACTAGTAAAACAGTTTCTGGAAATCCCCAGTACCAAGAAAAGAGGGGTACTGGTGAGGGATCTTCTAAAAGTGAACCACCAGTTTTATCTGTCAATGATTTGTTAACAGTGGCAACACTGGATGACATTGAGGCTAGAATGAAACATAATGCATTGACGAATTCAAACTTTGCACCTTTCTTTGCTGCATACGTGCAACTCAAAAAGAAGATTGCTTTACAAAACAAAAGGATTCTTCAACAAGACCAGCAAATCAAGGTTTTGACCAACAGTTTGAAGCACGCTAATGAGGTAATAAAGCTACATGATCAAGTGCTCCAATAGTTGACAGCTGCTGTTAAACCTCCTTCAACTGTTCCAATAAAAAAAGGGGAGAGTTCATTACTAACAGTTTACTTTGCATAAATACATGGAATTCATTCTTTGTTTATGCTTAATTTGTCTGTGATTGAACCCTATGATCGAAAGAACTTAAAGATTTTGATCAATTCTTTAAGTTAGGGGGAGATTGTTGGGAAATTAGCTAAGGCATTAAGACTGTTGAAGATGCAAAGTTAAAACTGTTAATAGACTTTGTGAAAAACAGTTCAAAACTGTTAGAAGAATATTGACAAACAGTTTGAAACTGTTAGTTGAAATTGTGAAGACAGTTGTAACCAACAGTTGCTGTGAACTTTAAAGCTGTTATATAGAGTTCAGAACTGTTAGTACAAACTACTACAACTGTTTGAAGACCTTGAAGCCGAAGACTGTTAGAAGAATAAAAGAACTGTTGTGTTCATTAAACAGTTTCTGTTGAGCTATGTTTGGAAAATCCTATCTTAGAAGATATCTCGAAATACTTTGAAGATTATCAAGATTATCTCAGAAGATAGAAGATTACCTAACTGTCAACAATTCAAGGAGGATCAAGAGTCTATATATACTTCATTAGATGATTAATTAAGAACGACGACTTGATCTCATTATTCAAAGCATTTGTTCTTATCGTTATTTATTTTTCAGAAAGTGTTTTAGCCTCTAAGTTTCTTGTTGAAACCTAAGAACAGTCTGTGTTCTTCGTCTAACACAATAAGTTAGATTGGGGGTGAAGTTTGCTTTTGTAATCATTCTGGTTGGTTAAATAAAACTACTGTTTGATTGAATTAATCTTCGTTTAAAACCTTCTTTAATCGATTAAGTGTGATTCCGCAACTTCTTAATTGATTGTGATCATAGTTAAAGATTAACTTTTATTTTACTCTGATTGATTATTTAAAGTTAGTTCTTGTTATTTGATATAATCTATATCCGATCCTGACAAGTAGGTGTTCAGAAATAAAATGGATGAACAAGGGCTAATCATCAGAAACAAAGCAAGGCTGGTTGCATAGGGGTATTGTCAAGAAGAAGGTATTTATTTTGATAAAACCTATGCCCCTGTTGCAAGACTTGAAGCTATAAGACTGTTTCTAGCCTATGCTGCCTTCAAAGACTTCAAAGTGTTTCAAATGGATGTTAAGAGTGCTTTCCTCAATGGAGAATTGAAGGAAGAGGTGTATGTCAAACAACCTCCGGGTTTTGAGGATGCAAGCTAGCCAGACCATGTATACTTCTTGAACAAAGCTTTGTATGGTCTAAAGCAAGCTCCAAGAGCCTGGTATGATACCCTCTCTTCTTTTCTAACCACCAAAGGCTTTATAAGAGGAAGCATAGATAGCACTTTGTTTATAAGGAAATTCAAGGGTGATGTAATTCTAGTGCAGATATATGTAGATGACACAATATTTGGGTCTATAAATTTGGATCTTTGTAAAACGTTTTCTAAACTCATGTAAGATAACTATCAGATGAGCATGATGGTTGAACTAAACTATTTTCTTGGACTTCAAATTAGACAAGAGGTTGATGGAAATTTCATTCATTAACCAAAGTATGTTAATGATTTGCTTATGAAATTTGAGTTTGAAAATTGTTCCTCAATTAAGATACCCATGTCCACTGCCTTAAAGCTTGGAAAGGACACTGATGGTAAATCAGTGAACATTACAGCTTATAGAGGCATGATAGGGTCACTTTCATACCTCACTTCAAGCAGACCCGATATAATGTTCTCAACATGTCTCTGTGCTAGATATCAAGCAAATCCCAAAGAATCTCACTTAGCTGCTGTTAAAAGGATTTTCAGGTATCTCAAAGGAACTCCTAATCTAGGTCTTTGGTACCCCAAGGACTCAGATTTTGAGTTAGTTGGATACACTGATTCTGATTTTGCAGGTTGCACACTAGACAGAAAGAGTACATCTGGTGGTTGTCAATTGTTAGGTGGAAGGTTAGTCAGCTGGTCAAGCAAGAAACATAACTCTGTTTCAACTTCTACAGCTGAGGCAGAATACATTGCTGCTGGAAGCTGTTGTGCTCAACTCCTATGGCTGCAAAACCAACTACTTGATTATGACCTACAGTTTAAAAACTCCCCAATCCTGTGTGACAACACTAGTGCCATCTCTATATCTAACAATCCTGTTCTACACTATAAGACTAAGCATATAGAAATCAGGCATCACTTTTTAAGAGATAATGTGCAGAAAAAGAAAGTTTCAATGCATTACATTAGCACTGATATTTAATTAGCTGATCTTTTTACAAAACCTTTGGATGAGTCTAGGTTCAACTTCCTAATATCCAAACTTGGCATGTTAAATTTGTAACATATTCTTTTCGTAGGTAGTTAATTTAGTATGAGAAAGTAATTTTGTTTATGTGTGAGATGAAGTACTTATCTAAGCTTCTATATGTCTTACTTATGGTATGTCAGCTAACGGAATTCTGTCAGCTGATAACCATCAGCTGATGAAACGCCTCAGCTGATCAACCATTAGCTAAGGACTAGAAGCTCAACTAAGTATATTCATTAGCTGACACTTCTTGTCTTTTAAAATGTATCAGCTGACCAAATTTTCACTCAGCTGATATCTTTTCAAAAGTCAAAACTTTGTGTCCCCACACTTATTTTATTAATTTCTCATTTGTATTTATTAAGTTACTAGGTTGTATTTAATTCTTTTTAAATTGTCCGTTAGTTGTCTGTGTATTTATTATCTTTTCCATTTAACTCCATTTAAAGGTGTGACAGTTACTTTTTGAATATGATTTCTTTGTGACAGTGTAGGTTTCCAAGGAAGATATATCATGTTTGAGCGGTTTCTCAACCCTATGCTTTCAAAATTTCTCAAACACTCTTCCTCTTCCTAAAACACGAACCCTATTCTCTCTGAAATTTTAGTATCTCCATCTTTCAAAAATGGTGACCTTCAACTCTGCTTCAACTCCCAACGCTGTTCCCGGTGAGAACATCACCGCAAATGCTGTAATGAACATCCGTCCAAACAACTTCCTGATTAACACTGACATCCCTCCGAGCAAAGCAAACCAGGAGTATGAACCTATGGTTGAGTTTATAACTGCTCATCCCATGTTCCAATGCCTCTCTTCCCATCCTCTCTTCATCTTCCCAAACATTATTGGTGAGATGTGGTACACTGCAAGATATCACCCCAACAAACAAATCATAAACTGTACCTATCTCAACAATACCATAAACATCCCTATTTCTGTCGATTCTCTGCAATGAGATATCTCTATCCCAACCCTGGCTCCATATCAACCATTTGCACTGTTGGATCAAGTTTTGGAGGTTTTGCCCCTGATTGGCTATAACGAACCGGTTGCCCATGGTCAGTACAAGCTGTCTGTTCTCGGACACCCATGGAAGTATCTAGCAAGCATTGTCATTCGATGCTTTGGCCATAAATCAGGAAGCCATGATCAGATGAACCAGTCAGAGTTGATGGTTCTCCATGCACTGGTCACAGGGAGGAATATTGACTTTGCACAAGTCATATTCTCGGAGATGGTGGATAAGGTAACCCTGGGCACATTCAAAAATCAACGAGAACCCAAGTTCCCTACATCAGGTATCTAAGTCTGATTGCTCTTAAAAATTTCCAATGGGAACATTATGCTGGGTTAGTTTCACACTTGCAAACTATGACCATTCCCCAAATGGTTCAAAAGATTTTCCATTTGATAAGGGAATTTCAAGGTCCTACAATCACAGAACAAATGCAAGAGTTGATTGATGTTGCTGCGGATGAGGAGGATGTTAATGAAGAAGAGGATGTTAATGAAGAGGAGGTAGTTGGTGAAAATGTAAATGAAGAAGTGGTTGCTGAGGAAGATGTTGAAATGCCAGCAAGGGATGAACCTCTCATTCCTGATGCTGAGGATGTTGATGAACCTATAAGAGGTGATGATGGTGATGGTGATGGTAATGGTGATGGTACTGGTGATGATGATAGTGATGGTGGTGATGGTCATGATGGTGATGCTGGTGGTGTATTTATAGAACATGAGGCTCATAACTCTACATCCACCTCATCCAGTCCCAATATGATGCCATTAGAAGTGTTTCCCTTAAGTCCAAGCACTTCAAGGAGGTCAGGGCATATTAGCCCTCATGCCAGTAAGGATGATTCTGGTGATGCCTATCCTTCTCATGATCAGGATCAAGGATCAAGTGCCTCTATTCATAGAGCACCAACTGGTGGTGATGAAGAGGTTCCTGAAGAGGAGGTGGTTTCTAAAAGGCTGATTGAACTCATAGAATTCAGCAAAGCCAAGCAAATCTCAGGTATACCTCTCTCACTTACTGAGGACACTCATTTGGTAATCACAACCAGTGAGAACCAATCCTCAACCCCTGTTGAAACACCCCCACAAATGCCAAGCTCTAGTGAACTCCCAACAGTCACAAGTTCTACTCCCTCTGTTACCCATATAGATACAAGTTCATTAGAGATAGTGCATACTGCACTTATTTCAGAGGAATTGTACACTGCACCTCAGACCTCAACTCCTATAGTTTCCTCTTATGTTGAGGGGGAGCTTATGGATGTTGATTTAACCCTTAAACCAGTGGATGCATCTTCTCAACAAGGTGCATCTGTAACAATGGGAATCCTGCAATCTGGGCCACTCTCCCAAACAGAGTGATACCAATGAAAAACAGACCTATGCCCAAGGTCACACTGTGTCTTTACCCCTAATGAGTCTGCCTATACCCTCAATAAGCTCACAACAGCTTATTGATGTAACAAGGGGAGCCCCAGTGAGTTTAACCCCAACTCACACTCACATACTTGTACCTTCTATTTTCTCTATTCTTACACAATCTACTACACTGCCTGTCAATACCAGTGGCATAAGCCAACCATTGGTACAGGGCACAATCTCTGCTCCCAGTGATCTTAGGGTTACACACCAAAGCCTAAGTGAGGGACCCCAACCCATTCCTTATGTTGGCACCCAAGCTCAATCATTCCAAACCCAATCCATTCCCTCTACCTCATCTCAACCCTCACCCTAAATTCTCCAAAACCTACTGTCCATCTCTCAAAAGATGGATAGTCTTCAAGCCTCCTTCACCTCCTTCCAAACAAAAACAGAAACTCAACTTTCCCTTCTTACCCAAGAAGTTGAGTCCCTTAAATCCAACCAACCCCAACCCACCCCTGCCCCAGTTGATCTAACCCCAATCCTTGCAAGATTGGATCAACTACTTGTTAGAATATGTGCAGAGATAATTAATGGGCACATTGTATCCAATGTTATAAGAGACTAAAGGGTCACACTGCTACACACCCATATTTGAACAGTTGGATTTTTACCATAAATCTGTGTGGATATAATTAATCAGTTGGATTAATTATTAGAGAGAAAAGTAAATAATTAATCAGTAGAATTAATTATTGAAAAGAGAAAAAAATAATTAATCAGTTAGATTAATTATTAGAAATGAAATAATAAATAGTTATTTATTATTTAAAGAGAAATTAAATATTAAGTTTTAATATTTAACAAACCAGTTAATTAATAGTTAATTAATTAACTAGTAAAGGTCTAGGGGGTCAAAGTGAGAAGATTGAAAGTTTAATTAAAACAAGTGGGCTTTTAATTAAACTGGCTTGGGTCCTTTTAAATCCTTATATATATATATCCTTAAGCCTTAAGGATTAGAATAAGAAACAAAAGGATTAAGGAAGATTAAACCTAGCCACCACAACACTCCCTCTCCCACTCTCTCGTCGCACTCTCCTATCTCGGCTCTCTCTCCTTCTCGTCGAAGTCGAAGAGGCAAAACACCAAGTGTGTTTTACGACTTGAAGGTCGACGCATACACACACACATTCTCGGTTTTTCGAGCATCGTTGGTTAGTGATCCAGGAGCGGTCTAGCAGCTAGTTCATTAGGAGGTGCAGTAGTGGTGGACTGTCTTTAGCAATCCCAAGTTTACTGATCAGGTATATTTTTCTTATAACCTTATCTGTGGATTGTTGTAGATTAGAAACTAGTAGTTCATGTAAGTTTTAAAGATCCTAACCCTTTTGGGGTTTAGAGGGTTGTGTTCAATCCAGTTCCGCTTTTAGGATTGAACCAGTAGAATCAAACCCAGGATTGACTAGTTTGAGTCATATGGTGGTTTGGTCAGGTCAAAACCCTTCAGTGGTATCAGAGCCTCGGCTCTATGATCTATAGTTTCTAGGTTTATCTGTTTTTAGATTAAGGTTTTGTTCTTAATTCTCTACTTGTTCTTGAGTTTTTCAAAAATCAAGTAGGTAACAAAACAGTTTGTTTTGTTATCAGGTTTATCCTATTAATCAAGAAATTCAAACAGTTAGTTTGAATGGATAAAAGGATCATGATTTTTGGATAAGGATGAGGTTGAATTAAGTTTAAATTAAACAGTTTGTTTAAGTTGGTAAAATCCTAGTTAATCCAGATATTTTGATTTGTCTAGATAATTTGATCTTCTTCATCTTGTTCTTCTCCATACAGTTTTTCGAAAACTATAAGGTATAAAAACAAGTTTTCGGTTTTTATCCAGACTATAAAAGGTTTAATTTTGACCAGTTAGGTTTAAACAAGGTTTGTGTTTAAACGGTTAAAAAGGATAAACCTTTTATCTAAAAACTTTTTCTTAACTAGGAATCTTTGAACTTTTGTTTAAAAAGGTTAATGTTTAGTTTTAGGATAATCAATTGTTAAATCCAGTTTTTTTTTTTAAATCAGGACATTAAAACAATTAGTTTTAATAGGTTAAAAAGGATTTAAAATATTTTTTTTAATTGGAAAACGGAACCAAGACCATCACCGTGAACGACAACGGCGTTGGACGCGGTGAGGGGGTTTAGCGGCGCTAAGCCCAGTAAGCCTCGGCTAAAAGGGCTCCGGCCCAAGGTAGCTATGGCCCAAGAGGGTTTCGGCCCAGTGGTTTCTCCGGTCCGAGTGGGTCACGGACCAAGTAGGTCTCGGCCCAGTGGGTTTTTCGGGTTAACGGGGTTTTTGCCGAGGTAGTGTTCGGCCCAGAAGTTGTTAACTCGAAATGTTTTTCAGTTAAAACAAAAGTGATATTAATTTTAAGTGTTAAAATTAATAAGCTGTTATATACACTAGTATTATATGTTTTAATTAGTTTAGTTAAAATATATATTTGTTTAGATATTTATTTATTATGACTAGTTTAGTCATTTTGAATAAATTCTAAAAGGATAAAGTTTATATAACACAATGGAGAAACAAATAAGATAATATATAATTGACCAAAATGTTGTCGTTTTTCAAGTTTTTGGAAAACTAGTAAGGAAACTCGACATAAGGATTTCTTTCAAGTTTTGAATGAGATCAAGTTTTTAAAGTTTTGTTGAAAAACTATTTTGGTCAAATAAATTTAATTAGAAGATCATGATTCTCATTTTTGGTTAATAGGTATTAATCAAAGGGTAAATGAGAATGATTAATCAAATCAGGTTATGTGTTTAACAACACAGTTTCTTTGTTTATATATTATACCTGCGTAGTTGTCTTTTATATATAGTGCTTATATATAATTGCGTGGTTGTGATACATATAGTTATAGTTTTGCCGACTTAGGACTCGTTTTTCCTTTTTCCTTCTTTTTCTTTTGGTTTTGGGAAGGCCTGCGTGCCAATTACAATCCCCTTCTTATTTGTAATATTGTACTGGTTCGGGGAGGCCTGCGTGCCACTTACAACCCCATTCAATATTGTATTTGTAATAGATTAGTAGTAGTTTAATCCCTCGACCGCAACGGACTCGAAGAAGGTGATCAAGTAAATGATGTTCTTCACACGAAGCACGGATACTTCGGGGAGGTGTCAAGGCTAGTGGGGCACGAAAGATTCTGCGATAATTGGGAGTCCCGGCCAGAATTCATGCTGTCTTAGGTGGTACGATCTATTTTGGTGATAATCGGGAGTCCCGGCCCAAAAAGCACTAGAGTAGAGTTAAACGTACTAGACTGGGTCTAAGTGCTCTATGAGGTTCTAGCAGTCGTATCAGTTAGGTACGATTGGTACAGGGTGTTACCTACCAGAAATAACATGACTTGGCAGGAAGTGCCCAAACCTTGCGTCAAGTGTGTGAAATATGGGTCCTATGTCTAATATATATTATTTTTGGGTTTGATGATATATGATTAGAAAGTTTCATCTTCAATTACTAATTAAACCGAGTTTTTAATTTGTAGATGGCAACCAACGTTACTAGTACTAACAATCTCTCTCTCCGCTCTATCCTTGAGAAGGACAAGCTTGCCGGACCAAATTTTCTCACGTGGGAGAGATATCTCAGAATCGTGCTTAGGCATGAGAGAAAGTGGCATGTCCTAGAACAACCTCTAGGAAATCCTCCTGCCAGCAATGCTAGGGAAGATGTCAGGGAGGCTTTTCAGAAGCGCTCCAATGTCGCCCTAGATGTCAGCTGCCTCATGCTTGCAACTATGAGTCCAGAGTTGCAGTCTAGCATGATGGAGACTCCTGCCTAAGACATGATCCGCCAGCTGAGGGACATGTTCCAGGAGCAAGCTCGCACAGAACGTTATGATTCCACCAGGGCATTTAACTCGTGCAAGATGGCTAAGGGGACCTCGGTCAGTAACCACGTCATGAAAATGAAAGGTCACATGGACCACCTAGAGAGACTTGGGCACCCAGTACCGTTGCAGCTAGCAACGGATACGATACTCAACTCGTTGTCAAATGACTATAAGCCTTTTAAAGTCAACTACAACATGAACAACATGGAGAAATCCGTGGCTGAGTTGCACTCTATGCTCAAGCCAGCTGAGCAGAGTATCGTGACCAAGTCTAAGGACATTCTCATGGTGGGACATGGCGGACATAAGAAGAGGAAGGGGCGCAACGGAAAGGGAAAGGGCAAGGCCCAGCCCAGCCAGAATGCACCCAGGGCTAATAACGACAACAAGGGCAAGAAGCCGAAGCCGAACAAAGCAAGAACCGAGAATCGGTGCTTCAAGTGCGGTGAGGTCCGGTATTGGAAAAGAGATTGCCCGAAGGGTCACGAGGCAGGTGGCATGGCTGGCCCCTCAGTTATCGTGTGAATAGCTTCTTTATCACTTTCCACTTGTAAAATTTTTACGAGTATTCTAATATCTTGCAATCGTTCATTGCAGGAGGAGATGGAAAGTGATGCGACCCAGCATGAAAAGATCCCACGAGCAGCTTACGGATATTATTAATTCTATTTCCTAGTTTATTAAATTCCTTTAAGTTTATTTGAACATTTTTATCTTGATTGTTTTTTGGAAACTTTGGGATTGGTTTTATGGAAATTTAATGATTCAGTTCATATCCGTGCACGTAATTTTATGAATCAGGATAAGTCCAGTTGCGACTAAAATAATACCAATAAGTCAAGTCTTGACTTGATTGGTGATTCATAGTGATCTTATGCTATGATTTGTTGTAGTTACATAAATGCTGGCTCCACTATTCAAAATACTTAAATAAACAAGTGTTGTTTATAAAATTAGATAGTTTTTCTAATTTAACAAGTGTTTAAGTTTTTGTGAAAAGTGAATGTTTAGAGTCTTGAACAAATGGAAATAATAGTCATTATTTCTAAGTAAAAAATAGTTTTTGATAAAACATTTAAGATAGTATAAAAGTGATTATGGTAGTTACTATAATCAAGGGAGTTTTATACTAAATGTTTTAATGGAAAGAAATTTAAAATGCCTTCAAAAGTGTTTTGCACTTATGGCAAGTTTAATGAAACCACTTTTTGTAATTAGAAAGATGGATATATGGAGATCCAAGTTTTTGGTTTCATAAAACAAATTTCTTACAAAAACTAAGTTTTTAAAACGTTTAGAACACAAGTTTTAGGGATGGTAGTCAAGGATTGACTAAAGCCTAAAAGGATGTTTTAAAAGTAATGCACTTTTTCATAAAAGATAGTGGGATTATCTGACTAATGTATTTGTCAAAGTTAATAAAAGTTTTTTTTAACTAGTATGATAAATACAAGATTGAACCTTTTAGTGTATATAATTATCGGATGATTTTAGAGATTATCTAAAATAGTAAGTTCTTGAGAAAGGACTAGTTCGAGGAATGCATAACTTATTGAGAGGTGAAGGGTTTTGTAGGGTATAAAAACATATTATCATACATGCACAGCGGAAATCAAAACCCTCTCCAGTGATCTCATCTAACTCATACATGAACTAAAAAAGAAGAAGATTAGAAAGTTATACCTTTAGGGATTAAAACTTTTCTTTGACCTCTAGACAGCTGCAGGCTATCCACCGCTATTGCACCGCCTCGAACTGACTGCTAGACCGCCTAAGGATTAAAACTCGGATCAAGCCGTGACCCGTGTGTGTGTGTGTGACCTACGCCGCCGTCGACCACCGCCCCTGCGGACTTGTGCCGCCGTCGATCTCACGAAGAGAGAGAGAGAGGGTCGGCCGAGATAGAGAGAGAAAAGGGAGAGAGCTTTTAGGGTTATTACTTTAATCTTGTAATTGACTTATCTTATGTGATTAAAGAGTTTAATAAGGTTTATATATAATAAACCCTTATTAGGCCTAAGCCCGTTTAATTACAGCCCAGCTTTAATTAAACTATTAATCAATTACACAAATTACCCCTTGACCTTTCTAATTAATTAATAACTATAAATTAACTGGTCCCGTTAATATTTAAACTAAATATTAACATCTCTCTTTTAATAATAATTAACTATTATTATTTTTCTCTTTCTTAATAACTAATTAAACTAATTAATTATTCTTTTCCACACAAATAGTTATAATCCAAAAGGTTCTAATTGGGTGTGCAGCGGTGTGATCCTTTAGTGTCACATAGTATTGAACACTATGATACATGTTATCTATCTCCGCACATAATCTAACAGACTCCCACTTGTGCAAAATAAGTAACACTCCTTGTACATCGTTGGCCTAAGGAGGTCCCTAGCCAGACACTTAGGTTAACCAGACTATGAGATCTCTTACATCTAGAGATATAATCCACAACTTGGATTATCTAGGCTTTTCCTTTTGCATCGCGATATTTCGTAATGTGAGTATTTGACATGGAGCAGGGATCTCATCTAATACTCAGATTTTATAGACTCTGATTTCGACACTCTGCAATTACGGTTTCCCGAATGAATAACTATCATTCTAACCGAGCGCAGCCATGCATTTTCAGTAGTCTTAATCGTCGAGGAGCTCAGAAAATATCTCTCCTAAAAAAGAGGTGCAAATCCCATCTTGACTATTTGCAATTTGACCACACGGCTTCCGCTGCACCTAGACAAGCCCCTTATGGTCACCCTGTTACGGCGTGACGTTAGAACATGCTAAAGTACAGAAGTTACCATGCCCCAAACCAAATATCTCAGGTCTAAGAACAACTTATCAGGTTTACTTATGTTAATGCTCCATGAAGTAAGCCCGATGCGGATCACCCCAATATTTATCCCCTGATAAATATCTATGAATATTTGTTTACAACCTTGTGCTTTTATTCATACCCGAATAAATCATCAAATATCCATAATAGCGTTACCTCCCTAATGTAGCTCCCACTACATTAAGTAGCTACGGGCATTTAGACAATTCATAACTTGACTTGTCATGGATAGGTTAAACATGCTAAAAATGGATAACTACGAAACATTATGCAAATACCTCCTATTTCAATCCCATGAAATGTAAATACATAATAAAAGGTTTCAAGTTACATCCATAGTAATAATCAAAAACACGAACTAGCTGCTATGTTCCAAGTACTGCATTCCTATAGAACTCGCATGCCTCTCATGCTTAGCCCTAGTTAGAGGCTTCGTCAACGGGTCAGCAACGTTGTCATCCGTCGGTATCTTTTGCAGTCTAATATCATCTCTTCCAATGATCTCTCGGATGAGGTGATATTTCCTGAGTACGTGCCTTGTCCGCTGATGATCTCTAGGCTCTTTAGCTTGCGCTACATCCCTTAGTTGTCACAGAATATATCGATCGGTCTAGAGATACTGGCAACAACTCTAAGATCCGAGATAAAATTCTTCACCCAGACAGCTTCCTTTGCCGCATCACTTGCCGCAATATACTTTGCCTCTGTAGTGGAATCTGCTATTGTATCTTGCTTCTGACTCTTCCAAGATATGGCTCCTCCGTTTAGGGTAAAGACAAATCCTGATTGCGACCTGAAGTCGTCCCTGTTGGTCTGGAAACTAGCATCAGTGTAACCAGTTACACTGAGCTCATCCATCGAACCTCCATATACTAGGAATATGTCTTTCGTCCTTCTCAGATACTTGAGAATATTCTTGACGGCCACCCAATGAGTTTCACCAGGATTTTGCTGATATCTACTCGTGACACTGATAGAATAGGCAACATCGGGTCTAGTACATAGCATGGCATACATAATCAAACCAACTGCCGAGGCATATGGTATCAATTTCATCTTGTCCCGATCTTGACTAGACACAGGACATTGAGTCTTGCTCAAAATCGCGCCAGATTTCATAGGAATAAATCCTTTCTTGGATCCATTCATCTTGAATCTTTTCACGACTTTGTCAATATAAGTACTTTGACTAAGTCCGATAAGCCGCTTAGATCTATTCCTATAGATATTTATACCCAGTATATAAGCAGCTTCTCCCAAGTCTTTCATCTGGAAACACTTACCTAACCAGGATTTTACTTCTTGTAATACTGGTATATTGTTTCCTATTAACAGTATATCGTCTAAATACAAGACTAGGAAGGTTACCGCGCTCCCACTGAATTTGGTGTAAACACACGACTCGAACTCACTTTTGGTAAAACCAAACTCTTTGATGCGCTCATCAAAGTGTAAGTTCCAGCTCCTAGATGCTTACTTTAGTCCATAAATGGATTTAAGCAACTTGCATACTTTATTAGGGTTCTTTGGATCTGCAAAACCATCCGGTTGTATCATATATACATCCTCTGTCAGTTTCCCGTTAAGGAAAGCGGTTTTGACATCCATCTGCCATATCTCATAGTCAAAATATGCTGATATGGCCATTAGAATCCTAATAGTCTTAAACATTGCCACTGGGGAAAAAGTTTCATCATAGTCAACGCCATGAGTTTGCGTGAAACGTTTTGCCACTAGCCTTGCTTTAAAAGTATGCACCTTTCCATCCATGTCTGTCTTCTTTTTGAAGACCCATTTGCACCCAACAACTTTACTGTGTTGAGGCAAATCCACTAACTCCCAAACATGGTTGTCATACATGGATTGCATCTCTGCCTTCATGGCTTCTAGCCATTTCTTAGATTCCAAACTTGAGGCAGCGTCTTGGTAGGTAGTGGGTTCTAAAAAATCCCCTTCGTCTTGAGCAACTAGGAATCCCAGATACCTATCTGGCTCAATACGAGGCCTACTAGACCTACGAAGGTCTTGTGTTTGCACCTCTTCCTCAACCACAGACTCGGGTTGAGGTTCAACAATTCTCTGTTGAACTATAGGTTCAACTATCGGTGGTGGTGTAATCTCCTCCTCTTCAATTTCTTGAAGCTCTATTTCTTTTTTTGGAGTCTCTGAGTGTAGAAACTTCTCCTTCAAGAATACCCCTTTACGAGCAACAAAACCTTTGTTCTCATCTGGGTTGTAAAAATAGTATCCCATGGTTTCTTTGGGATAGCCCACGAAGATACACTTATCTGATTTGGGATTGAGTTTATCCGTGAATGTTCTCTTAACATACACCTCACATCCCCAATCCTTGAGAAAAGACATTTTGGGCTTTTTCCCCGTTCATATCTCGAACGGTGTCTTTTCAACCGATTTGGTTGGAACCCGGTTCAGCATGAACGCTGCTGTCTCGAGTGCGTGTCCCCAAAACGACAATGGTAGTGAACTTCGACTCATCATTAATCGTACCATGTCAAGCAGTGTACGATTCCTCCTTTCTGATACACCATTCATCTGAGGTGTATATGGAGGTGTGAGTTGTGAAACAATCCCACATTCCTTCAAATGATCGTTGAATTCCAGACTCAGATATTCGCCACCTCGATCCGACCGAAGCGACTTTATCTTCTTGTCCAGCTGATTTTGTACCTCATTCTGAAACTGTTTGAACTTGTGAAAACTTTCAGATTTAAGTCTCATGAGGTAGACATAACCGAACCTACTAAAATCGTCAGTAAAGATTATGAAATACCGGTATCCTCCTCTAGCATCCAGAGTAAAGGGTCCGCACAAATCTGTGTGTATAATCCCTAATACTTCGCTGGCCCTTTCATTCTCACTGTTGAAAGGCTGCTTTGTCATTTTACCAGACAAACAAGATTCGCAAACATCATATGACTCCAAGTCAAATGGTTCTAGAATTCCGTCATCTCGGAGTTTCTCTATGCGTTTCTCCTTTATATGTCCTAAACGACAATGCCAGAGGTAAGTTTGATTCAAGTTACTCTTGGATCTCTTACTTATATGATATATGTCATTGTTATCTAGATTTAGCGTATATAGACCATTTTCTGGAGTAGCTTTAAAATAGAAAACATCGTTTTTGAAACAAGAAATAGACTTTTCATTTAAAGCATAAGTAAATCCACATTTTATAAGTAAATCAAACGAGATAACATTTTTAATAAGTCTTGGAACATAATAACAAGGTTCTAGTTCTAAGAACATGCCCGAGGGCAAACTAAGACAATATGTCCCTACAGCTTCAGCACTAACCATGGAGCCTTCGCCTACCCGCAGGTCCATATCTCCTTGTCTTAGCTTCTTACTTCTCTTGAATCCCTGCAAATGATTGCATATGTGATGACTACATCCGGTATCCAATACCCATTATTCATAAGAAGTAACAAGACAATCTATCATAAAGATACCTATATCATTGGGCGAACCAATGTCCAGCTGATCTATGTCGAGTGAGTGCTCGCATGAATCCTTGCTACCACAGTCTGGGCAACAAATTTCTCCAAGTTCTTCCAGCCAGTCATCCTCCTGTATAGGGTCCACAACTGGTGACTCTAGCTGCTTCGGGTTCAACTCGTCGCTAATGCACATGAGGATTTCGTGCAACCCTGCGACAGTCATCTCAAAATCACCGAGGACATACATTACTCTTTTCTGGTAATAGTCTGACAAGGAACCGAACAAGAGCATAACTAGCTAATGTGGTTTTGATTTTGACCCCAACCTCTCATAGCAATCCAAGAGCCTTCTCATATTAATGAGATGATCGCTAATAGGCTGACTTTCTTTCATCTTGGCTGAAAGAATTTCTCACATCAGTAGCATACGACATATCCATTCACTAAACTTGAACTTTTGCTCCAATCCTTGAACAACCTCATAAGACGACTTCTCACGGAGATCATCCGTAAACTCGGATGATGATGTGAGAATGAGAATCGACATAACGTCAGACTCATCATCCAGATACTGATAGTAAGTGTCATACTCACTATCCTGGGCATCTACTCCTGGTCGCTTTGGAGGCAATGTCTCAATAATGTGAAGCTTCCCCTGTGCATCCAAAATATTTTTCAGATGCAACTTCCAAACAGTAAAGTTTGGACATGAAAGCATCCACTTGTCGGTGATGAGGCTTAGAGACTCTCTTGGTGAATAAAACGGAATAACAGATATAATAGACATCTACAGAAAAAGGAAAAGATAAAACCGATTCAGTATTGATTATATCTTCTAATAATTATTACCTTTTAACAAAAATTATTAGACTAGGATCCATATTTCACATTTCTCGATGCAAGGTTTGGACACTTCCCACCGGGACAATGCTATTTCTGGTAGGTATGAACTATACCAATCGTATCCTAACTAGACACGACTCCTAGATCCGCGGGACATCGGTTATAGGAACCGTGCATGTTTAGTCCCTCTAGTGCATTTTGGGCCGGGACTCCCGATTATCACCAAAATAGATCGCACCACCTAAGACAGCATGAATTCTGGCCGGGACTCCCGATTATCGCAGAACCTTTCATTCCCCTTCCCGCAATGGTTTGAACCCGGATGCCCAAGGTTTGGGCACTTTCGACAACTGAGTACCGTTTAACAGCAAGGGTGTACCATTAGGTGGGTAGCACACTGATCTAAGATTTTTCTAAAAGGATTTCCAAGTTTTAACGTGAAAAACTTTAATGACAGTTTTCTTTTAAAAAACATCTGTTTCAATAATTAACTATTATTAAAACCCTTGTTTTATTTCATCGTGTTAATTACAACCACGCATATATATAATATGTAAAGAAATAAAACAACCACAAACAACTATGCCTTAGCCTTGCCCTTTACTAATGTCGGTTTCGTGAGCCACACGAAAAACACGACGGTCAAAACCTAAGTGGAAAAACAACACACATGGCATGGCATTCTGAAGCTCCCACTGGCTCCAGCATCCAATCCTGCTTCCTGCTCCTTGATTCTTGAATCAGCTTCATAAAATAATATTCTAATAATACTATTCTATTCTATAATCTAAAACTAGAAATAATAAAAATTACAAGATAATCAAAGGAACGCAGGCCCGCTAATTCTAGTACTTTTACAAAATAGAATAGGGGTTGTAAGTGGCACGCAGGCCTCCCCACACCATAGAATAAATAAACCAATCACAACCACAAGTGCAGGAAATAAAAACAATCCACAAGGTCTAGGGCTCGGCTATGGCATCCCAAACATGTACTAAACTAATACATGAAAGATAAAAACAGCAACTGATTTCTAAAATTCATCTTGATGAAAAATACTGATTTTAATAACCTGTTAAAATCCTTATATTGTTTTTCATGTTATTTGCAATAAATATATATTTCGAGTTTTATACTTTGATAATAAAAACAAAAACTCAAAATAATATTTAAAACTTTAAATTAAAAATAACAACTGTACTTTTAATTTAATGTTGACCTCAAATACTTGAACCGCAAACTGGGTCAAATATTCAAACTGAGCCAAGTCAAACGAACCTGGGCTGAAAGAAAACAACTGGGCCGTAGCCCCCATTCGAACCCGAGACATGGCTGGGTCGTAGCCCACTTCGAATCCGACGACACATCTGGGCCGAGGCCCATAAAACCTTTAGCGCCGCTATCCCTGCCGCTAAACCCGAAACTGGGCCGCAGGTCTACTGGGCCGTGGTATACTGGGCCGAAACCCACCACACAGTTAGCGCCGCTAACTGGGTCGCTAACCCGCTGTGCAAGGTATCCCACGGTCGACCGTCACGCTGCAGCCGTCGCTGCCGTAGTCGCCGCGTACCACCACGTCGCCGCCCTGCCTGGGACCGCCGTCGGTCAGACAGATGCCACGATCTGGGCGCCCCGACCAACCACAGCCACCGCCTGAGACCGCCGATGAGGGTGGTGGTTTCGGTTCTCGGTTATCGCAAATAACAACAATAAAAATAAAACAGATTTAAAAACTAAATCTAATAATCTTTTATCAAAAGGTTTATCCAATAAAAAACAGAACCTTGATTTTTATTATCCAGGATAAAAACAAACCTTTTTTCTTGATAAAAGATAAACCCTTTTCATCAGAATAAAAGAAACCTACCTAGTTCCCTATGAGGTTAGAAGTGGCTCTGATACCACTGAAGGGTTTTGTAGGGTATACAAACATATTATCATACATGCACAGCGGAAATCAAAACCCCCTCCAGTGATCTCATCTAACTCATACAGGAACTAAAAAAGAAGAGGATTAGAAAGTTATACCTTTAGGGACTAAAACTTTTCTTTGACCTCTAGACAGCTGCAGGTTATCCACCGCTACTGCACCGCCTCGAACTGGCTGCTAGACCGCCTAAGGATTAAAACTCGGATCAAGCCGTGACCCGTGTATGTGTGACCTGCGCCGCCGTCGACCACTGCCCCTGCGGCCTTGCGCCGCCGTCGATCTCACGAAGAGAGAGAGAGGGTCGGCCGAGATAGAGAGAAAAAAGGGATAGAGCTTTTAGGGTTATTACTTTAATCTTGTAATTGACTTATCTTATGTGATTAAAGAGTTTAATAAGGTTTATATATAATAAACCCTTATTAGGCCTAAGCCCGTTTAATTAAAGCTCAACTTTAATTAAACTATTAATCAATTACACAAATTACCTCTTGACCTTTCTAGTTAATTAATAACTATTAATTAACTGGTCCCGTTAATATTTAAACTAAATATTAACATCTCTCTTTTAATAATAATTAACTATTATTATTTTTCTCTTTCTCAATAATTAATTAAACTAATTTATTATTCTTTTCCACATAAATAGTTATAATCCAAAAAGTTCTAATTGGGTGTGCAGCGGTGTGATCCTTTAGTGTCACATAGTATTGGACACGATGATACATGTTATCTATCTCTGCACATAATCTAACAAGAGGTACTCAATAAAGATATCATTGCAAGTTTTTAAGTCAAGTTATGACTTAAGTAAAAATTATACGTATTCTAAAATGTTCAGTAAGTCAGCTTAATTAAATGTTGTTGGTTGGTCAAAGTTAGAAATAATGAAATATGATGTTCTTTAACATTCTTAGTAGTGATATTAGATTAGTGTTGGCATACACAGGGAATCTTATTTCAAGTTTCTTGCAAGTAGGTGTAAGAAGGTTCATCATTTCAAAAGGATAATAAAACCTAGTATATCTACAAATGTAATTAAAGTTTTGATTACAGGAAGGTTGTTTTGTAAAATCAGAAACTTAGGAATTATTTCCTGTTTCTCCAAGTGTAAGGAATTTTATAAAATAAGTAAGTCTAGAATTGTTCTTAGGTTGCAAGAACGATTTCTAGCTAAACCAAGAAGAAGTACTTCAGGATGCTAGTCTTGAGTTTTAGGTTTATAATCATATTATTTTTCCTTGTAATATGTGATAAGTTACAATGCAAAATAATAAGTAATTCAGATATACACCATGAATCGAGTCAATGAAATGGTAGAAATTATGCACCTTTATTCCAGGGCGGAATATGGAAGGGTGTAGAAATTACTTTCATTATTTTTCACAAATTTTGTATGTTTTGGTTCATCCAGGAATAAACCAGGTTTATTCAAAACATTATCCGTGACTACTTATCGTGGTGGGAACTATGATAGGGATATAAAGTCATCGTAATTTTGGGGTAGATTCAAAAGTATGTCGAATATAGCTGCAAAAGGTTTTTGCGGACCAAAATTGACGGATATTCGTTAGGGTTACGAATATTGGATTGACCCACTGTGAAAGGTACTTCGTGGATTCGTGTCAAAAGTATTTATCACATAGGCTATCCTTAAGCCTGAGGTATCTGGTTTGGGATGCAGTAACTGTTGTCTTCTTAGCACGTTTTAACGCCACACCGTAACAGGGTGGTCATAAGGAGCGTGTCTAGATTCAGTGGGAGCCGTATTTCCAGATGTAAATATGCAAGATGGTAATTGCAACTTCTTTTTAGAAGAGATATTTCCGGGCCCCTTGACTGATTAGAGAAACTGGTAAGTGCACGGCCGTGCCAAAACGAACTGATCTGTTCTTTGTCGTTTATCACGCAGTTTTGAAATCAAGTATGTCATGAACCAATTTTTGAGTCTCTGAGTTGACTTTCTCCATGCTCATGCTCAAAGTTGAAATATCGCGCTGCAAGGGACAAACCTATATATATGCATGTATGTATATATAAAAACGTACCCATTCATAAAAAGGGAGTTTATGATAGTTTAGTTTGTAAACATTTAGTTTATAACAGGTTGCTTCTTAGCAGGTTGCTTATGAAGTTTTATCACAAGTTACCTTGGGGTATAAGAGTTCTTATAACTTGGTTACCCTAAGTGTCTAGCTAGGGACCTCCTTAGGTTAACAATGTGAAGTAACTGTTACTTATCTTGCACAAGCGGGAGTCTGTTAGAATATGTGCAGAGATAATTAATGGGCACATTGTATCCAATGTTATAAGAGACTAAAGGGTCACACTGCTATACACCCATATTTGAACAGTTGGATTTTTACCATAAATCTGTGTGGATATAATTAATCAGTTGGATTAATTATTAGAGAGAAAAGTAAATAATTAATCAGTAGAATTAATTATTGAAAAGAGAAAAAAATAATTAATCAGTTAGATTAATTATTAGAAATGAAATAATAAATAGTTATTTATTATTTAAAGAGAAATTAAATATTAAGTTTTAATATTTAACAAACCAGTTAATTAATAGTTAATTAATTAACTAGTAAAGGTCTAGGGGGTCAAAGTGAGAAGATTGAAAGTTTAATTAAAACAAGTGGGCTTTTAATTAAACAGGCTTGGGTCCTTTTAAATCCTTATATATATCCTTAAGCCTTAAGGATTAGAATAAGAAACAAAAGGATTAAGGAAGATTAAACCTAGCCACCACAACACTCCCTCTCCCTCTCTCTCGTCGCACTCTCCTCTCTCGGCTCTCTCTCCTTCTCGTCAAAGTCGAAGAGGCAAAACACCAAGTGTGTTTTGCGACTTGAAGGTCGACGCATACACACACATTCTCGGTTTTTCGAGCATTGTTGTTTGGTGATCCAGGAGCGGTCTAGCAACCAGTTCATTAGGAGGTGCAGTAGTGGTGGACTGTCTTTAACAATCAGGTATATTTTTCTTATAACCTTATCTGTGGATTGTTGTAGATTAGAAACTAGTAGATCATGTAAGTTTTAAAGATCATAACCCTTTTGGGGTTTAGAGGGTTGTGTTCAATTCAGTTCCGCTTTTAGGATTGAACCAGTAGAATCAAACCAATGATTGACCAGTTTGAGTCATATGGTGGTTTGGTCAGGTCAAAACCCTTCAACGTTGTTAAAGATCACGCTTCCACCATAACTTCCGATTTGGTCGATTCGATGGAAATGATTATTTTCTTTATCATCAGTTTCATTTTGTTCTCACTGTAAATGGTAGAACTAGCAACGCTTTTTGGATGAAAAATAGGTGTGCATCAATTTTTAAATATTTAACCGTGTATATACTTATTTGTGCATCAATTTATGAATATATGATTGTGTATCAATTTGTTTTTAATAATTGGCGTTATGCATCAACTTTTTTTTATGTATTTGTTGTTTGAGTACGAGCTTATGCATCAAATTCTTAATGTATCAGTTTTGTAATTTTTTTTAAATGGTGTATATGTGAATCAGTGTGTTATACATAATGAAGTGTTGTTGTACATCATTTTTTTACTGTGTGCATCAAAAAAATTCGGAAGAAAAAAGCCACTTTTTTAAGAGTAAGTTTAAAATTTAAAAGTTTTATTGTACATCATGTTGTAATTGGTAAGAAATGTTTACTTTAAGAATAACAATACAATAATTAATATATAAATATAAATTAAATAATATAGAAGTAAAATAATAACTTGTAAGTTGTAGTGAAACTAGGGCTTTTGGGTGTGTGTTATAACAGATGTTATAAAGTTATATCGCTTATCATGTCGTTAGTGAAAATTATAAAAATTTTCGTTTACACAACATGGCCATAAAATAGTAAATTTTGTTTAAGAAATTTGGTAATTTACAATAAATAAATAAATAAATGATTGTACTTGCTAGCTTGTAACATTAAATATTTAAGAATATCTTTTTACCGATAAAGATTTAAATCATAAACTATTCGAATATAAATTTTAAATGTTATACTTGTGAGGGTTAAAATATTCAATAATAAATCAGAATAACATTTTAACATTTAAAATTAAATCACTTTTAGATCTATCCATAACTCAAAAAATAATATAATAAATATACTTTACATAAGTAATAAAAAATAATGTAAAACTATATTAAGTAAAATTATAATCTAAGAGAAAATTATGAGATAGTAAAAACGAAAGAAAAAAAAGGGTGATGCTATATATCCCCCCTTCCTCTCACATACATATATGTCAAATCATTGACTTACAACTTTTAATATTACTTTTTTCCTCATATACATCACATCAAAGGGGATATATAGATATTAGAGGGGACATATAGAAACACCTAAAAAATAGAAAGGAGAAGGTAGTTTTAATATATGGATAGAAAAATATTTTTACATATATTAAACAAAATTAAAAAGTCAAAAGAATAAAAATTGTTTGAAAATGAACTCTAAAGAATCAAACACGCGCCTTTTGATTAAGCAAAACCACTACGAAGGGGTGAAACCATTTTATAGTTCTCGTACGAAAAACAATTATCGTTGAAATCTACCATATATATATATGCAAAATGAGTGGGAGCACTAAAGAATCAAGAAGTGATCCGTGATAAGTCCACTTGAACTAACAAAGTAACGCAAATAGACGCGGTGACGGTGGACTAGTAATAACTTAGTACTATATTCCAGGAGGGTGAATATGAAGAGTACGTTATTAATCCCATTACTCTTCAAAGATTTTGTATGTTTTGGTAAGATCCTTGAGTAAAAGGTTTTTTATTCAAAAATCTTGTCCGTGACTATCTATCTTGGTGGGAACCTCGATTAGGGTGATAATAACGTCATTGTAATCCTTGGTGGAGATTCATAGTGATTGAAGATAGCTACCAGGAGTGTAGGCCAAGGATGTACGGGTATTCACCTGGGGTGTGAATATTGGATAGTGACATCGTGAAGAATACCGCATGGTTTACGAGTCAAATGTATTCATCACATAGGTTGTCCTCAAGCCTAAGATATTTGGTTTGGGATGCGTGGAATTCTGTCATTTGGATAGCACCTAACGCTACGCCGTAACTGGGTAGCAATAACGTGTGAAACGTGTTGCCAGATGCAAGTATGCGAGAGACATTCTGCAACTCCTCTTAAGGAGAGAGATGTTTCCGGGGCCTTTGACTGATGTAGACTGTAGAAGTGCATCGCCATACGCAAACGAACTGATTTGTTCTTTGTCGTTTATCACTTAGTCGAAATCAGATAGTCGAGAAATGGTTCTGAGTGCTCAGAGTTGACTCACACCATGCTCACACTCACAATCGAAAGTTCGAAACATCGTGATGCAGAGGGAAAAGCCTAAAAATATACCCGATCATAAGACATAGGGTTCTTATGAAGCTTCATTATAAAACAGTTAGTTTTATAAATCATAAAACAGGTTGTTTTTATGAGGATTTAATTATCACACCTGGGTATAAGAGTTCTTATTGCTTGGTTAACCTAAGGACTTGTCTAGAGGTACCCTTAGGCCAGTATCATCAGGTATGAGGGTTGACAGTAAGCACAAGTGGGAGTCTGATAGAATTTGTGTGCATAACCGTCGAACCCTGATGACACACCCAACCCTATAAGACACTCAAGGGTCACACCTGTAAGGGTACGTAATTCAAGAAGTTATTCATTCACACTTTGGGAGATAAGTATTATGACAGTTAGTCATAAACCAGTTTTAGAGAGTTATAAATAACCAGATATATAGGGGAGGGCTCAAACGAGAACCCACCATGAATTCATCACATGCACCCTACCGCCACATTTGATCCCCCCACACTCTACATCTATGAATTCCACTTATCAAATTAAGATTGGTTCTCTTGGTAGTCACACTAAAATCAGTTCTCAAATGAACCTTCCTGTATCTATAATTTAAATTTTGCATAAGCCATATAAATCAAAATTGGCATGATCATTGGCTATTGACAACTAAAAGAAGAATGACATACCGTAACAACATGCAGAAATGTAGACCGCTCATCAATGCCATCTCCAAGCCCAAAATCACCAATATAATAACCTGAAATGCCACTTCACATTGTAACCTTAAAAAAGAAAAAAGGGAAAAAAAGGTTAATCATGCAACAAATTAGAACCGCTGATGAAGGTAGTTGGACATAAATGTGGTATAATAAGTATAAAATCAGAATGAAGCTCGATGTTGTCATATCCATGCCAAAAGAACGACACGATTAAAAAGTCATAATTAGTGGGTTCAAATGTGTTTTGATTGTATTAATCAATTTGTTTGATGTGGGAACCTAGGCATTTGGTGGGGTGTGGGAGGACTCTTTATATCCTTCTTCTCCACCAAATTTTATCAACTTTGCAATTAATTTCAACATTTGAGAATTTTGTTTATTGTCCTGCACCAAAAGGTAAGAACACAACATACCGAATACATCTCTTTTTGATACCTCTTGAGCACAAAGTTGGCGTTCTTTAATGGATCCAAAACGAGCTCCATCTGTCTACATTACAGAAACTATTACAAAAATATTCTAGTCAATCAAAAGGTCAGTAAATTAATACATTTTTCATAGACCACCAACCATTGTTCCTGTCATAAAGGCAAAAACAATGCTTGATTTGGTACGTATTTCATAAACATGTATAATAAATGATCAAATGCATATAGTACTCCTTAGTAAGAATAGATAAACAAAACTTTTGAACCACAAATCAAACTATTAACTTCGGGTGATGATGACTACCCGATAAGAAAATGTTATATATTTTAGACAAACTAACATGGAAATTGATGCTTCCTTTGTCACAAAAACAATTTTACATGAAATTTGCTTATGGTAATGTTACATCAAAAACAACGTGTCATGTAAGGAGAGACTACATGACAGATAATGAATGATGTTTATACAAAAGGTACTCGATCATTTGGAAGACATAATTCATTTACCGAATTTAATGAAATGCAATCATCAAGCCATCTAATAGTTCCATCAATAGAAACTTTATTCCTCTTTGCTATAGCTGAAGTAGGTACTTTATAAGCTAAACTGACCCACATGTCGGGCTTCATTCAAGAAATCATTTCATATATAGCAAAGGTTTCACCAATGTCAATAACACATATTATAAGCATATTAACAAAAGATATGCATAATAAGGAACCACTGTGTCAAGACTTCAATACCAATTCTTAAGTCAGCAACATTCAAAGATCAAGACTTCATGGCATGCATAGCACAAGGGTTCTACACACTCAAAGTCTACTCAATTGCAACACACTGTAATTTACATAATCAGTTAGTTGGTTGTGTAGTTAGTTAGATTCTCTTAGCTCTAGCTATTCTCCTTCTCTTCTGTACTTCAGCCTATATATATGTAATGTTCTCACACTAAAATGTTAAGAACTTCATTTAATCAAATTACTTCTTCATACTTTCACTTTATGGTATCAGAGCAAAATACAGATACATATCAGTTTTGCTCGATCCTTCAATTCATTCATCAATTCAGATATGATTTCAAAGATCGACTCAGAAAATTCTCCTCTATTGCTTCTAAAATTGAAATCTGCAACTCACAATGCCTGATTTGATCTCTGAAGATATCAATTCAATCAATCATCCTCTATTTTTCTATCAAAATGATCATCCAGGGATGATATTGACTGCTAAAAAGCTAACTGGATCTGAGAACTATAGTTCTTGGAAGAGTTCCATGACAATTGCATTAAATGCAAAGAACAAACTCAAAATCGTCAATGGAGAAGTTAAAGAACCAGATCAGGATTCAAACCTCAGGAGCTATTGGCACAGAGCAAACGACATGATTATCTCATGGATTCTGAACACAGTCTCTGATCAAATAGGTAATAATCTCAATTTCATTAACTCTACTTCAAGTTTATGGAAAGAACTACACGAACACTACTCACAACTTGATGGTCATAGAATCTACCAATTAACAAATGAAATTGTGTAATTACAACAAGGAAATGGTAACTTTGAGTCATATTACCATAGACTCAAGGGTCTATGGGATGAAATGGATGCCTTTGAGGCCCCCTATGCATGCACATGCACCTGTAATTGTGAGAATGGGGAGATTAATGGTGAGAGGGACCAAAGAAAAAGACTAGTACAGTTCCTGATAGGGTTAGACGAAAGTTATACTAACATCAGAGGACAAATACTGCTCTTACAACCCCTCCCTATTGTCTCTAAGGCCTATAGCATGATTAGACACGAGGAGAAGCAAAGAGAAATACACAAGCAACCACAAGTAACTCCCATAGCATTAAATGCCACATCAAACAACACAAGGTTCTTTGGTAATCAAAACTCAACTGAAATGTCTCAATCTGACAGAAAACCAAAATACAAGAAAGGTGTAATTTGTACATATTGTAACAAAGAGGACCATCTATGAAATGAATGTTATGAAGTTGTTGGATATCTACCAACACCTCCACTACATCATAAGTACATTCCACTGAATCCAAGGCAAACACTAGGAAACAAAATGAATGGAAAATCTGTAAACATGGTTAAAGCAGAAACACCTATTTGTGATGATTCAAATACTACACCAGACAATAATGAAGCCCAAGTTCATTGCAGGATGGATCACATACAAAACCAACTCAATCAAGTTTTGTTACTTTTGCAAAACGAGGACATCTCAGAAATTAATCCCACTCAAATGGCAGGTATACATTCTCTTATTGCTTCATGCATCTACAATTCCAAAGAATCTTGGGTAATTGATAGTGGTGCAACTGATCACATATGCACTTCTCAGTCATTCATGCACAACACAAGAAAATGCAATCCACCTATCTTTGTCAAACTACCAAATGGTCAAGCAATTCAAGTCACTATCACTGGATCCGTTCATATTACACCCAACTTCACACTTCACACTTCATGAAGTTCTGTTTGTACCATCCTTCACATACAACTTAATATCCATTAGTAAAGTTTTACATTCCTCACATTCGTCTGTCACCTTTACTCACAACATATGCATATTTCAGGACCATAATGACCACATCACACAAGGGGATCACTAAAGTGGACTCTATACACTTCAACCACAATCAACCCAGTCAACCAAACCACACATTATCCTTACAAGTTCGAGTGATTCTCAACTGTGGCACTCAAGACTTAGATACCCTTCCTTCAAAACACTACAAAAGATTGAATCATTTTCCCCTTCCATTTCATGTAATTCTGATTTTCACTGTAATGTTTGTCCATTAACAAAACAACATGTTTTACCCTTTGATCTTAGCCAATCACATGCTTCACAATCGCTGGAACTAATTTATTTGGATGTCTGGGGACCTTAAGTACCCCACAATCAATAAAGGCAAACATTTACTAACCATAGTTGATGACTACTTTGTTTGAGTATGCCCACTGACACACGTACGCCAAATGATCACTACCGATGACGTATGGGCCTATCAGGTCACACGCCGGGGGTTGATCTTGACAAAAAATTAAAAGGTGAGGGTGAAAAAGAATAAATAATGATAGTTGGTAATCTGGACAGAGTTAGCAGCGCTATCTCTACCGTCGCTAACTCAGCCGCGATCGTGGCGCTAACTTTGGGCGGTTAGTGGCGCTATCCCTGGGCGGGTAGCGGCGCTAACCCCTCTGACAGATTACAACTTTATTCTTTTCAACTCAACTCTTCACCAATGCATGTGTAATGCAATCATGAACTCTTGGCCGACATGGGGTAGTCCTGGAGGCACTTAGGAGTTTATAAAAAGGGATCTCTTGTCTCTCTTTTCACTTCTTGGCCATATTTGCTAATATACACCTAGAAAGCTTTAAGTGCTTGTTCTAGTGTTAGAAGAGAGAGATCCTTGTGAGTTTCCTGGGGGTTTTGTTGTTGTTCAAGAAGCCAAGTTCAAGTGTTGATTTGGTTCAAGGGGTGCTAGTACACCAAGGTCACCAAGTATCTCGGGGTGGACTTTGATAGCTCAAGAAGAAGGATTCAAGGCTTGGAGCTTAGCACACAACAAATCCAGAGACATCAAGGGTATATATCTTCCTCTCTCTTCTGTCTTTTTGTTGCAAAATGTTGTTGTAGAGCTTTGTACACATTTGGGGTTCTTGCATGTGGTCTTGTTCATGTTTTTAAATTCGATTTTGTATTGCTTCTGTTGCCTTCAACCACGAACCCCAACAGTGGTATCAGAGCCATGTTTACACAAGTTTTGCACTTGGTGGCATGAAAAATCCGAGAAAATGTGGTTTTGGTTTTGTCCAGTAGTTAGCGGCGCTAACTCTTCGGAGTTAGCGGCACTAATGACAGTACGGGTACCGGCGCTAACTCTGTTATAGTTAGCGGTGTTACACTGTTATGGTAAGCGATGCTAACTCGTTATAGTGTAACACCACTTTTCTAAAATAGCTGTTAAAACTCTATTACTACATAATTAGCACTTTAAAAACATCAGAGTTTGCGGAAAACAAGCTTACATCACTTTAGTGCTAACGGTTTCATAAAAGTAATGTTAAAAGTACTCTTTTCAAATGGCTGGAGCTATCCAACTCTACAAAGCACTGGGGGCCTTACCCTTACTGGAATCTGGTCACCTGCATGAACAACATACTGAAACATAAGCTTTCGCTTAGTGAGCATACTAACTGAACAGATAAACACATAAAGCATGAGTAACACTTCTGCGGATGTCTCACATCCAAGATGAACACCTGCAAAACTGTTCAAACTATTAACTGGTCCACGGAATGATCACACCTCACGCGTAATCTAATCCTTGACACTCTGTTTGGGTATAAGGATCTCAATATACCCCTATCACATTCCTGGATACAAAGTATCCACATTTCTTTGTACAAGGCTTCTCTAAGCCATGTACCTGCTATATTTGTGTACAAACAAATCACACTCAAAACATATATATCATACTATTCACTTTGTGGATAAATGCATACTAATCATATCAAATACTATAACATAGTGCTACTGAACCTCTGAACAGCAGCCTTTAACTTCACATAACAAACATACAATTGATATACTATTCATTTAGTGCACGTACATATGCTAATCTGATTAAAGGTAAGTACACTCATCTTAGCAGCAATTAAACAGCTATTCTTTATCACCGAAACGTCAACTCTTATTTCCTACAAGCAATAAACCATACTACATAAATATCTGAACTCAACTGGGAAAGACACTGATCAAACATCAGCACAAACAGCTAAACTGAATTCTGGATAACTGCATGCGACCGCATGCATTACTCATGTGACCGGCAAGAGTCCTAAACAACCAAAACACTTTGCCTTGCGACCGCAAGGGATAACCCATGTGATCACATGGTCTAAAACACTGCCTTGTGATCGCAAGGGGTAACCCATACGATCGCATGAACAGTCGGCATAGTAAGGTTTTCTACTATGTTCTAACAGCAGCTATAAAATCCCAAATTTTCACAATACAAAGACACCAAAGGCTATTATGCACTTCCAGAACATAAACAACAGTTCCTAACACTTCTAACAACACCAAAACATGCTTGCAACAAACTTGAATCTATGATTCCATCAAGGAATCTCTTTTTAACCCAATAACATCAAAAACTAAACAAAATACATACCTTTAAGCTATCTTCTCACTAATCAATCAATATCTGGTGTTAATATTCTCTTTAGAATCAGAAATCAGCAATAATATACTAGGGGTGTATGTGTGTCGTATGGTGTATGTATGCATAAGGACATTTTGACTACACAAAGTCAAAAGCAAGTACATATATATCTTCACTTTCATAATTGGCAAAACTAACCCCTAAACTTGCAACTTTCATCATGTGGCAAATCTAACCCTTCTACTTTATAAACACTAAACACATCCCACAAAAGGGCAACTTGAAAACCATGTCTAACACTTAACACATTAATTGATATAACTCATATCTAGGTACTTACGAACTTTGGGGCGTTACAACTCTTCCCCACTTGGGACGATTTCGTCCCCGAAATCTACTGAACAACTAACTGTTGGTCCCGAATGGATACTACAACAACAAATGTTTGTAGAAGGGGGGGGGGGTTGAATACAAACTTTAGCTATTTAAAGTTTAAGAGACACACGGTTTACTTTTATATAATTCTTATTGATGTAAATCAAGAATTACATGAACTAGATGCGGAAAATCTAAGTTCAATAAAAGGTGGCAGCTAAATTTGTCTAACACATAGACTAAGCTAATCTTAAACAACTAATGTCTAAGATGTTCAACATATGAACAAGTTTGTTACACTGAAAGTAAAATGCTAACTCTTCTAATTCTCAACAGATGATATTTCAATGTTCAACTCTATCTATTCGCATACTTAGCATGTTTCCATGCATTCGTATATATAAGCAAGATGGTATCCGGTTGATGGAGTGGAGAAGGAGACAAAGGTACTTGGTTTAATAATATTATAATAGATAAAGTTAGAGGGTGAAAAGAAAGTTCACTTTATATGCAAAGTGTGTAAAGTGAATGAACTTTTCAGTAAAATATAGTCTCACTATCTATTATCATATTATTAAAGTACTACCTTTATGTCTTAGAGGAGTAGACTTCTCTTTCCATGCTTGTACTTTTATCAACACCATGCTTCTTGAAGATTTGACTTAACCAAGTATAGAGTTGTCAGCCATACTTAGTTGTTGAAGCATATCTTTGAGATCTTCACTTCTAAATGATCTTTCATCTTTCCAGGGGATCAAGGTCAATCCTTTTTGTATCTTTGCAGATTCAAAAAGTGCTAATTACTTTTACAAAGAAAGATCTAATGCATACTAGAACAACACATGTTCTACCTTTGACTTAAGAATATAGATAAACTATTAACTGAGATACTATGCAAAGACTCAGCTAACATACACTGAACTGCAAACATAAATTTGCTTAGCTAAGGATAAATATGAAAGACTCAGCTGCTCAGATTTTCTCAGCTGATCATACTGCTCAGCTAATAATACAAATCAGAGTACAACAAATAAACTGATCAATCTAGATGGTCAGCTGATCCCAAGGGCTCAGCTAATCACTTGAGTGTAATCAACTTATTTAGAAAAGATTGAATAAGTAGTGAATACCTTATCTGACAGATGGAAGGTGATATTGGCAGAATTATACATAAAATATATATTTGATATCTGCCAATATATGTTTTAAATAAATAAAATATAGCCAAAATGAGCTTTAAATGCTTTCTTATTTTATTCAAGGCTATTTTAGGTAGACAATACGGAAAAATGGATAACACGAGTCAAAACGAGAAAATACCGCTCAAAAGACTAACATTTTATGAAAGCAGCAATTACGCGTCGCGTACCATATCTTCTTACGCGACGCGGACCCAACGAATTCTGTTACAATAGAATGCAAGCTGTCATCGAATCTTGTCAGGGAATCTTGCCAGGCATCTTTACGCGGCGCGAAACCTTTTATTTACGCTACGCGTAAATCAACTTTCACGCCTATAAATAGCAAGCCAAGCCCCATTCTTAAACACACCTTTACACACCTTCCAGACTTCCACAAACCATTCCTGATGAGTTCAGGCGACTCCAGGAGGCCTTCGGGCTGCTCTAGAGGTTTCCTCGCCTCCTATCCATGTAAATACGTAGTTTATAGCGTAGATTTGTAGTTTTCGTAGCTGTAGTTGTTTTTCTGTCTTCGGAAATGAGTTCCAGCGAGTTTGTACGAGTCAGGATGCTGTCCAGATGTATTTCTACCTTGTATAATACGAACTGGTATTCTCTTTCCTTTATTTTCGCTTCGTTACAATGAATCTGAATTGATATAAATATGTAGTCGTTATGCTTATGATTATATTATGATGATTTTATTTAAGACTTGGTATTTCTAAAATAATGAAACATTATAATTAGCTATTTAATAATACTATCAGTTCATGTGGGTATTCGGCAATGTAAGTGCTGAAAAAACATTTGCTTAGGATATCTGTATCCTTATACATATATATATTTAAACAGACTCATATTTATAGGCATTTGCTCATGGACCCACTTGAGGTGTATGATACTTATAAGTCTGGTATATGTATACAGGGACATTTGCTCATAGACCCACTTGAGGTGTTGCACTGATATATTATCTTAATACCTAAATATATATCTTCTTACCAGATGTTGACCAACGATGGTATTTACTTTGTCTATTATTTCATTAAGAGATAAATACTGAACTTTTAAGTAAAACGGGATAACACCCGGGAAACAAGGTTTTATCTAACTGGTGTTTTAATAATACATGGATTAAATCAGAGTTATCTTAAGATTGCTATGAATTGATAAATGATTGGTATCAAATCTACTTTAGAAATCATCTTAATAAATTCATTCATTATATAACCGGATTAGCTAACGCTACTATTAATATTTATTTGGAGGATTCGTGACTTGGCACTTTCTTTTGTTTCTTGCTTTATTTATTTTTTCTGTCTAGTATTTAGTTTATTTTTATCCTCACATATCTATCTAACTAGACAGCAGTTTGGAATAGAGAGTAGCAATAGATATCGCCGTACCCGTGTTCGATATAAATCATCGGTCTTACCAGCGCACTTTACTACACGCGATGGGTCCTCTGCCCAGCCGCGCCGTGTGCACTTGTACCGTTGTGAAATCCGGTCCGCACGTAAACGCGACATACCAGATTTTTGGCGCCGTTGCCGGGGATGTGATAATATTGTGAAATATTATAACTGTTGATTTAGTTTTGCAGTATTGAAAATCTGACTATAAAAGATTCCGCATTTCAAAGCGTTATTCTGTTCGCTTACATACCGTACGAATAGTATGTAACCCGAATAAATGGTTTGTTTTTCTTTTGTTTTATTTTTGCTACAAACTTAATAAAATGATGTGTGAGATTTCTGGTCTCAAAATCGAAATTATGATTAATCACGCATATGCTGGCAGTGAGCTCAGCAACAATACCAAAATTTCGATCTGCAAAATAGGGGAGTTCTCTCTACTTCACTTTTATCTATTCATGCTTTTGAGTACAATGAGGACATTGTACCATTTTAAGTATGAGGTAGAGGTATCCATATTTCTGTTAATAAAATTGTCTAAAAATTAAAATCCTCGAAATTTTTAAAATTTTACAAAAACATCATAGTTTTAATTTGTAAATTAATTCAAAATTCAAATTTAAATTTTTTCGCATTTATGATTAGTTGTATGAAATTTTTAATTAAATTTATATGAATTCAGATTACATAAAAGGAAAATTATTCTAGATTTCACGACTTAGCATAAATACAGCATGTACTTAAATTGAGTGTTTGAGCCTATCAGTTGTTTTCATTAGACACTGAATTCTTTTGCTGTGAGAATGTCTAAATTGCATATATTTCAGAACTTGTTACTGAATTCTTTTCAAAACCACCAAAATGAGAACTAGACTATTGCACTGATAGAGGCCATCTTTCTTTTTAAAACCCGTTGTTTTAAGCATTTTTCTTTCAAACTTAAATAATCTCAATTTTAGATTATTTAATTTATTTTATTTTTAACCCTTTTTCAGCGTAATGCTCATTTTTAGCATTCGATACCCTAGTTAACCACTTTGAGCCTTAACTTTTCGTTTCATCACCCATATTTATCCCATTTTTAGTTTATTTTATTTTTAAGTTCCAGAATTAGTTAAGTCAATTATATGCTGCTAAGTTTCATTCTGTGTTCCTATATTCTTCAGTTGTTCATGCACCGATCAGCGGGACATGAAAAGTTAATATCTTTGTTCTATCCGTTGCATACAGCTGAACCCAAAAATCCATAAAAATCAGAAAATTAGAAAATTGAGAAATTTCAGTTGCTTGACATACCTTTCTTCGACTATTTTTGAGGTTGTCATACATTGAGTAGTAGTTTTTTTCTTCAGTATTGCCTGAGTGAATAGCTGTCATTCAGAAAATTCTAATTCCATTACAGCTTGATTAACTGTTATCTCAACAAAAATATTGTGATATTCCTATTCGATAGTTCAATAAAAGCAGCTTAGAAAATTTTTTAACTTAATCTCTGGAATCTTATTTTTAGCCACTTTTAAAATCCCTTTTTCATACCTTTAACCCATAGCCTTTTACATTTTAACCCCAAAAGCCCTGTTGACAGTTCTAAACTCTCTAGTGGTATAGATTTGATTTGGATACAAGCTTATGATAATATTGCATTTTCATGACATTTTGTGTGATTCACTATATTGATATAAACCTTATATGCTTGAGTGAAAGAGTGAACCACCTGGTGAGAATGCAAAAGTCGTGTAAATATTTGAATATATTTTTCCTAACTTAATAAATGCTAATATCTGAATCATGTGAATTTTGTTAATATTTCTGCTATAATTATATTTGTTAAAAAATTTAAGATTTGTTTTTTTATTATATTTACAGTTATGCTTGAGGACAAACATATCCTAAGTGTGGAGTAATTAATATTGGCAGAATTATACATAAAATATATATCTGATATCTGCCAATATCTGTTTTAAATAAATAAAATATAGCCAAAATGAGCTTTAAATGCTTTCTTATTTTATTCAAGGCTATTTCAGGTAGACAATACGGAAAAATGGATAACACGCGTCAAAACGAGAAAATACCGCTCAAAAGACTAAGATTTTATGAAAGCAGCAATTACGCGTCGCGTACCATATCTTCTTACGCGACGCGGACCCAAAGAATTCTGTTACAATAGAATGCAAGCTGTCATCAAATATTGTCAGGGAATCTTGCCAGGCATCTTTACGCGTCGCGAAACCTCTTATTTACGCTACGCGTAAATCAACTTTCATGCCTATAAATAGCAAGCCAAGCCCCATTCTGTAAACACACCTTTACACACCTTCCAGACTTCCACAAACCATTCCTGATGAGTTCAGGCGACTTCAGGAGGCCTTCGGGCTGCTCTAGAGGTTTCCTCGCCTCCTATCCATGTAAATACGTAGTTTATAGCGTAGATTTGTAGTTTTCGTAGCTGTAGTTGTTTTTCTGTCTTCGGAAATGAGTTCCAGCGAGTTTGTACGAGTCAGGATGCTGTCCAGATGTATTACTACCTTGTATAATACGAACTGGTATTCTCTTTCCTTTATTTTCGCTTCGTTACAATGAATCCGAATTGATATAAATATGTAGTCGTTATGCTTATGATTATATTATGATGATTTTATTTAAGACTTGGTATTTCTAAAATAATGAAACATTATAATTAGCTATTTTATAATACTATCAGTTCATGTGGGTATTCGGCAATGTAAGTGCTGAAAAAACATTTGCTTAGGATATCTGTATCCTTATACATATATATATTTAAACAGACTCATATTTATAGGCATTTGCTCATGGACCCACTTGAGGTGTATGATACGTATAAGTCTGGTATATGTATACATGGACATTTGCTCATAGACCCACTTGAGGTGTTGCACTGATATATTATCTTAATACCTAAATATATATCTTCTTACCGGATGTTGACCAACGATGGTATTTACTTTGTCTATTATTTCATTAAGAGATAAATACTGAACTTTTAAGTAAAACGGGATAACACCCGGGAAACAAGGTTTTATCTAACTGGTGTTTTAATAATACATGGATTAAATCAGAGTTATCTTAAGATTGCTATGAATTGATAAATGATTGGTATCAAATCTACTTTAGAAATCATCTTAATAAATTCATTCATTATATAACCGGATTAGCTAACGCTACTATTAATATTTATTTGGAGGATTCGTGACTTGGCACTTTCTTTTGTTTCTTGCTTTATTTATTTTTTCTGTCTAGTATTTAGTTTATTTTTATCCTCACATATCTATCTAACTAGACAGCAGTTTGGAATAGAGAGTAGCAATAGATATCGCCGTACCCGTGTTCGATATAAATCATCGGTCTTACCAGCGCACTTTACTACACGCGATAGGTCCTCTGCCTAGCCGCGCCGTGTGCACTCGTACCGTAGTGAAATCCGGTCCGCACGTAAACGCGACATACCAGAAGGCATTAGCTGATCAATGTCATAATGTCAGCTGATCCATGACTGCTCAGCTGATGTTGAAGAGCGTCTCAGCTGATGGTTTTGGACTATCAGCTGATGCGTTGTAGATGCTCAGCTGATATATCTTGACTTATCTTTTCTTCTTTGCTGATCTTCCTAAAGCTAGTCCTTTAGCTAATACTCAATGTTCAGCTGACACTTTTGTTCTTCAGCTGACATTTCTTACTTACAAAATTCTTTAAGTCTAACATGAAAAACAACACATGTTTTTCATTTATCCAAGTATAAAACTAAATATGTGGTTTTGTTAACATCAAATCCTATTTTAAATAATAGACATGTTTTATTTAGGTTTGATATCCCTATCTCCCCAACACTAACTGTGCTTCGAATCAAACTGAATGCTACCGTAGCGTACTAGTGGTAGTCTTACATCTCCTCAACTCTGAATGCTATATCAGCGCACTGACGATAGTCTTACATCACATATCACATATAAAACCTAACATATACACCTAAGTGTAATCTGAACTCATCATGTGCTTCTACTATATCCTTACCAATCTTATCATGTTTGTTACACAAATTCACAACTTTTCTCTTCAATTAAGCTATTGACTGAGCTCTATAACTGTTCTCATCTCTTGTCCCATCTTACAGAGGGACAACTACTAAAACATCAGCTGGACTCTTACGAAGGTAGGATATATAACAGGTATCATGAATCTAAATCACTTCATCTGGAAATTCCAGTCTATACGCTACTTATCCTACATTCGCAGCATTCTCGAAAGGACTTATAAACCGAGGCCTTAACTTACCTTTATTTCTGAATCTGCTAAGCCATACCTACGGTGACGCTTTCAACTACTCGTAGTCTCCAAATCTGGAGCTCTAATAACAACACCTTCCTTTTTAGCATTATTGTTCTGTTTATCTTATGCAGCCCTAAGCCGCTCGTATGTCTGTTGTACTATCTTTACATTCGATCATCTGCTCAATTCTCTCTTTCTGACCAATCCCACCCTAACAGTTAGGGTTGACATTCTCTAACATACAACATCCGCTATCATAGCGTACCGACACTCTGCTCCTAACTGTTACTACATAAGAACTCTAAGTTCTAAACATATACTTTAGTATTTGTATAATCCTCTCGTACTGTCTGTCCGTCTGAGGGTGGAACACTCTATCAACATATAACTCAGTCCCCATATATCTCTTCCACTTACTTCAATGCCTAGAGGTAACTTAAACATCTCTTTGGAACAACTATAACTGAAACTTCCTGTCTAGCAGTCATCTCTTTCACATAGTCTTAAAAGTATAAATTTCTTTTATCAGAATAACTTGTATCTCTTCATGAGTCTATTAACTGATACTCAAATAGCATCAATTCATAACATGTTCCCACTCTCAAGCTGGGATATTAAGCGACTGTAACTCTTCATAAGAATTCTGGTGTTTTGCCTTTATCTATAGGTCAAACATTAATCAACATATATCTCTATATCATGTGTCATCCATGGTCATTAAGTATTCATCTACATATCTCTGTACATCTCTGTCAATACTGGGTGCGTTGAAGGTTGAGAACAATCTGCTTTCTCTAAAAGAACTTGTCTCATACATTCCTATAACTGGGTACTCATACTCGGTCATACCGGATCAATAGATTTCGACCATCTTTTACTAGTTTTATTGCCTGATCTTGGATACACTGAATCTTGGGTTGCTATCTTTAACTACATTAATCTTATCAAGTATTGCAGTAACAACTAACCTTCTTACTCGATGCTTCCTTAACTATATGGTGCATGAATTTCTGCTCAAAGCATCTACCACTATATTAACTTCATCTAGGTGGTCTAAAACCACACTTTACTAATCCTTTAAAAGCTCTAACCACGGTCTGTGAAGCTTGTTCAAACTCTTGTGTTTCAGTTCTAAATCATGGGAAGGGTAACTATTTTTATTCATATCTAACTGGGGAAAACCCTAAGTATTAGCTTTACTACTCTTTATAACGTATCACAACAACTACCTCGTCTCTCTTTTCATCTATAAACATATGCATTGAAGCATCACATAACTTATGTTTTAAAGTATCATATACTCTCTACTGTTCACCTTCCCAGTTAAGATTTGCACCCCATTTGCTACTTACGCAGGGTAACACTATTTTGGTCCTATTCTCTTCTCAAACCTTTAGATGATGGTACTCTAACCGCAATTTATCTTTGAACATCACAACGTATCTTGAAGCTGATCAACTAACTCATCTTTTTTTTTCACAATCTGGAATGCGCCCCTACGGTAAACTACTAAGCCAATATAAATCTTTATCTGTCAGTTCTTGTAGTTGACTCATCAACTCTTACATTTCTAGCGGGGTCAATCTGTACAGGGACTTAACTTTTCTGGTCTCGTTCCAGATACTACATCATTTCTGAATTGCATTTATCTGGCCGGTGGAATCTCTGGTAAATCATCTGTGTAGTCACAACTACCGATATCTCTTAAATCTTTTGTAACTTTCTTTTCATGCTTCCTTCTTTCACATAAGTTAAAACACTATACATTTATACCCCAGATACTTTCTCATTTCTGCTAACAAGAAACTAGAATACCTACTCTTTTACTATCACTTTTGCTCAACAGTTCTTCCCCACTTAGGGTCTGAACTCATACTGTTCTCTGATCACTGTGTGTAACACCCTCTTAACCGGTCTAGAATTATGAGGTAAATAATTAAGTTAATCTTGGGATTTAATTTGATTATGTGAATTAAATTGTTAATATAGATTATTATTATGCAATGTCTATTTAAATAAACATATTTAATTTAGTAATTTTAATTAAATAACATGATGGTAAGTGGATAGTGAGGTGGCCGATTTTGGTGGTATTAGTCACCATAACAATTTAGAAACTTTTTCCATTACATGCAATTAACAATTTAGGTTTGTGTGTGTGTATTGTGTGCTTCGGCCGAGAAGAGAGTAGAGAAAAAGAAGATCAAGATCATCATCTTAAATTCGAATTGTTAATTACATTTGGAATTCTGTAGCATCTGTATTCACATGGTTAGATTATTGAATTGTAGTTGTTAAATGTTGAATTATATTCGGTTTTGATTATATATATAATTCCGATTAATGCTTGACAAATGAACATGATGATTTGATGACTTAGGTTGAATGCATGTTAGATTTTACGATTGATACATGTTGTTTAAATGATTAGAATGATTTCTGGAAACATAGAACACTTGCATGCTTGAAATCAGTAAGGAATTAAGCTAGAAATCGAAGATTGGCATAAACACTTGATTGAGTCAGAAATTGATGTATGAATTAAGAGGAATTTGTGGATTCCGACCAATATGACCCGAATAGATGTTGAATCCGATTAAATTGATGGGAATTATGTGATTTTCGATTAGATGAACTGTATGCCCCCAACACTTTTATCGGAATTGATTTGATCGGATTTGGATTTACTCGGAATGAGACATTTTACACTGAATTGATTTAATGCCCTTACCCTTTGATCGGAAATTGATATGATCGGCATTAAGGACTATGGATCGGAATTAGCATTTACTCGGAATGTGCTTTTGCTAAGAATGTGCCTTTACTCGGAATTCTAATATGATCAGAATATGCCTATGCTCGGAATCTAAGTATGATCTCATCGGAATTGATATTTATCGGAAATTTCCGAAACACTCGGAATCCTGACTTATCCGGAATTGAATTAAAAACTATATATAGAATGTCTTTGCTTGATCGGAATTACAAGATGGATTCGGAATTATGACAATTCCGTGTAATATATTTTCAATTTGGGATTCTTAAGGTTTCTTTGACAAATTCAGATATTATGTACTGAATTTAAATATATATATGTGATATAAGTATATATACATGTGATGTATGAATAAATGTGTATTTATTATGAATTAGTATTGTAAATTTAATACTGACTTGTGTTCACTTAATCTCAGGAACTGAGAAGACTCAGTGATATAGATTCCTGAGTGTTGAGCTGTGCAAGCTTTGGTGAGTGGATTTATATCTTTGGATATACAGGATATGATATCCTAATTGTTATAATGCTCTTGTTTGAACTGTATACATGTTGTGATGGATATCAGAGTGGGTGATTTTCGGCTGGGCTTGGTTTAGCGATATATAGTATTAGCACAATGCTTGATTTGCATTTGTTGTAGTTAAGAGTGCTAATATTGTTGTCCATGAAACTGGGCCATCGTTAAACCTTGGTTTTGGCCGACCTTGGTTGTAGGTGGTTGCAACACCGCCGGTTCTCCTTATTTATGAGCTTATGTTTTGGGCATGTTTGCCTTGTATATATGATTAGACATTTGTTCCCTTACTTAGCTTTGTGCTAATTCCCCACTAGATTGTTTTGAAGATACTCCATGGTGAGTCTCTTGATGATGATGACAAGGATTTCGGACAGACTATAACTCTGATGTCAAATTTTGGATAGAGCCTGATTTTGTAACTAACACTGTAAATGACATTTTATGTAAATGATAACCAGTCAAAATTGTATTTATCTTTTCTTTTGTTTTAAGTATATGTAATTAAGCTTCCGCACGTTATTTTATGTTATTGAAAAAGTACAGTGTTACACTATGTACTTGGACTTGCTACTAACTTAACCAATTAATTTTAATAACCGCTCGAAACTCTTTCATCACGGTTAACATATACTCAATAGAAACTGGCAATTTCTATCTCTATCACTTTTCATCTACACATACTATTCACAATAGTAGTCTCATCTGCTGCGTCTACCTGTAATCACATCAGGTTCTACCTTTTCTTCTTTAGTTATGAACTAGAAAACTATGCCATTTGGCCAGGGCACCTCTGCTTTCTAGTACTGACCGTCGTTGTGCCAAAACTGGGGTAAGTATTTCATTGACTTTCTCTCTATCGCTGATAACTTAGAACAACAAACTTACTGTATTCAAACTGGTAAACTGGTAGCATGCTTAGAGCGAGTTATTTCAAATCTCTGGTCACATATTTCTTCTTTTCACACCTTGCACATATGGGTGGGGAAACCAATCTCCCCTGTTGTATTACAACCGTTGATCTTTTACTTAACACACTTGTTGGTTCAATCTTTCTCTCTTCATTTACTATTCTTCCTCTTACTCACTCCATTATTCTTTCTCTTGTGCAAGACTTTTTATCTCGCCTACTGTATTACTTGTAACTGTCATTAAGCTTCATACATATCGCTTTTAACATCAAACTATAGCACTGTATTTACATAACCTCTACACTAACTTACTCTGAATAATACGTCATGTTTCTAACAACTTCTTAGTGATATTATTCACCAACTCTATCATCTGTCATTAATATTGAAACTAATCTGTGATCTGGTCTACACAATCTTTTAGTACAACTATAACAATTCTTTAAACTAAGTCTAGTCATGGCCTCAATCTATGCTTCTACCTTTCTCTACAATAACATGGTCCACCCGTCTTTCACTGTTCTACTCATAAAATTATAAACATTTATAATTGCTCTCTCTCTCTCTGGTGGACACCTACTGGTGCGGAAAACCTCTTTCCGTCTATACTAACCGTCAATTGCTCATAATCGAATCTGTACCCTCTTTCGAAGAGAGGTGGCTTGCACTCTGAAGTCTTTACACGTGCACCCCTACAACGGGTCAATTCTAGCTTTAACTCTTACTGGTGCCTTAATCGTAGCTTATACGGCTGCATCCACGTGCTGCTATCATGGGGTTTTCATTCTTTCTGTAACTTGATCAACCACTTGGTTGATATTATCTGAAACGCTTGCTTGTAGGAATTTACTCAACTTTATTAATAATATCTCTTTTACTGAATCGTATTCTCAATCTTGTAAACTCTTCTGTAACAACTCCCTCTACAGGGTTACTCATAGGTCTATTAATTTAAATAGAACTTGCATCTGAAACATAAGTATCTCTGGTCTCCCGAGGTATACTAGCCTCAGACTACTATAGCAACACATGCTAACTCTTTTCACCTACTCATTTCTTATAATCATAAATCTTTAACATACTATACAATAACATCTTTCTGTGTTTCTCATAACAAGGTATGTAATATTATTAATACTACATATATCTCATATTCAATTCTTGTCTTCTTCACATACTATACACATTCACGCATTACCCATCACTTAATTCACAAGACATTACCATAACAATCTCAAGCTCAACTGCATACCATATGTTCTTTACACACACTGGCCATGCGTTGTAAGGGACATATTATACACAACTGTTCTTGGTACCGACATGGAATACCCTGATTCACAAGCTTAGGTCACGTATGGCAAAGTTAACTACACATGTAAAAACATTACTACTCATGCTCAAACTGTAAAACAGATAACAGTTTATAACTTCTTACTATTGTATGCTCACCAAGGTTACTTCCCCAGGGTTAGCTCTACTTTATCTTAAAACCAGGGTTTAAGTTCAGACATCACACTCATGTGTGCCCAAATCCCTCAAACTTTGGCTCTGATACAAAGTTGTAACACCACTTTTCTAAAATAGCTTTTAAAACTCTATTACTACATAATTAGCACTTTAAAAACATCAGAGTTTGCGGAAAACAAACTTACATCACTTTAGTGCTAACGGTTTCATAAAAGTAGTGTTAAAAGTACTCTTTTCAAATGGCTGGAGCTATCCAACTCTGCAAAGCACTGGTGGCCTTACCCTTACTATAATCTGGTCACCTGCATGCACAACATACCGAAACATAAGCTTTCGCTTAGTGAGCATACTAACTGAACAGATAAACACATAAAGCATGAGTAACTCTTCTGGGGATGTCTCACATCCAAGCTGAACACCTGTAAAACTGTTCAAACTATTAACTTGTCCAGGGTATGATCACACCTCGCGCGTAATCTAATCCTTGACACTCTGTTTGGGTATAAGGATCTCAATATACCCCTATCAAATTCATGGATACAAAGTATCCGCTTTTCTTTGTACAAGGCTTTTCTATGCCATGTACCTGCTATATTTGTGCACAAACATATCATACTCAAAATATAGAAATCATACTATTTACTTTATGGATAAATGCATACTAATCATATCAAATATTATAACATAGTGCTACTGAACCTCTGAACAGCAGCCTTTAACTTCACATAACAAACATACAATTGATATACTATTCATTTAGTGCACGTACATAAGCTAATCTGATTAAAGGTAAGTACACACATCTTAGCAGCAATTAAACAACTATTCTCTATCACCGAAATGTCAACTCTTATTTTCTGCAAGCATTAAACCATACTACATAAATATCTGAACTCAACTAGGAAAGACACTGATCAAACATCAGCACAAACAGCTAAACTGAATTCTGGATAACTACCTACGACCGCATGCATTACTCATGCGACCGCAAGGGTCCTTCACTACCTCCTTAATATCACAAGAATATCCTATGCGATCGCAAGAGTCCTAAACAACCAAAACACTGAAAATACTGCCTTGCGACCGCAAGGGATAACCCATGCGATCGCATGGTCTAAAACACTGCCTTGCGATCGCAAGGGGTAACCCATGCGATCGCATGGACAGTCGGCACAGTAAGGTTTTCTACTTTGTTTGAACAAAAGCTGTAAAATCCTAAATTTTTACAATACAAAGACAACAAACGCTATTATGCACTTCAAGAACATAAACAACAGTTCTTAACACTTCTAACAACACCAAAACATGCTTGCAAAAAACTTGAATCTATGATTCCATCAAGGAATCTCTTTTTAACCCAATAACATAAAAAAACTAAACAAAATACATACCTTTAAGCTATCTTCTCACTAATCGATCAATATCAGGTGTTAATCTTATCTTTAGAATCAGAAATTAGCAATAAAATACTAGGGATGTGTGTCGTATGGTGTATGTATGCATAAGGACATTTTGATTACACAAAGTCAAAAGCAAGTACATATATATCTTCACTTTCATAATTGGCAAAACCAGCCCCTGAACTTGCAACTTTCTTCATGTGGCAAATCTAACCCTTCTACTTTATAAACACTAAACACATCCCACACAAGGGCAACTTGCTAACCTTGTCTAACACTTAACACATTAATTGATATAACTCATATCTAGGTACTTACGAACTTTGGGGTGTTACATATAGTTAATGACACTAACCTCGTCTGGCAGAATGCATGTTATGCCTTAAAATCAATTTTGTTCGGATTTTTAGCTCGTTTGTATTTTCTGGAATTGTTCCGGAATTTTGGAAATTATTTGTTTAAGTTGCCTTATGTCTTGTTGGTGTGTTTATATGTGGATTAACATTTTGGCATGAAAATGGGTAATTGCATATACTTACATGGTGTATATATGAATATGGAATTTTGAATTGTTTAAGGTTCTTAATGCATATGTACATAGGATTATTAGTGCCTTGAGTGTTTAGATAATCTTAACCAAGACATATAAGATTTGCATGGTTTTGTATGGCACACCATGCCTTAGAATTTGCATATGATGTATGTGGTTGTAATATTTGTGTCTGGTAACATATATGAGCCTTTTAGACCTATGTGATGTTTTTGGTTGATTAAATTAACGTATTCATTCAGTTGGTGGTTTATACCACATTGGTTTGTAATAATTAATTTATTTCATTCGGTTTGTATATTTAAAGGCTTGCATGCCAATTTATATTCTTTGTAATTTATAGTATTAGCTTAGAATAGTAAATTGTGGCTTGCATGTCATTTCCTTTTAAATTTGTAAATTGTAAAAGGAAGACCGAAGCAACCAACAAGGACCATGGAGAGTGTCTTGGCGAACTTGGATCCGGAGGTCGATGGGAGGCGCAATGGATCAAGTGGGAGAGCACACATCAAAGTCTTAGATTTTTGTCCTTAGTAGACTTTGTCTTGCCCATTGGCTCATGTAACACCCTCCTTACCGGCCTAGATTAAAGAGGTAATTAATTAATTAACCTTGGGATTATTATTTAATTAAGTTGAGTTAATTATCTTAATTGTGTTATGTGTATTATATGTTTTATATTATGTGATTATTTAGTAATTTTGAAATTTGTTAATTTAAATATATAAAACATGTATATGGTGATGAGGTGTCCTAATGGTGGACACATAACCACCTACACCTTGCCATCCTTCTCATTTCATGCAAGTAGGAAGAAGGTGAGTGTGTGTGTTGGTGTTTTTTCGGCAGAAGAAAGGAAGGGGAGAAACAAGAACAATTCATCTCCCAATTCTGATTTGATTAAGATAATTCTACTATATTTGATCCAAAGGTTAGCATACTTGTTTTGAATTGTTGTTTAGATTCGGTTTTGCTAAATTATGTAAGAAACCGCATGCTTATTGAGAGTTATATGAAGTTAGGATGAATGCATGTTAGAATCTGATGATAAATTATGTTTATTATGTGTTTATAATGATTTCTGGAAAGTTATATTCATATGCATGTATGTAAGTTAGACCAGAATTGAAGAAAAAGATCAAAAAGAACAAGAACATGAAATATCAGGGATTTGCCATGAATAATCCGGGATTTTAATTACCGCATGTATTATTCGGGATTTGAAGAACCGGATGTGTTATACGGGAATTGGATCAAATAACGAACGGAAATAAATTATGCTTAACACTTATTCGGGAATTTACATTATGCGGGAATTGACCTATTACCGAATGTTTATACTATATGTTCATGCCTTAGCTTCAAATGGATTATGATTCGGGATTTTAAACTTTGATAGATTTGGGATTATGATGATACATTTGGTTTGTTAGAAACCAAATGAAATGATTCGGGAATTGGGAAGAAACCGAAAGTAAATGCCTTAGCTTGAAATGGAATTTTATCCGGGAACTTAGATTCGGGAATTAGATTCGGGAATTGAACAAACCGCATGACATCCGGGATTTATACAATACCACATGGAAATTCCTTTGCTTATTTGGAATTGATGATTTGATACGGAAATTGACTACAACCGTGTATATATATATATATATATATATATATATATATATATATATATATATATATATATATATATATATATATATATATATATATATATATATATATATATATATATATATTGCCATTGCTTATCCGGGATATTGACTTGGATCCGGGATTATGATAATCCCGCATGATGCATTCGGGAATTTGAACATTGAACTAATTTTCTTAACACTCTAATCGGATTTGGACTTGTTCGGAATTATATTTGTGTCCACACTCGGAATTGGGGGTTTTGATGATGAATCCGAATGAAGATTGAACTAAATGACTCCTTGATGATATTGATGATTAAATCGATTATGGCCTTGACATATGGATGAAAGATTATGTAATGCCTAGACTAAGGAGTTAGAAGATTTCACAACATACTTGGTGATATGGTAATTGTGAAAGGAATGGTATATTTACTTAAGTATACTTGTTATTTATGTACTTGTAGATTATTGGTACATGTGATGTGTAAGTATATGTACATGTTGATTATTTGTACATATGTTGTATTGTGTTTATCGTAGACTGTTAAGCAAATACTGACTGGTAGTTGTCTTCTCAAGAGGAGACAAGGCTCAGTAGAATAGTTTGCTGAGTAACCTGAGTTTTGAAGACTTTGGTGAGTGGATCTATATCTTTGGATATGCGGGATATGATATCCTGATTGTAACTATGCTCTTGATGAACTGTATTCATGTTTAGGTGGGAGATCAGTTTTAGCTGGGCGGTTGGGCCTGTTGCTTGGGGATTTACAGTATTTGATCTTGAGATGCATTTGTTGTACTCAAGGGTGCTGGTACTGTTTTCCATGTTAGCAGAGCCATCGGTAAACCTTGGTTTTGGCCGACCTTGGTTGTAGGTGTTGCAACACGGCCGGTTCTCCTTGGTTGATGAGCTTTATGTTGTTTGGGCTGTTTGCCTTGTATGTGCTTAGATATTTATTCCCTCACTTAGCTTTGTGCTAATTCCCCTCTAGCTTATTTTGCAGATACTCAGTGGTGAGTTCTGGAGATATATAACTGTGAATATGGACGGACCACTACTCTGATGTCCAACTTTTTGTATAGAGTCTGTTTTGTAATTAACACCGTAGTGGAATTTTGTAATCATAAACCAGATAAAGTTTGTATTTATCTTCGGGTTTTAAATGTAATTATATGTAAATAGCTTCCCCACGCGTATTAAAGTTAATATAAAAGTACGGTGTTACAGATCATGGGCAAGAAGCATAGGGTTTTATGGCTCGTTACCGGACTCATATTGCATGCGTGGTTGGTTTTATTTTGTTTATTTCTTGCATGGTTGTTTAGGATCTTCGCATGCTAAAAAACTTTTCAAAATAATAAAACCAAAGAGTTATAAAATGGTTTACAAACTCCTCACGCCACATACATAATAATTGGTTAAAAACGTTTTAACCGAAAAAACAAAATCTCGTTTTTCAAAAGTAAATCTCACACCACCCGTAAGATGACACTGCCCGAATCTAGTGAAACAAGATTGGTCGTCGAGCTCTAGCCAAGATCGGTTTTGCGTAACTGTGTGGAAGGTGCGTGTGGCAACTCGCAAGGTCAGTTGTCGAGCTTTAGCCGAGCCGGCCATTGGGCTAGAGTACCACCGTGTATCTTGACGGATGATTTACAATTCCAAGAGTTAATAACTTTGGTAGTTGTCGTGCCCATACCGAGCTATCAAGGCAAGTTAATGAGGAATTGGATTTTTGTTCTTAGTAGACTTTGGTAGTTGTCGTGTATCTACTAGCAACACCAATACTATCAACATGTCACTCCGTCCGTTTTTGGAGAAGTAAAAACTCACCGGACCAAATTTCATGGATTGGCATAGGACTTTGAGAATCGTCCTACACCACGAAATGAAATTAGAGGTCCTTGAGTCACCTCTTTCGGAGGCTCCGGCAATCAACGCGCTAAGGGCCTTAAAGGACGCGCATGAAAAGCGTGTCAAAGACACAAATGATGTCACTTGCCTTATGCTTACGACCATGAGTCCTGAATTGCAAAGGCAATTTGAGAAAGTGGGTGCGAACGAGATGATCTCGCAACTGAAGGACATGTTCCAACAACAAGCAAGGCAGGAGCTTTATGTGTCAAGGCTTTTGTCGGTTGCAAGATGACGGAGGGCGGCAACATGAGCTCCCACGTCCTTAAGATGAAAGGGTACGTGGACCAGCTCGAGGAGTTGTGATTTCCGATGGGGAAAGAGTTGGCGGTTGAAATAATCCTCCAATCTTTGCCTCCGTCATATGGACCGTTCATTGTGAACTTCCATATGCATAGTATGGATAAAACCATTATGGAACTGCATGGAATGCTGAAGACTACCGAGTCTGAGCTTGTCAAAGCAAAGCCCTCCACCTCCACTGCCGTCCTAGCCATCAACGAAGGTGGTAGGAAAAGGAAGCAGCCCGTTTCCTGCTCGAAGGGAAAGGGCAAGGGAAAGGTTAAGGCAAAGTCGTCGAAGCCTAAACCAAACCCTACCCCAGAGCCGAAGGGGAAACAAGTGGCTTCCACCACCACACTGGAAGAGGAAACCTGCTTCTTCTGCGAGGAGAAGGGACACTACCGGCGTAGTTGCCCCAAGTACTTGGAGGAGCTTAAGAAGCTACAAGCAAAAGGTGTCGCTGCCTCTGGTACGTACATGATTGAACTCCATAACACTTCTACTTCTAACACCTGGGTTTTAGACAGCGGGTGTGGTACTCACGTTTGTAATAATGTGCAGGTACTAAGAAGAAGTAGGGACTTGGTTGATGGAGAGCTGGATCTGATCATGGGAAACAAGGCGGTTGTCCCGGTTGAGAAGATAAGAAGTGTTGAGCTTGCCTTTCCATCCAGCTTATCTATTATTTTAAATAATGTATCTTATTCGGCCTGCTCGTGGCAAGAAACATTTTATCTTTATATGCCTTGTATGATATTGGTTTTGATTTTACATTTGAGAATGGTAGCATTTTATGTTACAAAGATCATGTCTTTTATTTTAAAGCATTTCCATGTCATGGCATATATGAGACAAGCGTAAGCTTGCAAAACAATAGAGAAATCATGAATGTTGATTCGGGATCCAAAAATGTTTTGGATAAATTATCTCTATGACATGGTCGGTTAGGCCACATAAACAAGAAACGCATCGCCAAACTCCAAGTGGATGGGATCTTGGAATCATTTGACCACGGGTCTAATGAAGTATGCGAATCTTGTGTATTAGGCAAGATGACCAAAGCACCCTTTACCGGTGTGTGTGAAAGGGCGCAAGACTTGTTGAGTATCGTACACACGGATGTGTGTGGCCCGTTCAAGCATGCCATAAGAGATCATTCCCGCTACTTCGTTACCTTTATTGATGATTATAGTCGATACGGATATGTCTACTTAGTGAGACAAAAGTCGGATACCTTTGAGGTATTTAAGACTTATCAATATGAAGTGGAGAATCAACTAGGGAAAAGAATTAAGACACTACGATCTGATAGAGGCGGTGAGTATCTTAGTTCTGAATTCCGTGAACATTTGAGGAATTGTGGGATTATCTCACAATTAACCCCTCCTAGGACACCACAATTAAATGGTGTCTCCGAGAGGAGGAACCGAACATTATTAGATATGGTTCGGTCAATGATGTGTCATTCGGACGTTCCCGTTACATTTTGGGGATACGCGATTGAAACCGCCGGTAGAATCCTTAACCTCGTACCAACAAAGAAGGTTAAGAAAACACCGTATGACATGTGGCATGGAAAGGTTCCATCCATTTCATATTTAAAGGTCTGGGGTTTTCAGGAGCCTTCGTAAGATGCGAGGTTGAAGACAAATTGGAGCCCATGGCCGAAAGGTGTTTTTTCATTGGTTATCATGCTGGGTCTATGGGATATTTGTTTTACAAACCTTCGGAGAACAAGGTATTTATTGCTCGAAGGGCAGTGTTCCTTGAGGGGGAACTGCTATCCAAAGACGCTAGTGGGAGGAGGGTTGATCTTGAAGAGATTCAAGAACCTGCCAATGTAGAACCTGATGTTGGCACTAGCTCACCACCTACAAGGGTTGATTCTCAGCATGATGCTGGAGATAATGTAAACCCATTGCCTCTTAGAAGATCTGGTAGAAGTCGACATGAGCCTGAGAGATGATTTTCTCATGTATGAAGGCACCAACATGGTAGTGGTCTCTGATGAGCCTACCAAATACCAGGACGCTGTGGTGGGCCCTAAGTGCGCCAAGTGGAAAGAAGCAATGGAATCCGAGATTAAATCCATGTCTGATAACCAAGTTTGGGACTTGGTAGATCCTGTGCGTGGGTGCAAACCCGTAGGGTGCAAATGGGTCTACAAGAAAAAGGTCGGAGTGGATGGCGAGGTAGACACCTTCAAAGCCCAACTGGTGGCTAAGGGTTTCACTCAAACTCATGGTGTAGACTATGAGGAAACCTTTTCCCCTGTGGCTATGTTGAAGTCTATCAGGATACTCATGGCCATTGCCGCGTTTCATGATTACGAAATCTGGCAGATGGACGTCAAAATTGCGTTCCTTAATGGAACACTTTCAGAGGAGGTGTAAATGACACAACTTGAGGGTTTTGTACATCCAGAGTTTCCGGATAGGGTCTGAAAGCTTAAGAAGTCCATTTATGGGCTTGAGCAAGCTTCTCGGAGCTGGAACCTGTGCTTCGATGAGAAGGTCAAAGAGTTTGGCTTCTTTAAGAGCAAGGATGAGCCATGCATTTACATTAGAGCTAGTGGGAGCGTAGTTGTATTCTTAATTCTTTATGTAGATGATATTCTACTAATTGGGAATGACGTCACAACTTTGCAAGGTGTAAAAACCTAGTTGTTTCTCAATAAAAGATCTTGGGGATGCGACTTACATTCTTGGGATTAAGATCTATAGAGATAGATCCCGCAGGTTGATCAGCTTGAGCCAGAGTACATACATTGACAAGGTCCTAAAGATGTTTAGGACGGAGGACTCCAAGAAGGGGTTCATACCTATGTAACATGGTTTAGAGTTGAGCAAAGCTCAAAGCCCGAGTTCCCCAGAGGAACGGGAAGTAATGAGGCGAGTCCCTTATGCTTCGGCAATAGGCTCGATCATGTACGCCATGTTATGTACTAGGCTGATGTATCTTGTGCATTGAGTATGAAAAGTAGATATCAAGCCAATCCTGGTGAAACTCATTGGACGGCAGTAAAGAACATTCTCAAGTATCTTCGGAGGACAAAGGAGATGTTCTTAGTGTATGGAGGTGTGGAAGAGCCTCGGGTAACTGGTTACTCCGACGCCATCTTCCAAACCGATAGGTACGACTGCCGATTTCGATCGGGGTTCGTATTCCTACTAAATGGTGGTGTTATATCCTGGAGAAGCTCCAAGCAAGACACTGTGGCCGATTCTACTACTGAGTCGGAGTATATTGCGGCCAGTGAAGCTGCGAAGGAGGCTGTGTGGATGAGAAAGTTCATCCAAGATCTGGGAGTGTTTCCTAGTATCGCCGACCCTGTTGAGGTATTTTGTGACAACGAGGGTGCGGTCGCTCTATCAAAGGAACCGAGGTCTCACCGACGTAGGAGGCATATTCCGCGGAAGTATCATTACATCCAGGACGTGGTCGATAGTGGAGACATTGTCATCAGCAGAGTATACATGGATAGCAACGTGGCGGATCCGTTCACCAAACCATTATCGCAAGCAAAGCACGATGCTCACACTTGCTATTGAGATTAGATTTGCTAGCGATTTGGCTTGATCATGTATTTATATTTTGGTTAGTATATTTGATGTATTTACCCTTTCGGGAAGATTCAGCAGTATTGTATTTATCGTGTTTATTGATTATTAAATGGAGATTTAGTAATACACAAGTTGCGGATATTTCTTTAAATCTTTACTGTGTTCCAACTTAGCATGTTTTATTATTCCCTGAATGTGTTAAACATTCTAAATAACCACAGTCGGTCATTCTTCTAGGGAAGGAAGTCTGAACTAAGACTAATGGAAGTGATTGGTCATCATGTGTTCAATAGGGATTGAAACACCGGGACGCAATACTTTGCCTGTACTTGAATTGTTCAAGTGACTGGACGACCCACACCTGATTTCACTTCATTGTACACGTCATGAGTAAATCTGGATGATAATATCAGTTCATCCTTATGCCAGAGATGCATGTGTCTGCATCACTTTGGTTTTCTTTGTTCTAGTTGCTTTCAAACGCAGTCCGTAACTGGCTATTATAAAGGGAGTAATTGGACAAAGTATGATCACTTTGATGGGCAGTGTAGTCAAAAGGAATTTGTTCCTCTGTTTATAGAGATATCCCTAGGCCCCTCGATGATTGGTCGCTGACACCAAAATGCATGGACATGCTTAAAGCTTGCAATGATTTATGATCGATTGCAACTTGTATATTTTGGTCACCACCAGTCTAGATCGAGAAACACAATCGTGAATGAATGGAGAATGACTAAGTACCATGTCTCGTGTTCTCATGGATATCGCGAACCAAAGTATGTTTGATCCCTTATCTATAGGACCATTTCACACGGGCTGCAGTTTGGTTTTTGTGTTGAAGATACCCATACTGACTTGGGGGCAGAGATGTCTTACTAGAGACCGCTCTCTGTCTGTGATGCATTGGGTACGGTGAGTCATGTGCAAGTGGGAGTTTGTTGAAGTATGCACACTGACACACGTATGCCAAATGATCACTGTCGATGACGTATGGGCCTATCGGGTCACACGCCGGGGGTTGATCTTGACAACAACCTAAAAGGTGAGGGTGAGAAAGAATAAATAATGATAGTTGGTAATATGGACAGAGTTAGCGGCGTTATCTCTACCGTCGCTAACTCAGCCGCGATCGCGGCGCTAACTTTGGGCGGTTAGCGGTGCTAACCCCTCTGACAGATTACAACTTTATTCTTTTCACATCCACTCTATACCAATGCATGTGTAATGCAATCATGAACTCTTGGCCGACATGGGGTAGTCCTGGAGGCACTTAGGAGTTTATAAAAAGGAATGTCTTGTCTATCTTTTAACTTCTTTGCCATATTTGCTAATATACACCTAGAAAGCTTTAAGTGCTTGTTCTTGTGTTAGAAGAAAGAGATCCTTGTGAGTTTCCTGGGGGTTTTTGTTGTTGTTCAAGAAGTCAAGTTCAAGTGTTGATTTGGTTCAAGGGGTGCTAGTACACCAAGGTCACCAAGTATCTCGGGGTGGACTTTGATAGCTCAAGAAGAAGGATTCAAGGCTTGGAGCTTAGCGCACAACAAATCCAGAGACATCAAAGGTATATATCTTCCTCTCTCTTCTGTCTTTTTGTTGCAAAATGTTGTTGTAGAGCTTGGTACACATTTGGGGTTCTTGCATGTGGTCTTGTTCATGTTTTTAAATTCGATTTTGTACATGCTTGCTTCCGTTGCCTTCAACCACGAACTCCAACATAATTAAGAGCTGTTTGGACATTTCTAATACCAAGTAAACACCATGTTACTTCTATTCTAAAATACTTCCATTCATATGTTCAAACTCAATTCAACACAAAGATCAAAATGGTTAGGAGTGAAAATGGCTCTGAATTCATAAATTCCTCACTGACTGACTTCTTTCACACTCATGGAATTATTCATCAATCTTCATGCCCATACACACCCCAACAAAATGCAAGGTAGAAATAAAGCACAGACAATTACTTGAAATGGCAAGATCCCTCTACTTTCAAGCTTCTTTCCAAAGCATTTATGGGTTCATTGCATTCTCACATCCACATATCTTATTAATCGACTGCCATCTAAACTACTAGACTACAAAACACCATATGAGATGATATATCATAAACCACCCAATCTTCAACACCTACGGGTTATATGTTGCAAAGCCTTTGTTCATACTCACACCAAAGACAAGTTTCATCCCAAAGCATCCCCTATGGTATTACTTAGATACCCACAAAATCAAACGGGGTATGTACTCTAGGACAAAACCACACAAAAGATCACTATTTTAAGAAATGTGACATTTCATGAATCTAACTTCCTGTTCAAAGACAACACTTTACATACCTACAAACCCACTGAGACACATCCATCATACACACACTTCGATAATCCTATTCCACCACTCACACAGATACCAATCACTCTCCACACACAAATCCTTCATCACATTCCACAGTGGACAACACCACTACCCCTTCATCATCTAATCCTCCAGTCAACCACTCTCCCACTTTCCCAGATCCTACTCATTCACCTTCTTTACACACATCTACTCCACCTACACATGCAAATACTACTACCCCACACCATGAAGATACTTCACATCATGTAGATACTCCATTTTCTACAGATCACATTCCTCAACCCACTCCTCACCCAACCCCACGAAAATACACAAGACGAAAACATCCACCCCCAAATTCAGTGATTATCATTGCACTTTCCCTAACTCTACCACTCATTCTATCACTTCTAAACATCACCATTCCCATTACATTTCATATACTAATCTCTTTCCACCATCTCTCAAATTTATTAACTCTGTAGATAAATTAGTTAAACCACACACTTTTGCAAAAGCTTCAAAGGATTGCATGTGGCTTGATGCTATGAGAAAAAAAATATCTGCACTTGAAGCCAATCAAACATTGATCCTTACACATTGCCACCAACTAAACAGGCCATTGGCTGCATGTGGGTATATCGCATAAAGTACCATGCTAATGTAACAATTGAAAGGTTTAAAACATGATTGGTTGCCAAAAGATTCCATCAAAGGGAAGGTGTGGATTACAAGGAGACCTTTGCTCCTGTAGCTAAAATGTGCACAGTTCGAACTTTTCTCACTATTGTTGTGCATAATCACTGGCTTATTGAACAACTCCACAATGTTTTCCTTCATGGTGATCTCCATGAAGAAGTTTATATGACTGTGCCACAAGGTTATCCTAAACCACTCCAACCTAACACTGTTTGCAGATTACAAAAGTCACTCTATGGTCTTAAACAAGCAAATCGTCAGTGGTTTGAAAAACTCACTTCATCATTGATCTCTATTGGGTTCAAGCAGAGCTACAGGACACTTCCTTGTTCACTTTCACCCAACATGACTGCTTCATAGCTTTATTAATCTATGTGGATGACATTATTCTTACTGGCAACCAACCTTCCCATATCAACACAGTAAAGACCCATCTTCACAACACATTAAGTATTAAAGACTTGGTTCATTGCATTATTAGGCATAGAAGTTCTGTGAAACTCTCAAGGTTTGACTATGTCTCAACGCAAATATGCACTTGATTACTTGAACAGGCTGGGGACATTCTAACTAAGCCTTCAACTTACAGAACTTTAGTAGGCAAGTTGATTCACTTATCTCTCACCAGTCCTAATGTAGCTTATGCTGCTTAAATGTTAAGTCAATTTTTACAAGCTCCAAGGACACCACATCTAAAGGCTCTACTTTGATGTTTAAGATACATTAAACTGTGTCCAGGTCAAGGGATATTAATATCCTCCAATACCAATCTCACACTAACTGCTGACTGTGACTGGGCTAGTTGCCCCACTTCTCGACGATCAGTATTTGGTTATGCCATATTCTTGGGATCCAACTTAATTCCATGGCAGTCAAAGAAGCAATTAGTTGTATCCAGATCATCCACTGAAGCTGAATATCGAGCCTTAGCTGACACAACTTGTGAATTAACTTGGCTGAAATGTTTACTCAAAGACTTTCATATTACCACTCCTACTCCCATTAAAATCATGTGTGACAACGCTTCCGCCATTGCCCTTGCTTCAAATCCTGTCCAACATGCTCGCACCAAACATATTGAAATTGATTGTCACTTCGTGCGAGACAAAATCAAAATGGGAGCTATTCAACCCACCTTCATACCTTCAAAAGCTCAAACTGCTGATGTCTTTAGCAAGCCCCTTCATCGACCTCTACACTACACATGTCTATCCAAGTTGAGAATGTGTAAACCATGCCAACTTGTGGGGGGGATAATAAGGAACCACTGTGTCAAGACTTCAATACAAATTCTGAAGTCAACAACATTCAATGATCAAGACTACGTGACATGTATAGCACAAGGGTTCTATACACTCAAAGTCTACTCAATTGCAACACACTGTAACTTACATAATCAGTTAGTTAGTTGTGTAGTTAGTTAGATTTTGTTAGCTCTAGCTATTCTCTTTCTCTTCTGTACTTCAGCCTATATATATGTAATGTTCTCACACCGAAATGTTAAGAATTTCATTTCATCAAATTACTTCTTCATACTTTCACTTTAGTAATCAACTTTGGTCAAATTCCAGTTTCAAGTAACCAACTTTTCGCCATGAAATGCAATAAAACTTACCACCGCGTGAGCATTTTGACCAGGTAAACGAGTCAAATTACATTAAAGTAAAAAAATTCAAACTTTGGTGGATTTTTTTTTCTAGAGAAAAAAGCCGGTTACCTAAAATAAAATTTTGACCAGAGGGGATTACTTTGTAATATTACCACGTTTATGGTTATCTCCGACCACTTTCTTATGTTATATTCTGTTTATTGATGAATACCATAGTGTAGAATTTTGCTTTGCTATTCATTTGGAATGGTCTTAAGTCGTCTCTTTAGGTGAACTTATTGTTGTTTTAATCTTCTACAAGATCATGTTTTTTATGATGTGTTGTTTCCCTGATTCATGTCTATTTCTATGTGAAATCTATATAGTTAAGTTCAATCTTTCTTTTTCTTAATTACATTGGAATATTCGATCAGGTTGCTAATTAAAGCTCATGCCTTTGATGTGATAATTTATATTCATTAACATTATGCATGAGGTGTTTGATAAAATGTCACACAAAGGCAAAAATGGTGTTAATTAAGTCACGAGTCATGATAAGTGCATCAATTTCCCAAAAAATTTAACAGAACACGAATCCATAGTTTAGATTCCAATGTGTAGTTTGAGTTATTAAATTGACTACATGGTTGACATAATCACAATGTTTCTAAAGTTAGAGCTCATTTGGTTTATTAATTGACTGCATGGTTGATATAATCGCAATTGACTTGGCCGGGAAGACAAATTATCTACCTCCTTCACTCTCTCTATCTTCAAATCCATGGCATAAATTCTCAAAACTTTCAGACATATGCTTCAATGCTCTTATGAAATCGATCTAACCGGCACTCACTTATCTCCCTACCATTAGCACTCTGCTATCATTTTTCCACCAATCGAAACCACCTCTGCCGCCTCCATATCACAACCCACCACCGTCGCCCTATAATGATCACTGGACGAAGACTTCCTTTTCTCTGCTGAATATGAAGAACAAGAACTCTAGATCTGCTTTTTAATTTCTTAAATCTGTTGCTGCCGCCCAATCACTCTCACTTCCAATCTGAAAATCTTACAACTGAAATCAGACCTAAATCTGTTTTGTTCATGGATCTGGGTTGTAGCTTTGACTTGGTGACCATCCTACTGGAATGAAGATCTTTTTTACATATAAGGATTTTGGCCATGACTATATAACAGATTGTTTTACGAGAAGTACGAGAAACATTTCTAACCATTAGATTAAATAATCAATGACCGTAAATGCTGATGGCGTTTTTTAGTGAGCTTTTTTAAGTAAACATAAATCCTGTAATAGCAAAAAGGAAAACACAAGTTAACGTAATACTAAGAAACAAATTGGAATAAAAATCTTTTCTAAATCTTATACTGTATACGTAATAATTTTATCGCATAAAGATCCGCTGATTCCATATTATCATTTCCCTTTCGAAATCGAAGCCCATTATACTAAATATATAGATTTGATTTTTATATATATTTATCTTTACTACGTTATAAAATATTTATATTTTTTCTTAATCTTTTAATTTTTTAGTATATTGGAAGTACAAAACGACCCATTACTCTCATATAATTGCAATAGTCATCATAAATGGAAAGTCAATACATGAACCAAATTGACTTTCAAAAGGAAACAATAAACGGTTGTAATATGGGAAAGTCAATTAGGCCGAGTGTTGTATGTTACTCGATGACATCAAGTAACCTCGGTAGGCTAAGGCACACAAAAAGGTGTCTCTCGGCGGGTAGGAGAATCGGGTACGTATTTCGGGTCTTCAAGTTCGATGGTTACTCGATAGAGAAGCACCTCCTCCCCCCACCCCCTCTCAACCTATCACACATACACACATGTATTTTTTAATATAAAAATAATAAAAAAATGGGGAGAGTTTGAAGGAGACGTATAACACTTAATTTGGGTAAAAAGAAAGAAATGGAAGAAGAATGATATGGCGCTAAGTGGCATTAGGTAAAGGCAAGGGAAAGAAATGTATAACTCATGGCCTCAAATAGAGATAACATGTTATTTTGATTGAAGTTACATGAAAAGTAAATAACTTACTCAAAACAAATTATAAAAGTAATTAAATCAAGAACACTATTTTTAAAATCTGAATAAGTAAATTAAAATCACAACAAAATATTTGCAGAATTAATGCAAACTTATAACCAATTTCCAAACCTGTAAAAGCTACGTATATAAAGATGTAACCATATATGTTGTATTAATCATCATAATAAACATTGATCACCATATACGTACAAGCTAGAATATTATGAAATAAACACCAAAATAACTACCTTGAATGTTACCTCTTTTGATAGGTTTAGAAGGGAAACATTTTTGGGGGTTGGAAGGGTAAGATAAATTGGGTTAAATGGGAGGATTTATCGGTTAAAAGAGATAAGGGGGGTTTGGGGTTTGGTAATTTAATTTTTTTTAATCTTAGTCTTTTGGGCAAGTGGTGGTGGAGATTTTGGTCTAACAAGAGGTCGGGTTTTTGGGTGGATATTATCAAAAGTATCCATGGTGGGGACGGGGGTTGGGGTTCTTCTGGGTTGCCGGGTGGGGGAGGCGCTTGGAATAATATTGTGAAGGCAGCCGCTGAATTAAATAGACTTGGTATTAACTTACTGTCCTTTTTAAAGATCTCCGTAGGAGATGGTAAAAATACAAATTTATGGTTCGATAGATGGACAGGTGATTCGACTCTAGCACATGATTTCCCGAGAGTATTCAATAAGCTTGGAAGGCAGGATTTGGCTGTGTCAGACATGGGATCGTGGAATGGATCAACTTGGATCTGGCATATTGGAGGCTCGGAAGGAGTAAGAGGGAGAACGAAGACTGAACTATCAAAATTCTTCTTGAAGCTCGAAGAAATCAATATGTACAAAGATAAAAAAGATGTCAAGGAGTGGGATCTTTCAGATGACAATATTTACTCAGTTAAGAAACTTCGGGAACTTTTGGAAAATTTTCATCTTCAAGGCAGGCCTACGGCTCAAGCAACTTTTTGGTCAAGATTGGTTCCGAAAAAGATATGTATTTTCAATTGGAAGGTAGATCGGAGAAGAATACCGGTAAGATCTTTGTTGGATGCAAAAGGGGTGGATTTAGACTCAATTCTATGCCCAAGATGTGAAGAAGCTATTGAATCGGTAGATCACGCAATTTTTCTTTGTCCAAAATTAAGCTCGCTATGGTCTGATCTTTATAACTGGTGGGGGTTGTCATTCCACCCCTATGAGTCTTTCTTGGAGATCTCAGATGCTGGGAAATCGAGTAGCCTTTCAACACAGAGTTTACAATTGTGGAATTTGGTGATACGGGTGGCGGGTTACTTCATTTGGAGAGACCGTAACTAGTGATGGCAACAGGACGGGGATTTCCCGTGATCCGTGGGTACCCGACCCGAACGGGGCGGGTATTCCCCGACTTAACGGGTGATGGGTCAGGGATGGGGATGAATTGGTGTACCCGAAACGGGGATGGAGCGAGGACGGGTATAATACTATTCTCCCCGTTTAAGACCCGATATATATAAACATATATAAATATAATATATATCAGTTTATAACTTTATATAATGGATCCTTTATTAAATACACCGGGTAGACATTCAATGAATACTTATAGTTACGAGATTTCATGGTGAATTGATGATCCACTGGTGATGAAGATTGAAGGCGAAATGTTTTTTTTTTTTGACGATATTAAGAACTTGTCTTTTTTGTTTTATTTACTTTTCAAACTTGATAATGTTGTCATCATCTTTTTTGGGTTTTGTCATCGAATATTATTCGTATTTTGAAGTATTAATGTTTATCGGTGTTTATTTTAATATTTTTAACCATATCAAAAATTGTCATTATTTAATAAATTGGTACCCATCGGGTTCCCCATACCCGGTGGGGATTATTTCACCCAAACCCATTGGGGATTTGGTGGGGCCGGGGTGGGGATGGGTCTGGGGCTGGAGGTCGGGGATGGGGATGGGTATTGTGGTTCCCGTCCCCATCCGTACCCATTTACATCACTAACCGTAACAACATAGTGTTCAACGACGCAAAAGCATGGATTGAAAGTATGGTATTCGACATCAAACTGTACCTGTTCCAGTGGATTAAATCGAGATCAAGTAAACGGTTTTCGGGGTTGTGGGAAGTTTGGTTAACAAACCTGAATTCCTTAGTCAATATAGGTAGTTAAGATTTTCGAGGGCATTTATTGGATTCGTTGTAATATTTTGGTGTGCCGGGACTTATATAGATATTCTATTTTCACCACTGGTGGGATGGTATATTTATTAAAGTAAGTCATTGGCAAGTTCATATGTACATATTCCAGCAACTTCAGTCATATATATATATATATATATATATATATATATATATATATATATATATATATATATATATATATATATATATATATATATATATATATATATATATATATATATATATATTCATACAGCTTTTCAAAAAAAAAAACTACCTTCAATGCTTCTATAATTGTTGGCACCGATGGCGCTTAAGACGAAATTGAGGTAAAACAAGGGATTAGTACCCCGCGTGTTGCAGCGGGGATTGAAAACTAACTCTTGCGTTATATATAGTAAATATGATTCATATTTAGTATCATACTTTTAATAACGTTCATAGTACGCTTAGATCATTTGGTTTGAATTCAAATATATAGATTCACTTTTTCGTACTACACATAATATATATAGTTAACATGATTCATACACTTCTACAAAACAAGCCTAATGCAACAATTTAGAAGCAACCTTTCTAAATGAGTTGCGTTTGATTATAAAATAACCTTGTTTAATGTAAAGGTTGCATTTGAATACAATATGTAACCTTTTTATTTGAAGTTGCAAAATTTTATTAAAAAATTGCAACTTTTGTTTAAAAGGTTGCATGACCATAATTTAAAGGCAACTCTTAATTCAAAAGGCTGCAATACCTTAACTTAAAGGCAACTCTTAATTTAAAAGGTTGCATTATTATAACTTAAAAGCAACTCTAAATTTAAAAGGTTGCATGAACAAAATATTATGTTTTAAAAATTAAATTAAATATTAATAGATAAGTATTATATTATTAATGTTTTATTTTATAACGCTTCTATTCATTTAATAATAATTAGAAAAATTAACAGATAATTATAAAGTAAAAATATAAATTATATGTTGATTTTTTAAATTAATAATTAATCAATTTTATACTTAAATTACATATATATAAAAGAAATGGTCATTGAATTAGGCGGCTCCTCACATAAAATTGAGTTTCTCTCCAAATTGGTTACCGCCTCTTCCATCTCGTACTCGGTCATACCTTCCTACGATTGCTATCGATCAGTTTGGGAGTCTTGTCACCGGCCGTTTTCTCCATCGCTAGGCTTATAATCGAAAATCCTTTCCATTAGCTTTTGTTTTTCGTCGGCTGCTGCAATCTTGGAATTGTTTTCTCCATCGCTGGAGCCACATCTTCTCGTCGTTTTCTTCTTTGCGGTTCACACAACCAACAGGCTTGTGGTGGTATGAGCTATTTCCTTCTTATTTCTTCTCAATTTAGTATAATTTTAACTCTTTTTGTGTTCATGTAATTTAATATAGGGTTTATGTAGCCCTTATTTGTTTCTCTTAGATTTTTAATCAATTGTAAGAATATGTATCAGAAAACTAAAGGTATATATGACGTGTGTATGGATTTGAGGAACTATATGTCTTATGTTTGAACTTTATCCATTAACACATCTTATTAGTTCCTGTAAAAGATGTGGGTTTTTTCAAGTCTGTGTGATTAGTGCCTGGACTAAGTAATTCCTTATGCATGGTCTGTTCGTGGCTATTGGGTTTGGTTCAAAGGATTTTAGTTCCTTTTGTGGGCTGAACTAGTTTTTTTATGTGGCTAAACTGATTGTTTTTTGTGGCTGAACTGATTTGGAGAACATAGAATGATTTTGTTTCTCGAAATACAAATATGTAAGTAGTCTTAAGGGTGTTTGCAAACATTGAGGTGCAGCCATTCAGCTTGAGAATAGAAGAAGTATTGAGTTGTTAGGCCTCTAATACTTCTTTAATAAAATTTACGTCCATTTTAACTATAAAAAGATTTAAAAAAACAGCCTGTTAAGTGTTATTAACAATAACAGACCTTGATTAAAAACAATCAAGTTGAAGCAACGACCCCTCACGACTCCACAGTGACTCGAATCAACTATTGTAACTTGTAAGTCCTCTTCTCTCTAGTTTGGATTATTGATACTCGGAGTCTAATTTAGTTTGATACTATGAGTGGGATTTGGAAATGGTCAAATGGGGTCTTCTTTTTTACTTTGTCTATTTGAAGTATGACTTTGAACAAAAAAAAGTGGTATTTTTTAGCAGCAACGAATTGGTATATGATGTTTGAAATTATATGGGAATAGGGAACTCCATGGTCGATAGGTTTATAAGTTCTTCTAAACATTGTTTGTTAAACGTGATATCAGGTTTAATTGTTAATTATTAACTTGTATGCTATATTGCCGTGATATTTTAGTTGTTATAGTCAATATTTGAAGATTTATTTCTTCTCGATAGGTTAATATTAGGTAATTCAGTATGCTACGAAGCTTCAGATCTAGCCTTTTCGTATGATGTGAGTTGCTTCTGAGTTTTAGGCTTATATATATATATATAGGGGAGGGTTCAAACGAGAACTGTTTTTTGTACGAGAACTGCGATAACCAATCTCGGCCATTCCTTGGAGATGGGAAGTTCATGGATGGAGAGCATGGAGGGGATCAAGTGTGGCAGGGTGCATGTGTGGAATTCATGGGTGGGCAATGACATTAAAGGAGGGGGAATTGGACGGCTCAGATTGGTTCTCGCAGTTCTCGTACGAAAAACAGTTCTCGTTTGAACTTTTCCCTATATATATAATGTTTTTTTTGAAAGGTAAACTGATGGTATAATCACCAGCTATTATTGATCATTCTTAGAAGTTTAGGCTGTCCAGGTACTTTATCTAATTAAAATTTGAATGAATACAGTCTTGCATTCTTCACTTCTTTCTGTACAATGTTTCATAATGTACAATCCATCATATACATAAAACTCACCCTTCCCAGCCCCTTGCACCTTCCGAATCACCTGAACAGGAGTTTTTCGTGAACACTGCTGAATCTTTTTTCCCTTTGGCTTCAACTTGTTATCTTGGTATAGCTTTTAGTGAACATGATCATTGTTTCTCGAATCTGTTCATGTCTGAATGTTCATGAAGATGATGCTAATTGATATGAAAATGATGTTATTTGATACATTTAAAATAGTTTTAGATTTTATAATAAGTTAGTTAGAATTTAGATTACTTACTGCATTTTGCTCATGATTTCTCTACTAATTAGTCAGCAAGCAGATTACTTTTCACATAACTGTTTGGTTTATTTCCCAGTAACTTAGGTTCTCAATTCTTACTTTAACCTTTTGACTGCTGAATAGTTGTTTTTACTAATTAAACTTGTTTTTATTTTTGTTGTGCTGATGTGTTTGACTGCTTGTGTTGACCCATTTAAGCTTTTGTTAATGTGCTGACCTATTTGACATGTTGGTGTATATTTGTTATAGTTTTCATATCACTAATGGGAAACAAAAGCAAACAAGATCAAAGTACAAACAAACAAATGAATGATTATGAGAAGAGTAGACTTTTAAGGGTTCAAGAAAACAAAGAAAGACTACGACATTTGGGGATTAAAAACATTGCAAATTCTTTGACAAGCTTGGTAGAATGTCAAAATATGAAGAAAAAGAAAGTGAAACCAACAAATACTAATGCAAGAGATGTAGACTATATTGCTGATATGGGTGAAGATAGCGAAGGAGATTACCAGGAAATTGATACACGTGTTGAAGTATCAATTATCGTTCACAATTTATTGCACCATTATCAATGAATAAAGTTGCTAATTTAGCAAAGAAACATCGAACGATTGATCCAAAAGTGCCTAATATGTGTCCATTGGGTTCAAGTGCAACAAAAGATAATCAATCTAGATCAACAATTACTATGGGGGAACTAGTTTTAAATAACAAAGGGACACAAAGGCAAAGGGTGTTATTCAAACAAAATGTGGCAAAGCCTACTTGTATGTACTACACGCGGAGCAAAGAGACGATTGGTTCTTGTTGACAAGGATGATGATAATGCTTATGTTGATGATGATGATGAGACATCTCAAGGTATTTTTTGTCAATTATATAATTAATCACTAATTACAAAAGCACTTATTGCGTTGATCTGTTTAACAGCTATTAGTATGCTACCTTACTGTTGCACCCAATTGACGTGACCCGTTTGACTTTAGGGTCTTTGATAATTAAAGTTTTATTTATTTTTGTTGTGCTGATGTTTGAACTACTTCTACTTTGCTAACCCGGTTGAACTGATGTTTATATGTCCATCCGTTTGAACTTTTTTTTTTCTTTTTGTAGGAGCAAATGAAGAACTACAAACCTGTAGAAGATGAAAGTGCTTCGGTAGATCCTTTTATGATTGTGTTGAACAAAGAAAATCATGGATATCGCCGACTTTATGGTAGAGGTGTTACCAACAAGTTGATAAAAAAGGTGGATGGTGGTGATACATCATACATGATTCCAGGGGGGGCTTATGGAATCATTTAAAGCGACTGTTGAAGTTGAAAATAACGAGTTACTTGAAATGCGAAAAGAGATCGAAGAGGACCATCAAAGAAAAAAGGCCGAGTTAGAAGCTATGAGAAAAGATATTGAAAACCACGGGAGAACTTGAAGGCTATGCAAAAAGATCTTTTGAATCAACAAGAAAACCTAGAAGCTAAGATGCGGAAGGTGATGGAACGTCTTTGAAGCTTCTCCGTTAATTTCATTAAATGTTTTATCTGTTTTTTGGGTTGTATTCTCTACGAGGGATCTTTTGAAAAGATGATCAAGTACAAAGTTTTAAATACTTTTTGTGGTTGTAATTAACAACCTTGTTCACTAAAGATTTATGATGGTTATTACATAGCTGAATTAGTAGAATAAAATGTTGCATTAGGTTTATAATTATAATTTAAATAGTTTGTTGCTTTAGATTAAAAAATGTTGCATTAAGAATTCTTACAAAAAAAAGTTGCATTTAATGTTAAAAAGGGTTGCATATGTTTTACAAAAAAACATAATAATGGTTGCATATGAGTATATAAAAGGTTGCATTATTGTAAATAAAACTATAAGAAAAGGTTGCATTTGAGATTAAAAAGGGTTGCAACTTAAAAAGGTAGCATTTTGATAATACATGCAACTCCTTTATAAAAAGTTGCATTTTCTAATAAAAAAGTTGCATTAGATCTAATGCAACTTCACCTAACGCAGCCCTTGTTAAATGGTTGCTTTAGGCATAATGCAACATTTTTAATGAATAATGCAACATTTTATAAGGGTTGCATTAGCTTTGTTTTGTTGTAGTGATATTTTATATCGTATTTTTAATAATGTTCGTAGTGCGCTTATATCATTTTGTTTGAATTTAAATATATAGGTTAACTTTTTCGTACTACAGATAACGTAAGATTGATTAAAATAGTACATAGACATCACATCAAAATAAAATTTATATCGATGTGTAGATAAAAATGAGATCGTCACAAATATATATCTATATTTGCATTAGACATTATATGCTAAAAGGTATAGAGAAAAAACAAAAAACTAACCAAATTAATTGTATTAATATAATAATAATAAAATATTAATAGTGAAACATCATTTGCGGCCGCGTGAATGCGTGATACCTACGCTGAACAAAGCAAGCAGCTGGTTCAGTGGTAATCACATCAGTCTACATCCTTTTGTTCCAGCATTCGACTTCTGCGGCATTTAATAACGTTCATAATACGCTTAGATCATTTTGTTTGAATTCAAATATATAGATTCACTTTTTCGTACTACACATAATATATATAGTTAACATGATTCATATTTTATATCGTATTTTTAATAATGTTCGTAGTGCGCTTATATCATTTGGTTTGAATTTAAATATATAGGTTAACTTTTTCGTACTACAGATAACGTAAGATTGATTAAAAGAGTACATAGACATCACATCAAAATAAAATTTATATCGATGTGTAAATAAAAATGAGATCGTCACAAATATATATCTATATTTGCGTTAGACATTATATGCTAAAAGAGAAAACAAAAAACTAACCAAATTAATTGTATTAATATAATAATAATAATATATTAATAGTGAAACATCATTTGCGGCCGCGTGAATGCGTGATACCTACGCTGAACAAAAAAAATTAAATGCCGCAGGAGTCGAATGCTGGAACAAAAGGATGTAGACTGATGTGATTACCACTGAACCAGCTGCTTGCTTTGTATCCAATTTTAGGAAGAAATTATATATACTATATTTATCAGGGTACTGTTCATTCCCCTGGTAAAAGATTAGCAGATTACGGAAGTTGAGGTAACACATGCTCCATTGTTCATCATTTTTACATTAATGAAACAAAGAGAATTTTGAGTTTCACCAAGTTACACTTTTGTCATCAACAGAATATGTTTTTTAGCATCTACCTTTTAAATTATAAAATATGTTTATGTACTAGGTAGATTGATGTGTGGGTTACGAGTATAATAGTCAATACTTGTTATTCATTACTTTATATATACATATTGCATAAAACTTAAAAAGAGTCTAAGTGATATCAATATAACTTGTAAATTGGTGTCTTTTTCAAACTTTTTTGGAGCATCAATTAACAAATACGATATGATAGAGAATCATCTTCAATGTACTCGATTTCAAAAAAAAGCATGTATTCATAAGTAAATAGGTTGAGATTGTCATGACTTGTTCTTAATAACATAATACTTATATAAATAACATGTTATCAAAAAGTAGAAACTGTTACTATATGTCATGATACGATGATAATATAGATCTCGTATATATAGAACTTAAAGCTTGAAAGTTCATCAAACTACTCATACTTATCCTATAAGCACCATATACAAGAGTACCTAACTATGATAGTCTAAATATTCAAGTCATGTGCAAGTTATAGTTATTTTCTATGTAGCAACAAGAGAAAATGGCATGAAACGAAACCAGATGTTATCCGCATCACAATATTGACTGGTCCTTTGTTAATTTGTTGTACGTATATGGAAATTCTCTGGTACCACACTCAAGAAGAGCAAGATCACGGCTTCAAATATCAACGTCATAACACAATAGACATATCATTGCCATAGAATTCACTAAGCCAACACAACACACATCAAGAACACCTTGTAACGGGTAATCGTTCTTATTAAAATTGAGAAACATGTCATAACACTGTTCTTAGTTTGGCAAATAACTTGATTCTGATTTATCGTGTAATCACTTGGAAGATAACCATCCACAACACCTTGTAATCAACTCACACTATAAGAGTTTTACTTGATCACATATAAACCATTCTGCAGATATCGATCTTCTAATATATATAGAGGACTAACATTAATAAATTCTATTAAACAATTCTAGTAATTCATTTAGATTAAAAATCTTAACCATAAATTTTGATAAGATTTCAAATTCAATTTTAATTTTTTTAGTCAAAATTAAAACTTGATTTATAACTCTAAATTAATATGTTATTCAAACTCACTTAATATAAGATAAGATATATAGAAGGTAAAAAATATTACTAAAATTCAAACAAATACTAATTTGTTGGGTATTGTAAAACATTTATTGAAATTAAACTTGAGGAATTGCTCTGTATGCTATAAAATTAAGAAATATATTTTTTAAGTGTTGAATTAAAAGAAAATAATAGTATAACCTTTAAATAGTGATACTTATTATAATACGTTATTTTAAATAGTAGTAATTTTGATTTAAAATAAATTAATTTGCGTTACACTTATTATATACTTTAAACTTTTTATCCACTATATTAAGAATAAATATTTACTTTATTTATCATCATTTATGGTTATTATATGATACAAATTTTATCGTAATTAAATTTTACATTATTCTTTTAAGTTGTTAACAATTACTTTTATATGTCAACTAACTTTAATATAAAATTCTTTTAGTTTTCAAAAAGTCTCATATTGTGTTTTTTATTTTTCGATGGTAATAGAATTCTTTGGTGTGTTAGTCATTTCGTCTAAAGGATATGGCGTAACCTAGGAAGTATCTATTAGTGGAATATATTTGACATTTATGTTTTGTATATATCTCTTTATATCCTTCCCTAATTATGGGAAAGGTTATTTGTAATCCTTATATATATGTCTCCAAGGCAATGTTAAAGGCAGAGAATTAATACCAAATATCATGATATCAGACCCTATATTCGGCTCCTCTTCTTCATCGTGAGAAACACCATAGCAGGCCCTAATCTTCTTCATCATTCTCCTTCCTACAATGTCTGGTTCAAGCAATGATTCACAGACTACCAAATCTCCTTTCCACCCTGCCTTTGCTGTCAATAACATTAAGAACTCCATCCCTCTCGTCCTAAATCAAACAGATGGTCATTACGCCTCCTGGGTAGAGCTATTTCACATTCATGCTTGTGCCTACGATGTACTCAATCATGTTAACCCCAAAATACCCAGACCCGCCGGCACTGATCTCTCAACCTGGACCCGACTTGATGCTATTGTCAAACAATGGATTTTGGCAACCATCTCTACCGACCTCCTTCAAACGATCATGAAACCGGGTGCTACCGCTCAAGAACTATGGAACCGTCTAGCAGAAATTTTTCAAGATAACAAGGCTAATCGTGCCGTGTATCTTGAAGAGCAGTTTAATACTACTCGTCTAGACGCCTTCCCAAACGTAACAGAATACTGTGCTCGACTAAAGAACCTTGCCGATCAACTCGCCAATGTTGGTAACCCGATTTCAGAAAATAAAATGGTTCTTCAACTTGTCTCCGGTCTCCCTAAAGGTGATTATGACACAATTGCTACATTTATTCAACAATCTGATCCATTGCCGAGTTTCAACAAGGCTCGATTGCAACTTCTTCACGAAGAAACCCGTCGATTGAAGCAAGAATCACATACCCCTCAAGTTTTGGTTACTCAAAAATCAGAATCTTCTCCTATTGCTACCGAACTACCGGTTGCCCGTGATCAAAATTATACCAGCAATCGTGGAGGTCGTGGCTCTTACCGTCGCGGTCGCGGTCGTGGAAGGGGTCGCGGACGTGGACGTGGGGGTGGCAAACAATATTCATGGTCACCACCACCGTGGTACTCTGGCAATCAGTGGACATCACCACCTTGCCCATACCCAACAGTTTCACCAAATCATCAATCTGGCCTTCTTGGACCTGGCCCACGTCCACCACCATCTCAGCAGCAAGCCTTGTACTCAGCAACACCTTATTCCATGCATGGTGTTTCAATGACCCCCACCGAGTTACATAATGTTTTTAATACAATGCATCTTTAACCTCCGGATAATACTTGGTATATGGATACCGGCTCCACCTCTCATGTCGCAAGTAACACGGGTAACTTCTCTCATTTATTTTCTTTAAGCACTCCGCATTCTATTTTAGTAGGTAATGGCAAGAGTCTTCCGGCTCTCGGTTTAGGTTCCACCACCCTTCCTCATCATAACCGATCCTATTCTTTACGTAACATTTATCATGTTCCTCAATTAATTAAGAATCTTATTTCGGTTAGTAAATTCACTCTAGACAATAATGTTTCTATCGACCCGTTCGGTTTTTCTATGAAGGATCTTACAACGGGGAAACACATAATGAGATGTAACAGCTCCGGTGATCTTTATCCGTTTACTAAAGAATCGAGTCCTTGCTCCTCTTCCTTTGCCCTCCATGCCGTCTCTCCATCAACTTGGCATAACCGTCTTGGACATCCGGGATCCTCGGTTTTAGATTTACTTAGGCGTAGAAATTTTCTTTCTTCAATTAAACTTAGTAACCGTGATTCTTGTAACGCTTGTTCTTTGGGCAAACATTGTCGTTTAAGTTTTTCTTCATCTAAAACTGTTACGTATTGTGCTTTTGATATTATTCATGCCGACTTATGGACCTCTCCTGTTGCATCTACACTTGGTCACAAATATTATCTCGTTCTTTTAGATGATTACTCGCACTTTGTTTGGACTTTTCCCCTAAAATCAAAATCACAAGTCTATTCTATTTTTCTCAATTTCTATAACTACATTCGTACGCAATTTGAAAAGAAAATTAAAACATTCCAATGTGATAATGGTCGTGAATTCAATAATTCTCAATTTCTTCAATTTTGTACTCAACATGGAATGCAAATGCGTTTCTCGTGTCCTTACACTTCCCCTCAAAATGGTAAGGCCGAACGGATCATTCGCACGATCAATAATATCATCCGAACCAATCTCATTCACGCTTCCATACCTCCCCCGTATTGGCATTATGCTCTTCATTTTGCCACATATCTCCTTAATATACTTCCATCAACCACAATTGCAAACCATACACCTACCACCATACTTTATCATCGTGTGCCATCTTACTCTCACCTTCGCACATTTGGGTGTCTATGCTACCCAAATACTTCTTCCACAACTCCTCACAAGCTCACTCCTCGATCTACTCCTTGTGTTTTCCTTGGATACCCGTCTAACCACCGCGGGTACTTGTGTCATGATCTCACTACTAAACAGATCTTCGTTTCATGCCACGTTACCTTTGATGAAAACACATACCCCTTTGCAAATCTTTCTAAATATCAACCAAACTCCTATGACTTTCTTCATGACATTCCTTTGTCTCCATACTTTATCCATCATTCCATGACACCTACTCCCTCCTCTTCCTCCCACACGAACCCCCTACCACAACTCCCACCTCTGTAGAGAACCATATTGCACCTAATCCCATTCCTCTAGCTTCACCTCCATCGCATCACCCCATGAAAACGCATTCGAAAAGCGGGATTTTCAAACCAAACCGACCACTCTCTCTTCACACTCATACTATCTCTCCTATTCCCTCTAATCCTAAACTTGCCCTCCTAGACCCGAACTGGAACTCTGCCATGCCTTCTGAATTTAATGCATTGCTTAAACAAAATACTTGGGATCTAGTTCCCCGTCCGCCGGACGCTAACATTATTCGTTGCCATTGGATTTTTCGTCACAAGTTTAATGCAGATGGTTCTTTGGAGAGATACAAAGCACGCCTTATGGTCAATGGAAATTATCAGGAGATCGGGGTAGATTGTGAGGAGACGTTTAGCCCCGTTGTTAAACCCGCCAGTATTCGAACGGTTCTATCTCTTGCTTTGGGAAGAAAATGGCCAATCCACCAATTGGATGTTAAAAACGCATTCTTGCACGGCGACCTTTATGAGACCGTCTACATGCACCAACCACCTGGGTTCTCTCATCCTTCATTTTCGGGTCATGTTTGCAAGCTCCGCAAGTCTTTATACGGCCTTAAGCAGGCCCCAAGAGCTTGGTACCAAAGATTCGCTCAATATCTTCTCAAACTCGGGTTCATTTGTAGTAAGAGTGACAACTCCTTATTCATTTTTCGCCGAAACAATGATTTGGCTTACTTGCTACTCTACGTGGATGACATTGTTCTCACGGCTTCTTCTACTCAGTTGCAATCTTCAATTATTACGGCCCTCAAACAAGAGTTTGATATGACCGATCTTAGCACGCTTACATTTTTTTTGGAAATCTCGGTGTTGGAAAAACTATCTCATCAGTTTAGATTTGATGAGACAAAGATAAGTTTGTAAGATATGTTCTACATATAACTTAAACAAAATTATAAAGCTTAGTCACACTGAACACTCATAGTGATTCAGACTGAGTATAAGCTGAGTGTAAGCTGTACATATGTTTTATCAGCTTAGACTATATCTTAGTAAGATTATCAATGTGTTGGTCCCGAATGGATACTACAACAACAAATGTTTGTAGAAGGGGGGTTGAATACAAACTTTAGCAATTTAAAATTTAAGAGACACACGGTTTACTTTTATATAATTCTTATTGATGTGAATCAAGAATTACATGAACTAGATGCGGAAAATCTAAGTTCAATAAAAGGTGGCAACTAAATTTGTCTAACACATAGACTAAGCTAATCTTAAACAACTTATGTCTAAGATGTTCAACACATGAACAAGTTTGTAATACTGAAAGTAAAATGCTAACTCTTCTAATTCTCAACAGATGAGTTTTCAGTATTAAACTCTATCAATTCTCGTCCTTAGCATGTTTCCATGCAAGAGTGTATATAAGCAAGGATGTCCGGGTTGATGAAGAGGAGAAAAAGACAAAGGTACTTGGTTTAATAATATTATAATAGATAAAGTTAGTGGGTGAAAAGTAAGTTAACTTTATACACAAATTGTGTAAAGTGAACATACTTTTCAGTAATGAGTTTACCCACTATCTATTATTATATTATTAAAGTACTACCTTTATATCTTGGAAAAGTAAACTTCTCCTTTCACGCTTGTGCTTTAAACAACACCATGCTTTCTGAAGATTTGACTTAACCAAGTATAGAGTTGCCAGCCATACTTAGTTGTCAAAGCATATCTTCGAGATCTTCTCTTCTAAAGTATCTTTCTCCTTTTCCAGGGGATAAAGATCTATCCTTTTTGTTTCTTTGCCGATACAAAAGGTGCTAAGTACTTTTACAAAAGAAAGATCTAAGGCATAATAGAACAACACATGTTCTGCCTTTGACTTAAGAAAATATTACACTGAAAAGCTATTAGCTGATTAAAGACTCAGCTAACAGATACTGAACAGCTAACATAATTTTGCTCAGCTAAGGATAAATGTGAAAGACTCATCTGACTAGATTTGCTCAGCTGATTGAATAACTCAGCTACTAACAGAAATCATAATACATCTAATAAACTAGTCAACCTAAACAATCAGCTGATCCAAAGGGCTCAGGTAACCATTTGAGTATGATCAGCTTATTGAGAGAAGAAAGGATAAGTATAGAATACCTTATCTGACAAGTGGGAGGCATCAGCTGATCAATGAGATACTGTCAGCTGATCCTAGACTGCTCAGCTGATCTTTGAAGAACCTTCAGCTGATGGTTTGCGCTGTCAGCTTGTAGGACCGTGGGGGAACGGGGTTCTAAACTAAACTAAAACACCCTTACGCTAGGACTGATCTAGGATGAGAAATAGTGCGGAATTTTTATTTCCCAAACCTCCTAAGGATTCTAAGATCTGCTTAGGTGTCTGGCACACAGTATCACACAGAGTATAAACAAGAACAAACTCTAAGAACTCACACAGAATGCTTAAGGCTGCCCTTGAATTCGTAATAAACACTAAGTTCGCGATTTAGTAGGCTTAAGGTCGTATATCGTCGATTACGTAATGCTCCCGGTTGATTTCTAGCGATTCCTCGATTATTCGACGATTACCCGATTACCCACGCTAATACGAGATTAGGCGGTATTTATAGAGTAATTAATTTCACTGCGCACGTAATGTATCTCACTTCGCACGTAGAGAGTCCAGTACGCACGTACCAGTTGTTTTAATAATAATTAATTTAACTTTAACTGACCTAATCACTACGTGCGCACTGATATCCACTACGCACGTAGTGGACTCATCACGCACGCAGTGAACACATCACGCACGTGATGAACTTTCACACAGACTTAAACTTCCAAACTCACATCAACACATGATTAAGTACTTGTAAGCTTAAGATAATCACATAGAATCACTAAGAATGTATAAACATGCAAAACATTAATCAAAACACATTTGAATTAATAAACTATGAATATATTTTATTGATATGAACTAGGGATTTACAAATATGCACCAACAAACTCCCCCTAATACCTAGTTCTATCAATAACCATTGCACTAAGCAAAAATTCCACAAAGTAAAATGCACAAAGCAAAATGCACACAGCAAAAATTTGCACAAAGCAAAATTCATACAGCAAAATGCTAAACGAATACCTTTTGTCATGCCCTTACCTGCACTACGCACGATGTGAGCTGTAACTCGTGCTTAGTGGGGTTCCATTTCGCATGTAATTAGTTTCTCATCTGTGAACCTTAATACGTTAGTACTGTACTCAGCAATAAACTGTCAGTAACTTCAAGATCACTTATAAACATTTAAGCAAAAGACATCAAAGTGAGATGAAAGAAATGTAAACAGAACAAATCACACTAAGAGAAAATAGAACATACTAGAACTCTTTTTGTATTTTTCTAAATAGAAACGAGATAAAAATGCAAACTATTAACAACTTATTTTTGGGAATCTAAATTCAACTATTTAAAGACTTAAAAATAAAAGACAGAAAAGAAAATAACTGAAATGAAATTAACTCAGAATAAATTTGGAAAAGAAGTAAATTCCTGAAAATTAAATCTTTTTGCGAGAAGGTTCCAGTATGGAGTCAGTACTAGCTCGTCTATACTCAGTAATCATTCATTTCAGAACCTTAGGCATAAACATATTCTCTTAAACTCTGTCTGTCAACCTATCTTTCTTCAGATAATAACAAATTTTGTTTCAACATTTTCAGATTGTCTAGACTGGATACATGATTAAGACTATCTCTTTCAAAGTCTCACAGTATTTTGATTCACTCAGTAGGTTGCACAACTTAATTACCAAAACCACCATGCTTATGTGATATGTTAATTTGTCAACGCATTTTATGCTCTTTGACATGGAGGTCGATTTTTCACCTCTCTAGACATTTTTCTTGCTGAGCTTTTGTCAATGCATTTTATGCTCTTTGACAGTTCAACACTAATAGATCTTTCTGTTGATCTTTTGTCACTGCATTTTATGCTCTTTGACAATTCAACACTAGCAGATCAACGTATCTATTTTCTTTTGACATCTCAGATTGGGGTCAATTTTTCACCCTCTTTTACATATAGCTCAATGTCATTTAACACATTAGGCATGGTAACAGGTGTGTGCATCAAACTAAGTCATTCTCAACTGTTATTGACTTATAGACTTGGAATGTCTCGATAGCTTAAATCTATGATTGATTTTCACATGCATAACCATTTATCAGTCTAGACTTTCCTTATATGTCTTACACACTATTTGTTTCTTATCTAATTCAACTAGATTTTCAGACAGTTTTCTCAAAAGTATGTATGTGCCTTCAGTTCTAATTTTACTAGACGACTTTGTATTGAGAACCAGTGTGCCATCACTCTCCATCTAGGTTGGATCAACTTCTCCCTTTTTTATTTTATTTTATTTTATTTTATTTTATTTTATTTTTTTATTTTTTTTATTTTTTTATTTTTTTTATTTTTTTTTATTTTTTATTTTTTTTTTATTTTTTTATATGTTTTCTGATTTTTTTTAATTTTCTATGTTTTCTGAACTATCTCCCCCTAAAATACTAAAGAAACTAAACTAAGAAAATAGAAACGCAAAGACACACAGAAAATAAACACAAAGACAAACGAAATATAACCACATAGAAAACAGACACAAAGTCACAAATACCTCACACTTGATTATATCGGTTGACACCCTTCACATAGAAGAAAGAATTAGAAAGCATTAGGAACCCTAGCCCGAATAGTCATGGGTTTCCCGTCTTCTCCAATCACTGGAAGTTTCATCCAAGTTCCAGTCTTCTCAGCAGCATTGCTGAACCTGTCACTCGAATCCTTAGGCATTTGAACACACAGTTTGTTAATCCACTTAGAAGTCTGATTGAGCGAAGATTTTCTTTTGCTAACAACTTCGGGATTTTTAGATTTTCTTATGGTATCCCCGTTTGTCCATTGATGCTGAACTGGAAGAGTTGAGTTTTGATTGTTTTTAGTAAACGTTTTATTCTTTTGATAAGTCTCAACTTTCTTGTTACAGCGCTGATGTGGCTGCTGATCACACTCGTAACTGAGGTGACCAGATCTCCTGCACACATAGCAAATCCTGTCTGGATATTGCTTTACAGAACCTTTCGACATCCTTTGAGATCTATACCCTAACCCTTGATGTTTGGGTAAGATTTTGACCTCTTGGTATGGACGGGTATCAGGAGACTTTACACCCTCCTTTTCAAAATTCCGAAGGACATCGTGAATACGATGCATCAACGGATCTTTGACATTAGAACTTGCCAACAGTTCTCTCATTCCTGGTTCAGCCTTTTTAATTTCTTCTTGCTGAACCTCATTCTTCTGAGGCCCACCCACATTCTCGTGTAACTTTAAATCCTCTTTTGGGGTTGATGCAGAAGATTCATCAACCTTTGTGAGTAGTGGGTCAGATTCAGAGTGAACATCATCATTCACCAGTTGATTTAACACTGGTGGTGGACATTTAGAGTATAACTTCTTGTTCTTTTCTGAATCAGTACCTTGACCTCTCTGATTGATTATGTACTCAAATAAGTAAGAAGACGTGGAATAACTTTTGAGTTTTTGACTCAGAGTCTCATAATCGACCTTTGAAGTAGCAAGGTCTCGTTTCAACTTATCAATCTCATTTATGTAAAACACTATAGCATCCTGTTTATTTAACAGAGCCACACCTAGTTCATGCACCTGTTTGCCTAAACTTTCATTCTTTTCTTTCAACTGTTTTTCTCTTTCTTTTATCAACAGGTTTTTATCTAACTTAGATGTGAGCTCTGAAATTGTAGACTTTAGGAACACTATCTCTTTTACATAATCATTACAAGAACCACAAGGTAAGCCAAAAGTACATACCTTTTCCTCGGATGATTGACCACAACTGCACACCTTTTGGTTTGACTCATTGGCACGAACTTTCACTGGTGTATTTTCTGTAGCTGGAACCGAGGCTGGTTCATCATCAACGCTGGCAATTGATTCTTCCTCACTTGAGTAACTTTCTGTCTCGGATTGAGAATCTTCGTTCAACACATGAACATTTGCCACATTAATATCAGCACCATCATTCCCAAATTGTACTGACCAGTCAATTCCCTCATCCTTTTGAACAACTGCCATTGCCTTAGCAGGTTTTGGAGTTGATTCAGACTTTATGGTTGTAGAGGAAAATGATCTACTGCCAGGACTGGTTTTGAAAGGATACTTCGGTCCCATACTCTTCGGCTTATCACATTCTCTCGCGAAATGACTTTTGTCACCGCAGTTATAGCATGTTACCGCAGATTTATCAAAACCAAGTTTGGTATCCTTTGTTGCTGATATTGACTTCCCTGTTCTTTTCTCATATGCCCTCGCCCTCCTGACTAAGTTAGCATATGACCAGAGGATATCTTGTCTCTCCATCTCATCGTCATCAATCTGGTCATAATCCTCTTGAGTCAGATGAGCATTACCAATCTTCCCCTTCAGTAGATCATCATAAGAGGAGACTAGTGCACTTAGCATGCTCATATGTGTTTTAACTTCATCTACACTCCCATACTTGAAATGCTCGGCATTGAATCCAGAAGTAGACACAGTATAGGATGGCCTAGAAGATGAAGCTTCAGATGTAGATCTGCTAGATTCATTTACATTACTCACATAGGCAGATGGTAAAGGGGCATTTGAAGAAGTGGATGACGGTACAGGTGCTCCAGAGTAGTAGAGAGAAGGATTTTGTTGATAACCGGACATGGAATCCAAATTTTGTTCCTCCTGCTCTTGCTCTTTCAACTTTGTGATGAAATCATTTAGATCCATCCCGTCAAAACCACCACTATTCTTCAATATCATAATATATGGCCGCCAGCTCTTGGACAAAGCTTTTGCCATAATTTCCACCTACTGCTTCTCTGGAACAGTAACACCCAGACTGTCCAGTTCACTGAGAAGATGATTATATCTTGTAATGAGAGAAGGAATTTTTTCATCTCTAGTAGCCATGAAATGATCTAATTCTTTTCTCAATTGACTTGCTTTCAATTCCTTGAGGGCCGCATTTCCCTCATTTCTCTTCTCAAGTGCTCTCCACAGGCTGTGGGAAGTTTTATATCTTCTAAATTGATGGAAGATCTCATTAGGAATCGCCTGGATTAACTGAGCATAGGCCTTCTTATCTGCATCATGACTGCTCTTCTGTTCAACAGTCATTCCATCATAGGGGGTTTCAATATTTCCCTCCCCCTTGGGAACCATATAATCGGTGCTTATTGCTCTCCGAAGTCTACAGTCAAGGCCATCGAGGAATATTTCGAACCTGGGCTTCCACATAGGATAGTCTTCCATGGTCAACAGTTTAGGTACTTTATTGGCACTCCCCATTTCACTGTCTAATAATAAATTGTTTAAAACTGTTGTCTGTTTTGATGCCATTTCAATAATCTTAATGTGACGTTATGAACAAGAGCTGAGAACACACGGACTGAAATTAGGATTTGATGGACCATACAGATTCAACACGCACGGAGTGGTACCTACTACGCACGAACACAAAGCACTACGTACGGACTGACACAAGGACACACAGACCTTACTACGCACGAACTGAGAAAGTGGTACGCACGGACTGAGCTGAATACGCACGGAGTAGTTAAGATATTTTTAATGGAAAAATTTATCACACAGACTCAACACGCACGTAATGGATTTACCACGCACGAGTTGAGGAATCACTACGTACGAACTAGCACACAGCCTATCGAAGATTCTAGAGGATAAACGACTCACCACGCATGTACTAAGGGTCACCACGCACGCACACACAGTTACTTCGTACGAGTAAAATTTAACGATTGAGAAAAAATTTAAGACACTAAGTCACACTACGCACGCACTACGGGCACTACGCACGGGTAAATGACTCACTTCGTACGGGTAAAACTCAAAAAGTTAACGTAAAAAACACGACCTTTTTAACGCAAAACGACCTATTTTTGACCTACTAACCGGTTACGAACGACGAAAAGGACAAACACACAGGCCTAATCGACACCTAGATCACGAAATCCTAAAGGAAAAATGATCAATCAAAGCACAAGGCTCTGATTCCACTTTGTAGGACCGTGGGGGAACGGAGTTCTAAACTAAACTAAAACACCCTTACGCTAGGACTGATATAGGATGAGAAATAGTGCGGAATTTATATTTCCCAAACCTCCTAAGGATTCTAAGATCTGCTTAGGTGTCCGGCACACAGTATCACACAGAGTAGAAACAAGAACAAACTCTAAGAACTCACACATAATGCTTAAGGCTGCCCTTGAATTTGTAATAAACACTAAGTTCGCGATTTAGTAGGCTTAAGGTCGTATATCGTCGATTACGTAATGCTCCCGGTTGATTTCTAGCGATTCCTCGATTATTCGACGATTACCCGATTACCCACGCTAATACGAGATTAGGCGGTATTTATAGAGTAATTAATTTCACTGCGCACGTAATGTATCTCACTTCGCACGTAGAGAGTCCAGTACGCACGTACCAGTTGTTTTAATAATAATTAATTTAACTTTAACCGACCTAATCACTACGTGCGCACTGATATCCATTACGCACGTAGTGGACTCATCACGCACGCAGTGAACACATCACGCACGTGATGAACTTTCACACAAACTTAAACTTCCAAACTCACATCAACACATGATTAAGTACTTGTAAGCTTAAGATAATCACATAGAATCACTAAGAATGTATAAACATGCAAACCATTAATCAAAACACATTTTAATTAATAAACTATGAATATATTTTATTGATATGAACTAGGGATTTACAAATATGCACCAACACAGCTGATGCTTTGTAGATGCATAGCTGATGCTTCTTAACTTGTCTTTGTAGATGCATAGCTGATCTTTCTAAAGCTGGTCCTTTGGTTGATACTCAGTGTTCAGCTGATACTTTGATTCGTCAGCTGACATTTCTTACTTAGAAATTCTTTAAGTCTAATATGAAAAACAACACATGTTTTTCATTAATCTAAGTCCAAAACTGAATATATGGTTTTGTTAACATCAAATCCTATTTTACTAAATAGACAGGTTTGATTTAGGTTTGATATTCCTATCTCCCCAACACAATGTGTTTGATAAGCTCTGTGTGTAAACTAAGATATATATATTGAGTTTCAGCTTGATGAGTTTCAAGCTGAGCGACTCAGCGTGTATACTGAGTCAGCTCAATAGAAGTTACTAAATATGTTTTAGTTAACTCTTTGGACTTCTGAGGATGAGTTAATAATTATACATGTTAGTCCATGTTTGTTTTCGAGTGTGTTCTCGAAGAACTCAGCTTGATGAGTTTCAAGCTGAGTAACTCAGTCCGACTAAAGAAATCAGTTTAAGATAATTTAAATGTGTTTTAAATTTATCTTTTATCTCTCTATATATACGGCAAGGATAAGAAGATTCCAGAATCAAGATTGAAGATTGAAGACTCAAGATAAGAAGATTCAAGATTCCGGGTTATCCGATAGTTAGTTAGCGAATTAGGCTAAGTCCTAGTTTGTTAGATTCCGTAGGAACAGGATTATAAATACTTATCTCCTTCTAAGTTTAGAGGTTCGACATAGAATTACAACTAAGTGTTGCAGAGCCAAATACCTCACCTCACCGTATGTGTTACGATTCTTGAATCACTGTTTGTCAGTTCAACGTGATCAAGATATTCACAGATTGCCAAGCTGTTCGTGTGTTCGAATAATCACATTAGTTGTGATATTGGTAAGTTATCAATCTGTGTAAATCCTGTTTAGAGAGTCGTCAGTATCTATAATCATAAGTTGATTATAGATAGCTAAGTTTGAGAGATTGAGAGATTTATATTAGGTGGTTATATATCAAGAGTTGCTTACTTGATAGTTACTGTAATCATCTTCTTATTCAAAGCATTGTAATCATTTTCTTAATGAAAGCATTCAATTGATTGTGGTTTGATTTACTTTGTGTAACACTTTTATTTGATTTGTTCAATTTCCGTAGAAAGTGTATTCAACCCTCCTTCCACACAACTGTTGCTTGTTGTTATTCTCACCAAGGGACCAACACTCGGTTACTCGCTCCTCTCAAGGCATGTTCCTTTCTCAACAAAAGTATGCTGAGACTATTCTCAAAAGAGCTACATGGAAAATTGCAAACCGGTTTCCACCCCGTTTGATACCGCCTCTAAACTGAGTGCTAACGAAGGCACTTTAATGTCTGACTCTACTACTTATCGAAGTATTTCCGGAGCTCTTCAATACCTTACTTTTACCCGTCCAGACATCGCCTATGCAGTTCAGCAAATCTGTTTATTTATGCATGATCCACAAGAACCACACTTCAACGCCTTGAAACGTATCTTGCGATACCTTAAGGGCACTATCCATCTTGGTATGCACCTATCTCCATCATCCCCTAGTCAGCTTATTGCTTACACCGATGCTGATTGGGCTGGTTGTCCTGATACACGCCGCTCTACTTCGGGTTACTGCGTCTTCTTAGGTGACAACCTCATCTCATGGTCAGCAAAACGACAAGCGACCCTGTCACATTCAAGTGCTGCAGCAGAATACCGCGGCGTCGCAAATGTCGTGGCCGAGACTTGTTGGTTACGCAATCTTCTACTTGAGCTACACACACCTCTTCATCGATCCACTCTTGTTTACTGTGACAATGTGTCCGCCGTTTATCTCTCGGGAAACCCCGTCTAGCATCAGCGGACAAAACACATTGAGATAGATATACATTTTGTCCGGGAAAAAGTCGCTTTAGGTCACATACGGGTATTACATATCCCATCCACTTTCCAGTATGCTGATATCTTTATTAAAGGCCTTCCTCGGCAGTTGTTTCTCGACTTCGGAGACAGTTTGAGCATTCGGTCTCCTCCCGCTCCAACTGCGGGGGACTATTAGTGGAATATATTTGACATTTATGTTTTGTATATATCTCTTTATATCCTTCCCTAATTATGGGAAAGGTTATTTGTAATCCTTATATATATATGTCTCCAAGGCAATGTTAAAGGCAGGGAATTAATACCAAATATCAGTATCCTTTCAAGTAACTATCTTTTTGAAGCAGATAGTTCACAGTGCTTATTCTATAGAAACTGTAAAAACAACCTCCACTTTTTGGCGACTTTCACTTTCAACCTGATTCACCGCCTACGTGCCCTTTACGTCCAGTCATTCCAAAGAACACTTGCCCCCCCCCCCCCCCCCCCCCGCGTCTTACCGCGGCTACTGGCAATCGACCTGGTCTACGAATCTATTCTAACTATCAACGAATTCTTCTAATTTTAGGTGGTATGGGGTTTGTAATTATTTATACTTATCGAGGTATAATGACATACCGGGAGTTTTTTATCGTCGGTACAAAACAATTTTATATATAAATAAACAAATATAAAACAATAATTTCATGATTACCCGTGTGTTTACACAAGTATTTAAACTAGTTTTATCCTAATTACAAAATCAAACATATATTACGTTAGTATGGTAAAATTGAGGATTTAATGGTTTAGGGAAAATTTTAACTTCTGAGTTTTTAATGTTTTAAAAATCACGCGTATTCATTTATGAGCTATTTATATAGTTATCTCTATTAATTTTTGGTATAAATTAAAATAAAAATAATTTATTTATCAATAATAGTGTTCATATAGTTGTGTTTTATTAAAGAATAGAGGATGGTTTAAGTATAACAAGACAAATAAATCGAACGCTATTTTGATGTTATGTTTGTTAGCGTCAAATTTATTTTAATATTTGTATTGTCATAAACTTTTTAGATTAACCTATTTAGTTAACCATCTGTGATATTTTTCACGTATAGTTAACATAATTGTAGTAGAGTACCGCTTAAACGAGAGATACTAATATTATTTTAGTATTTTAATAATTTAAGTGATAGGTGAAAACAATATAATATAAGTTGTATGTATCATTTTCCTTTAAAAAACTATTCTATCATTTAGCGTTTATTACGTGTAGATTCTAGACCTTTATTTAAGAAGAAATCATATAAATGTTTATATTTACAATAGTGCTCGTATAGTTGTCAACACCAACACATGGCATCGTCTCTCTATTCTATGCCGCGTATTACACGGGGATCACACTAATCATATTAGAATGCACACAAGAAAGTTCAATATACTAAAAATATAGACTATATTTATCACGATTTATCCTTAGTAACTGTTTTCAAGGTCTCACGTTGTATATATAGTAAAATGTTAGAGGTGCTTACCAACAATCAAAAGGGAAGCCATCATAAACATATTTTTTGAAATTAAAAGATTTAAAGAGATGCTAATTTAGAGTTCATATGAAAATAATTTCTTCATGACGTACTTAAGTTAGAAATACCATAAACAGAATACTTCAATTAGTGTCTATTGTTGCTTTCTAAGATTCAATTTTTGTTCACCTCCATAAATAAACAGTTTATTTTATGTGTTGGAAAATCTTTTAAAGTTGATTTTTTATGAAATTGGCTACTTTGTAGAACTTCTTCGTGTGTTAATTTACATTAGTTGATTGTTTAATTAATGGACAACTTTATTATTAGGCATATTTAATAGAACACATGTCCCTTGCTTGAATATTTTACAAGGTCATAGATTCTAGATACCCCTCATTTCTTATAAAATCATTCTAAGTAGACCTTCTTGTTTAATTTCATTTTACATTGGAATTGTTTAGTTGGTTTAACTTCTTACCCATCAAGTTTATTGAATCCTTGTCATTTAACTCTATATGTAATCGAGTAAAGTAACACTTTCTTCTTATATTGAAAAGTTCTAAAAACATCTCGTTCCCTTGTTTTGTTTCTCGCTTTTATTGATTGTTAAATTTAGGATTATAAACATGTGATTATAGATTAATTAATAACAAAAGCTTAGAACTCGGATTTCATCTTGCTTTCTTGAGGTTCGACACTCGGTCTTACAAACACTATACTACTATACGATGGGTTCACTGTCCGGTGCGTAGTTTAGCATAGTATTTTCGTTTTATTTCGCATCATATTTCATATATATAACTTCACAACATCAATTATCATGTTAACAAAGTTGGTGATGTGGTGCTTAAGTATGTAGGTGGAGTGTCATGTGGATTGTCAAATCAAGCGTAACCTCACTAGGCAGTTAAAGGGGTCATCACACAATTTTTTATTATAAATTAAAATTTTTAGTTCTTTCTCAGTCTAAAAAGTTATAGGTTTACCTTTATTAGAAATTTTTTGATATTTAGATTGTTTTTCTCAGCAATTTTTTAAGATAACAATGTTGCTAATAAAACAACACAAAAAACTAGGAGTACAAGAGACCAACCTGGCTATCTAAAGAGAGAAATGTTAGGAGAGGTGAATAGTTGATGAAATCTAGAGAGAAAACCTAGAAAACCCGGAAAAGAGGAGAGAATAGTAGGGCTGGCAAATCTTGACAAGATCCGAAACCCAACTCAACTCGAACACGATCTAGGTTGATACGAACACGACATAAAACTGAATTGGGTCAGAAATGGGTCGATCCAAAAATGACACGAAACTTTTCGACACGAACACGATAACCCAAAAGTAACCTGTTTAATACGATTTTTTATAATAAAAAAAACCCAAAAAACATTTAACTTTAAAAAACTTTAAAAATTAAAATTATAAATAATAACTAGTATAGAAAATGGCGGCACTTTTCACCATTAGTATTTTAATTTATACCTCCAAAGTCTAAAGTTGTGTGATTTAAAATTTTCATCTTAATAAATTAATAAACATTGATTTAGAAAATGGCGGCACTTTAGACTTTTGTGAGTTTTATTTGTATTACTGTTTTAGAACTATTACGTTGGTTTTATAATTTTGATTTTGATGTTTGCTAAGTTGAACAAATAAAGAATTAAAATGTGTAATAAAAGCTTGTAAAATTAATATAAGAAAGTTAGTTATACATGCAATATTTTTCTGAAAATTAATTCGATATAAAACCCGACATGAAATAAAGTTATTTGACCAGAAACATAACTTGTTTTTTTTCTTCAAATAATGGGTCGTCATGAAAACACGACCCAGACCGAACACGAATTAAGTGACACGAACCGAACACGACATGAACTAAACTGGGCAAAAAATGAGTCGACACAAATATAATTAATTTGTGTACCTCGATGGAGTTAATTGAAATTTTATAACAGGTTATTAATGTTTATGTCTTCGTAAAGGATAATTATACTATATATCAATTGAGGAAATAAGATTATAATTTATCATGATAATTTGGAGGACATTTTGGTAATTTAATGTAATATCATGAGAATTTCAATATCTCATGATATTTTACCAAAGGTGGGATGCATGTGGACCATGTGGCACTTTTATGATTTTCTATAATGCAAAAAATGATTTATGTTTATAAATATTAAAAAATATATTTAAGGTCTAATGATTTTTAATAATATTTTACTTACAATAATAAATTTCTTGATTTTTAGTTTTTTTTTCCTCATAAATGTGAGGGCTATTAAATACTTGTTAGCTATCATTACTTTAAAAGAAGATGTTAATTAGCTATTATTGGTTATGTAATTTTTTATTTAAGTTATTAAAGTTTATATATATATATATATATATATATATATATATATATATATATATATATATATATATTTATATATATATATATATATATATATATATATAATCAGGATCAAATAAAAATAGTTTTAAGGTATAAAGAATAAGAAGAAATCTAAGCCTGACATAAGACAAATTTGTTAAAACTGTTAAAAGTGTAAAATAGGAAAATTAAAAACCTCACCCCACGTTTTTTCTCTAGACAAACCCACGTCTCCACATAAACCTACGTTTCTCTCTACGCTCTTCTCAAATACGAACCCTAGAGACGCCGCCCTCCACTGTCGAATGCAGAAATCGGCCACCGCAAACCCTGATTGAATGTGAAACCCTAGTTAATAGCAGCCGCCTCTCTTCCCCTTATTCCCGTCGCCTCTCTTCCCCTGATTCCCGTCGCCTCCATCGTCGCCTGCAGACGTCGATGTGAAGAGTAACCACCGCCCACCGTCTATGTGATGAGTAACCACCACTATCTTCTTCCCGAGCGACTTCATGGTTGTCGCCATCTTCTTCGCCAACGTCCAACGTTAATTTGAAGCATAACCACTGTCGCCTGGATAAACTATCATCTCCCGTAAACGTTGGATTTGAGACCTTGTTTAATGAAATAATTCTTTCTTTTTTTCAAAAAAGAAAATTTAAAAACTAAATAATTAATCAAAATTAAAATTAAAACAAGATCAGTGTGGGCACGTGGCAGCACTACCTGACATTTTTAACTAGAACTTTACTATTTTACCCTTAAAAAATTACAAACGATTACCCATTCTCTTCACAAACGCGCTAAAAGTTATGTTATTGCAGATCTATTTTCAATCGTAGATTTATTTAATCAACGTTCCAAATCTAGTCTTCCATCCTGATTATATTATTAGATTATAATGAAGTCTTATATTTGTTTCCATCAAGAAATAATTTTATTAGCAGTTATGATTTCAAAGGACATTAAATCTTTTAATGATTTCAAAATATTAACGTCAGAAGATCTATCATTGCCAGTGTTAGCCATTATTGTTGGTTAGATTAGTGTAAGTGGCGCAGCAAGGTCTGTAAGACGCCCAGCCGGACCACAACAATAAAGCACTGTAGGTATTCTTCGTTATCTATTTAAAAATCATTAGAAGAAATTAATTTCTTTCGAATCATACTACTTTTAAAATTACAATTTATGATTACAAATAAAATGATGAATTTATTTTCTAAAAAACATAATCTTGATAAAGAAAATAATGAAGAAACTGATTTACATATGAATTCTATGGAAATTCATATCTCTGATATCGAACAAAATTTATCAAATTGGACAATTCCAAAACAAGATTTTAATACTATTTATAAGATTGGAACTTTTGACTTTTTACATGGGTATTCAATCAAAACATCTGAACAAACTATATCTATTAATAAAGATTATGATAACTTACATTTGTTATCCAAATCTGCAATAATTCAACATAGAAATAAATACAAATATTTACATGTTGGTCTAGCAGATCTATATCTGTAAGACGCCCAGCCGGACCACAACAATAAAGCACTGTAGGTATTCTGTAGAAATAAGTTTTGAAAATAATCCGATTATTTCTTCGAGATTATCTACAGGTTCAATTAGTAGTACTATTGACTTAAGAAATTCTTCTATCAAAAAATCAAAGTCTTTAAGATATGTAGATTTTAATCAAAATATCCCACAACCCATTTATAACCAAGATAAGCGAAGTGAATCTCAAGGATATAGTCCAACTCGATCAGATTTTATAACAGAAATTAATAATTTCAAAAATCAAATATGAGTAATAAGACTCAAGTTTTATGTAATTTTAATTCTACAAAAATAACAGAGATAAAATCATATTGGAAAATTATTCATGAATATAAATTAGAATTAACAGAAATTGAACAAGAATTTCAACAAATTATATCATCCTCTAAATATCAAGAAAATATTCAATGTGAACAACCTAAAGACTTAACAAATGTCCAATGGGTACAACTAGCAAATCTCACTGTAAGAAATAATCATATAAATGATAGAATTCGATTACATCTCTCATGGATTAATCAAGTTAAATCGGAATTGGTTATTTGTTGATATGAGTCTTTATTCAGAAAAACTTAAAATAGAAATAAAATGTACAATTTCTAGGATTAAACAAGTTAATCAAAATATAAAGATACTAAATCACGAAATTATAACTAAAGAAAATGTTTATAACATATTCACTCATATTCGAGTTTTAAACATACAAAATAATGCTCATACATCACTAAATAAAAGACTTGAGTATTTAAAAAACCAAATTCACTAAAACTTAGTAATATGAGTTTGTATTCAAGGTGTCCTAAAAGAGATATTAAATGTCTACAAAATAGACTTAAGATAAATACTAAATATATAAAAAATTTATTAGAAGAAGTTAAGGCTGAAGAATATGTTTATAATAAATCAGTACACGAACGAACTTTAAATATACTCAAAACACTAAATTTACTTGAAAATGTTCGTATATCATTAATTAAAAGACTTGAACAAATTAAAAGACAAATCCATTAAAATGACTGAGTCATACATTAATATGGATTATCTTAGAAATGAATTTTATGCTAATCATAATAAAGAAAAAAGAGAGTATTATTATAATACTATTAAAGATAGTAAAAAAGAATTTATACATCAATTAGAATGGAGAAATTATATAAATCAAAATAATATTCATTTAACATTTTTTGAATGGTATGAAATATATTGCAAACAAAACAATATATCATATCCTTTTTAAATGTATACGAATCTTCAAAAATAACTCAAGAATAAGTAGACTTAATCACAGATGAAAAGGTAACAGCTATTCATCCCCCAAAAACCAAAATATTAATTCAAAATAAATATTTAGCTACACCATTTACCACAATTAACGAAAAAATAACTAAAGAAGAATTAACCAAACAAACTATATATCAGAATAATTATACAAATGAAATTCTTAATACTATGAGTCAACAACTTAATAGAATTGAAAGTAATAAAAATAATAAGATAGAAAGCAAAACTGATAACAGCAATACAATAAAATATTATGAAGAAAAACCCATTTTTACACCACAACAAATAGATTCAACAATTAATCTAGGATACAACAAAAAATTAGTTAGTGAATTAGAACAAAAATTAAGTGATATAAAAATTAATGTAATTAATCAAGCTGATGAATCTGAAGAAGACTCTACAGATAATGATGTAAAAATTTCTCAAGCACAATTCTTAATTAATATTAACAAACTTAGAAATACAAATACTTACAATAGATCAACTACTCTAAACTACTACCCAAGACCTAGTTTTCCAGATATACAATATGAAGAAAAGGAATACACCCTACAAAGAAGTGCTTATGATGGAACATCTGTTTATGAATGGAACATAGATGGATTTTCTGAACATCAAATTTTAAATACACTTCAAGAAATGAATATGGCTTCTAATGCTTACTCAATAAAAGGAAATAACCAAAGAAAAACAGCTGAACTATTAACTTCCGGATTTACTGGTAATTTAAAAGGATGGTGGGATTCATATGTTACTAATGTAGAAAGAATTCATATACTTAATGCAAAAAAGGTAGTTATAAAACAAGAAAATAATGAGGCTGTTACTACTCAAGAAGATGACATTATTCCAACTCTTATTTATGCAATAATAAAAAATTACATAGGAGATCCAACATTACTTCAAGAAAAAAGTGCTGAAATATTACTCAATTTAACTTGTAAAAAACTTCAAGATTTCATATAGTATAAAGATATGTTTTTAACAAAAGTTATGTTGAGAACAGACTGTAAAGAAGCCTATTGGAAAGAAAGATTCATTGCAGGGTTACCCAACCTATTTGCCGAAAAAATTAGAAATAATTTGAGAGAAAAATATAATAATCAAATTCCTTATAAAGATCTTACCTATGGAGAAATAATTAGTTATGTTAATAAATAAGGATTATCCATATACTCAGATTTAAAATTAAAAGCTAAACTCAAAAAGGATAAGATCACTATGAATTAGAAGACTTTTGTCAACAATATGGTTATCAACCAATTTCTAAATCTTCTTCTTCCAAACCTAAGACACAATTTTACAAAAGACGTTTTCCAAATAAAAAATATGTTTCCAAACCTAATAAAATAGAAGGATATACTAATAAGAAGAAAAACTATAAAAGATTTAATAGTAAACAAAACTTTAAAGGTAATCAAAAGGATATTATTATTTGTTATAAATGTGGAAAAACTAGTCATATGGCAAAAAATTGCTATGTTAAGAAGATTATAAATGAATTAGATGTTTCCGATCAATTAAAAATCCAGATAAGCAAATTATTTTTAAATGATTATGAAAGTTCTGAATCAAGCTTATCAGATTATGATAATAATGATTTAAAGGTTTTACAAAACTATTCAACTGACGAAACTGATAATGAATCAGAATGTAAATGAATAGGAAACCGTACTTGTAATAAAATAAATGTCATCACAAATAAAGATAGAGATTTTTTAGAATTAATAGATCAGATTCAAGATAAAACTATAAAAACTCAGTTAATGAATAAATTTATTAATTATAATAAAGATGTTGAATCAACAACAATAACAACCAATTATAATAACAATCCTTTTAATCTTCAAGAAATTTATCAAAGATTTTCAAAACAAAAAACTACGATTACAATTCAAGATTTACAAGAAGAACTAAAAACTGTCAAAACAGAAATAAGATTAATAAAAGATAGATTAATTAAAATTGAAAAAGGAAAAGAAATTGACACTGATAAAAAGGAAGATACTAATAAAATTAATAAAATTAATAAAAGTCAAAATAAAATACCAAAAATCATATCATATCAGAGATGAAATACTTATATAAATCTTTGTATAGCAAATGAATTCAAAATAACAGTTCTAGCATTAATGGATAGTGGTGCAGATATAAATTGCATCCAAGAAGGAATTATTCCAACCAAGTATTATGAAAAAACTACTAATCGAGCTGCTACTGCTGATGGATCATCTTTAAATATTAAATACAAAGTTACAAATGTTCATATATGTAATAATGATTATTGTTATAAAACCTCTCTTGTTCTTTCAAAAACTTTAACATCTACTTTAATATTAGGAACACCATTTCTTAATCAACTTTATCCTGTTACAATTGACGAAACTGGAATTAGTACTAAAGTTTTAGACAAAGAAATAATTTTCAAATTTACTAAGCCAATTGCTTTTACAGAACTTAATAACCTAAATAATAAGGTTAATCAAGCAAAACATCTAATAAATGAAATTAATATTTTAAAGATTCCTAACCAGATACAAGAAAAAATAACTCAAAATAAAATTAAACAAATTAAAGAAAAATTTGAGAAAAATGTTTGTTCTAATATTGCAAATGCCTTCTGGAATAGAAAACAACATATTGTCACGCTACCTTATATAAAGAATTTTAATGAAAAACATATACCCTCAAAATCAAGAGCTATTCATATGTCTTTTGAATTGCAACAACATTGCAAAAAAGAAATTCAAGAGTTACTAAGTAAAAATTTAATAAGACCATCAAAATCTCCTTGGTCTTATTCGGCTTTTTATGTTATGAACGCCGCTGAACTTGAAAGAGGATCTCCAAGGTTAGTAATCAATTACAAACCTTTAAATAAAGTTTTAGAATGGATAAGATATCCAATTCCTAATAAAAGAGATTTATTAAAAAGATTACATGATTCAAATATCTTTTCAAATTTTGACATGAAATCTGGATTTTGGCAAATACAGATTCATGAACAAGAGAAATTCAAAACTGGCTTTAATGTTCCTTTTGGACACTATGAATGGAACGTTATGCCTTTTGGTCTTAAAAACGCTCCTTCTGAATTCCAGAATATTATGAATGACTGTCACACCCCGCCATGGCGGAAACGCGAAGTGTGACGGAGATGATCGTCATAACACATTGACTTGAAAATAGAGAAATCACTAAAATGCAATTAATACAACGTGTCACGACGCTCCCCGACACAAGAGGGGACTTGTGCCGTGTAAAGTCGGTATTCACGACATCTAAGTCAAAAGTATTAATAGAAAATACTCGAATGTAAACCCCACAACCCGGGGCAGGTCATACAGGGCATGCAAGCCCGAAAACCATAATAATCCATGTCTAAAGTGTTAATAATATGAAATAAGTGTTTTTAAGTCTTGATAGCGTTAAGTCAAGCTAAGGCCCGTCTAGAATCCTCTAGTCATCCTTAGATTACATTATTAGCGTTACCTGAAAATGAACACTCTAAAACGTCAACACAAAGGTTGGTGAGTTCGCAGGTTTTAAAGAAAATAATAGTTTACCGTATATAGCAGTGTTGAGTCAATTTCAACGATAATAACATATCATTTGTATAAGTAGCATAGTAGGTAACCGAACATATCAACTCGGTGGCAAATGTTGTGTAGCATGTAAAAAATCGAACCCCAATGGCTAAAATGTGTTGCCTCCAACGAACTTTAGCCGGCCGGGAACATAAGTTGGGTAAATGTTGTCATAGCATACAAGTTGTTGTCAACTAGGATTCAAAACCCATAGTTGGATAGCATTCAATTGTCTTTAACTAGGATTCAATAACCCATAGTTGGATAGCATTCAATTGTCTTCAACTAGGATTCAATAACCCATAATTGGATAGCATGCAAACAATGTATCTCACAGATTGCCATAAGTTTAACACATCATGAAAACAATTTGAACATGTATGGAGTGTCATTTTTCCGCAAAAATATATAAGAAAAAGGGGCTACGAAACTCACCTTCGGTTCTTCACAACACTAAGCTTGCAATAAATTTAACACGGGATCTACAATAGATATAAATATATAAGTCATGTGTATAAGTAATTGATCAACCTAGTGTACTCCTAAGGCTTGTATAGTACAAAAGAAACCCTACTGCCACAATTCAAAGTTACTGTTTCTAATAACCAACTATGAAGATTTTTAAAATATAGTAAAGGTTCAATATAAATTCCCATAATTTTACCACAAAATTTTGTGTGTGTCTATTATTTTATATAATTTATCCAGAATAAATCACTGAGGTTAGCTATTTTAAAAAAATACGAGAAAGCTCTACTGTCAGAAAGTTAACTGCTGAAGCGCACCAGAATGTATAATTTTTATAAAAATAATAAACGAATCCCAAAAATTATCAAAATTTTACAGAAAACTCTAAACTCCTAAAATATTCTACAGTAAAAAGTTTGATAAAAAAAAGAACTTTAGATCGGATTTATAAATTAAAACTTTGACTCTAAATCTGCATAACCTACTGATAGTTTTGCATACCTTCATGGAAAAATTATTTTGACCTAGTATATGACCTCCAAAAATTACAAATCTTATATATAACGAAACTAGACTCAAAGACCTACGTTTTAGACCAAAGAAACGCATAACAAACCCACGTATTGACTCTGTAATGACTGCTTAAACACGGACCTAATCTCTGACCAGAAACAGTTTGCAAAACTTTGATTTTTAAAGAACAAGAACCTTAGTTTTGATTTCAAAACTCATATACCCTTCATGAAAACGTTTTTGGACATACATTTGATGCTTTCAACACGTTCTATGGACTCAAGAATGAGAGTAGAGAAGAAATCATGCTAGAAGATCTTAGAAGTTTGAAGATTGAAGCTTACCTTGATGTTAACGATCAAAACCCTGATCCTTGAAGCCTAGATCTTGTGTCCTTTGCTTGAAATCGATAAAGAGAAGGGAGGGGGTGTTTTGACGGCAAAGAGAGAGGGGGAGAGGGGGAGAGGTCGAAAATGAGGGTTATGGGGAGGCTAGGGTTTGTTAATTAGCTTATATAGGAAGATAAGGTTAAGTTTAATTTTGGTAACTAGATAATACTTATCCTTAATTCAATTATTTGTTTAAAAATTAAATTTTAAACTTATCCTAAGTATATATATATCCGAAATTTATATATATACATACAATATTATATATATATATATATATATATATATATATATATATATATATATATATATTTATATATTATTTATTTTAAAAACCTATTATGAATTGGTGACTTGTGGCATTCTAGTGTAATTAACTAAATGTAACCCTAACTTAAACACAATAAAGCAACCTAAACTAAGCCTATTTTTATAATTATTCTAATACTAAACTAATATTCTAAAGATGTTAGAAATTAACTAAATGTGTGCGAGTAACAAATTAGGGTTTCGAAAGATGCGGTTTAAGTAACTAACCGGATTTGGTGACGGATGTCACAATGACATAATTATTCCTATAAGTAGCTTTGCAATTGTATATATAGACGATGTTCTAATTTTCTCAAAATCTATTGATCAACATTTTAGACATTTAAATATATTTTATGATTTAATTCATAAGAATGGACTAGTTGTATCTGCTCCAAAAATGAGTCTATTTCAAACGCAAATTAGATTTTTGGGTCATGAAATTATTAATGGAACATCCCCTCCTTTACTTCAAAGAATTGTTCGAGTCAAGTGGTCGGATAGACTTCCGGCAGAACAAATAGAAAATATGACTGTTCAAGGTGTATCAAGATATTATCAAATAAACTTTGGAGTTGCAGCTGCTTCTATAGCACCACCTCCAAGTCCTCTAGAAGAAAATGAAGACGATCAAATAAAGCAATTTATGGCTGCAAAGTCAAGAGACGAGATTAGAAGATTAATTCAAGAAATCAAACAAAGTTCTCCCAAAAGTTCTACTCAAGACATGACTCAAGATGCTTGATGGTCCCGTAATACAATACGGATGAAGCTATGCTTAGAAGATTGTTCTTCTAGTGTGTGTTTGTGTGTTTGTTCGGTTAGAGAGAGAGAGCCGAGAGTAATGTAGAGAAACACAAACACAAGAGACCATTGCATTCGATTCACACTTGTTTCTCAACCTTTTCTCATGCAATTAAAATCTTTAACATTTGCATGCGATTCACTCACATAGCTTAATCGCATGCGATTGAGCTATGACTTGGAAAAATTTGAGATATCTGAATTTTGAGATTATGAAAGTTAAATTTTCAGATATGGTTGATGTGAGTGCTTGTTTGACACACTCCCCCTAGACTTTTGCATCTGTTAATTTTGAGAGTGTGATAATTTTGAATTTCTCCCCCTACACATGGGCATCATGTGTATGTAACAATCTCCCCCTAAGTGAGGTGTGTAATCATTTACAACAAACAAATACATTGAAATCTATTCGAAAGCTGATTTGTTGCGAATGCCGAAGGCCACTTGCCATTTTCTGATTTCTCTCCTACTAGCCAATGCTTTCCTTATTTGATCTATTGCCTTGTATGCCTGGGAATGTTCTTCATCTGTGTAAGCTGCTCGGTTATCCCAAACCTTTTGATGAATTTTATGATGAAGGATTTTCAAGGTGCCGTCAGAATATGCATTAAGGTCGTTTAGTCTGATGAAAATCTTTTCACCCTTTGTATTTTTGGAGACAACACCTCGAGAACCTTTAAAGTTTGGATGACCGTCATGGATTACTGTCAACACTTCAAGCTGTTCTAGATCTGGATGATTCTGATTAGGCTTAAGAAGATTGACTTTCCGATAGTTGTTCTCAGCCCCGAGCTGGATATCGTGTTCCTCAAAGAATTCCATAAGATTTCTCATGTACCTCATTAACGCAACTCTACCAAATTCTTCATCAGGCCATTTTCCCTTTTTCTGGGAAAGGATGTCGAATAAGAAGCTAATGTCTTCGATGTTTACATACCTTAAATCTGCTTCGGTGAGAAAGTATGTGAGGTTGTTAGCTCTTTTGACGTAGAAGATGGCATATTTTATGTTGAAGTTGGTTTCGGTATACACACTGAGAAGGTCACTTATGGGATAATCTGATTTGATATCTTCTGGTTTGGTTTGTGAACGAGTGAGAATATGATCATATCTCCTTCTTTGTTTATCGTTCATGTTTCTCAGCTCGGGTGAGATAACCTCTATCAACTGACTGCTGAAGATTTCAGGAATTCGTTCTTCAAGATTGGCAGCGTTGACAAAGAAAGGTTTCCATATCGGGTTTTCTGCAGCATTTCTTGTGAACATATTCCCGACATCAAGACCAGGATCTCCACGATGCACTGGAGGAGCAGTTGGGCCTGTGAAGCTTTCAGGCAAGGGTCATTCTGATTCTGCTCTAAACTTTTCAGCTGCCTCTGCTTGTCTGTTTCTTTCTAGTATGTCGGCAGCTGATTCTTGAAATCTACCAGGAGGAGGAGGGAATTGTTGGTGAACTTCAAAATTTAACACACTGAGGACCCTGGAAACATCAAAGAGAGGCTTTGTCTTCTTTGGTTTCCTTCTTGCTTCTCTCCTAGAGATTGCTAACCTTTCTTTCCTTCTTTGAGCAAGTTCCCTATCACTAGGAATGTCATCAAAACGGTCTACAATTCTAGGTGAGTCTGGGCGCGTTGCAACCTCGACATATTCATCAATGCTGGCAAATAGTCTTATCATTTCTGGGTCATCAGTTTCCTCCTCCTGTTCATAGATCCTACCTTCTCCCAAATCCCTGACGGGTGAATTTCCTAGTGACCCATACAGCTCTTCCATCTCAGAATCAGAGCCACTAGACCAATTAACATTGTCATCCTGGGATTGATCGAACGATAGTTCTCCTTCTTCAAGTTCTGTCGGCCTCAGTTCAGATTGTTGCTGGGGTACATAGAGTACGATTTGTTTGTCAGCATTCTCTTTCTGTTGTAATTTATAAACTTCATCGGCCGTTAATGATTCGGATCTATGTTGTTGACCCGTCTGGCTTCCAGATCCAGCAGAACCTGTACCTGTAGATAAGTATCTGCTCAATGATGGTACTGGTACAGTTGCGGCGGAGGGAGTTGTGATATATCTTCTTCTTTTCTCCCCCTCAGGACGATCATCAGGATCTTGATCTTCCCGCCTCCTTTTTGACCCCTGAGCCTGGGCCTGACAGGTTTGTTCAAGTATCGTCAGCCGGTGAGTAACTTTTTGCAGGGAAGTATAGAACCCTCTTGTCACCCCATCAATCTTGTTGTTTACATCTTCATGAAACTCTGTAAATTCATCCAAGGAGATTCCCTGTGGACGTAGTTCAGTTTGCAGAGTAGTCAGAAGGTCTTGATTATAAGCAGAGTCTGGCCTTTGTTCAATCAGTTTAACATAGAGGATGCTTTTTAAGGCGTCGACCGATAGTGAAGTGACATCCGGTTGAGATTGAGGGACCGTTGCTGGAAGACGAGCTACAAGTAGATTTTCAATACGCGACAGCTGCTCAGTCTGTTCCCTGGAATCCCTTTCGATCCGATCCAACTTTAGATTTGTCTCCTGCAGTTGTTGGCGGATTGGAGACACGGCTTGGTTGATAGCATTGTTAAGATCTGCACGTGTAACAAACCCGGAATCACTAAGACTTCCGGTTGAGGTACCTACCACAGAGGCAGGACCATCTAGGGATGGCAAAAACACCAGAACCCGATGGGGAAATCCGAAACCCGAACTAAACGGGGCGGGGCGGGGCAGGCATTATCGGGGATCGGGGCGGGGAACGGGGCATTAACGGGGATTTTTTCGGGTATCGGGGCAGTGACTGGGGATGTCTTGCCCCGCCCCGATCCGCCCCGATTATATATTATATTTATAATTTTATATATTATATTTATATTTATATATATATTTATATTATTTAATGTGTATTAGTGTATGTAGAGGGTGCAAATTAGGGTTTTTATAAATCACTTTAGTTCTTTACCCTTGGCATGTAAGCATTTTGTATTTATATTTATATTTATATTATTTAAAATGTATTTTTTTTAAATTTCGGGGCAAAAACGGGGATCGGGGCAAGCTGTAGCCCCAATGGGGCACCTCGATAAGCTCCCCGAAGGGGAACGTGGCGGGGACGGGGCAGAATTTCCTTATCGGGTTCGGGGACGGGGATTGCCTGCCCCGCCCCGAACCCGCCCCATTGCCATTCCTAGGACCACCTACTGGAGCAGCAGAGATGTTGGCTCCAGCAGGATTTCCTTCCGATCCTCGAATGGCACCTTGAGAGGTACCACCTACGGAAGTTGCGGAGACTTGTTGAGTCAACAAGCTCAGTGCATCTATAGTTACCTTGTGTTGTTCAAGATATGCGGATATCGGCGGCAAATCAAATCGTGCACGAAGAGGAGTCGAGGACGAGGGAGGCAGTCCTCTGTTTTCAATAGGTCCAACACCCAATTGGGGTTGGCCTAGATTGTGTGCTATAACCCTGTGCAATAAAGACGGAGTCTGTTGAGAGTCACCGTAGTGGCTTGGTGGGGCAGAAACTTGCAAGGGTGGGATCACCGCGACTTCTTCAATATGAGGCTCAGCAGTGCTAGGCCTCATAGTAGATGTGGCTTCCCGGCTTTCTGGGTTTGGGGAACCCTCAGCACTCATTTTTTCTTTTCTCACCACCTCTCTATCACTCGCACTCCTAACTACAAAACTATCTTCATCATCACCGCTACCAGCACCATACCCCACATATTGATCAGGGTGAATAAGAGAGTCAGGAGTGACAGAACCAAATTCAATAGATAAAGAATGACTTGGCGAAGTTACTGGAATGTCATGTTCAGGAGCAACCATAGCCCTGCGAATGATTGAGGTGGTTTGAAGTGGTATGACCAGACCATGGGTAGGAGAGGGGGGTGTTGTCTGAGTGGTATGGGCCTGGTTTGGACTGATAGGATTGGGGTCGGTTATTTTCATGAAGGATGGGGTGCTATCAGTAGGTTGGTCTATTGGTTGCTCAGGGGTGCCCAAAGGTGATATTTCTGTTTCGGGGTCAGGGGCACCACCTGGATGGGAGGCTGACTCTTCTTGAGAGGAACTGGATGACTCAGAAAAGTCAAGTCCAAGTTCGGTTAAAACGGCTTGGGTACGGGTGGATACAGAGAGGGATTGGACAATGGATTGGATGACTGCTGGATCATATGTATCTTCTCCCTCTCTACTCTCATCACCTTCACCCACTTCTCCTCCCCTCTCTTGATTTTCTCTCTGCACATCCCTCTCAGCATCTCCCACAGATTGCTGAGTCATATCCTCTATATTGTCACCGGGTGCTACTCCCTCTTGGGTAGGTATGGCCGGATCTGGCACAACCATAGAGGGTATTCCTACACTCTCCCTATATGTTCTCACTACATCATTTTGCTCACACAGATCCAGCAGAGACTCAGGGAATGGTTTAGGAATGGGCATATTAGTAGGAGTAGCAGGTTTAATTGATTGGAAGAGTTTGGGTGTTACAGAGGATAAACCTGCCCGTCGTGGAATGTCAGCATTTCTATCCATCACATATTGTATGATCATCGGAAGGAAGCGATGGTAAGGCAGCAGGTTGGCCTCCTTCTTCTTCTGGGAATTCTTCCTTTGCATGGTAGCTTTTATGTCCTGGAAGAGAAGGAATGCGTAATCCACATGCATATGTGTGGCAGCAGCAACGAAGATTTTTAGCTGGTTCTCCGTTGGAAACTCATACCCCGAGTGTTTTGGAGTGAGGCACCTTTGCAGCACGGTCATAAAGATGTTATACTTTGGGTGAAAACCAGTGCGTTTGAATTGATTCTTAGTTGTGAGCTCTCCAGCATAGCCCAACTGTCTTATTGCTGCCAGACATGTTTCCTCATTGGGAATTTCCTCAAAATCCGATGCAGAGGGTCTACTATTAGCTCTTGGTAACCGGAAAATTGAACGTAGACGGTGAACAAGAATGTCTACAGCAAACTCATCCACCTCAGCATGGATAACTTCTAGACCTCTTTCATTGATTCGTACGTCACATGTCTGCCAGAATTGTTGAACTTAAAGTTCAGGGACATTTGTGCCGGTTGTTGCAGGATTGTAGGTTAGGAGGTGATTCAGAGGGTGGACTTTAAGAATTTCGGTAACAATGGGGTGAGTGGGGGTCGTGAATTTGGTAAGGTCAATATAGTGGTTATTTGGGTGAGTCCTGGTGCTAAGGAACTCAGCTTGAGGCATGATCTCCTCTGGGTCACGAATAGCTTGTGCCATCTTATATGTACAGATAGAAAGAAATATTAAGACATAATGACAATGATAAGATTGGAGATTGCATTGGCCCAAAAATTTCAAGTGTCAAGTGTTAGACAGAAAAATTGTCTAACTCTGGAGGACTTCAGTGTGAAGATATCAAATTGATGTGTTGAAAAGTTATTGTTGACATCTTATTTCATTAAATGAACAATAATAAACACATTTGTAGTACTGAAGCATGCCTCAAAAATCACCCTAACACCTCTTTTTAGGCCAAAAACCAAATCATTTGAGTATGCTTATACTCCCCAAGAACACGAAGAACACTTTTTGAGATTTTTGAAAGATTTTTACATCAAAGTGTTCCCCAAGTGTTCTAGAAACCCATCGCAAACATGGATAGATCAAACAAGTTAGTTTGATATCCCAAAAATCCATCTAAAGTCCAGAAACCTTCATTCGCATACAGGTGTTCAAAGGCCAAAAAGTTCATTTTTAACTCAAAATTTCCAAAAAGTAAACCGTACAAGTTGTTACCTTTGTGATTATGAGTATTTTGAATCTAAAATTGCAAATTTTGGTAGAGTAACGAGATGATTTGTATGTTAAAGTAACCAAGAACTCGAGAGAACACTTGTGAAATTTGAATCGCGTAAATGACGAATGGTAACTGTTGGGGTAACTTGTATCAGTGTAAAAAGACACGTGTCGAGCCCTGATTGGCTGGTGCAACGGTTAAAAACGCGGCTGATAGAAGTTAGGATGCGGCTGATAAGTGTTGTTCAATCGCATGCGATTCACTCTGTGGTGTGTTAATCGCATGCGATTCAGCTTGGGTGTTAGAACCATGGGCATCCGAATCGCATGCGATTCACACTATCTGAGCTTAATCGCGTGCGATTCAACCTTAGACTGAATAGCATGCGATTCACACTAACTTAGCTGAATCGCGTGCGATTCAACCTTTGTCCAAATCGTATGCGATTCACACTATCTTAGCTTAATCGCGTGCGATTCAACCTTAGACTGAATAGCATGCGATTCACACTAACATAGCTGAATCGCGTGCGATTCAACCTTTGTACAAATCGTATGCGATCCACTCTTAGCTTAATCGCGTGCTATTCAACCTTATACCATTGCATTCGATTCACACTTGTTTCTCAACCTTTTCTCATGCAATTAAAACCTTTAACATTTGCATGCGATTCACTCACATAGCTTAATCGCATGCGATTGAGCTATGACTTGGAAAATTTTGAGATATCTGAATTTTGAGATTATGAAAGTTAAATTTTCAGATATGGTTGATGTGAGTGTTTGTTTGACACACTCCCCCTAGACTTTTGCATCTGTTAATTTTGAGAGTGTGATAATTTTGAATTTCTCCCCCTACACATGGGCATCATGTGTATGTAACTTTTCTCCCCTACACATATGCAACATCTGTACATTGAACACACAGTGTAACACCAACTCTAAAAAGAAAGAAAAGAAAAGTAAACAAGTTAACAGTATGTTAGATTTGCAAATTCAGCATGCCTAACTTGGATACCAGTTCAGTAAAACGACTTTCATCCAAAGGTTTGGTAAACAAGTCAGCAAGCTGATTCTCGGTGGGAACATACTGTAACTCAATTAATCCTTTTTCTACGTTATCTTTTATGAAGTGATAACGGATATCAATATGTTTGGTTTTAGAGTGATGTACCGGATTGTAGGAGATGGCAATGGCAGACTGAGAGTCGCATAACAATGGTATTTTGTCATACCTGAGGACAAAGTATGAGAGTTGTGTACGTATCCATAGGCTTTGGGAACAGCACATTGCAGCAGCAATATACTCCGCTTCTGCTGTAGAAGTGGATACACAGTTTTGTTTCTTTGAAGCCCAGCAGACTAAACGATCTCCCAGAAAGTGTGCACTACCAGAGGTGCTTTTCCTATCAATATTGCAACCGGCGTAGTCAGCATCTGAATAAGCATGAAGATTTAGATTGGAGTCCTTGGGATACCACAGTCCTAGATGCATGGACCCTTTGAGATATCTGAAAATTCGTTTAACAGCTAGCAGATGTGACTCCTTGGGATTGGCCTGAAACCTAGCACAGAGACAAGTAGAGAACATGATGTCTGGACGACTTGCAGTGAGATATAGTAATGATCCAATCATCCCACGGTATGTCTTGAGATCCACCGGAGAACCAGCAGGATCTGCCGATAGTTGTGATTTGGCCGCCATTGGAGTTGAAATAGGGTTGCAGTTGAGCATGTCATACTTCGTGAGAAGATCTTTAATGTACTTGGATTGGCAGATGAAAGTGCCATGACTCAACTGTTTAACTTGAAGTCCTAGAAAGAACTACATCTCACTCATCATACTCATTTGGAACCTGTTTGACATTGTCTATGCAAACTCTTCACTGTTCTTTGGATTTGTAGATCCAAAGATGATGTCATCCACATAAATTTGGACAAGGATTTTGTCCCTACCTTTTGTCTTTGTGAACAGAGTGGTGTCTGTCTTTCCTTTGGAGTAGCCTTCCTCTATCAAATATTCAGATACGACATCGTACCATGCACGTGGAGCTTGTTTTAAGCCGTATAGAGCCTTATCTAAAATATAAACATGATTAGGAGATGAAGAATTGATGAAGCCCTCAGGTTGTGAAACGTAGACTTCTTCTTTGAGTACCCCATTGAGAAAGGCTGTTTGGACATCCATTTGGAAGACTCGAAAACTCCTGGAGGCTGCATATGCAAGAAATAAGCGTATAGCTTCAATTCGAGCAACAGGAGCAAAGGTTTCATCATAGTCGATACCCTCCTGTTGATTGTATCCCTTAGAAACCAACCTTGCTTTGTTACGAATGACCACTCCATCCGAATCCCGTTTGTTCTTGAACACCCATTTAGTTCCGACAACATATTTGCTATATGGAAGAGGAACTAATCTCCATACTTTGAGACGAGCAAACTGGTGTAATTCTTCTTGCATAGCTAGTACCCAGTCCGGATCATTCAGTGCCTCACAAGTCTTTGTGGGTTCAGTCATGCTTAAGAAACCTGCAAATTGGCACTCGTTAGCTGTGGCTGACCTTTTTTGAATGCCAACAGAGGGATCTCCAATGATATTCTCCTCAGAGTGATGTCGGATCCATTTTAGCTCATGCGAGTTAGAGGAGGAAGGGATGAGATCTTGAATATGTGGCACTTCCTCTTCCATTTCTCTGGAGAAGTTTAGATCGGAGTCGAACACAGGTGAGTTCTCCTGATCAACTATTGGTTCTGTCACAGGGGAGTGTGTGACAGAAACAGATGTAGAATCCTCAGCAAATGGATTCGTTTCGGTGATTGTTGTATCTGTGATCGGGTCGCTTATCTGTGCACCGGCATTATCCCTGTTGTTAGCCAAAACAAGGGAAGAGTCAGATCTAAAGAAATCAAACATGAAATCGAGATTATTAGCAGAAGTAGTGAGAATGTCTAATTCTTTAGAGTTAAGAACTGGTCCTGAACGGGTATGTTCAGAAGTAAAAATGTTGGACTGTTGTGGGGAGCCAGAGACAGTCAATGTATCATCAAACGTTACATTGATACTCTCTATGATGCTCTTTGTGCGTGTGTTTAAAACTCTATATGCTTTGGAGATGGTAGAATAACCTAAGAAAATAGCTTCATCAGCTTTCGGAGCAAATTTTCCTAGATTATCCTTTTCATTTAAGACAAAACACATATTACCAAATACATGAAAGTATTTGATATTAGGTACAATGCCATTTGCCAGTTCATAAGGAGTTTTATTAAAACGTTTATTAATGAAAGAGCGATTATGCGTATAGCAGGCAGTGTTAATAGCTTCAGCCTAGAAGGAAGGAGGGAGCCGAGAGTAAGAAAGCATTGTTCGGGCAGCTTCAACCAGAGTTCTGTTTCTTCTTTCAACAACACCATTTTGTTGAGGTGTGTAAGCTGCAGAGAACTGATGGTTGATCCCAACTAGATCACAGAAATTTTGCAGAGTGTTGTTTTTGAATTCCGTTCCATTGTCTGTTCGAATGGATACAACACTTTGACCATATTTATTCTGCTGCTGTTTAATGAAAGTGATGATCGTTGGAGTAGCTTCATCCTTAGAGCACAGAAATTTGACCCAAGTATACCGTGAGTAGTCATCCACCATGACTAGGATATACTTCTTCCCATGTTTGGACTGTATTCTCATTGGACCGCAGAGATCCATGTGCAGGAGATTCAAAGGCTTGGTTGTGCTGAATGCTTGCTTTGATTTGTGTGAGGCCTTTTTCATCTTCCCTTTTTCACAATCAGCACACAAATGATCCTTGTTGAACTTCAGTTTGGGTATCCCTCTCACCAAGTCACCATTGACTAGTTTGTTTATGTTTTGAAAGTTCAGGTGAGAGAGTCTTCTGTGCCAGAGCCAAGTAAGATTATTGGAGGCTTCTGACAGAAGACACACAGATGTAGGAGAGTCATACTTCTCCAGATCTATGGAATACAAATTAGAATTTCTGCATCCTGCAAGTACTTCATCACCGGTTTCTGTGATCACTGAGCATTTGTTCTTTTTAAATACAACCACCATGTCTTTGTCACAGAACTGACCAATACTGAATAGGTTGTGCCCCAAGCCTTCTACGTAGGAGACTTTCTTGATTTTCACATGTTTTTTCTCTATGTCTCCGTACCCCATTATTGGTGCAACTTGGTCATTCCCAAAACGTACATTCCCGAAGTACTTAGGAACATAATTCTTGAGAAGACTTTTGTTGCCGGTCATATGTTTGGTACAGCCGGAGTCAAGGTACCACAAGTGAGGCACCTGCAAAAAGAGAATAAATCACGTTTAGGTCCCCATTTAGATATGGGTCCTTGATTGTTAGTCTCTAAGTTGGGTTGAGTAACAACTGTTGGTTTTGATGATGATGAAACTTCTAATGATCTATTCTTTGGTACCCAAATGGAATTAAGCTTTGGACGTGAAGGAATAGATTTGGAAGAAATTTGCTGAGAAGAAAGTTTCTTCACCACTGTTGGTTTGACAGTTGATGGAATCGGAGGTTTCGGATTCGGTAGAGTTGCGGAAGCGTTATATTTGCGAATCCATGGTTGAGAGGAATTCTTAAGAATTCTTTGTGGCCTCGGTGCATCAACTTGCTGTCGCGGAAATGGAACACTGCGATTAGCAGGTTTTGCTACTTGTTGAATGGATGATGACTTGGGTTTCGAAGATTTTGAGATTTTGGAAGGGGAATTGTGAGAACACTTTTGAGAATGCAAGAGTTTTTCCTATGCAATCCAAGCCCTTTTAAATGCTTCATAGCCCTGCCGTCTATAGAGTTCCAGTTCCTTGATCGTGAGTAATCGGTTGGATTTGTTTAAGCGTTTAAGAGCATGTGATTGACGAGTGGTGATCCATTGATTAATGATGTAGCCTTTTGAATTTAAAAATGGAACACATATTTGATTAGCATAAAAATCAGTCCAATCAACACATGGTTTAACACCTAAAGTCTTTCTCAATTGATCATAGCAACAATTAAATTCACAGTGTACATGAGTACAACCATCACTTATACAAAACATGGTAGAAGCAATTTTTTCTTGTGAACTGGAATGATTACAAACAGAATCAAACATCAAAATGTTTTCACAGACAGGTTTCAAATTTGAACACCTCCTAGTGGATCTAGGAATAGCTCTTTTCCATGATGTATTTGTTTCAAACTTCTTGTTTCCAGCCTTCTTCACATCTGCAGCAGAGGATAAAAGATTAGAATGAAGTTGTGGTCTACTGGCTGCAGCTTGTGATGATTCAGGTACTTCTATGTGCACACGAGAATTGGGATTAGGAGTGGATTGTTGCTTTGGTTTGTAAATCTGTTTAAGCTTAAGATTTGTTAAGTCAGGTTTATTAACAGATTTTCCAGAAGTTGTGCAATATGTACCCTTGGTGTTTGCATGAGTTAGATCATCCATATCTGAACCAAAAAGTGAGAAGGTAAAGGGAACTATTGGAGTTTCCATCTTTACTTTGAGGGCTTTGATTCTTTCTTTCAAAACAAACTGTTTCCTACACAGTTTATCAATGATCTTTCCATCATGTACAAATGACATGTTGGAAATTTGTTGACAGGTGATGATTTCATGCATTGAAGGGAATGTCTCAGAGGTAGAAGGTTTTAAATCATTTTGAATGGCTTTGGTGAGGTCCTGTTGAATGACTTGGGTAAAACAAAATTCCTGCAGGGTGTTGAATCTATCTTGTAATTCTTTGTGAGGAATATATTCAACAGTGGGCTTTGGTGAAACAGGGGAGTAGAGTTCTTCATCAGAATAGACAGACGATGTAACATCAGAATAGGACGAGGAAGAGAGATTGGCAAGGTATGAGTCATTCAAATTAGAATAATCAAACGGAATTTCAGTTTTGACATTAAGAGTTCGTTTGAAATCTTCCTCTATTTGTGTCTCTTCTTGGCCAACAAAGACCATCCTTTGGGTAAGTCCTAACCCAAACAGGTCAGCATTATATAATTGTTTGGACGTAATCCTTTTCAATTTGAAGCCAAGCCCATCGAAATTCCATCTGGAGAAAGGACGTTCCTTTTCTTTGTATTGAGAGATGGTATGTTCACTTAGATCACGTTTGGACAGAAGGTATTCAAGTTCATTGATTCTATAGTAAAGAGTACTTCGTTCTTTCCTAAGTTCATTTTTGAGAATTTCTGAATCCTTTTCAGCACACTTACATTCTGCTTTGAGATCTAATATGGTGTTATTAGTCCTACTGGTTAATTCTAAAAGCTCAGATTCTTTTGCAGCTAATTGGTTCCTAAGGCTGATTAAGTCGTTATCTAACTTCTTAATTATTGTTTGTGCCTCCAATTTTTTAGTGTGTGAAACATCTTCTAGAACTTGATTTCTTGTGATTAAATCTAGTGCCTGACATTCTAACTCTTTTATGCGATTTAATATGGTTTGAATGTGTTTATGATTAATACCCATATTAAAGTTAGAGCTAGAAGATACCTTTCCATTGTCCAAGCTTTCCTCATCTGACTCGAAGAGATTATCTCCGTCATCATCCTCTATACCTTCTTCACCATTGTGAGCCATCAGACAGAATTGAGCGTGATCTTTACCATCCAGATCACTGTCTGATCCTGTATCATCAAGGAACTGATCCTCCTCAACTAGCAGCACGTTCCCAGCCTGTTTTTGTTTAGACATGCGGTACTTCTGCCGATAGTACTCTGCATCTTTTGTCTTTTTCATTGGGCAGTTCCTGATCAGATGTCCTGACCTCCCGCAGTTATAACATTTGAAATCAACCTTATTTTCTTCCTTCTTCTCATCCCTCTGGTACCTTGGCTTGTCAACACCAGCAGCTCTTTCGGGTCTCCTTGAACCTGATGTGAATCGTTGTCTATTGTTAGTCTTGCTGAAACGGTTCATGAAGTTCTTGTTGGCCACTGTGAGAGCTTGAAATGCTGCTTCGATTGAATCATCATCATCATTATCATGATCAGAATCACTGAGAATCACTTGTTTAAGTTTCAAGGATCTCGATGATGTTTCCTTATGGATTCTGTCAGCCACCACCAAGGCAAGAGGGTCAGCAACTGGTTCTTTAGGGAGAGATTGCAAGATTTCATCTTGATACTGATTGAGATCTTCGAAGATGTTGTGGAAGGTGACTGGTGTAAGATCTTTATTAATCTGTTTGTAAAGTCTGGCATAGCCTTTCCACTCAGAATCTAATGAATTCAGAAAAACACAGTTCAAATCAAGATCAGTTCTGACAATTTGATTAGATCTCATTTCATTTTGCAGCTTGCAGAATCTCCCATATGTTTCAGAGAGTAGTTCTTTTTCTCGAGCCTTGAAGTCATGATAGCTGTTGACTAGCTGAGTTCGTTTGATGTATTCTCCTTGCTCAGTGCCCTGAAGTTGTTTCTTGATCTCATCCCAGATTTCCTTGGCTGTGCCCAAGCTATCTATTTTGAGATAGATTTCAGATGAGAGGCCCTGCTTGAGGTAGTACTTGGCCAATTTCTCTGCTTTCTTTGTTTCTCTTTCTGTATTGGTCATCTCATCATGAGTCTTCTCTCTTTCGTGTTTGGGAATGCCAGGGTTGTTATCTGGATCTGCTTCAACTACCTTCGTGAATTTGGTGTTTCCGTTGTTGATGCATTCAATCATCTTGTCACCGAAGAGGTCATTGTGCTCGAGGAAGTCCATGAACCTTCCTTTCCAGACATTGTATTCCCCTCGAAACAAAACAGGAGGTTTTGTGTCAGTGCCAATGGACATCATTTCATTTGTACTTGACATGATTAGTGATGTTTGTGAGAAATGATCGTTTACTTGTAAGATGGTTTGATTGTTCGAAAAAATTGTCCTGATTTTAAAGTGATTTGAATGATTGATTAACGAACTAAGTCTTGTGAATTTCAATTTTGAATTAGATCTTAAAAGATTAAATTCAACCTTGAACTAGATAGACTTGAAGTAATGTAATTCACCTTTGAATTAAATCTGATTTAAATTAAATTCAATTATGAATTAGATTGTTTGATTAAGTTCAAACGTCTTAGAGTTCTTTAATTCAAGTCCAAAGAGTCAATCACTTGTCCCAGTATAAGGAATAACTTGATTGGGATTTGTCTTATCAAATGCGAATACAGGTCAATCGAATGCGAATCAATCCTGTTTCATCAAAAACTTAGAAAATAATCTGTTAGTCCTGTCAATCAAGTGCGAATCAAATAGAAACCTTTCAATCGCGTGCGATTCCCTTTACAAGCCGGCTGATAGATGTAAGTGTTAATCGCATGCGATTCAGGTAAACTTATCAACTGCTATAAGCCGCACAGTCTAATCGCATGCGATTCACTGAACTTGGCTTATAGCTATTTGATTAACACTTAGGTGTTCTAATTTGACAAAATTCTATAAGCCGCCCCAAGAGTCAATCGCATTGACCAAGGAACCGGCTGATAGACTCTGATGTGTCTTTGTTAAATCAGATTGCCATACCCTGAATAGTGTCTAACCACTTGTACTTGATTGGTATGGCAAGTACTTGATTTTCCTTGTACAACACTTAATCTATTATGAATTTATAATTAAATAAATTATAAAATTCGATTTCTTCTTTTTCCAGTTGTACTTTCAGATCAAGAACACCATAAATGCTTAAGTACCCAGAAAATTTAATGTTGAAAAAGTGGATATTTAATGACCTTCTTGACTTAATACTTATAAAAACACCCACGGTTTGTGTTTTTCTTCAAAGAATGTTTTGTAACCTTTGCACAACCGAGAGCCTTTTCTTCTTAGAAGCTTGAACACTTCGAGATTTTGTTGTCTTCTTTTGAACAATCACGAGCCAAAAACAAGTTTGGCTCTGATACCAATTGATGTTCCCGTAATACAATACGGATGAAGCTATGCTTAGAAGATTGTTCTTCTAGTGTGTGTTTGTGTGTTTGTTCGGTTAGAGAGAGAGAGCCGAGAGTAATGTAGAGAAACACAAACACAAGATATGTTGTAGAATGCAAAGCTTAGTCTTGAAATGTGGGGGAAATGCCTTTATATAGCATTTCCCCAACTTTGGTATAATTACATATTACACCCTCACTTTAATATATCTAACAATGCTCAAGACCCATATGAAGAATTTAGTCCTTTTGATTAATACAATGTAAAGTGTTGTGTGAGTTTGGTGATTTGTCTTTGTAGACAAATTCATTTGTTTATTCTTAAAATAAATTATTCAAACGTATGAGATACGTTCTTTGGTATTTCAGAAGAATGTATTATTCAAACAAACAGCTTTCTCAAAATATCTACAGGTACAAAAGACGGATCAATGATAAAAGATGCCAAGACAAATGCCAGGACAAACAACTTTTTAATTTTTCAAAAGAGTGTCGGCCAATTACTCAATCAATTGGCTCAATCATCAAAACAAGACAAAAGACTTTTCAAAAAGCAAGATTCCAAAGGAAAAGCAACGGTGCATAATGATCAAGATTTGATACAGGATCTTTTAATGATGAAAATAGTATGGAAAGCAAAAGGATCTTGAAGTTTCCAATAGGCTTCTTTACTGGTCACTGAGCGGAACTATTTTTAAGAATACTCAGCACCAGCGGGATTCGAACCCGGGGTGTGGCTCTGATACCAAATGGAAAGTTTAGCTTTACCACTAGGCTAAAAGGTAATATCTAGTAGCCAAGGCTCCACTTAACTATCTATATATAGTCCCATACTTCCCAACCTATTTGCCGAAAAAATTAGAAATAATTTGAGAGAAAAATATAATAATCAAATTCCTTATAAAGATCTTACCTATGGAGAAATAATTAGTTATGTTAATAAAGAAGGATTATCCATATGCTCAGATTTAAAATTAAAAGCTAAACTCAAAAAGGATAAGATCACTATGAATTAGGAGACTTTTGTCAACAATATGGTTATCAACCAATTTCTAAACCTTCTTCTTCCAAACCTAAGAAACAATTTTACAAAATACGTTTTCCAAATAAAAAATATGTTTCCAAACCTAATAAAATAGAAGGATATACTAATAAGAAGAAAAACTATAAAAGATTTAATAGTAAACAAAACTTTAAAGGTAATCAAAAGGATATTATTATTTGTTATAAATGTGGAAAAACTGGTCATATGGCAAAAAATTGCTATGTTAAGAAGACTATAAATGAATTAGATGTTTCCGATCAATTAAAAATCCAGATAAGCAAATTATTAGTTTATAATGAAGTCTAATATTTGTTTCCATAAAGAAATAATTTTACTAGCAGTTATGATTTCAAAGAACATTAAATCTTTTAATGATTTCAAAATATTAACGTTAGAAGATCTATTATTGTCAGTGTTAGTCATTATTGTTGGTTGGATTAGTGTAAGTGGCGCAGCAACGTCTGTAAGACGCCCAGCCGGACCACAACAATAAAGCACTGTAGGTATTCTTCGTTATCTATTTAAAAATCATTAGAAGAAATTAATTTCTTTCGAATCATACTACTTTTAAAATTACAATTTATGATTACAAATAAAACGATGAATTTATTTTCTAAAAAACATAATCTTGATAAAAAAAAATAATGAAGAAACTGATTTACATATGAATTATATGGAAATTCATATCTCTGATATCGAACAAAATTTATCAAATTGGACAATTCCAAAACAAGATTTTAATACTATTTATAAGATTGAACTTTTGACTTTTTACATGGGTATTCAATCAAAGCATATGAACAAACTATATCTATTAATAAAGATTATGATAACTTACATTTGTTATCTAAATCTACAATAATTCAACATAGAAATAAATACAAATATTTACATGTTGGTCTAGTACAAGTAGCTGTTAAACCATTATTTAAATTAGGTATAGATGCTCCAGTCCTTTTAATATTAAGGGATGCTAGACATACTAATTTTCAAAATTTAATATTAGCTATGGCAGAAACTAATATCTCAAATGGTCCTATATATTTTAATTGTTATCCAAATTTTTCAGTAGGATTATTTGACCCAAATATTCTTGACACTCTAGTTTTAACAATTAAAACGAGAAATCTAGAGTTCAAAGAAGAAACAAAGGCTATTGCAATTATATATAGAGTTTGTAATAAAACTATGTCTTCAACAATATAACCTAAATCTAAAATAGTTAGTCCTAAAAATGAAACAATAATTTTCGAATCCAATCCACAGCATACCAAGGTTCAAACACCAAAACGTCTCAAATGGAATGAAATAAGTCAATCTTGTAATTGGAATCTACAAGATATTAATATACCCAAACCCATAGGAGAGTCTAATAGAGCATCTAGTGTAATAGAACACGAAGATGGTTATGTAGTAATAAGTTTTGAAAATACTCCGATTATTTCTTCGAGATTATCTACAGGTTCAATTAGTAGTACTATTGACTTAAGAAATCCTTCTATCAAAAAATCAAAGTCTTTAAGATATGTAGATTTTAATCAAAATATCCCACAACCCATTTATAACCAAGATAAGCGAAGTGAATCTCAAAGATATAGTCTAACTCGATCAGATTTTATAACAGAAATTAATAATTTCAAAAATCAAATATGAGTAATAAGACTCAAGTTTTATGTAATTTTAATTCTACAAAAATAAAAGAGATAAAATCATATTGGAAAATTATTCATGAATATAAATTAGAATTAATAGAAATTGAACAAGAATTTCAACAAATTATATTATCTTCTAAAGATCAAGAAAATATTCAACGGGAACAACCTAAAGACTTAACAAATGTCCAATGGGTACAACTAGCAAATCTCACAGTAAGAAATAATCATATAAATGATAGAATTAGATTACATCTCTCATGGATTAAACAAGTTAAATCTGAATTGGTTATTTGTTGATATGAGTCTTTATTCAGAAAAACTTAAAATAGAAATAAAAGGTACAATTTCTAGGATTAAACAAGTTAATCAAAATATAAAGATACTAAATGACGAAATTATAACTAAAGAAAATGTTTATAACAGATTCACTCATATTCGAGTTTTAAACATACAAAATAATGCTCATACATCACTAAATAAAAGACTTGAGTATTTAAAAAACCAAATTCACTACAACTTAGTAATATGAGTTTGTATTCAAGGTGTCCTAAAAGAGATATTAAATGTCTACAAAATAGACTTAAGATAAATACTAAATATATAAAAAATTTATTAGAAGAAGTTAAGACTGAAGAATATGTTTATAATAAATCAGTACACGAACGAACTTTAAATATACTCAAAACACTAAATATACTAGAAAATGTTCGTATATCATTAATTAAAAGACTTGAACAAATTAAAAGACAAATCCATTAAAATGACTGAGTCATACATTAATATGGATTATCTTAGAAATGAATTTTATGCTAATCATAATAAAGAAAAAAGAGTGTATTATTATAATACTATTAAAGATAGTAAAAAAGAATTTTTACATCAATTAGAATGGAGAAATTATATAAATCAAAATAATATTCATTTAACATTTTTTGAATGGTATGAAATATATTGCAAACAAAACAATATATCATATCCTTTTTAAACGTATAGGAATCTCCAAAAATAACTCAAGAATATGTAGACTTAATCACAGATGAAAAGGTAACAACTATTCATCCCCCAAAAACCAAAATATTAATCCAAAATAAATGTTTAGCTACACCATTTACCACAATTAATGAAAAAATAACTAAAGAAGAATTAACCAAACAAACTATATATCAGAATAATTATACAAATGAAATTCTTAATACTATGAGTCAACAACTTAATAGAATTGAAAGTAATAAAAATAATAAGATAGAAAGCAAAACTGATAACAGCAATACAATAAAATATTATGAAGAAAAACCCATTTTTACACCACAACAAATAGATTCAACAATTAATCTAGGATACAACAAAAAATTAGTTAGTGAATTGAACAAAAATTAAGTGATATAAAAATTAATGTAATTAATCAAGCTGATGAATCTGAAGAAGACTCTACAGATAATGATGTAAAAATTTCTCAAGAACAATTCTTAATTAATGTTAACAAACTTAGAAATACAAATACTTACAATAGACCAACTACTCTAAACTACTACCCAAGACCTAGTTTTCCAAATATACAATATGAAGAAAAGGAATACACCCTACAAAGAAGTGCTTATGATGGAACATCTGTTTATGAATGGAACATAGATGGATTTTCTGAACATCAAATTTTAAATCCACTTCAAGAAATGAATATGGCTTCTAATGCTTACTCAATAAAAGGAAATAACCAAAGAAAAATAGTTGAACTATTAACTTCCGGATTTACTGGTAATTTAAAAGGATGGTGGGATTCATATGTTACTAATGTAGAAAGAACTCATATACTTAATGCAAAAAAGGTAGTTATAAAACAAGAAAATAATGAGGCTGTTACTACTCAAGAAGATGACATTATTCCAACTCTTATTTATGCAATAATAAAAAATTACATAGGAGATCCAACATTACTTCAAGAAAAAAGTGCTGAAATATTACTCAATTTAACTTGTAAAAAACTTCAAGATTTCAGATGGTATAAAGATATGTTTTTAACAAAAGTTATGTTGAGAACAGACTGTAAAGAAGACTATTGGAAAGAAAGATTCATTGCAGGGTTACTCAACCTATTTGCCGAAAAAATTAGAAATAATTTGAGAGAAAAATATAATAATCAAATTCCTTATAAAGATCTTACCTATGGAGAAATAATTAGTTATGTTAATAAAGAAGGATTATCCATATGCTCAGATTTAAAATTAAAAGCTAAACTCAAAAAGGATAAGATCACTATGAATTAGGAGACTTTTGTCAACAATATGGTTATCAACCAATTTCTAAATCTTCTTCTTCCAAACCTAAGACACAATTTTACAAAAGACGTTTTCCAAATAAAAAATATGTTTCCAAACCTAATAAAATAGAAGGATATACTAATAAGAAGAAAAACTATAAAAGATTTAATAGTAAACAAAACTTTAAAGGTAATCAAAAGGATATTATTATTTGTTATAAATGTGGAAAAACTTGTCATATGGCAAAAAATTGCTATGTTAAGAAGACTATAAATGAATTAGATGTTTCCGATCAATTAAAAATCCAGATAAGCAAATTATTTTTAAATGATTATGAAAGTTCTGAATCAAGCTTATCAGATTATGATAATAATGATTTAAAGGTTTTACAAAACTATTCAACTGGCAAAACTGATAATCAATCAGAATGTGAATGAATAGGAAACCGTACTTGTAATAAAATAAATGTCATCACAAATAAAGATAGAGATTTTTTAGAATTAATAGATCAGATTCAAGATAAAACTATAAAAACTCAGTTAATGAATAAATTTATTAATTATAATAAAGATGTTGAATCAACAACAATAACAACCAATTATAATAACAATCCTTTTAATCTTCAAGAAATTTATCAAAAATTTTCAAAACCAAAAACTACGATTACAATTCAAGATTTACAAGAAGAACTAAAAACTGTCAAAACAGAAATAAGATTAATAAAAGATAGATTAATTAAAATTGAAAAAGGAAAAGAAATTGACACTGATAAAAAGGAAGATACTAATAAAATTAATAAAATTAATAAAAGTCAAAATAAAATACCAAAAATCATATCATATCAGAGATGAAATACTTATATAAATCTTTGTATAGCAAATGAATTCAAAATAACAGTTCTAGCATTAATGGATAGTGCTGCAGATATAAATTGCATCCAAGAAGGAATTATTCCAACCAAGTATTATGAAAAAACTACTAATCGAGCTGCTACTACTGATGGATCATCTTTAAATATTAAATACAAAGTTACAAATGTTCATATATGTAATAATGATTATTGTTATAAAACCTCTCTTGTTCTTTCAAAAACTTTAACCTCTACTTTAATATTAGGAACACCATTTCTTAATCAACTTTATCCTGTTACAATTGACGAAACTGGAATTAGTACTAAAGTTTTAGACAAAGAAATAATTTTCAAATTTACTAAGCCAATTGTTTTTACAGAACTTAATAACCTAAATAATAAGGTTAATCAAGCAAAACATCTAATAAATGAAATTAATATTTTAAAGATTCCTAACCAGATACAAGAAAAAATAACTCAAAATAAAATTAAACAAATTAAAGAAAAATTTGAGAAAAATGTTTGTTCTAATATTGCAAATGCCTTCTGGAATACAAAACAACATATTGTCAGGCTACCTTATATAAAGAATTTTAATGAAAAAGATATACCCTCAAAATCAATAGCTATTCATATGTCTTTTGAATTGCAAGAACATTGCAAAAAAAAAATTCAAGAGTTACTAAGTAAAAATTTAATAAGACCATCAAAATCTCCTTGGTCTTGTTCGGCTTTTTATGTTATGAACGCCGCTGAACTTGAAAGAGGATCTCCAAGGTTAGTAATCAATTACAAACCTTTAAATAAAGTTTTAGAATAGATAAGATATCCAATTCCTAATAAAAGAGATTTATTAAAAATATTACATGATTCAAATATCTTTTCAAAATTTGACATGAAATCTGGATTTTGGCAAATACAGATTCATGAACAAGAGAAATTCAAAACTGGCTTTAATGTTCCTTTTGGACACTATGAATGGAATGTTATGCCTTTTGGTCTTAAAAACGCTCCTTATGAATTCCAGAATATTATGAATGACATAATTATTCCTATAAGTAGCTTTGCAATTGTATATATAGACGATGTTCTAATTTTCTCAAAATCTATTGATCAACATTTTAGACATTTAAATATATTTTATGATTTAATTCATAAGAATGGACTAGTTGTATCTGCTCCAAAAATGAGTCATTTCAAACGCAAATTAGATTTTTGGGTCATGAAATTATTAATGGAACTATTAGACCCATCCAAAGAAGCTTAGAATTTGCTAATAAATTTCCAGATGAAATCAAAGATAAAACTCAACTCCAGAGATTTCTAGGATGTTTAAACTATGTTCATGATTTCTTCCAAAACTTAGGAACAATATGTAAACCTCTATATAAAATACTCAAAAAGAATCCTGAGCCTTGTACTCAAGAACATACTAATGTTGTCAAACAAATTAAACAAAAAATTAAATATTTACCATGTTTAAATATTCCTCAACCTAATGCTAAAATTATAGTTGAAACAGATGCTAGTGATCTAGAATTTGGTGGCATACTCAAACAAAAAATAAATGATCAAGCAAAAGAAGAATTAGTTAGATATTTTTCAGGTGCTTGGAATGATACCCAGAAAAATTATTCAACTGTTAAAAAAGAAATTTTAAGCATTGTTTTATGTATTAATAAATTCGAAGATGATCTATATATGAAACCATTTTTATTAAGAATTGATTGTCAATCCGCAAAACCCATTTTAGAAAATGATATTAAAAATGTTATTTCAAAACAAATTTTTGCAAGATGGCAAACCTTGCTTAGCAATTTTGATTTTCAAATCGTATTTATCAAAGAAAAAAACAATTCTTTGCCAGATTTCTTATCAAGAGAATTTCTACAGGGCAAATGACGTCTAACTCTATTCAAAATTCTACCCATGATCAAAAGAAAAGGTCAGTTCTTTCCCCATTCAAAAATCAAACACCTACTACTTTACCTATTCAAAATAGATTCTCCCCAATTACTCATCCTTCACAAAAATCATCATATTCATCGTTAGTCAAAACATCTATCTCAATACCAGGATCCTCAAGTTCTTCAATTGTCAAACCTTCTACTACTATTTCTCCGTTTCAGCAAAAGACCAGACCTTTTCCTTCAAAACATACAGCTAGCTCATATGTAAATAATCCAAATTCCCAAACTGTTAAAATTCTAGAAAACTATGAACTGCAACTACATGCAAGAAGATTTCTTACTTTGACAGATTTCATTTTTCCAAAAGATTCATTCTTTATTGGAGATATTCACAAAACGAGAGAATACTATCAGGCCATATTAATAGATACTGGATCTATTAAAGTTATTCATTCCTACAAAGAAAACAAAGATGGAACCAAATCTAATTTTATAGAATACAGTAAAGCTCAAATACTTCATATCATGACTATTCAAAAATGGAGAGCTAGACCATACACTAACAAAACTTTATCAAATTTTTCTCAATATTCTTCATATAGCTACTATGATTATCAAGAGGCTTGGTTCAACTTCCTTTATCTAAGAAGTTTTGGTCATTCTTGGTTCCTCTTATTTGATAAGAATTTTGATGGTTCTTATCCATGATGGTTCGTTAGATGGTTCAAATATTCGGGAAATCTTCTTGACACCTTTCCTGCATGTGTTAAAAAAGGCTTTTATAAAGTTCAAAAATATCTTTATTCAAAACATTCCTGATTTTGAATATGTACTCCAATACTCAATTATATTCAAAATCCCATGGATTATGGCATGGACATTCAAGGTTATTCCTAGCACTGGAACATCCCCTCCTTTACTTCAAAGAATTGTTCGAGTCAAGTGGTCGGACAGACTTCCGGCAGAACAAATAGAAAATATGACTGTTCAAGGTGTATCAAGATATTAACAAATAAACTTTGGACTTCCAGCTGCTTCTATAGCACCACCTCCAAGTCCTCTAGAAGAAAATGAAGACGATCAAATAAAGCAATTTATGGCTGCAAATTCAAGAGACGAGATTAGAAGATTAATTCAAGAAATCAAACAAAGTTCTCCTACAAGTTCTACTCAAGACATGACTCAAGATGCTCAAGACCCATATGAAGAATTTAGTCCTTTTGATTAATACAATGTAAAGTGTTGTGTAAGTTTGGTGATTTGTCTTTGTAGACAAATTCATTTGTTTATTCTTAATAAATTATTCATACGTATGAAATACGTTCTTTGGTATTTCAGAATAATGTATTATTCAAACAAACAGCTTTCTCAAAATATCTACAGGTACAAAAGACGGATCAATGATAAAATATGCCAAGACAAATGCCAGGATAAACAACTTTTTAATTTTTCAAAAGAGTGTCGGCCAATTACTCAATCAATTGGCTCAATCATCAAAAGAAGACAAAAGACTTTTCAAAAAGCAAGATTCCAAAGGAAAAGCGACGGTGCATAATGATCAAGATTTGATACAGGATCTTTTAATGATGAAAATAGTATGGCAAGCAAAAGGATCTTGAAGTTTCCAATAGGCTTCTTTACTGGTCACTGAGCGGAACTATTTTTAAGAATACTCAGCACCAGCGGGATTCGAACCCGGGGTGTGGCTATGATACCAAATGGAAAGTTTAGCTTTACCACTAGGCTAAAAGGTAATACCTAGTAGCCAAGGCTCCACTTAACTATCTATATATAGTCCCATACTTCCCAACCTATTTGCCAAAAAAATTAGAAATAATTTGAGAGAAAAATATAATAATCAAATTCCTTATAAAGATCTTACCTATGGAGAAATAATTAGTTATGTTAATAAAGAAGGATTATCCATATGCTCAGATTTAAAATTAAAAGCTAAACTCAAAAAGGATAAGATCACTATGAATTAGGAGACTTTTGTCAACAATATGGTTATCAACCAATTTCTAAACCTTCTTCTTCCAAACCTAAGAAACAATTTTACAAAAGACATTTTCCAAATAAAAAATATGTTTCCAAACCTAATAAAATAGAAGGATATACTAATAAGAAGAAAAACTATAAAAGATTTAATAGTAAACAAAACTTTAAAGGTAATCAAAAGGATATTATTATTTGTTATAAATGTGGAAAAACTGGTCATATGGCAAAAAATTGCTATGTTAAGAAGACTATAAATGAATTAGATGTTTCCGATCAATTAAAAATCCAGATAAGCAAATTATTAGATTATAATGAAGTCTGATATTTGTTTCCATAAAAAAATAATTTTACTAGCAGTTATGATTTCAAAGAACATTAAATCTTTTAATGATTTCAAAATATTAACGTTAGAAGATCTATTATTGTCAGTGTTAGTCATTATTGTTGGTTGGATTAGTGTAAGTGGCACAGCAACGTCTATAAGACGCCCAGCCGGACCACAACAATAAAGCACTGTAGGTATTCTTCGTTATCTATTTAAAAATCATTAGAAGAAATTAATTTCTTTCGAATCATACTACTTTTAAAATTACAATTTATGATTACAAATAAAATGATAAATTTATTTTATAAAAAACATAATCTTGATAAAGAAAATAATGAAGAAACTGATTTACATATGAATTCTATGGAAATTCATATATCTGATATCGAACAAAATTTATCAAATTGGACAATTCCAAAACAAGATTTTAATACTATTTATAAGATTGAACTTTTGACTTTTTACATGGGTATTCAATCAAAGCATATGAACAAACTATATCTATTAATAAAGATTATGATAACTTACATTTGTTATCTAAATCTGCAATAATTCAACATAGAAATAAATACAAATATTTACATGTTGGTCTAGTACAAGTAGCTGTTAAACCATTATTTAAATTAGGTATAGATGCTCCAGTCCTTTTAATATTAAGGGATGCTAGACATACTAATTTTCAAAATTCAATATTAGCTATGGCAGAAACTAATATCTCAAATGGTCCTATATATTTTAATTGTTATCCAAATTTTTCAGTAGGATTATTTGACCCAAATATTCTTGACACTCTAGTTTTAACAATTAAAACGAGAAATCTAGAGTTCAAAGAAGAAACAAAGGCTATTGCAATTATATATAGAGTTTGTAATAAAACTATGTCTTCAACAATAGAACCTAAATCTAAAATAGTTAGTCCTAAAAATGAAACAATAATTTTTGAATCCAATCCACAGCATACCAAGGTTCAAACACCAAAACGTCTCAAATGGAATGAAATAAGTCAATCTTGTAATTGAAATCTACAAGATATTAATATACCCAAACCCATAGGAGAGTCTAATAGAGCATCTAGTGTAATAGAATACGAAGATGGTTATGTAGAAATAAGTTTTGAAAATACTCCGATTATTTCTTCGAGATTATCTACAGGTTCAATTAGTAGTACTATTGACTTAAGAAATCCTTCTATCAAAAAATCAAAGTCTTTAAGATATGTAGATTTTAATCAAAATATCCCACAACCCATTTATAACCAAGATAAGCGAAGTGAATCTCAAGGATATAGTCTAACTCGATCAGATTTTATAACAGAAATTAATAATTTCAAAAATCAAATATGAGTAATAAGACTCAAGTTTTATGTAATTTTAATTCTACAAAAATAAAAGAGATAAAATCATATTGGAAAATTATTCATGAATATAAATTAGAATTAATAGAAATTGAACAAGAATTTCAACAAATTATATTATCTTCTAAAGATCAAGAAAATATTCAACGGGAACAACCTAAAGACTTAACAAATGTCCAATGGGTACAACTAGCAAATCTCACAGTAAGAAATAATCATATAAATGATAGAATTAGATTACATCTCTCATGGATTAAACAAGTTAAATCTGAATTGGTTATTTGTTGATATGAGTCTTTATTCAGAAAAACTTAAAATAGAAATAAAAGGTACAATTTCTAGGATTAAACAAGTTAATCAAAATATAAAGATACTAAATGACGAAATTATAACTAAAGAAAATGTTTATAACAGATTCACTCATATTCGAGTTTTAAACATACAAAATAATGCTCATACATCACTAAATAAAAGACTTGAGTATTTAAAAAACAAAATTCACTAAAACTTAGTAATATGAGTTTGTATTCAAGGTGTCTTAAAAAAGATATTAAATGTCTACAAAATAGACTTAAGATAAATACTAAATATATAAAAAATTTATTAGAAGAAGTTAAGACTGAAGAATATGTTTATAATAAATCAGTACACGAACGAACTTTAAATATACTCAAAACACTAAATATACTAGAAAATGTTCGTATATCATTAATTAAAAGACTTGAACAAATTAAAAGACAAATCCATTAAAATGACTGAGTCATACATTAATATGGATTATCTTAGAAATGAATTTTATGCTAATCATAATAAAGAAAAAAGAGTGTATTATTATAATACTATTAAAGATAGTAAAAAAGAATTTTTACATCAATTAGAATGGAGAAATTATATAAATCAAAATAATATTCATTTAACATTTTTTGAATGGTATGAAATATATTGCAAACAAAACAATATATCATATCCTTTTTAAACGTATAGGAATCTCCAAAAATAACTCAAGAATATGTAGACTTAATCACAGATGAAAAGGTAACAACTATTCATCCCCCAAAAACCAAAATATTAATCCAAAATAAATGTTTAGCTACACCATTTACCACAATTAATGAAAAAATAACTAAAGAAGAATTAACCAAACAAACTATATATCAGAATAATTATACAAATGAAATTCTTAATACTATGAGTCAACAACTTAATAGAATTGAAAGTAATAAAAATAATAAGATAGAAAGCAAAACTGATAACAGCAATACAATAAAATATTATGAAGAAAAACCCATTTTTACACCACAACAAATAGATTCAACAATTAATCTAGGATACAACAAAAAATTAGTTAGTGAATTGAACAAAAATTAAGTGATATAAAAATTAATGTAATTAATCAAGCTGATGAATCTGAAGAAGACTCTACAGATAATGATGTAAAAATTTCTCAAGAACAATTCTTAATTAATGTTAACAAACTTAGAAATACAAATACTTACAATAGACCAACTACTCTAAACTACTACCCAAGACCTAGTTTTCCAAATATACAATATGAAGAAAAGGAATACACCCTACAAAGAAGTGCTTATGATGGAACATCTGTTTATGAATGGAACATAGATGGATTTTCTGAACATCAAATTTTAAATCCACTTCAAGAAATGAATATGGCTTCTAATGCTTACTCAATAAAAGGAAATAACCAAAGAAAAATAGCTGAACTATTAACTTCCGGATTTACTGGTAATTTAAAAGGATGGTGGGATTCATATGTTACTAATGTAGAAAGAACTCATATACTTAATGCAAAAAAGGTAGTTATAAAACAAGAAAATAATGAGGCTGTTACTACTCAAGAAGATGACATTATTCCAACTCTTATTTATGCAATAATAAAAAATTACATAGGAGATCCAACATTACTTCAAGAAAAAAGTGCTGAAATATTACTCAATTTAACTTGTAAAAAACTTCAAGATTTCAGATGGTATAAAGATATGTTTTTAACAAAAGTTATGTTGAGAACAGACTGTAAAGAAGACTATTGGAAAGAAAGATTCATTGCAGTGTTACTCAACCTATTTGCCGAAAAAATTAGAAATAATTTGAGAGAAAAATATAATAATCAAATTCCTTATAAAGATCTTACCTATGGAGAAATAATTAGTTATGTTAATAAAGAAGGATTATCCATATGCTCAGATTTAAAATTAAAAGCTAAACTCAAAAAGGATAAGATCACTATGAATTAGGAGACTTTTGTCAACAATATGGTTATCAACCAATTTCTAAATCTTCTTCTTCCAAACCTAAGACACAATTTTACAAAAGACGTTTTCCAAATAAAAAATATGTTTCCAAACCTAATAAAATAGAAGGATATACTAATAAGAAGAAAAACTATAAAAGATTTAATAGTAAACAAAACTTTAAAGGTAATCAAAAGGATATTATTATTTGTTATAAATGTGGAAAAACTTGTCATATGGCAAAAAATTGCTATGTTAAGAAGACTATAAATGAATTAGATGTTTCCGATCAATTAAAAATCCAGATAAGCAAATTATTTTTAAATGATTATGAAAGTTCTGAATCAAGCTTATCAGATTATGATAATAATGATTTAAAGGTTTTACAAAACTATTCAACTGACAAAACTGATAATCAATCAGAATGTGAATGAATAGGAAACCGTACTTGTAATAAAATAAATGTCATCACAAATAAAGATAGAGATTTTTTAGAATTAATAGATCAGATTCAAGATAAAACTATAAAAACTCAGTTAATGAATAAATTTATTAATTATAATAAAGATGTTGAATCAACAACAATAACAACCAATTAAAATAACAATCCTTTTAATCTTCAAGAAATTTATCAAAGATTTTCAAAACCAAAAACTACGATTACAATTCAAGATTTACAAGAAGAACTAAAAACTGTCAAAACAGAAATAAGATTAATAAAAGATAGATTAATTAAAATTGAAAAAGGAAAAGAAATTGACACTGATAAAAAGGAAGATACAAATAAAATTAATAAAATTAATAAAAGTCAAAATAAAATACCAAAAATCATATCATATCAGAGATTAAATACTTATATAAATCTTTGTATAGCAAATGAATTCAAAATAACAGTTCTAGCATTAATGGATAGTGCTGCAGATATAAATTGCATCCAAGAAGGAATTATTCCAACCAAGTATTATGAAAAAACTACTAATCGAGCTGCTACTGCTGATGGATCATCTTTAAATATTAAATACAAAGTTACAAATGTTCATATATGTAATAATGATTATTGTTATAAAACCTCTCTTGTTCTTTCAAAAACTTTAACCTCTACTTTAATATTAGGAACACCATTTCTTAATCAACTTTATCCTGTTACAATTGACGAAACTGGAATTAGTACTAAAGTTTTAGACAAAGAAATAATTTTCAAATTTACTAAGCCAATTGCTTTTACAGAACTTAATAACCTAAATAATAAGGTTAATCAAGCAAAACATCTAATAAATGAAATTAATATTTTAAAGATTTCTAACCAGATACAAGAAAAAATAACTCAAAATAAAATTAAACAAATTAAAGAAAAATTTGAGAAAAATGTTTGTTCTAATATTGCAAATGCCTTCTGGAATACAAAACAACATATTGTCAGGCTACCTTATATAAAGAATTTTAATGAAAAAGATATACCCTCAAAATCAATAGCTATTCATATGTCTTTTGAATTGCAAGAACATTGCAAAAAAAAAATTCAAGAGTTACTAAGTAAAAATTTAATAAGACCATCAAAATCTCCTTGGTCTTGTTCGGCTTTTTATGTTATGAACGCCGCTGAACTTGAAAGAGGATCTCCAAGGTTAGTAATCAATTACAAACCTTTAAATAAAGTTTTAGAATAGATAAGATATCCAATTCCTAATAAAAGAGATTTATTAAAAATATTACATGATTCAAATATCTTTTCAAAATTTGACATGAAATCTGGATTTTGGCAAATACAGATTCATGAACAAGAGAAATTCAAAACTGGCTTTAATGTTCCTTTTGGACACTATGAATGGAATGTTATGCCTTTTGGTCTTAAAAACGCTCCTTATGAATTCCAGAATATTATGAATGACATAATTATTCCTATAAGTAGCTTTGCAATTGTATATATAGACGATGTTCTAATTTTCTCAAAATCTATTGATCAACATTTTAGACATTTAAATATATTTTATGATTTAATTCATAAGAATGGACTAGTTGTATCTGCTCCAAAAATGAGTCATTTCAAACGCAAATTAGATTTTTGGGTCATGAAATTATTAATGGAACTATTAGACCCATCCAAAGAAGCTTAGAATTTGCTAATAAATTTCCAGATGAAATCAAAGATAAAACTCAACTCAAGAGATTTCTGGGATGTTTAAACTATGTTCATGATTTCTTCCAAAACTTAGGAACAATATGTAAACCTCTATATAAAATACTCAAAAAGAATCCTGAGCCTTGGACTCAAGAACATACTAATGTTGTCAAACAAATTAAACAAAAAATTAAATATTTACCATGTTTAAATATTCCTCAACCTAATGCTAAAATTATAGTTGAAACAGATGCTAGTGATCTAGGATTTGGTGGCATACTCAAACAAAAAATAAATGATTAAGCTAAAGAAGAATTAGTTAGATATTTTTCAGGTGCTTGGAATGATACCCAGAAAAATTATTCAACTGTTAAAAAAGAAATTTTAAGCATTGTTTTATGTATTAATAAATTCGAAGATGATCTATATATGAAACCATTTTTATTAAGAATTGATTGTCAATCCGCAAAACCCATTTTTGAAAATGATATTAAAAATGTTATTTCAAAACAAATTTTTGCAAGATGGCAAGCCTTGCTTATCAATTTTGATTTTCAAATCGAATTTATCAAAGGAAAAAACAATTCTTTGCCAGATTTCTTATCAAGAGAATTTTTACAGGGCAAATGACGTCTAACTCTATTCATAATTCTACCCATGATCAAAAGAAAAGGTCAGTTCTTTCCCCGTTCAAAAATCAAACACCTACTCCTTTACCTATTCAAAATAGATTCTCCCCAATTACTCCTCCTTCACAAAAATCATCATATTCATTGTTAGTCAAAACATCTATCTCAATACCAGGATCCTCAAGTTCTTCAATTGTCAAACCTTCTACTACTATTTCTCCGTTTCAGCAAAAGACCAGACCTTTTCCTTCAAAACATACAGCTAGCTCATATGTAAATAATCCAAATTCCCAAACTGTTAAAATTCTAGAAGACTATGAACTGCAACTACATGCAAGAAGTTTTCTTACTTTGACAGATTTCATTTTCCGAAAAGATTCATTCTTTATTGGAGATATTCACAAAACGAGAGAATACTATCAGGCCATATTAATAGATACTGGATCTATTAAAGTTATTCATTCCTACAAAGAAAACAAAGATGGAACCAAATCTGATTTTATAGAATACAGTAAATCTCAAATATTTCATATCATGACTATTCAAGAATGGAGAGCTAGACCATACACTAACAAAACTTTATCAAATTTTTCTCAATATTCTTCATACAACTACTATGATTATCAAGAGGCTTGGTTCAACTTCCTTTATCTAAGAAGTTTTGGCCATTCTTGGTTCTTCTTCTTTGATAAGAATTTTGATGGTTCTTGTCCAAGATGGTTCGTTAGATGGTTCAAATATTCGGGAAATCTTCTTGACACCTTTCCTGCATGTGTTAAAGAAGGCTTTTTAAAGTTCAAAAATATCTTTATTCAAAACATTCCTGATTTTGAATATGTATTCCAATACTCAATTATATTCAAAATCCCATGGATTATGGCATGGACATTCAAGGTTATTCCTAGCACTGGAACATCCCCTCCTTTACTTCAAAGAATTGTTCGAGTCAAGTGGTCGGACAGACTTCCGGCAGAACAAATAGAAAATATGACTGTTCAAGGTGTATCAAGATATTATCAAATAAACTTTGGAGTTGCAGCTGCTTCTATAGCACCACCTCCAAGTCCTCTAGAAGAAAATGAAGACGATCAAATAAAGCAATTTATGGCTGCAAATTCAAGAGACGAGATTAGAAGATTAATTCAAGAAATCAAACAAAGTTCTCCTACAAGTTCTACTCAAGACATGACTCAAGATGCTCAAGACCCATATGAAGAATTTAGTCCTTTTGATTAATACAATGTAAAGTGTTGTGTAAGTTTGGTGATTTGTCTTTGTAGACAAATTCATTTGTTTATTCAAAATAAATTATTCAAACGTATGAAATACGTTCTTTGGTATTTCAGAATAATGTATTATTCAAACAAACAGCTTTCTCAAAATATCTACAGGTACAAAAGACGGATCAATGATAAAATATGCCAAGACAAATGCCAGGATAAACAACTTTTTAATTTTTCAAAAAAGTGTCGGCCAATTACTCAATCAATTGGCTCAATCATCAAAAGAAGACAAAAGACTTTTCAAAAAGCAAGATTCCAAAGGAAAAGCAATGGTGCATAATGATCAAGATTTTCAAAAGCAAATTAGAAAAAATTTGAAGTCCACAACCGGATATCTCCGGTTAACAAGTTTCAAAAATTGCTCTATAAAAGAAGACTCAAGATTTAGTTTTAGATCATTTCTTAGTTTTACAAAATGTTATGCAACCTTCTAAGAAACCCTGTTAGAATTAAATATTGTATAAAATAGAAGATTGAATTCTAGGTGACGTTTGTACTACGTACAAACTTAAAGGACTAAATATGTAAATACTCCAAGGGGTATATAAGCCAAATGACTAGTTGTCATTTGGTGGACTTTGGCATTAATCACAAGCTTATGTGTGTGTTTCTATGGTGTATATCATATTCTCTCATCTTATAAATTAATCTAGCTATTGTTCCCTCCATAGATCTTGATACCTGAACCACTTGGGACCAACAAGTGGTATATGTTTTTGGTTTTTTATTTTTTAATGTTTTTGGAGTTTTCAAAAAGATAACTCAACTTCTCAATGTTCAAAGTCCTTAGATTTCCAGATATTCATTTCTCCCGATGTATGTCAAGACTGTCATAAAGACAAATGTAATCAAGATTGTTTAATCAAATAAGGTACTTTATCATAAATATTCTTTTGCTTGCCATACTATTTTCATCATTAAAAGATCCTGTATCAAAATGGTATAATGAAGTCTGATATTTGTTTCCATAAAGAAATAATTTTACTAGCAGTTATGATTTCAAAGAACATTAAATCTTTTAATGATTTCAAAATATTAACGTTAGAATATCTATTATTGTCAGTGTTAGTCATTATTGTTGGTTGGATTAGTGTAAGTGGCGTAGCAAGGTCTGTAAGACGCCCAGCCGGACCACAACAATAAAGCACTGTAGGTATTCTTCGTTATCTATTTAAAAATCATTAGAAGAAATTAATTTTCTTTGAAATTATAACTGCTAGTAAAATTATTTCTTTATGGAAACAAATATCAGACTTCATTATATTCTAATAATAGACTTCATTATAATATCGAATCCCGCTGGTGCTGAGTATTCTTAATAATAGTTCCACTCAGTGACCGGTAGTATCGTTCGAATGAATTTACGCGAAGCCACTACGAGAGGGTAGGGATCGCTCGGGGGGAGGTTATGGGACTATATAGATAGTTAAGTGGAGCCTTGCCTACTAGGTATTACCTTTTAACCTAGTGGTAAAGCTAAACTTTCCATTATATATATATATATATATATATATATATATATATATATATATATATATATATATATATATATATATATATATATGAGTAAGGTTACACATAGAACCACCCTTATACATAGAACCTAAAGAACCACCTTAGATGCTGACACGTGGCAAAAAGGAATAAGGGCAAAACTGGAAAATGAACTCAAAAATCTCACCCACGCGCTCCCCCCTTCAAACTCCAGTCAAGCAAATTTTAAAAAAAAAAAACTCACTCAAACATTTAAATTATCATAACTTCTTTGTTTTTAAGAGTTTAAGCAAGAAAATTATATCGTTAGATTCAGTTTTTCGTCCTCTTTCAAACAAGACTAGGCTTGATATATTTCTAAAACTTTTTTTATTTTTGAAAATGCAAAATTTTCAAAATTTGCATGTTTATCTGGGTTTTATTTTGAAAATGCAAAAATGCAAAAAATCGAAGATGCAGGTCATGCATATGCTTCCAAAATGCAAAATTATGAAAATGAAAATGCAATCCACAACTGTAATTTGCATTTCAACAATCTGGGTTTTGATTGTGATTTCTGCATTTTCGTCATGGAGATGCTTCCGAAAATGCAAAAATATGAAAATGCAAAACCACAATGCAAAAATACATCATTAAATTAGCAAATAAAAATGCAAATACATTATGGTACATCACTAAATTAGCAAATGAAAATGCTAAACTCAGCATAACCAAACATATTAAGACGAAATATGAAGAAGATAATCAAAATGCAAACCAAAAATCATATGCATTTTCAAAGTTTCATACTGAAAATAAAAAAAACAGCATTAAAACCAGAAATTAAAACCCAGTATGACGAAAATGCAAAAACCACAATCGAGATGAAGAACTTACAATGCCAAATGCAAACCAGAAATCATATGCATTTCAACGTTACATACTGAAAATGCAAAAAACAGCATCAAAACCCAGAAATTAAAACCCTTTCTTTAATTCAAGCAACAACATCTTCACATCTATGATTGAAGAACCAATTTAAAACCACTACAATAATCCTGTTGTGTAATTATAAGAAAATGCTACATTTACAAACTATAAATCTATTTTGAACATTCTATATATTTTAAACAATGATGCTTGGAAACTATAATTACATGATTGAATTGCAAAAAATAGCATTTTGATTCTATGTATATAAATGCTACATTTACACATTATCTATCTGTTGTGAACATGATTGTATAATTTGGAAACAAAATTCATCATTTGCATTTTTATATTAGAAGGAACATAGACCAACAAAGTTTAAAGCAACCAAAATGCATATCATCTGCATGTTCAATTTTCAACATAAAAAATGTATAAAAATGCATTTTAATACATTTTCATACAAACATATAAACATTGTATGTATCCATCTACATTTTAAGAACATAATTATATGTGTTTTCATTATAAAAAATTCAAAAATGCTGAATCTCATCTACTCTAGTTCACAATCGAGATGAAGAAACCAAAATGCAATCTAGATGAAGAAGACAATTAAAACACAATCTAGATGAAAAAGAAACCAAAATAGCAAATGAAAATGCAAAACCCACAACTCTCATATGCATTTCCACATCTGATTCAATAAAAATACAGCCTAAAATGCAAATTATATATTCAAACCTAAAATGCAAATTATGTATCCATCACTGAAAATGAAAAATCCACATATTACACATCAAAATGCATAATAAAATAATGATATGAATGATAAAAGAGTCAGATTCATTTCAAACCACAATAGTATCTTACTCATCTATCCAACTATAATTTCAAAGATAAAATAGATTTTAATAAGAAATTTATACAACTCAAATAACATAAAAACACAAAAAATGTAAGAGACCTCAACCAAAACTTGACTTTTAGATCCACTATTCACATAAAAACAAACTACAACTATAAATTTGATCATAAAATTAAAAATAAAAGTACTCTGCTTTAACCATTAGAGAAGCAAAACCTTAAGAATTATTGGGGCTAAGCTTGGTACCTTATAGATCTAAATGGGGAAGTTGAAAGCAGAGCAAAACCTTATAATCCATTAAGTGGGTCTGAGCTTGCTCCATAATAGATCTAAACAGCGAAAACTTTAACAGAAAAATATGAAGCATTTTCACTCGTATGGTGGTCGATCAGAGAAAGCAAAACATGGTGGTGGCTCCATGATAATCGAATGGAGATATAACTGCTCTCTAGGAGAGAGATGCAGGTCATCGACGGCAAACTCGTTCTAGACGTTAAACGTATGAAGACGGTGGATTGGTCGACGTAGGAGATCGCCGGAGAACGGTGGCTGATCGACGGAGAAGATTGCCGGAATATGGTGTGTGTGCTGCCATGGAAGGGGAGAGAGTGTGGTGGTTGGTGGTTTTATTTTGAATGTGAGATATATACACCAGACGTACATATTTGGAGAACATGGGATGAGATTTTGTTTATGTTCCTAAAATACCCTTGAGTATTAAATGTACATTAATAAATGATTGGATTAATATATATTTAGTCTGTTTAATCACAGCCATTGATCTATAAAATCCTAAGGTCCAAAATGGTTCTTTAGGTTCTATGTATAAGGCATGGTTCTATGTTGATCCATTTACTTTATATATATATATATATATATATATATATATATATATATGCAAAAGTTCAAACGAGAACTGTTTTTCGTACGAGAACTACGAGAACCAATCTTAGCCGTCCAATTCCCCCTCTTTCAATGTCATTGCCCACCCATGAATTCCTCACATGCACCCTGCCACACTTGATCCCCTCACGTTTCCCATCCATGAGTTCCACTTTATCAAATCAACGACTAAGATTGATTCTCTCAGTTCTCGTACGAAAAACAGTTCTCGTTTGAACCGTCCCCTATATATATATATATATATATATATATATATATATATATATATCATGGTTCTAAATAACGTAAGGCGTGGCGTGGAGGTGAGGTCAAGCCTCAAGTTATAGGAGCCATGGCGAAGCCTTGGCGTTTTTTAAGGCGTGACTTAAGGCGGCGATTTTGTATATATTTTGTAATTATATATATCAAATTTATCATTATTAATATACTAATTACACAAAGTTACGGAAATGATGAGCAAAATAACATATACAAATTATAAAATACAAATTTATAAAAGTTCTATACACGCGATTGCAAAATGTATAAAAAAAAGTTCAAATTTTTTAAAAAAATGAATTTTTTGGCGCCACATTATAAAAAACTCGCCATTTGGCATGCAAAGGCGCGCATTGGCAAGCCTTGGCGTGCGCCACGCCTAGCATTCACGCCTAGGACCATTTCTTAACGGCTGAGCCACGCCTCACGCCTTGGCGACGCCAATCTGAGTCGTCCAATTTCCTCTCCTTTAATGTCATTGTCCACCCATGAATTCATCACATGCACCCTGCCACACTTGATCCCCTCCACGCTCTCCATTCATGAACTTCCCATATCGAAGGAGCGGCTGAGATTGTTTCTCGCAGTTCTCGTACGAAAAACAGTTTTCGTTTGAACCCTCCCCTATATAATTCAACACGTTTCTCCCAATCTCAGCCGTTCCTTGTATATGGGAAGTTCATGGATGGAGAGTGTGAGGGGATTAAGTGTGGCAGGGTGCGTGTGAGGAATTCATGGGTGGACAATGACATTAAAGGAGAGGGAATTGGACGGCTTAGATTGGTTCTCGCAGTTCTCGTACGAAAAACAGTTTTCGTTTGAACTTTTGCCTATATATATATATATATATATATATATATATATATATATATATATATATATATATATATATTAATTTTTTTGCACAAGTTGATAAAGTTTATTTAAAAAACTTTAAGGTAACAATTAGTGAATTCGTCTTTATTCTGATACCTATGAACAAGAGATTAGTTTTTATTTAAAAAAATAGTTAAAAATTTGAAAAACGTGTTGAATTATAAAGATGTAGAGTTTTATAACTTTCAAATGTAACTTGGAAAACAAAGGAAAATTAAGAAAAGTGCGGAAAACTAAAAAAACCTTTTGTTTTTCTACTTAAATGTAATTAACATTTTTAACGGCGGTGGTGATTGCCTCGGTGCGCACCGTATGCCGTGATGGCAACGGTGACAGGTTATGATGGCGATGGCGAGCACTGACAATTGTGGATGTAGTGGAGGGCAGCGGTAAAATAACACTATTTCGGTCACTATTAAAAGGGTCCTGCTATCCACACTGATAGCAGTGTGGATGGCAATTCAGATTTAAGTGGATCCCGCCATAAAGCTATCAGATATATTTAATTTTTACCCTTTTATAGATGTGGGGCCCACCTAGGGGTTGTATTTTCAAATGTGGGCCCACCTAAGATTTCACTTTATCATTTTCTACTCTACCTCTTTCCGAACATACATACTGACAAGTGTCAAACTCTTACTTTTTTTTGTCACTTTTATGTGAAGATTTTACTTTTTCCCCTTTTTCTTCTATTGTGAACACACTACCCTCTTGTCTTCCCCGAGGCCGAGACCTCCTTTCCTAACGACCTCAGCTCCTTCCGGCGACCCAGCCTCTGTCTTCCTCCTTCGCTCTCTTCCTTCTCATACCCGTCGACCACCTTTTTCTAGCGACCTAATCCTCGCGACTTTGTTGTACCCCAGAACTCCGGCGACTTTGCTGCACTCGTCGACCACCACAGCAACCTTCTTCTGCCGCCACCAGTGCCACCACAACCAAAACCTGAAAACGCCACCACAACCAGAACCTCAAACTTAGCGAAACCCTCGTTTTTTATGTGGGTGTTGCAAACAAACCTAGATAGGTTTAGACTTCAGATCTGTGACATTGTCATAGTAAGATGGTGTCGCGACTGTGTTTGGCCTTCAGATCTGTGAGAAGAGAGAATAGAAAATGGAATGGTATATCAAATCTCTGGGTTTAAGCTCCTGGGTTTTGATGAGAGATAAAGGAGAAGATAAAAAGGAGAAGATGAAAGTAGAGAGAGTGTGTGTGTCATATAAGTAAATTCAAGATAAAGGAGAAGATGAAAGTAGATAGTGAGTATGTGTGTCAGATAAGTAAAATTCATTTCGCATTTACCATCTGCGAACAAAGAGTGTGAGAAGCAAATTTATCCGTGCGAATAGACTAACCCCTATTAAATAACAATAATAACTGGTTTTAACACATACATGTTTGACCCAACCCATTTCGGTAACTATTGTTGCTGTAATGATCCGTTCGACCTAACCCATTTTACCAGTATATCATTTTTGAGTACCGTATTGACTTTTTTGTTTACAAAATGTAAGTAATTCCTTAGATTATGCGCATCGGGACCACAAGTGGTGGTTGGTTGTAAAAAGCCGTGTAACGCCACCTCTAACGAGCTTAAAACTAGAGTTAATTTAAACTTTTTAACAACTATTATCAAAAGCGTGCAGCGGAAATAAACGCCATTTACAAAAGCAACGTTAACCGACTCGGCTATTTAATTACATCAAAAGAATAAGCCAAGTTCGTTATCTACATGCGTACCTACTAATACCAACCATCGAATCCATAAGTAACAAGCGTGTTCCCCAAAAGATATTTACAACAAAAGACTATCAACAGTACCCGCCTTACCAGGCCTCTAGCATCAACCTGCGAAAAAGAGAAATCTTGCAGCGTTAGCTACAACTAGCTTAGTGAGCACCAATTACACATAAGCAACAATAAGTAGGCTATCACGTCTAGGAACAGCACACACGGCTATCCTATCATATTGCGGCGGGCCAATCATGTCAGGAGGAGTCGTGTCTCGCAGGGTAGCTTGTCCCGCTCAACAACCCAAGCCGGGGAATCAGCCGCAACCAATTGCACCAGTGGGGGAGCGAAGAGCAGTCCACGTGGTACACTCTGTCATACTGGTTCCAGCCTAAGGATATAACCCAATTCCGTAGAGGAACGGCGGCCTGCAGAGCCATACCCAGGCGTATACTCCTGAGTACCGTTAGTTCTCCAATTCATAGTCCCTAAGGACCCTGGGAACCCAGCCAGATCATCACCAGTCTACCTGACTGACCTCAATTGTTCACCCGTTCAGTGTCCGGACAATTTCTCATAAACAAATAGCTGATCCAATTAGGATCCAGTTCATGCGCGCATATAATCACAGCAATATCTTTCATACAGATAAACAAGCATGCGTGTATAACTCTATCATAGCATACCTCGTGTTTCACGTATCAATACACCAATCACGTGTCAACATGTACAACAGATAACTTACCTACTGAGACTCATGGGAAACCGGTACTCACCTCGAGATTACAAGAGGCAGATATAGTGTTGGGAATCCCAAGAATCCTCCAAATCACCTAACATAATAGGTTTAGATTTAAACACCACTTAGCATACACTACATTTGACTGCACTAACAACTGCTTCAATAAAAGGTCAACATGGCTTCTGACAGCCTCCTATGGCCGCAGGAACTCGTCCCTGCGCCCGCATGATGTCTTTCCAATACCTGCTACGGCCGTAGGAGATATACCCTGCCCGCAGAGAGTGTCCCCAGGAAACCATGACCTACGGCCGCAGGGACCATTCCCTACGCCCGCAGGAGGTATCCTTTGGGTACCCACAGCCGCAGGTTATGTACCCACGCCAGTAGGCTTGATTCCCTCACACGTAGGTGGTAAACCTCATAAAACACATAAAATACCTTCCTACGGCCGCAGAAACCTTTTCCTACGGCCACAGAAGGCTTAATTTCAATAACTCTGAAAAACACCCTTCTACGGCCGCAGGAACATTTTGCTACGGCCGCAGGAACTTCTACGGCAGCAGGAATAAAAACGGCCCCTACGGCCGCAGGAACTTTCTTCTACGGCCGCAGGAAGGGTTATTACAGAAAAGTCAGCTCTGTTATCCGACAGACGTTGTTCTTCGCGTTTTTGCCACTAAAATCGACCCAAACATCATTTTTATTGTTTATACACTTCCTTTGACACTTATGGAAGCTTACTAACATATTTTGTACATAAAAACTATAACAAATCATCATCTAAACCACCAATTTAAGCTATCCTCATTCAACCTCAAGAACATGGGTTTAAGAATAAACACTTACCAAGATGATGATCTTATGACCACAAGAACATATTTATGCTACTGAAATCGAAGGCAACAGGCTTGGTGTTGATTTCTTCTTCAAAAACCCACAAAATTGGAGTGTAAAAGCTTGTACGTATGTTTGTATGTGTTGCGTGTGTTTCTAGCTTATCTAGGGGATAAGAAAGAGTCAATAGGCCAACTTAAGTGCCTAATACCCCATTGCGGGTATTTTGTTCTCCTATTCAACTTAAAACACAACTTAGGTTTATCCGTTTTAACTAACGGATATATTTTTGGAACCATTATCCAAAACCGTTCAACTATTTATCGACTTAATCAACTTATGACATTTTTCATAATACCACATTTTATCCACAATTAACACCACTTCACATTTAAAACACCAATTAACACATAGAACGCCATTTAACAACAATCATACTACAATTAACAACAAAACACCATTTAAAGTCAAAGTACAACTAACAAAGCTACATGTACAACAGCTTACAACTATGTCCCATTTCGGGGTGTTACAAGCCGAGCCAGCACACCAACAGTTTGTCGATCAGCGTCAGAAGGTAAGTTTATTATTTTAATTTTTCAATCCCCCCCCCCCTCCAATGGTCATATACATATATATTTTTTAATTTTTTTTCTTTTCCTCTCTTATATATATTACCTTCAGCCCCACATTATTTTTACACACATATTCTACCTTCTTCTTCCTTTCTCTGTACTAAAATTTTTCATTTTTTGCAACTCTCCTATTTTTTTAGAAATATGGATAAGGGGAAACAAAAACAAATATTCAAAACCTCACGCCGCACATCAAAATCGCGAGGCATGAGCTCGCAACTGTCTCCTCTGGAAAATATGTTCGGGTTTTTGACTCCTCCGCCAACTTACCAAGGCATACAACAAATATGACGGGTTTGCACAATTCAATCTTGGTTTTCAAAATTATGATGTTAGCTTTCAAGGAGACTTTTAAGGACTACTTCAAAGCCAAACATTTCCGGGGGAGGATGAGGCCAATGACGAGGACAAGGAGGGGGAGTTTATTCCCGACATTCAAACCGAAACCCAACCCGAGGAGGAGGATGTTATTCCTGAAACCCAACCCATAAAAAAATTCGTTATAGGCGAAAAGCGGTGGCGTGGGATTCGCAGCAAGAGGCTTTACTAGCCCACTTCATGGGTTACTATTTCAGAAAATTTTGTGGTTGGCAATGCACAAAAAATACGTACGTCTCTATATATTTATATACACTTACTTAGATTTATATATTTATATATGCTTACTTAAGTTTATATGTATTTGTAGATAATTTTTGGGGAAGAGTATGCGATTTCTTCAATAGTTCAAGCCCAATTCAGCGCATCAAAGATCGCGAGTTTTACTTATCTCCAACCAATCATCTCTCAGGAGCGCGATTTGAATTTGTTTTGGAACAAAAAGAGGAGCTTCGACGACAATACGAGTGGAAGTAGTGAAATTTATATTATAAATTATGTATCTTTTTTTTTTAATTTTTTTATTCGAAATTATGTAATTTCCATTTATGAAATATTATTAATTATTTTATATTTTATAGTTTTTGAATTATTTAAATAGTTCTATTAATTATTTTACATTTATAATAATTAAATTATATTAATTAATATTAGTTGAAAAAAAATAAAAAAGAAAAATAGAAAAGATAGAAGGTTAAAGAGGGTTTGATGTGAGGTTAAGGTTTAGAGGTGGGAGAAGACGTAGATGATGATGTGACAGTGGATTTGAAAAAGTAAGTGAGTGTTGTGGTCGTGGTCTTATGTGGTGATATATACATTAATTTATGAATTACGAAATAGAAAGATACAATTAAAACCTTTAATTTTGGAAGAATCTACATTCATTTCTTTGTGCTTAATTTTGGAAGAATCTACATTCATTTCTTTGTGCTAAAATAGTAAATTTGATGATAAAAAGTAAAAGCAAAGCAACATTAATTAGAAGTAAAATACACTATTGGACATCTCTAGGAAAACATATCTTTAAACCATATGCGGAGACATAGCGAATTGAAAAACAGGGTGTGTAATAGGAAAATTGAGAAGAATCTGTAGGACTACTTCCACTTTCACTCTTCTTGCTAACGAGTCGAACTCCAAACGCATTAATAGACGTGAAATCATATTCAATGCGAAAAGAGAGGTGGTTGTATGTTTGATCCCACCACCAAGGAGCTTTGTCTCTCAAAGAAGCAAATGAAACATAGCCCACCCATGTATTACCACCACTACTACCACTTTCCTTCCAATCTACTTCATGTTCAGAATCCATGGAACCACTCTTCACGTGCTCCACGGTTATCTCTGCATGATCATAATTGAAGCTAGATGTACTTTTCTCAACAGAACACATTAAGAATCCACAAAACTCATTTCTCCAGTTCTTTGGAAGTTCCAATCTACATTTATACCCATCACGAAGACAGGGCGTAAACCACTTTGCAATCTCAAGTCCTCCCTCAAGTCTGAGAACCATTGATCTTCGGTTTTAGATACCCTTTCCCTAATTAATTAAACAATTATCACAATTTCATTATATTCTAACAACCAGCCTTTATTAGAGAGAGAGAGAGAGAGAGAGAGAGAGGGAGGGAGAGAGAGAGCTACACATACCTGAAGCATGGATTCTAGTACTCTGTTGCCATCATTTATTATACCTCCAAAATCAAATGAGACTTGACATAAGCATTTACAATTAGTGAGAGAATCTCCAACAGTTGTTAGTGAGTGGCAATAGTCTGTTGGATTCTAATACTGTTACAGAAACGTCGTACATCATCACCATAAACACGATATTCTCCTGTCGCTTCAATCGTGTAATTTTTCTGCAATAAAGGATCAAACATATACGCATAATTAATCTAAGTTCATGGAAAAAGAATTTCTAAAGGTAAGATGACACAACTTCTCTATATATTTCAAAACTAAAAATTTGATTTATTTATTTTTCCGTACGTTTAGGCACTCCATCTCTAGCATACCAGCCATCCTTTCCGAACCCTAAGAGATCTTAGTTCTTTCATGTTCGAAGCAATCTTATAGAAGCGTACGTGATACATAATAATCATCAACATTACATAATCCTACGGCTTCAATCGTGTCATATTTCTGCAATAATATGATCATGCATTTCTGGTAAAATAAATAAAGAAATTAGCACAACAAAATAACCAAAACAGTAGGGGGCGTGGATCTGGTGGGAGAAAAATGTGGGTTGGCGTATATATTTTGCGACTGATAGCATATAACAGTAACCAATTCAGTTGGAGTTGTTGATGAGAGTCTAGAGTTACATGACTGTCACCATGATCTCTTTATGTACTATTGTTGTCTATAAATACTATCATCCATTTACAGTCAAATCATAACACAGAATATACATTACACATTACTCTCATTTCTCTCTATCTCCGTACCATGAATTACTTCAGCGACTTTTGTTGACACGTGTGTATCATCTGGTGCACATATTATATATATTTATATATATAATGCATATATGAAAAACTAAGCTAGCTTAACCAACTTTACCTTTGTTGCATGATCCTCCAACCAAAGGTTCTTGATTTCTTCTTTTTTCCACAGCCTGCTATGATTTTCAGGATTACTAGGATGTTCCCATCTAACAATGTAGTGTCCCATTTCTTGAACTAGATCATGCATTTCAAAACAACCATACGAATTAATAGTTATGAGAGATTTTTGTCTTACACTTTTATCCCTATTACAGGGTGAAAACCACAAGCCTCAAATATCTTCTTTGCATAAGTAGTCGATTGCCCTCTGAAGAAACATGCAATATCCAAGAATAACTCTTTCTCGTGTGTCTCTAGTCCATCATAGCTAATTTTGAGCTTTTCCACTATTTCCTTTTCTGGAATATCTTTTAGTCTATCCAAGACACTCATCCACTCCTTCTCGTCTTTGTCATATAGAAAAGAACCTAAAACCTTAATCGCTAACGGGAGCCCAGCAGCATAAGACACCACATGTAATGAAAGTGTCATATAATCTTTTAAAGGAACTATTTCATTATATGCATGCTTATTGAAGAGCCGGGTTGCCTCATCATCTGATAATAATTTGACACGATAGATATCATTTACCCTGTGGGTGTTTATCAAATGTTCATCTCTAGTTGTGATGATTATTCGGCTTCCACCTCCAAACCAATTATGTGATCCTGCCAATGCCTCTAGTTGCCCAAGTTGATCGACATCATCAAGAAGTATTAAGACTTTTCTACGGCATAACATACTTCTGATCTTGTGTTTTCCTTCCACAACATTTGGTACTTTCACTTCCCTACCGAAAATAGTTGATAGAATGTTTTCTTGCAATTTTTTTAAACCGTGTCTGCTTGATTCCTCTCGAATATTCTCCACAATGCAGCTACCTTCAAAGTGGTGAGATATGTGCATATAAACAGAAGTCGCAAGACTAGTCTTGCCACCACCCCCAACACCCCATATGCCAACCATGAGCACATCATCTGACTCAATATCTAGTCTTGATTTCAGATCTTGTATGCGGGTTGACATTCCAACAAACTCTTCATCAATATATGAATTTAAGGACAACAATCTATCAAAAATTGTATCAACAATTTCCCTGATGAATTCTGATTCATGCCTACAGATCCGATACATATGGATAATTAGCACAAGCTCACACTAAATCACAACAAAGACGATGATTTATAAATAAATCTTAGATCTATAAGACTATAAGAGTACAAGGAGTGGAATGCTTTTGTGAGCGTGGTGAGAGCACCACATCATAGAAATTGAAAAAAAAACACTCCATGTTCATTGTGATTAAATGGTTGTGTGAAAATTTTAAGAGAAACAAGCAAGGTTGGATCAAGTGGTTATCACCTTTGCCTCTGGAGACAGAGGTCAAGGGTTCGATCCTCACTCCTTGCAAGGCCGGAGGTCCTTTTCTACATTTAGTAGAACTGGAAGCATCCTCTCTACCATAGGTAGAGGTATGGGTGTCTACATCTCAACCTCCCCCATACACCGTGCAAACGGTATTGGGACCCATAACCCGTGGAAGACGGTATTGGGTGTTACTTTACTTTTTTTTTGTGAAAATTTTAAGAGAGGTAGATGTTGCGTGGTTTTTAATTGATGGGACCAACCTCACAATCTTTTTTAATTTCTTTAACTTTTTTAATTGATAAGTGGTATTAGGTGAGTCCCAAAATTTAGTGTGATAACAAATGACCACTACAAGACTAAGTGATGGCCTAAGTGATAGAGGAAAAAAATTGACGTGATGGTACAGTGGATGTGATGGAGAGTAACCATTACTTACACTCTAAATAAAATAGAACTAGTATACTTTATTGCTATGATCACATCAACTCAAGGATGTAATGGTAGATTGACTGGCATACGAGAAAAATAAGAGGATTTTGTATTAAGGTGTTTTGATAATTAGCATATGCTTACATTAAATAAAACAGATAATTTTTAACAATAAGAATAATGATAATGATATACATTAACTTATTAATAATAAGAAGAATTACAATAATTATAACAACAGTAACAATAATAATAATATTAGCACTATTAATAATAATTATAATAATATGAACAAACAGATATAACTATAATAAATGAGATTATATTTATTAGCAACAAAACGTTTTGTAATATATATACATTAAAAATTTATATAATATTATTTACTATATACTTATTTGCTGCTTTTTATTTATTTTTCTTTATTTTCTCTATATACACATATATAGTTTTATGCTCTTGGATCTGTTTAATTTTTCTAAAATTTGATTATATTTGATTTTATTCTATTTTATCTTATTTTCTATCTTACTTTTAATTTTATTTTTATGATTTGTTTTTATTTTTCTTTCCGACTTTCTTATCTTTTTTGCTTTCTTTTCAAGAGGTCTTTCGAGAAGCGGTCTCTATACCTTTTTGTACATGTATGACTGTCTACATCTATTATGCTTTTTCGGGATTGGGACATGTTATATTAAGGTGTTTGAATAATGATGTCCGGTGGGATCATAGCATTTATAGCATCTATGTTCTTTCTACTCGGGTCGTGCTAGACCATAGTTTCTCATCCAAAATTTGTTATGTCCATCTACTTAAACCCCTCACTAATCTAAGTTAACCCCCTAATAATTATCCTTTAAAACTTTCTTAAATAACTATATATAATTATTAGATAGAAATTGTAGCCACCTTATCCTCTCTCTTATGATAAATAGCATTAATAATTACTAAAAAGAACCTACAGTCACTGTCCCTCCATCATCACTCTTATTCACACATTAAATAAACCCGCAATTGCGAAACTCCTCTCTCTCCCTCCCTTCCTCCCTCTCTCTAAGACTTCACGCCACCTCCAGCCACAACTAACATGATCATGACATCTGATCCAACTAATGAGGAATTTTACTTTTGGTTAACTTAGGGCTGTTTGTTAAAATAGTAAACACTCAATGATTCTATGGTCTAAATAATTCAAAGGCTTTATAAAAATCTGTCTCTGAATATGACATGTTGTTTGATAAAGGTTCTGAATGAACAATATGAATGATGCAAATTACCATTTTAACCTCAATAATGATAATTATATTATAAGATATGATTGTATAACAAGGCAACATGTGAAAAGAGTATTATGGTAAAATACTTGGTGCTTAATGATTCAGAATGTACTTTAAGGTAGAATTATTCAGTAGCATTCTTCTATTTCATTCAACACAGTCTTTATTCAAAAGCAGTAATCAAACACGCTGAATGCTGAGCGATTCAGCATTTAGCGCTGAATGGTTTCATTAAGCAGTTCCCTTAGTCATTTTATGTTGCAAGATTATATGGAACCGGCGACGTCCACATTATTGGTAGTTTATATTGCATACTTTTAGGAAGAAGTGGAATAGTGTAGTCGGTTAATTTCCTTATTTAATTCTTGTAATTTTTTCATTTGGAGATGTGCAAAGAAAATTGCCACAAACTACTTCTTGTCTTTCGATTCTTGGGAGTTTTGGATACGACTTGAATAGGGCCAAACAATTGGTCTTTTCATTGCCTCTTTCTCCCTCCCACTATGCCACCTCGCCATGAGCCTACCCCATTGAGGAATCAATGGCCGCTATGGAAAAAAAAAATAAAAACTCATAACTTCCTCTTCCACGAACACTAAAAGAATCAACAGCAACTACAGCTCTACAAGATGGAAAACCACAATTAGATGTCATCGTAAACTAACTAACCACTCAATACTAGCAATCCATAATTCTTTTCACTACGATTGCTAATACTGAACCATAAACAACCCACTGAAACAACACCCCTCCACCTCCACCACCCCACGTAGGGGTGTCAATGACTCAAATATGATCAGATCCGCTCCATTTATATGATATAACAGGTCAAAAGACTAGATCTATGGAACCTAATAAGCGATTCAATAGATTCATTTACTTGGATCACTACGTGTTCCAAGATTTTTCTGGGTGAACCCATTTAAAATTAATCTAAAATTTTATTTTAACAACCACCATCATCAATTTATCATTCATTACCATCACCACCTACTGCCCGCCACCCACCACCTGCTTGCCTCCGCTCTGTGCCACCATCTTTGGCCTGTCTCTACCTGCCGCCACTACCCACCTCAACCCCCACGACGGGCGGCGTCAGGCAATGGTGGCGGGCGATTACGGGCGGTGTTCGCAGCAGCGGATGGTGGTGGGGTGGAGATGCGTGACAAATAAATTTAATATATTTTTATATAAATAATCCTATGTAAATATATTAAATGGTTTGTCCCGGGTCAATATCCAATATTACTAAAGATCAAATCCAAATCAAATTAAATGGGTCTTCATGTTAATGAGAAGATCCAAATCCAAATTAAATAGGTCTACAGATCGAGTTAGATATTTAGAATATCCGGTCCGATCTGCCCCGACAACCCTGAAAGACATTTGGTTACCAACTCAGTTCCCTTAAATCTATATTTCTCTTCCTACACCATTGCCGTCCTTAACGATTAGCCATGGTTTCCTTCAACTTCTATGGAGATGCTTTAGGTTGGTAAAAAGTATCTTTACAACCTCCTCACTGCCGGCAAGCATTTACACGAGCTATCGAAACCCGTTTTGGCCCATCTTCATACGATAATCAACAAGCCGCCTTATTCGAACTCTACCAAAAGACAACTATGACAGCTTATGAAACCAAATTTGAATTTTTGAGTAAATGTATCATTGGCTTATCACACGACGCCCTTCTCAACTCTTATATATCCGGCTTAACAAAGGGCATACAACATTAGCTTACAATACATCGGCCATCAACGATCACTCAATCTAGCGCTCTAGCAAAGCTCACCGAGGAAAAGGTAAATGATCAACGAAATCACCCCAAATTCCATATCCATTCTCATCGACTTTGGCAGCACCCACAACATTGTGCAACCACATGTTGCGTCATTCTAAAATTGACCACTAATATCCAATTTCATCTTTCCAATTTTGTTCACACATCACCGTCCATCTAAACAGCTAACCAATCAAAATTCTACTCTTCGCCTACCAATTGAAGGAGTCAATATTGTTCTTAGCATGGTATGGCTAGGCTCTTTAGGGTCAATATCAGCCGACTTTTCCATACTTCAGTTAATGTTCACGGAACAACTATTACCTTGGAAGGTGAACCATTATCACCCAAGCATCTTCTAGTACAAAAAGACATGCAATTGCTTCTAATCTTTTCTCATCACAATTTCCCCACACCATCTATCACGCCACCACCACAAGATCCCCAACTCCAAAACTTATCTCAACTTATGCATACATCTTCGAACCTTCTTCAACCCTCCCTTCCTAACATGATCATGATTATCACATTCCTCAAACACGCAACTCTTCTCCCATAAATGTGAAACCATGTCGTTATCCTCGTTACCAAAAAGAAATGACAACTAACCTTATTACCGACATGCTAAAAGACGACATCATCAAACCAAGCTAACGTCGTTTCTTCTCTGGTCCTACTAGTGCACAAAAAGGATGGTAGTGCGCAAAAAAAAATAGCATCATCAAACCAAGCTAATATTTTATAATGTAGTATAGATAGAAAGATAAGGGTAGTCATTTAATTTCCTTATTTAATTCTTATAATTTTGTAATTTGGAGATGTGCACAAAAAAATTGCCCAAATTACTTCTTGTCTTTGAATTCTTAGAGTTTTGGGTCCGACTCGAATAGGGGCATATGGCCTAACTGCAACCCTCTACCTTCACACCATCTTCAACCACAACCATCCACCTTCACGCCACCTTCGGCCACAAACCTCCATCTTCACGCCAGCTCTGGCCACAATGAGCTCCACGGACTCCATATCTAGTAAGTCTGAAGATTTAAAGCTTGGGGTGTATGCGTAGATCTAGGGCTTGGTGTGTCTGTTTTTTTTGTTTTTTTTGCCGGAGGTCTTTCTCTACGGTCTCTCAGCGAAAGTTGTTCTCTATATGTAGTCTCTCTCACAAGTGTGTAGAGTCTATTTTGTAGGCCAGAGGTGTTGCGAAGTATGTTCTCTCTCTCTCTCTCTCTCTCATACACAAAGGTTTGTCTCCCAAGTGTGTATAGATCTGTTTCTTGTTTAGCTAGAAGGTTGCCAGATTTTAATGCAGAGATTTGCTTGAATGAGTTGTTTTTGTTTCGATATATGATGATTAGAAGTTGGCCGGATTTTATATCCCATGACCGGATTCTAAATTTTATAAGAGAGTTAATTACAAAAATGGTCCCTATGGTTGTCACTATAAAAAGTACGAATATAGTCACTGTGGTTGTCATTTTGTTAACTTTTGGTCCTTTAAGCTAACTATTGTTAAGTTTGACCGTTAGTCAAAGGGTATTTTAGTCATTTCTTGTCTTGTTCTTGTTACCCTTTGAAAATTAAGATGATTAAAGTTAATTCAAAATTTATTCATGGTTTACTCTTTTCTTTTCATTTCAATCTTATTCATTATTCATTAATTACAAATTATTAAAAAATTGAAAAATAGTACCCAAGTCCCAAATCCACTGTAGCCATTTTCATTTGTCATCAATTACCACGATATGCAACCGAAGAAGATGAAATCGTATGAACCATTGAACCCTAAACCAAAATCGTATAAAACCGTAAATCTGGAAATGCAAAATGAAAATTACCCAAGTCACAAACCCACAGCCACATCTATGAAATGCAAAATTGAAAATTACAAATCGCATAACATTAGATCTCGAATCAATCATATGGTAGTGGATGAAGGCCTAATCAAGAACAAAGATGGTGGCGCCTGTGGAAGTGCTTAGAAACATATCTGAATAACACAAAGATGAAAAAACATTGATAGTGCTTCAAAACAAATCCGAACTTGATGGTGGCGCCTGTGGAACTGAGCGACAGCGGCTGTGAAATAGAATGCTTCGATGTGTGATTGTGGCGGCTATGGAAGTGAGTGGCGGTGATGATGGAAGTTTCTTCAAATCTGTGGCGGTTATCGAATCATGGGGTGAAGGTGATCGTGCAATGATGGTGGCCAGTGTATATTGAAGAGAGGGAAGAGAGAGAAGGGGTGGTGTTGGTTATGAGGTCGTTGTGGCCAGCAGTCAAGGGGGTGGTGGTGGTGGCTAGGGAAGATTGAAGAGAGAGTGAGAGAGAAAGAGAAAAAGAAAGAGAGAGAACGAGGTGGTGACTAGTGCAGACGAAGAGGGAGAGAGAGAGAGAGATCAATGGAGGTAGTGGAGCGGTTGTAATAGCCGGCGGTTGTGGTGACCGGCAGTCCTAGGAGTGGCGACGGCGGTGATCGGCTGTTTTATGGGTGACGTGGTGGTGTGAGAAGCAAAAAATTTATAGAGAGAAATGAAAGATGAAGTCTTGAATAATGGAGAGTAAGAGATATTGAGAGAGAAGGTGATAAAAGGAAGTAGGAAAAAGATGTTTGGTAATAAGTTTAACAGAAAAGGTTGTTTGGAAATAAGTTTAATAGGTAAATTGTGTTTGGTAACAAGAATAAGATGGAAAATAACTATAAAACCCTTTAACTAAGGGTTAAAAATAACTGGAGTTAGTCTAAAGGACCGAAAGTGAAACAAAATGATAACCACGATGACCATTTTTATGAATTTTGAAGTTAAGGGGCTAAAAGTGAAAATTAGTTTGTAATTTACTCCTTATCTATACTATCTATACTATATTATAAAGCATTTACAACTTTTGTTTAATCTCTTAAAAATTAAGTCATTTGAAATGACCAAACTAACCCTTAACCTTAAAACAAAAATGTTAACTTGATGCTATTAATTTTTTACCCAAAATAGGCGTATACTTATTTTAAAATTTGGAAATAGTTTAAGGCGAATCTTTCATTCTTATTAATAGTTTGGAAACTTGGGTAGACATATGAAGTTCCTAAAATTTGGAAAAGGAATATAAAAGTATATTTTAAATATATTAATTACACTCATATGAACAAAATGAAAACTATCAAATTGAGTAACTATAAAACAGAGTTAAAAGTTGTTATATTCTATTTTAATAACTAAAACTTTTTATATTAAAAAAAAAATCAAGTCCACAAAAATTAACTAATTATTAAAAACTATTTTCATAACCAAACATTCTATTGTATAATAAATAATTCAACTTAATCTATATTATCTTATAAAGTATTTAACATTCTTTTTCTTATAAATTTTAAGACTACTTAATTTTCACTTTTAATTATTATATGTTTTTATACAAATAGTACAAACTCTTAAAACAATAACCCATTCAGTTATCTTCTTAATTACTTCAACTAATTTATGGTAATTATTATTAACAACTCATCAAACATGACACCAATAAAATTTTCAAAAATAGAATATTTTCTATTAAATTATTTTTATATTATTTTTCTTATTTTATTATTCTTCATAAATAATAAAAGAGTTTATGGAAAAGAAGAAATAAATATAATAGAAAAAGTTGAAAAAATGGATATGTTGTTGATTAGAAAATATTTGTTTACACCGCATTCTGTGGGTATCATACATTTATATTTTTGAAATTGACATGTTATCGAACATAAACTATTCGACACCGCCGCATTGCGCGAGTACAATGCTAGTAAGATTACATGCATTGGGCTTATAAATTCCGTGAAGAATGGAACAATAAAAATCCTTGGAAGAACAAAATTAATAATGGGTAAAGTCATAAACATAGATTATAGATAAAATGGGGATACGCAAAAAATTAAATAGAACTATATCCCATCTAGTCAAAACTTTTGTGAAAAACAAGTATCTACATCTAGTTAAAAATAGTTGTAATAAAAATTAATTATTAAGGGGTCAATCTTAACATTAGCTGGACTGAAGTTAATTTGGTCAAAAATCAATTTGGTCAAAAATCAACCTAAATGTACACACTAATATTCTTGAAAAGATAAACTTGAGTCGATGGCTACTACTGGTGTTGAAACTGATCTGAGAGGCTGGACTGAAGTTAGGAGAAACAGAAACAGAAGTAACAACTACATCCAAAACAAAGAAAGAGTGGTGAATGAAGTGTCGAAGACTAGGGAGCATACAAACCTATTCGGAGAAAGAGCAACAGCTTTCTATGTTTCAAACTTCCCGGATGGAACATCTGCTGCAGACATGTGGAAAGCAATGCAAAGGGAGGGTTAACTCGTTGACGTTTACGTGGCTAAGAAGAAGAACAAGCGGGAGAAGAACTTTGGGTTCATCAGATTTCTGGATGTTGCAAACCCATCAGAGATGGTTTGGAAACTAAAATCTGTGAGGATACCCCGTAGCCAAACAACATTGTACGTAAACGTTGCGAAATACAAAAGGGTGAAGCAAGTAGGTGTGACGGAGCCTGCACACTCCTCAAACAGGGATGGGTTTCGTCGAGATGGGGCATGTCAAACGGGCCTCCACCAAGGAACCTTTGCTGAAGTCGTTGGGAAACCTACAACGAAGAACAAGATCGCTTTCGAGTCCTCTCCATCGATGCAGGAGTGGCTGTCCTCTGCACTCATCGGAAAGGCATGCTCATTGGAAAGACTGCTCGATGTTTCTAGTTTGTTGGGTGCGGAGGGCTGTGACAATATTAAGCTCCGATACCTAGGCGGCTTAAATGTCCTTCTGGAATTTGACACAAAAAAACAGGCGGAAGCTTTTCGTGTCAAAGGTAGGAACTGCTGGAGCAATTGGTTCAATACTATGGTGTATTGGCAAAAAGGTTGGAGCACAAAAGAGAGGCTTGCATCAATTCTAATCTTTGGTGTCCCTCCAATTGCATGGTCGTCGGATATTTTTTCTGAGATAGCAATGGAATGGGGGACGATTCTCGAACCGGAGCCATGTGAGTTCAACTCTAATCTTGCAGTTGGAAGGGTGACAATCCTAACCAAATCAATGAACTGCTAATAAGGAAATCTCAATTGACGGAGTAGATTATCCTATTTCAATCAATGAAGATCATATGGAATCAATTAGATTAGCATCCATAATCCTAGTGGAAAAGCATGCTGATGACCAAGATGGCCCACCCTTTTTCGATGATGATGACTCATGGGTTGAAGACTCCATAGCCGGAAAGAGGTCGCCGGAAAACAGTCCCAGTAAAACTCACGGTGGCGGTATCCCTGAACCGGTCGTTGATGAAGAGTCGGAGGAAGGTATCGAAGAGACCGCTTTTCCTGGGGTTGAGATCAACACCAATTCCCTAGGGCACGTCCCTAATTCTCCTTGCATGCGCAACCATAATAATGATAGTGCTTTTTCTGGTGATAATTCCCAAGAGGGTCCTGGTTTCAATAAAGTCCACGGGCAGAATAATCATAGGAGAGATTTGGGTCAGGGGGATATTTCAGGTGCTACTAATGCTCCTGTTGGGCCATCTGATAGAATTGACGAAGCCCATCACCAAGGCCCATCTAATAACCAACCACATTATGGGTCAAAACTGGTGCTACGGTTCTAAACAGGGGGTAGCTCTTCTGTTCGTTCGAAGTATTCCATCGATCTTAATAAATCAGTATCGATGGACTCCGGCACCACTCCGACGACTCAGAATTACTCAACATCAGCAGATCAGATGGATGAAGTCCGGAATACCATCGAAATAGGAGAGCTCCTGGGTTTTCAAATGCAAGATAGCGTGGCAGAGGTCAGAGAACTGATCTCTCAATCAGGTGATGTTTTTGTTCATAAATGAATGTTTTAACAATTAATGCAAGGGGGGTTGCTTCGGAATCGAAGCAAGATTGGATCAGGGGTTTATATAATATGAACAATATTCAATTTTTGGGGGTTCAGGAGTCTTTTGCATTCAATCCAGATTCTCTTCTTTTGAACAAAATATGGGATCACTCTCCTTATGATTTTGACTTTGTTGATGTCAGAGGGAGATCAGGTGGGCTTATCTCCATTTGGGATTCTTCTTTTTTTTTCCAAGACTGATGGAATAAAGGGTAGTGATTTTGTGGCAGTTTGGGGCATTTTGGCTGGATCGAAAATCAAATGTGGATTTATTAATATCTATGCTCATCAAGAGCAAACTAGAAAGAAAAGACTGGGGGAAACGATTTCGAAGCTGCTGATGGATACCATGGAATATATATGGATTATCTTTGGGGATTTTAACGTCGTTCGATCCAGGGAGGAAAGAAAGGGCTCGCATTTCTCATATGCGGAGGCTAGGTGCTTTAATGAGTTTATTTTCGATACGGGTTTGGTGGATATTAGATGTGGTGGTTTTAAATTCTCTAGGTCCAGTGCGGACGGTGCCAAGCTAAGTAAGTTAGACAGATTCCTCGTCTCGAACAATTTTCTCTCTTTTTGGCCGAACCCAAATGCCACGATCCTGCCTCGTCTGTATTCCGACCACAATCCTATTCTATTTTGTACTTCTTCTAGGGACTTCGGACCAACTTATTTTAAATTCTTTAGCTCATGGCTATTGGAACCCTCTATTTTAAAATTAATTCCTAAATGTTGGGAGACGGTTAGACGCAACTGGAACAAATCTCCAATTTGGGTATTTATGGAGAAGCTTCGTAAGGTTAAAAAGTTGAGGCAGCAATCTAAACCTCCAAATTTGGTAACGATAAAGCAGTTGGAGAATGAGATTGCACTCTTGGATGCTAAGGCTGAAATTTCGCTTCTCTCATCTGATGATTTATCTAGAAGACAGGAGTCTATGATTAAACTCAAGGAGGCTGCTTGGAAAAATAACTTAGACTTGAAGCAAAAATCTCGTATTAAATGGGCGGTGGAGGGCGATGAGAACTCCAAATTTTTCCACGGCTATATCAACAAAAACAGGCGGACCAATTTTATACATGGTGTGTCGATCAATGGGTCTTGGGTTTGCGATCCTCTATGTATAAAATATTCAGCCTTTCAATTCTTTCAAAATAAGTTTGCTGGTAGTGGCTCTAGTAGACCATCTTTTCTCTGTAATAGATTCAAAGTTTTGCGTCTAGATGAGATTCTGTTGTTGGAAGGTGAGATCTCGTTGGCTGAAGTTAAAAAAGCAGTCTGGGAGTTGGGTGCAGAAAAGGCCCCGGGTCCGGATGGCTTCCCTCTGGTGTTTTATCGTTCGTGCTGGGAAGTCATTAAAGATGACTTATTTGCAGCCGTCAAATACTTCGAAAACAATGGTGTTATTGATGGTGGGTGTAATTCTTCCTTTATAGCACTAATTCCTAAGGTTGACTCCCCTACTACCTTCGCGGATTTTAGATCGATTAGCCTTCTAAACAGTCTGTACAAAGTCATCACCAAAATTTTGGCTAATAGATTGATTCTTGTCATCGACTCAATAATCGGTCCCGAGCAATCAGCTTTTATACACAACAGGAGTATTCTAGATGGCCCCTTGATTGTTAGTGAAGTGATTAGTTGGGCTAAAAAATTTAAAAAAGGGCTTATGATTTTCAAAATCGATTTTGAAAAGGCGTTTGACTCTATTTTCTGGGATTTCTTAGATGAAACAATGCTTCAAATGGGTTTCGGGTTAAAATGGAGGCAGTGGATTCATGGATGTTTAACTTCTGCGAGGGTCTCGATACTTGTTAATGGTTCCCCTACCGGTGAACTACAGATGGGTAGAGGTCTTCGTCAAGGTGACCCGATCACCCCCTTCCTTTTTCTTATTGCAGCAGAGGCATTTAATTTGGTAATGAAGGAAGCATGCAGCAAAGGCATTTTCAACGGGATGCAACTATCTCAAAACGGGCCCGTTGTATCTCACCTTCAATTTGCTGATGTGATGATACCATTGTAATAGGCGAGTGGTCAGATTCTAATCTTGCTAATCTTATGCGTATTTTACGTTGCTTTTACTTGTCTTCAGGTTTAAAAATAAACATCAACAAAAGCAATCTGTTTGGAGTTGGAGTCGACAGTGAGACTATTGTCAGGCTAGCAAATCGATTTAGATGTAAGGCTGGCTCGTTCCCCTTCACCTACTTGGGTTTCCCTATTGGGGTTTCAATGAATAAAGGTGAATCATGGGCTCCGGTTTTGATAAATTCATAGCAAAACTGTCTAAATGGAAGTCGAAGACCTTGTCTATGGGAGGTAAACTTACGTTACTTAATTCAGTCTTGGGTAGCTTGGGTACTTATTATTTTTCGATATTTAAAGCTCCGGATAAGGTAATTAACAAACTCGAAAGTATACGCTCTAAATTTTTTTGGGGATCTACTGATTGCGAAAAGAAGATTTCCTGGATAGCATGGAGTCTTATTTTGAACAAAAAATCAAATGGTGGTTTAGGTGTGGTAAGCCTTAAGGCTCTAAACCTTGCTCTTTTGTTCAAGTGGATATGGAGGTTTAAAGTGGATCAACAGGGGCTGTGGAGGCAGGTTATTCAAGTGGTTCACGGCGAGAATGGAGGTATTGTTGGTGTTAACTCGATTGGAAATTGCCCAGGGCTGTGGAAAAATATTCTTAAGGTGTTCAAAATTTTCGATAAAGCTAATTTACCAATTATTGATTGGTTCCAGACGGAGAACTTGACAGTCAAATGGGCTCTTGAACCATCAAGTGTGTTTTCTGTTCGTTCCCTTCGGATGACTTATGAGGATACATTTCTTCTAAAAACCGAAAACTTCCAATTTAAGTGGAACTACTTGGTGCCTTTAAAGGTGTGTTTAAACGCTTGGAGAGCGGCTCATCATCGTTTACCCACGAAGGCTAATCTCCAACGTAGAGGTGTTTTTATGTTATCTAATGCATGCCCTTTGTGTGATAGAGATGTGGAATCTGAGAATCATATTTTTGCTTTATGCCCTTTTTCCAGAAAAGTCGAGAGTGAAATATGTAACTTGTGGCATTTAGCATTTGTTCCTGTTGATGATATTGATGGCTTACTCTCTTGGGGTTGTACTCTAGGCCTTGGAGGTGATACACTTCAGGTCTTTCAAGGAGTTATTCTCACTTATCTATGGGTATTATGGAAATCCAGGTGTGGTAAAATTTTCAAGACAATCAACTCGGTGTCGGGTTCTTCGGTGTTCAATCAAATCCAAGCCCAATCTTTCTTTTGGTTCAAGCATAGAACGGGGAGTAACAACCTTTTGTACCAGTGGAACGATTGGTGTCTTTTTCCATCTTCATGTTTCGTGTCCTAGATTATTTTTGTATTAGTTCTCATGTTGTCTCATTTCCTGTTGGGTTGTATGTGACTTCTTGTAACTAGTATCTTGCTAGTTGTCTTTTTTTATTATATTTCCCGGTTTCGTGTGGTGGTGTGATGGCCGAGCCGAAGCACCATCATTCGTAACCTTTGCCGTACAAAAAAAAAAACACTCAAATTTGGTCGGGCTTGGTTTACCGGAGATTAATTGACGCTCAATATCAGTCCTACAACAAATGGGTCTTAGAAGGGATTGGAGCTAATTAATTCAGTGTCTGTTGGAGCTAAACGAGCTCGATGTGAGGCCAATCTTTACTTGGCTCTTGAGTCTAATCAAGCATAGATAAACATTTATAAATAATGAATATGAAAGAATACTTGGCTCTCGAGTCTAATCACCAATCATGCCGCTTTATTTCCTCAAATTCCTTTCAAATTTGTTTTTGTTTATGTCGAAATCCTTAAGCTTTGGAACCTGAGTTGGGCGTGGTCATAAGAAGAAACAAGTTACCCGATTTTATTATCGGATACCATATCATTCAAAAACAGTCTTTAACGAACCCTAATTCTACCAACAATTAGCTTCTTTCTTCATCAATTACCCCGATTTTCATCTTTTGTTTCTTGATTTGTTGATTTCTTCATATTCTTTCAGGGATTCCATCGATGAAAAGGCTTTGTAAAGGAATTTCAATTATAGTTTTCATATTCTTTGCGTTACATCTTAAAGATTATAGTTTGTTGTTCTTTCTTCATTAGGTTTTGTAGATCATCTATTGTTGTTTATGCGTTGATTCTGATGTTCCTTTACAAGAATCACTATATTTTTTGTGTTTGTTATATACACTCTGATTCAGTGATATAATCCTCCTCAATAATGTTCACTTTTCAATTTCTATTTTACACAGTCGATTAGGGTTTCATATCCATGCTTTATTTATTGTGTTGTATATATTATTTTAGGTAATGGAGGATTTAGTTTATATATTGTTGAAATTCCTAATGACTCAAGTTTTTGGACTAATATTTACATAGTTATTGAGCCTTTTAGCTAGACATAACATTAAACCTAACCATACAAAATTAAGACCACTTTCAATCTCCTTTGTTGTGGTATAGAAGTCAATCTATGCTTTTACAATATGCCTTAGAAAATTTGGTATGGACTTGTGAAGTTTACTACTAGAGGAACTTTAGTGTTTCTATTCATATCTAACCTTTCTATTTTATTACTTTATGCACAGAATATTGTCATTAAAAGGTAGCTGGTGCTGTATGAGGAATGGGCTCTTATTGCTATGTTGTATTGAGTACACGGTCTCCCGAGTGATGAAATTGATCTGGTCATTGTGACCCATAGTTTAATTGCGGAAAAGGTGGAATCCTCTTCAACAAATTTACATTCTGAATTGCAACTTTTTGTTTTCTTTTCTTCTTTTTTTTTTTTTTTGTAAATTCTTTGACTCTTGGTTACTTGAAATGTTATATTTGCTTGCGGTGGTGGATATTTTTTACTGGTAAAATAAGGTCGTCATGATTTGTTATTTAGATTTATTAGTTCTAGCTATATACAATTTCTTAGTTCTAGCTATATACAATTTCTAATAGTTAAGTTAAAATATATGTTATGTGATATAATGTTTAATATGAAAAGTTTAAATTACATTTTCTTAATTATTAATTTAATTTGTATTGACTTAATTTTTTTAATAGTTTTTATGATAGAAGGTTTAGTTACTAAAATGATATATAAGATTGTCATTAATTTCACCTAATAGTTACTTATTAGTTTAATATAAAGGGTAGATTAGTAATTTCAAGTTATTTAAAATTAAGAGATTAAGACAAAGGGATAAATGCTTTATAATATAGTATACGCTGCCGGAGGTCTTTCAGGAAGCAATCTCCCTACCTACGGATAGGGGTATGATTGTCTACATCCACCTTCCCATACCCCGCTTTTTGCGGGATTTGGGTATTGTTGTTGTTGTTGCTGCTTTATAATATAGTATAGATATATAGGGGATGGTTCAAACGAGAACTGTTTTTCGTACGAGAACCGCGGGAACCAGTTATAACCATTGATCAAAAAGATGGAATGTCCGGATTAAAGAGTTGTTAATGGATAACTTTAAATTAATCAAACTTATCTTTAATTTATTAAGGGCAATTTGGATATTTTTACATTACTCTCACTTTTTTTAAACTAATATATCCACCAAACGAAAAGGTGTTGAATTTCAAAGATATACGTTTGCTGGGTTTTTATCAAAACAGTAACATATGCATATTAATAAGTTTTTTTAATACAGGTCTCAACAGATGCACATGTGCATATATGCATAGATGCAAATATATGCACAGATTCACCTAGTTTTTTTTCAGCATAGATGTAGATATGCACATATACAAATATTTACATGTGTGCATATATGCACATATGCACTTAGTATTTTCCGGTACAGATTTAGATGTGCACATGTACAGATATAGATATGCACATATGCAGATAGATGTAGATGAGCTAAATCTTTAGTAGCTTAACCAGTTGCGCTTGAGCCAAAACCTTTAATTGATTATTTTAGGCTCATCTAGCAAATTAACAAATTAATGAGCTGAGCCCGAGACAAGCTTTTGGCTCCACTCAGCTAGTTTACACCCCTGGATACAAGATACACTTTTATGTTTTAATACGTCAATGGAAACTTATTGGATATAAATACATATAATTGAGCTGTAATTAATTAAGCACATATAGAATCTTTAAAAACAATGTAAGGAAAGATACCTGCAGTTCCTGGAATCAAAGCCAACATTGTTACTTGCATCAGCAAGTGCTTTTCGCCATGATTTAACCTTGGCGGTGTTCTCATCGTTGTGTCTGTGAAATGCTTCTCCGAATTTTCTTTTCTGTTTTCTCACATCTGTCGGTTCCACATCATAGAATATTGGTATCACGATAAGCCCTCTTTCCTCCTTGCATTTCATGATATATGTGAGTTCCTCTAGACACCAGGAAGAATCTGCATAGTTTTGAGAGAACACTACAAGAGCAACCTGTGATTCTTCGATAGCAATGAAGAGGGATGGACAGATGGATTCACCCGGAAGAAGTCTTTTATCATCCTTGAATGTGTTGATTTGTTTATTTACAAGAGCCATGTAGAGATGATCTACAAAGCGCAAGTGGGTGTCTTCACCTCTGAAACTAAGAAACACGTCATATCTATAAGAACGAGAAGAACCAGGAGCGAAGCGAGAAGAGGAAAATGAAGATGCCATTGATGTGTTTAAAATGTGAATGAAAGCTGCAGAGGAAATTAAAAGAAGCTTTATGAGGTTTATTTTGTTGATCAAGAGATCTGAATAAGATGTACCTCAACCACTCACACATATATTTAAAGAGTTAAGAAAGTTCCATTTACTTTCTTCATATCATTAAATAATACAATTAAGACTTAAATTCAAGAGAAAAAATCATATAAAGAGAGAAAGAGTTCTATAATATATATATTTTTAATTATAAGTATTTTAGTGTTATATAAATTTGAGTTTTTCTTAATAAAATGTTAAACAAAAGAAAGAAAAACATTAAAGTATTGTTATTATTAACTCGCATGTAACAATCTACATAGGTTCTATAGTCTACTAAAAAATTTATATTTATCTTTTTACTCACAAGATTAACATAAATGTCAAAATCATTAGAGAATGTGAGGCATGTCATCTTGTTGTTAGTAGGAGAATAAAGTAAAAGAAATCCGTAGGAATAAAGAGTTAACGCATAAAAAAACAATGATTATAATGTAAAACAATAATATTATAATAAAAAGATCGATTAGGTCGATCATAAAAAAACTTAATTAAATAGACAGATATAATTAGATATTTCTAGGGAAAAAAATGAAACTACGTACACTATTAACATAACTTAATTTAGGGCTAACTTTTATTACCAAGTTAAGACTGAAAAAATACAATTACTTATCACATGCATTTACGATGTGGATTTATAAAATATATTTTCTTTGAAACATTAATTAAGATTTTTTCTGTTGGTAAAGGCCCGTGTGTTTTCTGTGTTTATGTGTTGTACCAAACAATGGCGCATGACGTCCCTTTATGAATGAAATCTTAGCTGTTTAAAAAAAAAAAAAGATTTTTTTTAGTCTTCAACACACGGCTTCTCTTTCCTAAAGACTTTGTTTTTGGTCTTTTTATAATATATAAATTTACATTATCAGGTGTTGATATTTCCACGAAACAAACTTATTGTTCCTCTGACAAATTATGTACAATGACTTTTATACCCTTTGGCTAATGATGGGTCATAGGTTGAAGAGAGAGAAAACACATCATTCTCTCTCCGGTCTCTCCCCCCACTTTTCCTCTCCATTTCTCTTATTCTCAATCTTTCTCTAAGAATTTGCTTCTAAGCTTAAATATTCATATCTTTAGACCTCGATGGTGAATTGGTGATGATGATGAGGTATTGCAGTTTTACCTTCATTTGCGATGGCCACCATCAACATAACCCACATACCAATAAAACTAATTAATATCAATTTTTTAAGTTACCCTTTTCAAATTTTAAATTTGACACTTTGAGACAGCCAGGGAGCAGGTGTAATCAAAATGCTTTAGGTTTCCGGCCGTTGGCTTCCACCACCGGCTACTCGCTGACTTCGCCCCCACCGGTCTTCCTACCGTCGGCGACCAGGTAAGTTACCAATCTGTAGGTGGATAAGCTTTCAAGCCACTCGTCGGCGACCAGGTAAGTTACCCCCTACTAAGTTCCTCCCCTATGTAGGTGGATAAGCTTCAAGGTTCAAGAACCCAACATTCACCGACAGAAGCTGGATTTCTTGGGTGTTCTGCTTTGGAATTGTTCGCTCTCCGGCAACCGGGCAACCTACACCCGTGGATATTTACTGAGCCTTTATTTTGTATGATTGTTGTCGATGTTGCTACATATATCTACACATTGCAAAGTTTAGAAGAGAATAATGTGGCAGATAAACTTTTTGTAAAAAAAAGTTACGATTTTGACCAAATAAACGGATTGGGATTTTTTCCGGCGAAAGAAAATTATAGAGATGAGAGTAGTGTAGGGAGACTGGGAGGAATAGTGGGGGAAAGAGACCAGAGATCTGATGATTGTTTATTCTCTCTCTTCTACACATGGATATGACTCAGTCAATAAATCAATAAATAAAATAAAGGACATAAAAGTCATTATACATATTTTTCAGTCAAAGAATAAATTTCCTCCGTGGAAATATCACCAGCCTTATCATTTACCATAAAGCCAAAACTTTTATAAAAGAATAAACATACAATGCTATTATTATCAAGTGGCCGGCATAATGTGCTTTCCATCTCACTATCATGTATGATGTAATTGGTAAGAAATGTTCACATTCAGAATAATAATACAATAATTAATATATAGATTTAAATAATATCAAAGTAAACTAATAAGTACTTATTTTTTTTGAAAGGCATGCAGGTATATATATAAAATTAAAAACAGTGTAACCAGGTTACAGAACAACACCACCAAGTAGGGGTGTTCACGGGGCGGGGCGGGGCGGGGCGGGTAGTGGCTTTTTTGTAACCCGCAACTGCGGGGCGGGTATCTAATATAAAAAACCGAAACCGAACCGCAAGCAGCGGGTACCCGTTGTGCGGGTACCCGAAGGGAGGCGGGTATCCACGGTTCGGGTCACGGGTACCCTAAAATTGAATTTTTATATATTTGTTGTTTTCAACAAGTTTAGATTCATAATAAAACAATAAACAACGGAAGAAACAAGTCAACAATAATGAATAAATCACTAGTAGAAATCAAACAGATCTTCTATGAGAACCTTGTAAAAACAAAAAAAAACCGATATGATCAAAGTTGGCACTTCTGATCGATTTAAGTATCTCCATTTTGAACTCTCGATCATTGTAGGCTTGCAAATTCTCGATATCAAAACTAAAAATATGAAGTGGGGGAGACGGTATGGGCTACTAGAGGTAAGTTAGGTAGTTTTGAGCAATTTAAGTTTTTTATAATGGTTTTGTTATTTCATATTAAACAATATATATATATATATATATATATATATATATATATATATATCTTAAAGCATACGGGGCGGGGTGGGTACCCGCGGATATCAAAATTTAAAAACCGTACCCGCCCCTCATTTAGCGGGTACCCTAGTTTTCGGGTTTTTTCGGGTCACGGGTTTTACGGGTATCGGTTTTTTCGGTTTCGGTTCACGCGGGGTAGGTCGGTTTCTCGGTTTCTCGGTTTTTTTGAACACCCCTACCACCAAGTGACTTACCCCAATGTTATCCCTACCCACAAGATGTGAAGATAGCATAACACTGAAAGTCACAGGTGTACGCAATGGTGGATTTACTATCCACTCTTGCCACAGCAAATTCTTCCCGTTTGAAGCTCTACCTTTAATCTACTGAAAAAGCGAAGTTTTTATTTCTAAAAGTATTCCCGCCGTAGGTAACTTTTTATCCGCGAAGACCAATTGATTTCTGTGTTTCCAAATAGAGTAACCCGTGGCTGCTATTACTAAACTCCACATCTTCCAGTTGTGCTTATTTAGCTTTGTATCGGCTTTAAGTTCCTGTTGTGCTTATTTAGCTTTGTATCGGCTTTAAGTACTTATTAGCTGTGGGTTCAAGCCTCACAGTAAATAAAAGTGTAAATTTAAAACTACGATTAGAGAGTTTGTTTTGTGTTTAAAAAAAGTTTTAATGTCCTTGTGAGTCAAAAATACTAGTGAATGATGCATTGAACAAACAAAGGAAAATTTCTATTCTAATGGGTTATTTTAAAATATTAATAAATTATCAACCAAGTATGAAATTATTTTAGGGTAAATTACCGAGAAAGGTAACTATAATACCCAAATTTGACAATAAATGTAATGTCCATTTTTTCGGACCAACAAAGGACTCTAAATTCTAATTTATTCAAAAAAGGGTATATGGTAACCGGATCATTAGGTAACCGGTTAACATGATGCTGATGTGTCATTTACTTGATTAGGTGGCAAAAATCTGAATTTTTTTTATTAAAGAATAGATTATGTGGCAAAATAAATTATTTATTATCTATAATATTCAACTCCTCTCATTCTCCCCTCCCCTGCTAATTCACGTTTATGCCTTAGAACCACCGCCCCCATAAACCACCGCCACCATAGAACCACCGCAAGCATCTCACCACCGCCACCATCGCACCACCGTTGCACCGTCGCTCCATCTGTGTGTTTATTGGCGATCAATGCTCTCTCTCTAACCTCTCGCACCAAACCACTAGCAAATATAGATCTATGCTCTCTCTTCTACCTTCTCGCACCGTCGCAGGCACCAAACCACCAACAACCACTTATCGCTCAACGGTGGGTTTAGTTATGTGAAACCACCACCGAAAAAACCCCAAAAGATCTGGGTTCAGATCTGCCACCGTAGTCCATCGCCACCGTAGTCCATTACCATCGTCTTCCCGCCGCCACCACGTACTCCTACACACCGTTCTCTCCAGATCTATGCGATTTTAGGGTTTTGTAAGTTTAGGGTTTTCAGATCTCGACGAGATCTCTCTCTCTGTTCTTCGAGTTTGACTCAGATCTGTGTTCTTATGCATGATTGACTCAGATCTGTGTCCAGAATCAAGATATGTGATTAGGGTTTTCAGATCTCTCTCTCTCTCTCTTGAATCAAGATCTGTGAGTTTATGTTTTTTGAGTTAGGGTTTTCAGATTTGTTCTTGTTCTTCAAGTTTGATTTCAGATCTGTAAATGTTTTTTGAGTTAGGGTTTTCATATTTGATTTAGGGTTTTCTTGTTTGGGTTTGATTTTTAGATTTGTTTATGTACGTTCTTTGAGTTAGGGTTCACTGTGCCGGTGGTTCACGGCGGCGGTGGTGGTGGTTCATGGCAGCGGTAGTGGTGGTTCATGGCGACGGTGGTGAACCTTCATATCTTCTTCAAGAACATGAATATGTTAAACACAAACATTAAAGTTCTTTTTAAAAATTAATCTAAAATAGTTAAAGATATTAAATAAATACATATTAAAAATTGAATCCATTACACTGACACGTGTATTGTCCATGTTAGCATAGGGCATGAAATGGCATTGGCTAGACTGCCACGTGTGTTGCCACATCATCGGTTACCTGGTGATTGGACAGTCAGCAGGTCTAGGAGGTCATTTTACCCTTTTTTTGTCAAAAATTGAAATTGATAATCCTTTCTTGACCCGAAAAAATTGACGTTACCTTTATTGACAAATTAGAGTATTTTAGTTACCTTTATTTTATCAAGGTCATTAACTCTCTAACACATATCCAATCGGTGACTCCAACAGCGGCAACTCCAGCGGCGACTCCCCAGCCCCTGTGCGACCTCCAACAGCGGCGACTCCAGCGGCGGCAATTCCAGCGGCGGCGATCTTCCTCTCACAGCAAGGAAAGCTAATCGCCGGAAGAACAACTTCAACCACAGATCTGAACCTACGCCCGGCCATCACGGCACCTTGAGACCTGAACCGCACCACACAGATCTGAAGCTGATTAGAAGGGTTGAAGGGTTGCTGATTTAGCATTGTCACCAGCATCAGCTCGCAGCCCGCCGGATCTGCTCAATGCTCGCAGCTCGCTGCTCACTGCCGCCGCCCCTGTTCCGCCGGATCTGAAGATCGGTAACCCTAGCCGCCGATTAGTTGCTCAATGCCTCGGATGGCTGTGTTGGTTCCCCTTCGTTGCTCGCCTGCCCACTAATCTACTTGCCTCGCCAGCTCCTCTTCGCTGATAGCCGTCTCCCCTGCACTGCTACCCACTTGTCTGCTCATCTACTCGCCGGCTGTCCTACTTTTGCGCAGTCTACAGTGTTTGCGCAGCTTTGCGCAGTGTTTGCGCGATCTACAGTGTTTGCGCATTTCTCCAGTTTGCGCGGTCCCTCAGTTTGCTCAGTTTGCGCAGTGTTTTAGTGTTATTTTTAATTATATATTAAGCAAATTAATTAAAAATATTTCATGGAATCTAAAGATGGAGATTGGATAGAAGTCAGGCATCGGAAAAAAACCGTTATAGGACACCATGTTTCTCAGAATGTCGCGAGTTTTTTCTTCACTAATTTTCCGGAAGACTGGAGTTTGGTTAGATTGAGAAAAGAATTTGAAAGTTTCGGAAATCTGGTAGGTTTTTATGTTGCAAGGAAAAAATCCAAAGCTGGAAAACGAGTTGGTTTTCTAAGATATGCTGGAATTCAAAACTTGTTTTCTTTCGAAAAATTATTAAATGGAATACCTATCGGTTACTCCAGAGTGAAGGTCAATATTGCAAGATATAAGAAGGATAAATCTCCCGTGAAATTTTCAATCCCGACGGGGGCTTTCAGGTCGAGAAAGGAATCCATAGATCACCAAGGTCATACTTTCAAAGATGGTTCTCAAAACCTGGTTATTCCCGGGAAAAGCTTTGCAGATACTCTAAATGGTGTTAATCATCCACAAAAATCTCAAGAAATTTCCATGACCTCCCCCTACCAGACAATAGACTGGTTTAGCAAAAATCTTCTTGGAAAGGTGGTTAATTTCGAGACTTTACACAGATTGGGAAACATTATGGAAGCAGACGGTTGTGGAGATATCAAATTACTGTATATGGGAGGTTTAACGGTTCTTGTTGATTTTGATTCAAAAGATTTAGCGGAGTCTTTCCTAAACCAATCAAAAGACTTATGGGCAAACTGGTTTGAAGACCTTTCTTTTTGGACAACTAATCTTAACCCGAAAAACCGTATCGCTTCCTTGGTTATTACCGGAATTCCTCCACAAGCTTGGTCATCAGATGCTTTTTCTTTGGTTACAGAATCATTCGGAGAGTTGCTTGTTCCAGCGGATTGTGGTAGCGACAACACAAATTTAGCTGCAGGCAGAGTGGTAGTTCTCACTCACCGTAACGACCTGATCAACGACACAAAGGATATTATGGTAGATGGAGTTAAACATATAGTTCGTATCTATGAAGATCACTTTGATTCGTGGAAACATATGCCAAGATGTCCAACAACTAAATTAGCAGAGTCATATGGGACTGATGGTAAATCTAACAATGCCAAGGAATTTTATGAGTCTGAGGATGATGAAGATTATATATCTGATACGCCACATGAGTCGGAGGGATTTGCTCCATCGTCACCAGAAAAATCGCGTGCTGCTACCCGGGTTGAGTTGAGAACTGAAAAGGTTATTCCAGAATCGAAACTTTCGGCCACATTGGGAAGGAATATATTGGAAAAAGAAGATCGTAACTTCAACAATGATATTCAGGAAATTGATAGCTGTATTCCAAGACAAGTTTTGCTGTCTCAATTAAATGTTGGGCCTATGGACCCCCCGAACCTTGGTAGCGAGCAAGTTGAATCCTCGGTTCAAAATGATATTCATGATGATACGAATATTGTGCATGTTAATATTTTGGAGAATGGATTTTATGAGCTGGGTGGATCCATTGATTTGAATAAATCTATGTCTAACCCTTGCTCCTTTGTCGTTCCCTCCACAACCCTCATCACGCCTAGGAGCAACACAAGAAAAAAGGCTATAGAAGATCGTAAAGCTACAACATCTGATCAGAATCAACCCGCTGGAAGTGTTTCGATTGAGGTGCAGAATACGATTGATGTTGGTAATATGGTTGGATTCGACATGACTGGCTATGATAAAGAGGTACGTGATGCTCTGATCTCTGATGTGGGTATTAATTTATCAAAATGAATCTGAACATATTATCTAATAACATAAGGGGGGTGGAAAGTGACTTGAAACAAAAACAAATTAATGAAATTTGCACTGTAAATAAAGTAAGTTTTCTAGGGTTGCAAGAAACTATGGTGTCCCAAATGTCAGACATTCAAATCAGATCTTTTTGGGGGAATTGCAATTTCGATTTTTGTTATAAAAAATCAATAGGGAAATCTGGAGGTCTGATTACAATATGGGACCCGAGTTTATTCTGCAAGACTTTGACCTTTGAAGGTGAAGGTTTTCTGGCTGTTACTGGATCTTGGTATTATCATTCTAAACAAATTGGAGTAATAAACGTTTATGCCCCACAACAAGCTCAACAAAAACACCTACTGTGGAACTCTATCCAAAACGTTGTATTAGAGAATGATAATTTGATATGGATAGTCTTTGGGGATTTCAATGAAGTTCGGGAAGAAGTTGAAAGAAAAGGTACTCAATTCTCATTATCAGGTGCATCTTCATTCAATAGTTTCATTGCAAATGCTGGTTTATCTGAAATTAAAAATGGCGGACGAAGATATACCAGAATCAGTAAGGATGGCCCGAAGTTAAGTAAATTGGATCGCGTTTTTGTTTCACATAATTTTTACGAATTATGTGAAAATCCAATAGTAGAAATCCTTCCGCGTAGTTACTCAGATCATTGCCCCATTCTCTTAAAATCTACTAATTTAGATTTTGGGCCCGCGCCATTCAGATTTTTTAATTCATGGTTAAATGATGATTCCTTGACTGAAGTAGTCAGAAATAGCTGGTTCAATTGTAGAGCTAATTGGTCATCACAATCTCACTGCTCTTGTCTAGTTTCCAAATTAATTCATCTCAAAAAATGTATTAAATCTTGGAGACTGGAGAAAAGTAGAGACAAGTCGGTGCTTGATACAATTAAAAAGGTGTTTAATGACTTAGAAATCAAAGCTGATGTGGATTTTCTTTCACATGAGGAATTGTCAAGAAGGATGCATCTTAGAGAGAAAATATTTGAACTGGAAAAATTGGAATTACTAGATATAAAGCAAAAGGCAAGGGTAAATTGGTCGCAAATGGGCGATGAAAACTCCAAATACTTCCATAGATCTCTCAAACAAAATCATAGAAGGAACTATAACCATGGGTTCTCGATAAATGGATCTTGGGTCTCAGATCCCAGTTTGATGAAATCATCAGCAAAGACCTTTTTGAAAACAAGTTTAAAGATGAGGCTCACTCTAGGCCAAAATTTTCCAGTAATAGGTTTAATGCGTTGTCTCAAGATCAAAGTTCAGCTCTTGAAGATAATTTTTCACCGGAAGAGATTAAAAAAGCTGTATGGGCTTGTGAATGAGATAAAGCTCAAGGCCCAGACGGATTCTCTTTTGCTTTCATAAAAAAATATTGGGAGATAATCGGTAAGGATTTCATCGATGCAATTTCTGAATTTCACTACTCAGGGTCTCTCCCGCGTGGATCGAACTCATCTTTCATCACCTTAATTCCAAAGGTACAGGATCCCATTTATATCTCAGATTATCGCCCAATCAGTTTAATTGGTACCATTTATAAGGTAATTGCAAAGCTTTTGTCATTACGTCTCCAAAACGTGATCAGTTCAATCATTGGAAAAGAACAAACAGCTTTCATTAAAGGAAGAAGTATTTTAGAAGGCCCTCTGATTGTAAATGAAATCTTAACGTGGGCTAAAAACACTAAATCACAACTTTTTTTTGTTAAAAGTTGATTTAGAAAAAGTCTTCGATTCCATAAGTTGGTCATTCCTTGATGATATCATGGCACAACTAAATTTTGGGATAAAATGGAGATTATGGATCCGTGAATGCTTACACTCGGGACGAGTGTCGGTTCTGTTAAATGGTTCCCCTACCGATGAGTTCTTAATGCATAAAGGAGTAAGACAAGGTGATCCACTTGCTCCATTTCTATTCATTATAGTTATGGAAGCTTTAAATGTAGCTTTAAATCAGGCGTGTCGGATGGGTGTAATTAATGGAGTTCATCTCCCCAACAACGGCCCTCGCATTTCACACCTATTCTACGCTGATGATGCTCTCTTTGTTGGTTCTTGGTCCATAACAAATGTTACAAATCTTCTCAGAATCCTACGATGTTTTTATCTGGCATCTGGGCTCAAAATCAACATGTCAAAAACAAATTTAATGGGGATTGGGGTGCAATATGAAGATGTCTCTTGGTTGGCCTCGCGCATAAACTGTATGGTTGGTCACTTTCCATTTAAATTCTTGGGTATTCCGGTTGGCAGCTCAATGAATAGAATATCTTCATGGCAGCCGTTAATTGATAAGTTTCAATCAAAGCTCTCCAATTGGAGAGCCTCGACTCTATCAGTTGCAGGGCGTTTGACAATCTGTAAAACAGTTCTTGGATCAATAGGTAACTATTATTTCTCACTTTATAAGGCTCCAGTTATGGTTCTAAAAAAGTTGGAGAGCCTAAGACGAAAGTTTTTCCTGGGTAGTGGGTCTTATTCGAAGAAAACAACATGGATTGCTTGGAACAATACCATTTCATCTAAAAATCAAGGAGGACTTGGGGTGGGGAGTTTATAGGCTCTTAATATTGCTTTATTAGCAAAATGGTGGTGGAAGATCATAGTAGAACACTCCACATTATCGGCAGCTGTCATAAACTCGATACATGGTTACTATAGGCGTGCTCCAAGAGATCCATTTCTCTCAAAAAAAGGAGGCACGTGGGGTATGTTATTATCAATCAATAAACAACTATCAGATTATAACATCAACCTCTCCCACTTATTTAATATCTCAGGGAATGGTACATGGTCATGGTCCTTAGAACAAAGTGGAGTTTTTAATGTCGCCTCCCTTCGCAAGCTACTAGATTCAAAGCTCCTAAACAACGATCTAGGACTGCAAACGTATTGGAGTAATTTAATCCCCGGGAAAATTTACATACATGGATGGAAGGCTCAACACAGAAGACTAGCCACCTTTGATAATCTCTTTAAACGCCGGATCATGAATGAATCGAAACCATGCCCTTTTTGTACATTGACCACGGAGACAGAAGATCATCTATTCACTGATTGTTTTGTTGCAAAAATCCTATTAAATGAAATAGCAAAATGGTGGAAGATCCCCCTCTCCGGAAACTCGTTGGAATCACTACTCTTATGGGGGGAAGCAAACAATTTTTCTGGGGAAAAGCTACACGTCTTCAAGTCTGTTATACTCACGTTTCTTTGGCAAATTTGGAGATCAAGGAACGAGTTGGTTCATGCAAATAATAAGGTCTCGATTAATAGAATGTTTATCTCAATTCTAGGAATGTCATTTTTATGGATCAACTCAAGAAAAAAACTTAAACGTAGACTTGATTGGATCAATTGGTGTTGTATGTCTGTCCCTCTCTTCTCATTGTAATTCTGTTGGTCTTACTTCTCTAGCTACTCGCTAGTTGTTTTTAATTCAATAAACTTTCTACTGCCGTTCAAAAAAAAAAGGTCATTAACTTTTTTATTTCATTATAAAATTTCTCGTGAATGATCTTTATTTCAGAGTGATGTGGCTTTCTCTATTAAATAATTACAAACATAATAATAATAATAATAAATTAATAATAATAATAATAATAATAATAATCTGGACATCGATTCATCCTGCATACCACCATACCCGGAAGCTTCAATTGGTTCTTAGGCATCATCTCTAGCAATCGATGGTAAATACCAATATACTAACCATCGACTGCACCATCTCCGGTGATACAAAACCGGTGACTCAAAACCATAGACTGCAAAACTAGTCGCCGTTGTTGAGGTTCTCAGGCGATGAACAGTTCGATGGGGGTTAGGGCTATTTCGAACTCACCACCAACTTCTCAAGCGACAAACAAGCGACGTACGTTTAGGGTTTCAACAAATCGATTTTCGAACAGATCGAGTTAGGGTTCTCCATTTTCGAACAGATCGATTTACGGTTAGTGTTCTCCGCCGTTGTGGGGGTTCTCAGGCGATTTTCGAAAAGGCGACGCCGTTGTGGGGGTACAAGGATTCTCCATTTATGAACAGATCGTGTTAGGGTTCTCCATTTTCGAGTTAGGGTTTCAACATATCGATTAAGGTTCTTCAGTTTCGAACACAGAACTTGAATTCCATATTTGTTCTTGTTTAATTCATCTACTTTGTGTTATGATGTTGGTCCCGAATGGATACTACAACAACAAATGTTTGTAAAAGGGGGGTTGAATACAAATTTTAGCTTTTTAAAATTTAAGAGACTCGCGGTTTACTTTTATATAATTCTTATTGATATGAATCAAGAATTACATGAACTAAATGCGGAAAATCTAAGTTCAATAAAAGGTGACAACTAAACTGTCTAACTGAGATACTGTATAATGACTCAGCAAACAGATACTGAACTGCAAACATATTTTTGCTCAGCTAAGGATGAATGTGAAAGACTCAGCTACTAGAATCTGCTCAGCAGATCATAATTGATCAACTAATAATACATACTAGAGTGATACTACATAAGCTAATCAACCTTTATGATTAGTAAAGAATAGCTTATCTAATGGATGGGAGGCATCAGCTGATCATAGTGAATGACTCAGTTGATCCATTGACTGCTCAGCTGATTTTGAAAGGATCCTCAGCTGATGGTTTTGTAGATGCTCAGCTAATGCTTCTTGACTTGTCTTTTCTTCTTAGCTGATCTTCCTGAAGCTGGTCCTTTGGCTGATACTCAGTGTTCAGCTGACACTTTTGTTCATCAACTGACATTTCTTACTTAGGAATTTCTTTAAGTCTAACATGTAAAGCAACACATGTTTTTCATTGATCCAAGTACAAAATTGAATATGTGGTTTTGTTAGCATCAAATCCTATTTTAAATAATAGACAGGTTTGATTATGGTTTGATATCTCTATCTCCCCGACAATCTCCCCCTATTTGATAATGACAAAACCTTAACTTTTTCAAGAATAATCAGTTTGACTCGGATTTGTAAAGATAAAACTTTTAAGTTCAGTTTGGTTACCTAGTTATCTGTTTTTGGTAACTCTTTAAAATATGTTCCCTTGATATTCTGTTTTTGGGAATTTTTTATCTATGAAGTACCATTTTTCTGTTTTTGTAGTATATTTTCTATCCTTTTTCTGTTTTTAGGATTTTTGGATTTTCTATATTTACACTATGTGAACTATCTACTTAAAACAATTTATACTAGCATTTTAGCTAAGTAGTAAGTTTAAGTTTGATTACAAGAACAAGGAATTACAAGAGTTTGTACTAAGCAACTAAACTATGAGTTATACTAAGTTACATAATTTGAACTAATCTAGGAATTTGAAATAACAACTAGTCTAGTTATGAAGTTTCAGTTGCCTTCCTACCAAGGTTCTTATTTGACTGCAACATTTCTGATTTGAGGATTTGTAGCCACAATTTGTTCAGCTCTTGATCGCAGCAGCTGTTCAAAGTAATCACTTCCTGTCAGATCCCTTGTTGATTGCACAACATGAATGATGAGTTCTCTTTGAGCTTTTCCTAACTCAGATTCCTCTAGGAACTTCCACTCACCAATTCTGTTCTTGAAGAACATCCCCTTTTCTGGTTCAGTTATGTATCTAAACATTTCAGGAGTGGTATTGGGAGGAAGGGCTGTGTTTAAGTTCTCATAAGCAGTTAGGAAGGGATGATCAGGATTGAGTATGATTTGTTCAACAGGAACAAAGGCTTTTGATGTTTTCTTAAAAGCATCCTCTATTACTTGAACATGTGCAACAAACTGATCATGAGTTAATACCCTGTGGCATACAGTCTGTCTAATCCAGTAATCAAAATGTCTTATGAACTTGAAGGCAACTTCACTTTTGGACTTAAGGAGATGGTACATGATCTCAATCATTTCAAAGAAGGAGAACAACTTGCAGTGTTCTTGATGAGCATCTTCATATGTATTATACTCATCCATTCTTACAATTCTTATATAAGGATCAATTTTTGTACCTCTGTATGGAGTGACCCTTGAGATAATGTTTGCATTATCTCTCTCCATTAATCTTTCTTTGTTGCTCCAGAACTCCTTGGATTGCTTTACAGTTGGCTTTTTGGTCTTGCCAAATTCAATGTTAAGCAGAGCTTGGATGACTTCTTTATGAGTTCTTCCTCTTTTAGGAGCTTTCTTGACATATGGGTCTTCTTGCTGCTGTGATGCTTGAACTTGAGGATCTTGAGAGGATAGCATCATCATTTCTTCTTCTTGTATCTCTCTAAGTTCTTCATCAGTAGCACCAATGATTGCAGCAAGGTCTTCTAGAGTGGTGAAGTCCTGGTGCCTTTCCTTGGCTTTTAATATGTTCTCTACTGTGTCACCAAGTGCATCAGCCAGTTTCCTTATCTCTAGAAGATCATCTTCTTCTCTTTGAAGTTCCTCCTCTTTTCTTTCTTCCTCTTCAATCTCCTCAACATACATGATCTTCTTTCCTTTTCTTTTTGAAGTACTGCTAGGAGTTGAAGGACTTTATTTCACAAGAGAGGAAGCTTGGACTGATGGAGCCCTTGAAAGGAACTCTGCTTTTTCATCTTGAGCAGAGTGGACAGAGGCAAGTCATCTTCATCATCATCATCTGAATCCTCTAATGGAACTTGAATTGGGGCACATGATTCACCTTGTCTTGACTTCTTTGCACTCTTCCTTCTAGCCTTTTGTTTGTAACATCCCAAAATAGGGCCTAGTTGTACTATATGTTTATGTACTTGTACCTTGAATTTAATCAATGTGTTTTGTTGCTAAATGTGTTATTTGTTAAGTATACTTGATAAAAAGGTGTTATGAGAGATAATTATAATAATAGATAAAAAGAGTAAGTTAGTAATTGGTTTTAAGTAATGGTTCTAAATAATATCCTCGTTAGGTGAAACGGATAAACGAGGGTTAAGTTGTAAGTTAAAAAGGGGAACAAAATACCGCGTTCTAAATAATTAAACCACAAGAGTCGGTTTGTGGGATTCTTATCCCCTGGTAACACCCTCAACACACACAAAACACACACACAAGACTTACGACACACAAACTTTGCTCTCTTGAAATTTCAAAGAAGAAAATCAAGGAGGAAACTTTGATTTCGAGTTTGGGCTACTGATTTCTTACTAGGAATCATCATCTTCAGCTTGTGTTAGCTTCAATTGGTAAGTGTTCTTGAAGTTCAAAATCTTGTTTTGGTTCTTGAAGGAGTTACACCAATTTAAGGGTGTAAATCATGTTTTGATGGTGAGTTTTGGTGTCTAGTATGTTTGTAAGTGTCTATGGGTGTCAAATGAAGTATACAAGTGATTAAAAATGGAGTTTTGGTCGAAAAAGGGGTAAAAATCGGAAGTTGCAGGTCTGAGCGACGAGCAGGGACGAAGGTCTCTGTAACGAGGGTCCTTGCGGCCGCAAGTGAAAGTGCTTGCGACCGTAAGGGTTGTTTGTGGTCCATGCGGCTGCAAGTGAAAATGCTTGCGACCGTAAGTTGTTTTGAGTTGCCGCGCCGCGGTAATAGCATGTGCCCGCGCCGCGGGAATGCTTGCGGCCGTAAGTTTGGTCCTTGCGACCGTAAGCAAGTGTTTCGCCTTAATAACTTGTGTAACTTGTGTTTGGACCTACGTGCGCTATGTGTAAGTGTTAACCAAGCGTGAACCTGATGTGATAGGTGATACGGAAGACTCCGTGTGACTTTGGGATTCCTAAATTAATATCTGCCTCTTGTGATTCCGAGGTGAGTACCGGTTAACCTTAGGTTTCGTGATAAACATGTTATAATTATGTTTAAGGTAAGTTAAGGTTTATATGTGGTTAAATTGCTATTGTATGAATTGCTATGCGATGATATTAGGCTTGAGTAGGCCAATCATGTTATAACTTGTTATATGATGATACTATGGCTTTCTGTAGGCCAATATGTTATGCTATGGATTTTTGTAGGCCAACCTCGATATGATATGGCTTTTTGTAGGCCAACCTCGATATGATATGGCTTTTTGTAGGCCAACTATGTTATGATGAGGCCAGAGTAGGCCAATACGTGTTAGTGCCGGTACTTTGTTGCTGTCTGGGGTACGGTGATTCGCGGCCGCGAATCTGGGTTCTTGCAAAACCTCCGTACTTCAACTAGGGGCTCTCATTGGATTTCCCCGCTCGTTAAAGGGGCTCTCAGTTTTACTGATCTCCCCGCTCGTTAGGGGCTCTCGCGGATTTCCCCGCTCGTTAGGGGCTCTCACTGACTTCCCCGCTTGTTAATGCAAGGGTGGGTTGCTACCCGCTCCCCCACCGGCGCGATATGTTTGATGTATTCGGTTTCCCCCAGTTTGGATCATTGAGCCGGACTTACAACCCTGCAAAGCGTGACTCCTCCTGGGCACCGGAACATCGCTAGCTGTTTGGATAGACTTGTTTGTTATTCTGTGATATCTTCTGCATGCTATAACATCTTTGTTACGATGCTTATGTTTAATCGTTGCTCACTAGCTATTTATAGCTAACCCCTCCATGTACTCCTTTCAAATTGCAGGTAAATAGTTGTTGGTGAGAAGGGGTGCCATGATATGGTATTTCGTTGGTAATGTTTGGGAACACGTTGGTTTATGCTATTGCTTACTCTGATTTTAATTTGTAAGGGTCGGCCGATATTCGGTAACACCGTCGGGTTCTTTTGTTAAAATTTATACTACAGTTCATATAATTAGTTAGTTAAATACTTCCGCTGTGTTTGTTAAAAGATATCTTTTGAGAAACAGTTAGTGTCTTAATTATGTTTTATTAATTAAGCTCCTGAAAACCCGGCGCGTTACATTGTTTAAGCCTTCTTTTAGACCTCTGCTCATCTTGAGCAGGATGCTCCCCCTCAGCAGTTGATTGTTTTTGAATTTCTGCTTCTGTTGCTGCCTTATCAGCTTCTATCGCTGCCTTATCAGCTTCTATCTCAGCAGTATATGCATCAAAGGCTGCTTGAATGGTAGCTGGAGATGGTTCTCTTGAAGAGTCTAACTTCTCCCCCTTTTTGTCATCATCAAAGGTAGGGAAGTGGACAGAAGGCTTAGCAGGAACATCAGGATTAAAGGTTGAGAAAGGAAATGGGGAGGGAGTAGAAGAAAAGGGTGGAATGGTTGAGGTTGAAGGTGAGGCAGTAGGAATAGGAGGTTGAGTAAAGGGTGGAGGAGAGGCTCTTTGGTGTGAGGGCATGGGTGAAAAGGATGGTAGAAAAGTAGAGGTGAGAGGTCTAAGCCTATTGATAGCATCAGTCACATTTGTAAACTCTTTAAGAGTATCCATGTGCTTCTGTCTTGAGTAGTGGCTTAGCTTGGTTACCTCATCACCTATATTTCTGAGAAGGGAAGGGACTCTGAGTATAGGGTCAGGGATGGTAACAGAGATGTTGGGAGGGGTAGGTTTGAGTTTGTGAAGGTTGTTTATAAGATTGGATATAGTTTGGTTTAGAGAAGAAATGGTTTGAGGAGAGAAAATGGGAGAAAGGGTAGGAGTAGTAGTAGAGGTTTGGGTTAGCAGTTGATCCAATTTGGTAAGAATTGGAGTGAGATCAACAGGGGCAGGGGTGGGTAGGGGTTGGAATTGGGTAACTTTAAGTGACTCAACTTCTTTGGTTAGAAGAGAAAGTTAAGTTTCTGTTTTGGTTTGAAAGGAGGTGAAACAGGCTTGAAGACTATCTATCTTTAGAGAGGTAGACAGTAGGTTTTGAAGTATTTGAGGTGAGGGTTCAGTTGAGGTAGAGAGAATAGGTTGAACAAGGATTAATTGAGTTGGGATGCCAATATCAGGATTGGTGTGGGGTCCCTCACTTAGAATTTGGTGTAGAAGCCTAAGATCACTGGGAACAGAGAGGGTGCCCTGTACTAATGATTGGTTTATACCACTAGTATTGACAGGCAGTGCAGTAGTGTGTGTAAGAAGTGAATCAATGGTAGGGACAAGAATGTGAGTTTGAGTTGGGGCTAAACTCAATTGGGTTCCCCTGAGTACATCAACAAGCTGTTGTGAGCTTGTTGAGGGCATAGGCAGACTCAATAGAGGGTAAGACACAGTGTGACCTTGGGTAGAGGTCTGTCTTTCAATGGCATCACCCTGTTTGGAGGGTGGTCCAGATTGCAGGAGTCCCATTTGTACAGATGCATCTTGTTGGGAAGATGTACCTACTGGTTGAGGGTTAAAATCAACATCCATAAGCTCCCCCTCAACATAAGAGGTAGCTATAGGTGTTGAGGTCAGAGATGCAAGTATCACATCCTCTGAGATGAGTGCAGAGTGCACTATCTCCATTGACCTTGATTCTATGTGGGTGACAGAGGGAGTAGAACTAGTGACTATTGGAAGTGCACTAGAGCTTGGCAGTTATGGGGGTGTTACAACAGGAATTACGGATGGGCTCTCACTGGTTGGGTGTACCAAGTGAGTATCCTTGGGGATTGAAGAGACCATACCTATGATGTGCTTGGTTCTGCTGATTTCAATAAGTTGAACCAGCTTGTCAGAAATGATATCCTCCTCAGCAGCATCATCATCAGCAATTGCATCCTCACCACCTTGTTCATTGTGAACAGATGCACTGGAGCCTTGAGAGTGTGGTGGAAAAGGATAAACAATGTGGCCTCCAAGAGTTCTACTGGGAGAGTCATCATCAGACTCATCTTCACTATCAGAAGTACTGATGTGCCCAGATCTCCTTGTAGTATTTAAACTTAAGGGAAACTAAGTCAAGGGCATCATAATGGGAGTGGATGTGGTGGATGTGGCATTATCAACACCATAGTCAAAAAACATTCCACCAGCATCACCATCATCACCAGCATCCTCTTGGGTTCCTTGATCCTTTGGACTGGAAGACTTAGCAACATAATGCTCAGAGTCTTCATCTTGAGTTCTTTGTAGATCATCAACATGATCAAACAAAGGAAGACCCTCAGATTGCTCAGAATGCTCTGTAATGATATCAGGAGACTCAACAGAGTGATGTGAGTCCTCAGCAATTTCAACAACAACATTTTCAGCATGTTCCTCTTCCTCATTCCCACTTGCTTCATCAGCAGCATCATCAACCAGTTCTTGCATTTGCTCAGTTATAGCAAGACTTTGAAATTCCGTTATCAAATGGAAAATCTTTTGACCCATTTGAGGGATGGTCATTGTTTGCAAGTGTACAGCCAACCCATCATAGTGTTCCCATTGAATATTTCTAAGAGCAATCAAACTGAGATACCTTATATAGGGAACATGGGTTCTAGTTGATTTCTTTGCAGTACCTAGTGTGATCTTCTCCACCATCTTTGTGAATATGACTTGGGTAAAGTCAATATTCCTCCCAGTGACCAATGCATGAAGAACCATCAATTCAGACTGGTTCATTTGATCATGACTTCCTGATTGTGTCCAAAACATCTTATGACCACACTTGCTAGATATTTCCAGAGATGGCCTAGAACTGACAGTTTGTACTGGCCATGGGAAACTAGTTCATTGTAGCCAATCAAGGGTAAGACCTGCAGAGTTTAGTCAAGTGATGCAAATGGTTGAAATGGGGCTAAGTTGGGTATAGATATTTCTTGGCGAAGGGAATCAACTGTAATGGGTATGTTTATGGTGTTGTTAAGGCAGGAACAGGTTATGGTTTGCTCGGCTGGGTGGTATGTAGCAGTATACCACATCTCCCCAATAATGTTAGGGAAATTGAACAGAGGATGAGCAGAAAGACAGTTGAATAAAGGATGAGCAGTTATAAAAGCTACCATGGGTTCATAGCCCTGGTTTACCATGCTTGAAGGAATGTCAATGTTGATGAGGAAGTTGTTTGGACGAATGGTGATCAGAGAATTGCGAGTAACATTCTCACTGGGAATGGCATTTGGAGTTAAAACTGGGTTGAAAGTCACCATTGTTGCAGGATGGAGATACAGATAGCAGTGAAGGATTAGGTTTTTGAGAGAAAGACGAAGATGAGTTTTTGAGAATTTTGAAAGCTTAGAAAATTGGAAACCGCTCAAACATCATTTATATCTTCTTTGGAAACCTAAACTGTCACAGAAATATCTTTTTCAAAAAGTAATTGTCACGTCTGCAAAAACGAGTTAACGGAAAGGCAATAAATACACAGACAACTAACGGACAATTAAATAGAATTAAATAGAACCTAGTACCGAATTAAATACAGATGAGAAATTAATAAAATAAGTGTGGGGACACAGAATTTTGACTCTGAGAGACATCGGCTGATGAGAGAAAAAGTATCAGCTGATCCATTTTGAGAGAAAACAAGTGTCAGCTAATGAATGTACTTAGCTGAGCTGCTAGTTCTTAGTTGATGGTGTATTAGCTGAGGTATTTCATCAGCTGATAGTTATCAGCTGGCATAATTTCATTAGCTGATTCACTATTAGTAAGACATAAAGAAGCTTAAATAAGTACTTCAGTTAGAATTCACACACGAACAAAATTATTTTCACACACAAAGCTAACTACCTAGGAAAAGAATATTTTACAAGTTTAACATGCCAAGTTTGGATATTAGGAAGTTGAACCGAGACTCATCCAAAGGTTTTGTAAAAAGATCAGCTAGTTGAAAATTAGTGTTGATGTAGTACATTTAAACTTTCTTTTTCTGCATATTATATCTTGAAAAGTGGTGTCTGGTTTCAATTTACTTTGCTTTAGAGTGCAAAACAGGATTGTTAGATATAGATATGGCACTAGTGTTGTCACACACGATTGGGGAGTTTTCAAGCTGTATGTTATAGTCAAGTAGTTGGTTTTGTAGCCTCAACAACTGAGCACAACAGCTACCAGCATCAATGTATTTTGCCTCAGCTGTAGAGGTTGAAACAGAGTTTTGTTTCTTGCTTGACCAGCTGACTAACCTTCCACCTAACAATTGACAACCACCAGATGTACTCTTTCTGTCCAAAGTGCAACCTACAAAATCAGAATCAGTGTATCCAACTAACTCAAAATCTGAGTCCTTGGGGTACCAAAGACCTAGATTAGAAGTTCCTTTGAGATACCTGAAAATTCTTTTTACAGCAGCTAAGTGAGATTATTTGGGATCTGCTTGATATTTTGCATAGAGACATGTTGAAAACATTATATCGGGTCTGCTTGTAGTGAGGTATAAGAGTGACCCTATCATGCCTCTATAACCAGTAATGTTCACTGATTTACCATCAGTATCATTTCCAAGCTTTAAGGCAATGGACATGGGTGTTTTCATTGAAGAACAATTTTCAAACTCAAATTTCTTAAGTAAGTCATTTACATACTTTGTTTGATGAATGAAAATTCCATCAACCTATTGTTTAATTTGAAGTCCAAGAAAATAGTTTATTTCACCCATCATGCTCATCTGATAATTATCAGACATGAGTTTAGAAAACTTTTTACAAAGATCCAAATTTGTAAACCCAAATATCATGTCATCTACATATATCTGCAATAGGATTACATCACCTTTGAATTTTCTTATAAACAAAGTGCTATCTATGTTTCCTCTAGTAAAGCCTTTAGTTGTTAGAAAAGAAGAGAGGGTATCATACCAGGCTCTTGGAGCTTGCTTCAGACCATACAAAGCTTTATTTAAGAAGTATACATGGTTTGACTTGCTTGCATCCTCAAAACCAGGAGGTTGTTTGACATACACCTCTTCCTTCAATTCTCCATTGAGGAAAGCACTCTTAACATCCATTTGAAATACCTTGAAGTCTTTGAAGGCAGCATAGGCTAGGAACAGTCTTATTGCCTCCAGTCTTGCAACAGGGGCAAAGGTCTCATCAAAATCAATACATTCTTCTTAACAGTATCCCTGAGCAACTAGCTTTGCTTTATTTATGATGATTAGCCCTTGTTCATCCATCTTGTTTCTGAACACCCACTTAGTACCAATGATGGATTTATCCTTTGGTCTTGGCACCAAAGTCCATACATTATTCCTAAAGAATTCTGCCAATTATTCTTGCATGGCATCAATCCAGTGAGGATCATTCAGAGCTTCATCTACCTTCTTTGGTTCAATCATAGAAACAAAACCTGTGTATAAATAGAAATTACAAGCTTTTGATCTTGTTAGTACATGTGCTTCTATATTACCTATGACCTGATCTTTTGGATGATCTCTGAGATCCTTGTAGGTATTTTGGATTATAGGAGAGTTTGGATTATTTTGGATTTGGTGAGTTGAAATTCTTTGGTTGGGATCAGCTTATGAAATTTCTGGCTGATCAGCTGACAAAATTTCAAGATTACAATCTGTGAAAACTTTTACTGATGAATGAATATTTGATATGGAATTAGAGTCCATTGATGTTGAGTCATGATTCACATCATTTAGTAAAAGTGTGGGTTGGTTTAAGATAGTTTGTGCATTGGTTTCATATTTATTTAGAACAGGTTCATCTAAGTCCTCTACATCAGTTGATGGGAGTGGATCAGCTAATACTGGAATGTTGTCTTCAGTATGCAGCAGATCATTAAATTCCTCACCTGTAGATGGATTAGTAGAACAGGAAGCAACAAAGTCATTTTCATTAAAACTTACATTGATTGATTCTTCTATGACCTTTGTTCTGATGTTGTAAACTCTGTAAGCTTTGGAGATCACAGAGTATCCAACAAACACACATTCATCAGCTTTACGTGCAAACTTCTGTAATTGATCTTTCTGGTTCAGAAAGAAACACTGACAACCAAAGATGTGCAGAAAGCTGATGTTTTGCTTCCTTCCCTTGAGCACTTCATATTGAGTCTTGTTGTGCCTTTTGATCACAAGGGATCTATTCTGTGTAAAACAAGCACAGCTGACAGCTTTAGCCCAGAAGTTGAATCCTAACCCACTCTCACACAACATGGTTCTTGCAGCTTCAATCAATGTTTTGTTTCTTCTTTCAGCTACACCATTCTATTGTGGAGTTCTTGGAGCAGAGAAGTTTTGAGATATCCCTTTCTCATCACAGAAACCTTCTACAGTTTGATTTCTAAACTCAGTTCCATGATCACTTCTAAGCATCCTTACCAGATTGCCATTTAGCACTTCCATCTTTCTGATAAAGCTTATTATCTCTTCAGCAACCTCACTCTTTGCTTTAAGGAAGATGACCCACATGTATCTTGAGAATTCATCAACCATAACCAGTACATACTTACTTCCACCAATACTTGCAGTGGCAACAAAACCAAATAGATCCATGTGCAACATGTAGAAAGGTTCAGTAATTGAGAAGGATTGCTTAGATGGAAAAGATGTCTTCCGCTGCTTTCCCTTTTCACACGCAGAGCAAGGTTTAGGCTTAACATACGTCAGTGAAGGCAGTCCTGACACTAGATCACCCTTGCTTAACTTGTTGATGTTTTTGAAGTTTAGATGGGAAAGCCTTTTATGCCATAACCAGTTTGTGTCTGTTATAGATTTTGAATACAAACAGGTTAACTTAGATGCATCACCAGAGGACATATCAAGAGTATAAACATCCTTGGTTCTCTTGGCACAAATTACTGTTTTTCCTTCTTTATCTAAAATGGAACCACCTGTCTTAGTAAAGAGGATCTTATGATCACCATCACATAGTTGACTTATGCTGATGAGATTGTACTTAAGCCCTTTAACATATGAAACCTTAGACAATGTTAAGTTCCCATTATAAAGTTCACCATAGCCTTTTGTTTGCCCACAGTTGTTATCACCAAAGGTCACTCTTGGACATTTTCTTTCTTGTAGTTACTAAGCAAAGCTTTGCAACCTGGCATGGTTCTTGAACATCCACTGTCAAGATACCATGTGCTAAGACCCTGCATAGATAAGATTAAAAGAAGGTTAGTGACACTTAGGGCATCCACAATTAAGTGAACCCCTGTGGATTGCACCTAGCCATCCACTTCATATTAGGTTGTTCATGAATGAGTGGAACAACAGTGTTATCAATATCAGACCGCTGTCTTGAGTTACCTTCAAGAGAACAATCACTTACCTTATGTTATTTGCTACCACACTTATAATATTTTTTATTTTTGGAGCATTTAACATGTTTTAGTGATTGCACATGAGATGTCTTAACAGTCTTTTGATGACTATGGGTCATCAGCTGACATATTTGACCATTCAGCTGTTGCAGCTGATTCTGTAAACTAAAAAGGTCTTTGTTTACAGTCACCTTTGGCTGACCCTTAGTTAAAAGGAGTTTTTGATCAACCTTGGGTGTGGCAGACGTAGACTTTATGTGAACATTAAGTCCTTTTCTCTTGGTTTTTCCTATTGAAAGAGTTTGAAGTGATACTTGATTAGCTGAGCAATTAGCAGAGGATCCATGATCAGCTGACAGGCTATCAGCTGAGCAGTTATCATCTACTTGCTGATCAGCTGATGTAAGATCATCAGCTAATGAAATGTCAGTCTGCTGAGTACTTATATTTAATGCATAAGCTTTCAAGGTTTGACAACATAATGTCTCTTTGGTATCGACCAATGATTCAATTCCTTTACTGGCTTCCTTTAACATTAAATTTTCAGTACTTTTACTTTCTGATATAACAATAAAATTTGAATCAACTTTTGAAGTGGTTATGTCTTTTAGCTGAGAGCATTTACTTTTGACAAATCTGTTAGTAATAATACTTTTTCCTTTTACAATCTTTTGAAAAGTAAGAGGTAAAATATTAGCCTTTTCTAAGATATTTATGCCTTTGTTAAAATTAACACAACTAGCAGCTTGGGAATAATTTCCACCAATAATAGCTTGAACTTGTTTTGGAATCTGCTCATTGACACAATGAGTGGTCTTTTCAGCAGAAACACACCAAGATCTAACTACTTTTTGTGGGTCATTAAACTTTATGGTTGCTTCATTGGTTTCTTTTACCAAGATCTGATTAAGCATATTTTGATTAGCTAAATCATCTTCCAATTTTGTCATCTGTTTCAGTTTCTCATCTTTAAGACTTAACTTCTCTTTTAGTGACTCTATTTCTATTTTTAGCTTCTTTTCTTTTTAAATATTTGACTGAAACTCAACACACAGATAATCAAACATAGTGTTCTTTTCATTATCTTCATAAGTAATAAATTTTCCAACCTGATACATTGAAGAAGGATCCCATTCAGGAGAACTACAAGCTTTAGCAGCTTTCTTCATGTCCTCATCAAAGGAACTTGTACTCTCAGTGTTGGCCATCAAGCTGAGCAGTGAGGACCTCATCTTCATCACTTGAGAGATCTTTCTCATCCCAATCTTCTTCAGCCACCAACACCCTATTCTGAGCTTTCTTCTTCTTCTTGTCAAGAACAGCAGCAAGAAGCTTCTTATACTTAACTTCATAATCCACCTTATTGTCTGAGTTTGAGGGACCCTTGAAGCTTGAGCTTCCTTTGGACTTACATTCACTGGCATAGTTACCAGTCTTGCCACATGAGAAGCATCCTTCAGAAGCCTTTAACTTATACTTGGCATTTTCACCTTTGAAAGGTCTCTTCCCAAACTTCTTGACACCCTTTCCCTTAGGAAAGGTTTGAACCTTTTAACCAACATGGCAGCCTGCTCAACAGCAGCTTCAATGTTGTGATGTCCTCCAAATCTTCATCCCTAGGGCTGTAAACGAACCGAACGTTCATGAACCGTTCGTGAAATTGTTCGGCGGGAAGTTCGTTTATGTTCGTTCGTTTATTAAACGAACGAACATGAACAAAATTTTTCGTTCGTTTAGTTAAACGAACGAACATGAACAAGGCTCTCGTTCGTTCATTTACGTTCGTGAACTGTTCGATTATATGTTCGTGAACTGTTCGTTTACGTTCGTTTGTTTATGTTCGTATATTTATGTTCGTTCGTATATATTTATATAGTACATATATATTTATAATTTGTAATCTGTAATTATGTAATTTAAATTAGGTTTTATTTATAAAAATAAAAACCCAATAAGTAATAAAAACAAAGATTTGAATTAGAAACCCTAGCCTCATAATTGTTTTCTTCCGTCGCCTCTATCCCTCTCCCGTCGCCTCTCGTCGAGCCCTGTCGCACCCAGCCGCCGTCGCACCCAGCCGCCGTCGCACTTCCACATTCGGTTCGTCGCACCTTCAGCCACCGTTGACCGTCGCACCGTAGCACCTTCGAGCCGTCGTCGTCCACCATCGCGAAGAAAGAGAGCTTCCAGCCACCATCGCACGGTCGCACCTTCCAGCCACCATCGCATATCCGACCATCGCACCTTCCAGCTTCGAGCTTCAACCACCATCGCACATCAGTCCTTCTTTCAGTCGAGCTTCATCCGACCTCCAGCCCTCGGATCTTTCTCCATCAGGTTAGTTAGATTTCTTGTTGATTTTTGGGTTAAACGATTATCTATGGTTAGTTATTGTTGATTTTTTGTGATTAGTTAAGGATTTCTTGCTAGTTTCTTGCTGATTTTTTGGGTTAAACGATTATCTGCCCTCATGTTATGTTATTGTGGTTAGTTAAGGATTTTTTGCTGACTTCATGTTATTGTTATCTTTGATTTGTTGTTAGTTAAGTATATCAGTATATGTATAAATGCAGTAAGAAAACACAGGAAACAAATATATAATATTTCCTGTTTTGTGTACAGATGTCACATGTTTCCTGTAGTGGTACTCCTTTATTCAATGATGATCCGTTTTCACCATTCGAGTCATACGAATTTGATTCAACTGCCCACACTCCAGCAACCGAAATGGATAACAACCTTGAAGTTGTTGTCATTGAAGGTGATGAAATTTGATTCAACGTACACTTACTTGCCAAGTAAAGAAGATTGGAGTAAGGTGGAAGATGTTTGTTCATTATTGGCACTTTTTGAAGAGACTACCAAAATAATTCCAGGTATTACATGCATCTTTTTTTTCCTTTTATATGAAATGATGTTAATTAAATATAATTTTCATTATACAGGCTCCGAGTATCCAACCTCAAATTTATTTCTTTGTGAGTTGTATGGAATAAAAGAAGCTTTAGATGATGTGGTATTGAATGGGAATGATTACATGAAAGCTATGGCACTCAAGATGCAATTGAAATTTGACAAGTATTGGGGTGATTCTAATTTGTTGCTTTCAATTGCTGCTATTTTAGACCCTAGATACAAGAAGAAGTTGATTGACTTTGCTTTTAAGTTTATTTATTCCGAAGAGGAGTCTCCTCAACAAATTCAAGTTATTGATGATACTTTGAAGGCTCTATTTCAAGAATATGTTAATGCTCATAAAGCAAGTGTTTCATCTAGTCTAGCTGCTGATGAGGTTGTAAGTACAACTAGTAAGAGTGATTCGTTCACAACTTCTAAATTTGGTAAGGGCATTAAAACAGGCACAACTAAATATAAACAACATATTAGAAGTGTTGATTTGTTCACAAGCGAGAAGTCGGAATTAGACACATATTTGGAGGAAGGAGTGTACATTGAAGAGTCGGGTGTACCTTTTGATGCTTTAGGGTGGTGGAAGGAGAAAACTTTAAAGTTTAGAATTTTGTCTAAAATGGCTACTGATATATTGTCCATTCCTATAACCACAGTTGCTTCTGAATCTGCATTTAGTGCCAGTGGGAGGGTTGTTGAACCGCATCGTTCATGTTTAGCAACTGAGATTGTGGATATGCTAATATGTGGAGCTGATTGGTATCGTCATTACTACGGCATGCATAAAAAGAAAACCAAGGTAATATTCCCTAATATTAGTTTTAATATATGTTATTGTACTAATACTCTAATAGTCGTTTTCGTTTATTATTATAGGAAAATCAAGATTATATATATATTGAACTTCCATAAACATTAAGCAAGTTAGCTTTGTGAGAGAGTTCATGAAGGTAATCTAATACTTATTACTTTAGTTTCTTGTTCTCTAGTTTCAGTTAAGTTGTTATTGCTATTATTATTTTTGATTTTTGATGTAATCTAGTTTTTGACTAATTTTAGGATGGAAGCTTAGATGGAAGCATGGATGGAAAAGGAAGCAAGTTGTTTCAAGTTCATTTGAAAAACTATGTTAAACGCATTTTAATTTAATATTTGGACATGTGTTTTGCTACTTGATTGTATTATTGTGTACTTGAATTCGTTCGTTTTATGTTCTGAATTTGTACTCGTTTTAGTCATTGGTTTGTGTTCGTTTGTGTTCGTTTATGTTCATTTATGTTCGTTTGTGTTCAGGTTCTGTTCGTTTGTGTTCAGGTTCGTTCATGTTCATTTATGTTCGTTTATGTTCGTGAACCGTTCGTTTAGTAATTAAATGAACGAACACGAACACCCTCATTTTTTATACGAACGAACACGAACAGGAATTTTCGTTCGGTTAAATGTTCGTGTTCGTGTTCGTGTTCGTGTTCGTGTAAAATTAAACGAACGAACATGAACATGCCTCCGTTCGTGTTCGTTCGGTTCGTTTACAGGCCTATTCATCCCTATCAGCCACTTGCTCTTCATCTTCAGAAGACTCCACTTCTTCCTCTTCATCACTGGACTCATCCACCACAGCAGCAAAACTCTTAGATCTTGTATCCTTAGACACAAGAGTAGTTGATGGAGCTTTTGCAGCCTCCTTCATATCTTTGGTAGAGAGTTTCCTTTGCTTCATTGATTGTTCATGGTTCATGAGGTTTCCATACAAGCCAACCAGTGTAAGACCCTTGATTTTCTCACCATGTTTCAGCACAGTGATAAAATGATCCCAAGATTCTGGGAGAGAGTCTAGAAACTTGTTTACAAGCTCTTTGTTGCTCTTAGGAACATCTCCCCTTCTTAAGTCATTAATAAGGCAGTTGAACCTGGTGTAGGTCTGGGTAAGACTTTCACCTTTATGAGCAAAGAAGAACTCATATTCTCTAATCAGAAGGAGTTTCTTATTCTCCTGCACTTCTTCAGTGCCTTCATATGCAACAGTCAGAGTATCTATCATCTCTTTAGCAGATTTGCAGTTAAAAACTTGACGATAGACTTCATTAGGTAGTGTAGAGACTAAGGCTGTTTTGGCTTTGACATCAAGATTAACCAACCTTTTGTCTTTATCAGACCATAGATGCACAGCTCTGACAACATATCTATGTACTACAAGAGTAGTATCAGTGGCAGTAGCGACTTCAATAGCGGAGGAAGGAACATAGGGGCCTTCAGTAACAGTTTTGAGCATCACATCATCAAGGTTGGACATGTAGAGAAGAACTCTACTCTTCCAGAGGGAAAAGTTTTCCCCATCAAACATTGGACACCTTGTGAGTGAGCCATTGTTTGAGAAACTATTAGAAGCAGCAACAGGAGTGACCATTTTGCAGTGTGGGGTAGAAGCAGTTGAAGAGTAAGCAAAACAGATCTTAGATATGAATTATCTAGCCTGCTCTGATACCAGTTGTTGGTCCCGAATGGATACTACAACAACAAATGTTTGTAGAAGGGGGGTTGAATACAAACTTTAGCTTTTTAAAATTTAAGAGACACACGGTTTACTTTTATATAATTCTTATTGATTTGAATCAAGAATTACATGAACTAGATGCGGAAAATCTGAGTTCAATAAAAGGTGGCAACTAAACTGTCAAACACATAGACAAAGCTAATCTTAAACAACTTATGTCAAAGATGTTCAACACATGAACAAGTTTGTTTACACTGAAAGATAAATGCTAACTCTTCTATTCTCTCAACTAATGAGATATCAGTGTTCAACAGATCTATTCGATACTTAGCATGTTTCCATGCATGAGTATATATAAGCAAGGTGGTGTCCGGTTGATGGAGTGAAGAAGGAGACAAAGGTACTTGGCTTAATAATATTATAATAGATAAAGTTAGTGGGTGAAAAGCAAATTCACTTTATACAGTAAGTGTGTAAAGTAAATATACTTTTCAGTAAAGTCAAATCCCACTATATATTATTATATTATTAAACTACTACCTTATTGTCTAAAGAGAGTAAACTTCTCTTTCCACGCTTGTACTTTAATCAACACCATGCTTCTTGAAGACTTGACTTAACCAAGCATAGAGTTGCCAGCCATACTTAGTTGTTGAAGCATATCTTCGAGATCTTCTCTTCTAAAGTATCTATCACCTTTTCCAGGGGATCAAGATCAATCCTTTTTTTCTCTTTGCATATCGAAAAAGTGCTTAGTACTTTTACAAAGATAGATCTAAAGGCATAATAGAACAACACATGTTCTGCCTTGGACTTAAGAAAATAATACAATGAAAAACTATTAACTGAGATACTGTATAATGACTCAGCTAACAGACACTGAACTGCAAACATATTTTTGCTCAGCTAAGAATGAATGTGAAAGACTCAGCTACTAGAATCTGCTCAGCTGATCATAATTGATCAGCTACTAATACATACTGGAGTGATACTACATAAGCTAATCAACCTTTATGATCAGTAGATCCCATGGGCTCAGCTGATCATTGAGAGTGATAAGATTACAAAGAAAAGATTATATAAGTAAAGAATAGATTATCTGATGGATGGGAGGCATCAGTTGATCATAGTGAATGACTCAGCTGATCCGTTGACTGCTCAAGTGATTTTGAAAGAACCCTCAGCTGATGGTTTTGATGCTTTGTAGATGCTCAGCTGATGCTTCTTGACTTGTCTTTTATTCTTAGTTGATCTTCCTGAAGCTGGTCCTTTGGCTGATACTCAGTGTTCAGCTGACACTTTTGTTTATCAGCTGACATTTCTTACTTGGGAATTTCTTTAAGTCTAACATAAAAAACAACACATGTTTTTCATTGATCCAAGTACAAAACTGAATATGTGGTTTTGTTAGCATCAAATCCTATTTTAAATAATAGACAAGTTTGATTATGGTTTGATATCTCTATCTCCCCAACATAGGATACCAGATTTGTTCTTGTGTGATTAATTTTTTTTATCTTGAATCTCGATTTGGGTTAATTAATCTTGTGTGTGATGAGATAACAACCTCGCAGAGTGTTCTTCATTCTTGATTTGGGTTAAGTGGAAGGCTGTTTTTCATATTTCCATCCATGTTCTTCATATGTTCATCCATCTTTTTATTTTCTTAAGAATATTAATGATATGGCATTTGATTAATGATGTGGCATGGAAAATTAAATGAAAATAAAAAAATGTGACTTGTTACCTCTTGAAGAGGTAACCTAGTACATAGATTGGTAGTTTTAGAAACTTGAATACATTAAATTATAGTTTTGAAAATTGAGTATATAAATTAGCAAAAAATGACAAGTTCAATACACTTTTTGCAACTAAACCCTTTTTGGAAATGTCTGCGAATGAACAAACATTTCATTAGAAGATTGTTTGTTAAAAATCAGTTGTAAAAGAATAAGATCTTATTTCTACTTACTATCACTTATTTTAATAAATGATAAAAAAATCACTTATTCTAATAAAAAAATCACTTATTCTAAACCCACCGGCACCGACGCCACCGTCCACCCCGCCGACCACCACCCGCCACCGCCGCCGACGCCACCGTCACCGCCGACGACCACCCACCGCTACCGGCGCCGCCCCCGTCGCCCCCCGTCTCCACCGCTGTCCCGTCACCGCCACTGTTACCGCCGCCGACACCGTTACCGTCACGGGCCGCCGCCGCTACCGTCACCACCGCCGCCACCATCATTGCCACCACCGTCACCGCATCCGCCCCCACCGTTACCGTCGCCGCCACCGATACCGCCGCCGCCCCCGCCCCCGTCTTCGCCACTGCCGCCGCGTCACCGCCAATGACCACCCACCGCCGCCGACCAACCACCGCCGCCGCTGCCGCCGCCACCGCCGACCACCCACAAACCGCAGTCTTTTAATGAATTTGTTATGTATAAGAATTTTTTTTATTTTTTTTTAATATAATGTTTTGGATATTTAATATTAATGTTTTAGATGTTGGATATTAATGTTTTGAAACTGGATATTTGATAATGTTACTTAAATTGTTGAATTTAGTTTAAAATTAGAAAAATATAGTAAATAAAACATTTCTTAAATTTTAAAAAACAAACAATCTTATCTTCGCAGACATAAGACATTCTAAACCACATCTTATCCTACAAACATGAAATAAGACATAAGACATCTTATGTCTTCAAAAACAAACAGCAAATTAGTTTTGCCCAACCCAATTATCCTTGATGCCAACTCTATATTTTTTTAACTTAGCATGCTCTGAATCATTAACAATATATTTTATTTCATAGAAAAAGCATACATAGAAAGGGTAGAAATGTAAAGCGATATAAGCTTTATAACACAGTGAGCTTCACGAGCCAAGTATTTTAATACTAAGCCTCAACTCCACGATCTACTAAGTAATTCGAGCTTAACCCGAGTTACTTAAGCTAGGCCGATTACAAGTATTTTCCAAATCAATTCCAAATAGCATACGAGTGCTCTCGACTTGGCTACAAACTTAGTTCCAACCTTCTACTATTGACACATCATTTCATCGCCTACCGGCTACCGGCATATCCTACAATTATCAGTTATGTTAATAATTCTATAACCATATTGATTATTTGATTCTTATAAAGGTTATTTGAGATTTTGAAAGTTGTAATCAAAAGATTACAAACATATTTAAACTTTCAATTTTTCATTTTTTATGAAGTCTCACGTCTCAGTTTAGTTTTTGGTGTGAAATCGAACCAATTTGGTGTGAATAACCCAAATAAGTGTCCGTTTTCATCGAATCAGTTTTGTTTTTTTGGATTTTTTGTCCACACATTTTACAAACACCACATACACCTTATTACAAAGATTTCTTTAGATAATACAAACAAATTAGAGAAATTAAATCTGAAAACCTCTTACCGTGATCGAACATTATGTTTTAGACTCCGAGACAAAACTCGAGCAAGCTATCTTGTACCACATAAATGACATTATGTTCCTACAAATAACTGTCAAGGATAATGAAATACTAAACTTAATAAATTACCATTTAATATATCAAGCTCTTAAAGATGTATCCATTAAGCACGTATCAGGTATTTTTATTATTTTTTACGTAATTTTTAGTTATTGAAATGCCACATGCAACTTGTAAGTCAAAGAAGAGGAGCTTCATACAAATAAACTCAAAGATAGATGAACTTCAGGAACATATAATTTGATATCAAAGAACAAGCATATCAACTACAAACCATAAATTACAATGAACCAAAGAAATTCAGAAACGCAAACAAAAACAGATCATTGCAGGATTGTGACAATGATGTTGTATTGATAAAATCAAGAACAAAAAACTGAATAGATGAAGGTATTGCTAAAAAAAACCTAAAGATGGAGCCATGAAGGTACTATCGAAACCATCGATTGCATCGCACATGGAGATCAAAACCCCTATGAAACCAAATAGGAAACCCTTGATGAAGATGAAGATCGAAACCCTAATCTGTGCGATTTTGGTAGTATCAAACCTAGATGAAATCCTTTAAAAAGATGAAGATGAAAAAGACCTTTACTAAAAATTGATGAACCCTAACTGAAAAACCCTAAATTGATGATGTAGATGAACTCAAATCATGAGGAACCACAATTTTTGTTTGAATTAGGAATCAACTATCAAGAGCCAAAACCGTCATCTCAAAATATCGCAGAAATGTAAATCTTGTTTGAATCCGAAACAGATACACTAAAAAGTGAGTTTTTATTTATTTATTAATCTTAGTTTCAAAAAAAATGTAAAGAAAAACTTATTAGCATCATGTCACCGCCATGTAATCTAAACCAGTGTCACATCATATTGTGACCAGCCGATACACTAAATGGTAACTTTCAAAACTTCAATACATTAAATGGTAAGTTTTAGAATTTGATACACAAAATAGTAAAACTCACAAGTTGAAAACATCTTCAAATAAAAAATTCGACTCAAGGTTTCCCAAAAGTTTCAGGGGGGGGGGGGGGGGGGGGGGGGGGGGGGGTTGTAATCTTAAAAACCCCATTTCTTCATACAAAATTAAATGATTTCGAATTAGTTGTATAAAAACTTTCTCTACCATCAAGTTCACCTTTAAAGTTTGTATGCACGTCGGAAATGCTTTTGCACTTAAAAAAGAATGTGACAATAATATCTCCCTAGATAAGGAGAGACGAGACTTCACAAAGACTAGTTTATATGCTAAAGTTTTCAATATGATAATTATAAGATAATAAGAAAATGAAAAGGTAATTTGCATGCCATGAACTATAGTTTAGTGTTTCATCATAAATAAACCTACCTCTCTTTGGAGTTTGTAACTCAAACACTCAATTAGGCTGCGAGAAGATGCTCACGTCTGCTCTCGATGAATTTTTGCCTGAATTCCTCAAATTTTCCATTTGTAATGGACTAATGGCTCCTCTAATTAGGCGAATGAACGACAAATAACGGTGTGTGTTATCTCTGCATGAACAAAAGAACTTTTAGATATGTTGGTAGACGTGACAAACTGACAATTTCAACCAATCTATATGGAACAAGTCGAATCAGGTTATATTTAATTGAGAATGGGTCAAACAGGAATACAGGATATATAACGAGGTTAAAACTAGATATGTATAAGACCAAGAACTAGAAGAATAGGTAAAACTACATCAAGGGTTAATTAACTTTGGTCAAATTCCAGTTTCAAGTAACCAACTTTTCGCCCAGAAATGCAATCAAAGCTACCACCCCGTGAGCATTTTGACCAGGTAAACGAGTCAAATTACATTAAAGTAAAAATTCAAACTTTGGTGGCTTTTTCTAGGGTAAAAAAAACATGTAACCTAAAATAAAAATTTAACCAGAGGGGATTACTTTGTAATCCGATCAGCCCTAAAAGAAAGTGTTCAGAGAGAATTGCCAAGAAAGTCCACAGGGAGTCTCAAATGATGCTCCATTCTTGTTACTACTAGAAGTCTAGAACTTTCTGGAAGAGATAATTAATATAGAATCCCTTGGCACAACAACAAATCCATAGCACTCCTCCAATTTTTGATATTTTCTTCGAATTAGGACCCTCAATGCTGCAAATACAGTAAATGTGATGATTTATACATGGTGTAATGAAACTCATTCTGATTATAGGGTGAATAAATTACTTTGAAATAATCAACTTAGGAGCAACTATAACAAAACATAAGTAGCTGTAACAAAAATGTTCTGAATATATTTATAATAATTGGCCAAAACAATCAAACAGACTGGTTCTCAACTAGAAATTTTCAAAGAGCAATAGCACATCCAAACACTATTAAATCCCAATGCCAAACAACCCCAAAATACTTTATCATTTCAGTTAGTATTTATCTATTCAACTTCAAATTCGGTGATACTGACTCGTGGAACACAATAATTACCGGATAACATGGCTGCGCAAATATAAATGTCACATGCTGTCAAAATCCATATCAATGATACTTGTGAAAGGCATTACGATTGCAAAGTATCGATCACATGTTATTAGAATGACTGAATATTATATCTAGAATCCGATTGTCTTACATTTTAAATCAAACTTACATAAAAACAAGGATTACTTACAAGTGCATGGGGCTAAACTGAAGGAGGCGAGAATCCCGATATGGAAAGGGGAAAGGTGATCCGGGGAAATGAAAGCCGGCAGGCCTTTGCGAGCTGTGAGAAGAAGAGCCGGTATTTCTATCTCTATGTCTTTTGCCGGCGGTACTCCTTGCTCATAGTTGTTGCTGCTGCTGCTCAATTGAAGCACGCCGACCCTTGCGCGCCATCTCTTGCTCCATGCCTTCTCTACAAATTTCATCTTCCGACTGTTTCGATCGCTCTGCCGCTGTTCCGACTGCGGCACCCGTTTGTAGCCTGTCGCCGCCGCCTGTAATTTTTAGGAATTTTGGCGGACGCTTTGGGGTTTCGAAATTAGAAGAAAGGCATGTATAACAGATTAACAACTATCATTTTTATTTAATTAATTAATTTATTTATTTATTTTTGAAGGCTTAGTGGTTAGTGTTAGTAACGAGTTAACTCCGAACCCTAGGGACAGCAAGATCGAATCCTCACACCTCCACCAGAGCCACACTCCTTGAGGGAATAAACCCTTCACCAATTCAGGGAAACCGCCAGACACAAGGTCTTGGGTTGTAAATCCCCAGTACCACCAGACCAAAGCCTTGGTAACTATCATTTTTATTAACTTTACTAAATTAAGGGGTGTTTGATATAGTTGTTGTAGGAGCTATGTGTGACTTACACTAAGTCAAAGGGGTGTTTGTGTAAATTTCATAGTTGGTTAGAGGTTGATTTAAAGGTTGTTAGAAGCTTTGACAGCTGTAGGTAGGATGACAGCTGGAGGTTAATAGCTGAAGGTTTGACTGACAGTTGGAGGTCGGACGTCGGACGTCAGACGTCAGAGGTCTGGATCAGCTGCTATATAAGCACCTTCACTTCTCTAGTTTCAAACACCTTGTTTCAGAGATCATATTAGAGTTTCAGTTCTTATTTCCTTTGTAATAGTTCGGTTCTTGTATTCTTCATATCTTCATAATAAAGAGAGTTATTGTTCTTCGATTCAATAGATTTGTTCTTAATTTTCATCTTTGATACTACAAATTGGTATCAGAGCTCCAAGGCTCAAACGATTCTGGGAGAAAGGAAGGTCTGTGGGTTTTATCAAAGAAGAAGGAAGATCACGGTGGTTGTTTCTGATCAGAGTTGCAGAATCAAGGCGGAGGAAGGAGGATCTCAGGAAGAAGATCATCAGGAAGAAGGTTCTTGAAAGTTTCTTGAAGGTTCTTGAAAGTTTCTTGAAGGTTCTTGAAAGTTTCTTGGTAGGTTCTTGATAATTTCTCAAGAACAAGAAGATTCACGGTTGTGAAGGTATGGCTCCTCCCATGTTTCAGATCGAGAAATTCACCGGTAAGAACAATTTTAGTCTATGGCGTCTTAGGATAAAGGCCTTATTGAAGAGGGAAGGAATATGGCAACCTCTGTCAGAAGAAAAACCCATTGATGAGAAGGAAGCTGCAGAGCTTAAACAACAAGATGAGAAGGCACACTCTACGATTTTGTTGTCGTTATCAGATGAGGTTTTGTATGAGGTTTCAGATGAAGATACATCAGCAAGTCTATGGAAGAAACTTGAATCGCTTTACATGACGAAATCCCTTACGAACAAGTTGCTACTAAAGCAACGTTTATTCTCTTTGAAGATGAAGGAAGGCTCAGTGCTGAAGGATCATCTTGATGAGTTAAACTCAATTCTGATGGAGCTCAAGAATGTTGATGTAAAGATTGATGACGAGGACGCGGCGTTAATCCTCTTGGTCTCTTTACCACCATCGTTTGAGAGTTTCGTTAACTCATTTGTCATTGGAAGAGATACGATTACGTTGGAGGAAGTGAGGTCAAGTTTGCACTCACGAGAGTTGAGACACAAAGCTTCAGGTAATGTTTCTGATACAGCTGAAGGAGCTGTAGGTCTGATTGTGTCAAGAACAGATGGACGAGGTGTTGATTGGTCAGACAAAGGAGAAGGTAGACAGAGAAAGGGAAGATCTCGGTTAAGAGGAAGGAAACCCAATCCGATGGATGTGTGTCACAGGTGTGGTGATACGGGGCATTGGAAGAACGAGTGTCCCAAGAGCAGGTCGAATGCAAACGTCATAATGGATGATGCAAGCTCTGGATCGGAATTGGTTCTCATGGTGTCAAGTTGTGTTGGAAGGTCAGATATATGGATTATGGGCTCAGGTTGTTCCTTTCATATGTGTCCAAACAAAGGTTGGTTCTCCTCATATCAAGAAGTGGATCATGGCAGTGTCTTGATGGGTAACGATGCTCCTTGTCGGGTGGTTGGTGTTGGATCAATCAAGATCAGGATGTATGATGGTATGGTTAGAACACTGTCGAACGTCAGGCATGTTCCAGAATTAAGGAGGAACTTAGTTTCGATGAGTACGTTGGATGAGGAAGGATTCAAGTATTCTTGTATAGGTGGAGTACTGAAGGTTTCAAATGGTACCTTAGTGGTGATGAAAGGTGTAAGGGAGTCTAATCTATATGTGCTGAAGGGGGAGACTGTAGTGGGGCAAGGTGCAGCTGCTGTCTCACAAACACAGGAAGAAGCTTCAGAGTTAGCGAAGCTGGAAGAAGCTTCATAGATGAAGAAGCTATGGCACATGAGATTTGGTCATGTTGATGACAAAGGTATGGTGCTTCTCAGTAAATGTGTTCTGGTAGGAGGTCACGAGGTGGAGAAGCAGAGCTTCTATGAACATGGTGTTTATAGGGGTAAGGGTTATCGATTGTGGTCACCACCTGAAAGGAAGACAAGTGTGAGTAGGGAGGTAGCTTCTGACGAGAAGTTAGTGGTCTCACAAGGGGGTCTTCAGGGTGTATCTAAGAAGGTGGAGGATAGTGGTCTTGACATGGAGATAGAGTCGACTCAGGAAGATCAGGAGGATCCAGACCTTGATGGTTATGTTCAAAGTAAGTTTGGCAAGATGGTTGCAAACTGGGGTTATGGACGTAGTGGAGGTAGGTCTGTGGAAGGTCAAGAGGAACCTCAGAAGGTTGATACACAAAAGGATGTAGACGTTGGTTTACAAGGTGAAGGTGGAGCTGACCAAGGAGCTGATGAGGGTGTTCCATTGGCTAGGGATCGATATTGGATGCAGGTTGAACCTCCGGTCAGATATGGTTTCGAGGTTTTGGTTGTGTATGCTTTGCAAGGGGCAAAGGAGGTTGATAATTTCCATGAACCAGGGGCTTATGGTGAAGCAGGTGTTTCAAAGGAAGCAGGTTCGTGGATGGGGGCAATGATGGAGGAGATTGAGGCTCTTCATAACAATGAAACTTGGGTTCTTGTTAAGTTTCCTAGAGGTAGGAAAGTTGTGGCATGTAAGTGGTTCTTGAAAAAGAAGGTCAGTTTGGAAGGGTCCGGAGCTGAATGTTACGATGCACGATTTGTGGCTAAAGGGGATAGCCAGAAGGAAGGTGTGAAGACGGCGTTTTTTCATGGTGGTCTAGAGGACCTGGTGTGTTTGCTCTGGAGGTCGTTCTATGGGTTGAAGCAGACTCCAAGGCAATGGTACAAACGTGTTGATACTTGTGTGATCAAGCATGGGTTTGTAAGGAGGTCCTATGACTATTGTATGTACCTTCGGATGTTGAAAGTTGGAAGCTTGGTGTACGTCATGGGGTGTACAAGGCTGGACCTAGCTTCTGTAGTGTCCAGGTTCGTGATCAATCTGAAGGAGGTTCGTTCGGAAGCAATGTTACAACCTTTGGCTTTGAAATAAGCTAAGTACATAGCTTTGCCAGAAGTTATGAAAGAAGCTAGCTATCTGGTTGAAAGAACTAGTGGGTGTGACTTAGCTTAAGTCAAGGTGGAGATTGTAGGAGCTATGTGTGACTTACACTAAGTCAAAGGGGTGTTTGTGTAAATTTCATAGTTGGTTAGAGGTTGGTTTAAAGGTTGTTAGAAGCTTTGACAGATGTAGGTAGGATGACAGCTGGAGGTTAATAGCTGAAGGTTGGACTGACAGCTGGAGGTCGGACGTCAGACGTCAGAGGTCTGGATCAGCTGCTATATAAGGACCTTCACTTCTCTAGTTTCAAACACCTTGTTTCAGAGATCATATTAGAGTTTCAGTTCTTATTTCCTTTGTAATAGTTCGGTTCTTGTATTCTTCATATCTTCATAATAAAGAGAGTTATTGTTCTTCGATTCAATAGATTTGTTCTTAATTTTCATCTTTGATACTACAGTTATGAATTATAAGTTATTAAGCTTTTTCTAAATTAGTATGTGACATTTTATTATTGTAAACTTGGTAAAAAGATACATGTTTACATTCAAAGAAGAGGTGTTAGAGAAAAGAAAAAAAAGATATGTTTATATATATAAGTCCGTATGGTGAAAAAAGTTGTTTCCACTTGGTTTATTAAAATTGACTTATTTTCACTAAAGATAATCTTGTAAATTTAAGCTAATAAGATAATTCATAAACTAAGTTAATATGCTAAAAAGTGACACATGTTTAAAATTTTGTTGATAAAGATAAATATCGATATTGGAACATGTTTAAAAAGCACTCAGCTAAGTTGCAAGAAGATGCTCATGTCTGCTCTTGATGAATTTCTGTCTGAATTTCTCATATTGTTCATCTGTAATGGCTCGTTTAATTAGGTGAAAGAACGACAAATAATGGTGTGTGTTACGTCTGCATAAACAAAAGAAATTTTAGATTATATTGGTAGAGGTGACAAACTAGCAAATTCAACCAATCTATATGGAACATGTCAAATCAGGTTGTATTTATTGATAATAGGTCAAGCAGGTTAAATAACGAGCTTAAACACGTAAAAAGTTGCTAAAACATTCATTCAAATACGTCAATTATATACAAAATTTAACCAAAAAGTGTATAGAGGCTGGCTCAACCTAACCCAACCTTTTTGGCTAGAAAATAACCGTTTGACCTGACCTGTTACTCAACCTTTTTTTTCAATTAATATTGATAGAAGCACTAAAATATTGCAAGAATTTGCTTTCCTTACATTTCAAACAGAATTTGAGCCAGCATTTCATGAACATTGAGGAGATGATTGATGTAAGGTTTTGTATGGTTCTGGCATGTGTAGCAGCTGCAGCATTCAACAACTCTTGTTGCATCTTTCCTTCATAAGCATATAGATATGATGAGCTAAACACAAACAATGTAACAATGTTGTTAGCAAGGATAGAAAAACATGCTTCATACAATTTCGGCAGAGGTGGTGATTTCAACAAATTTCTTCTTAACAACATATATTGACACCCTAGTCCCTTTTGGGACTTGAAACCACCTTCAATACCGCAGATAAAAATCACTTGGTAAAATAAGCTGGATTTTATTCATGACATAATCAGAAGATTACAGCAGATAACCTAGCACTTGCGAAGCTAGCAGTCTCCCAAAAACCATCCACAGAGATTAACATAACGAATACCTACTCCTATATTGTCCATGCTATAGTATAAAGCATTTGATTCAATGTCTAATCCCTTAATTTTCAGTAATTTGAAATTACTACATTGCCCTCATACATAAAATATAGAGTAAACTATACAAGCATACATTTGGTCCTTGTGGTTTCCCTGAACATTATTAATTACGCTCATGGTCCCTCATTCATTTAAAATAATAGAGGTCCGTTATGTTTCTCCTACACCTATATCCCTTTGTCCTAATTCTAATTCTCTAAGTGTTGTTGTACAGGCATCGATTTAGTTTAAAACCGGTACCCGTTCGGTACCGGCATCGATTTAGTTCGGAAACTCCAAGTCAATACGCTCACCCGTACAAGAACCGGACCAAACCCTAAAGTATCGAAATAAAAATTGTCAATTTCTTCGGGAATTTAGGTCAATACGGTAACCTGTTCAATGCAATCTTCCTTCTCTCAACTTAGTTGTCATAGTTGCATAATTGCTCCTAAAACATTTTATTCAAGATCAAAATTATTATCGTAACAACATTTTTTTCTGTTTTAGTAATCACAACCATCACATTGATTATTAATAGATGTATGGACAGAAAAGTGTTTGTGCGCCAGCTCACCCCACCCCGTTTGGTCGTTTCAACCGATTTTGACCCGTTACCACCTCCACTTTCATCTAATGAACATTTTAAGGGACATGAAACATAAACTACAGATGCTAAATTGGTAACCATATGCTTGACTGACCGAAGTAAACTCGGTGCAAAATGCAAGGAAAATGGTAACCTGTTGAAATTTGGTGTAAAAGTATGAGTGAATCGAGATTGGGTTGACCAAAAACAGCTTTGAGCTAAAAAAAATCAGATGTAGCTTGTTAGACTAGTAAGAGATAAACACATAAACCCATTTGTAAGTAATGGGTCAAAATTGCCACGTAAGAGCAAATACACATCATTCAAGTCTCTTTAATTGAGATCCAAATGAGCGAACCATTTTAACTCAATCCCACAAACGATACATAGAATTTCATATGTATGTGTTTCAGCGTTTGTGAGAGGGTGTATATTCAGCCACAAGCCCACCATTACCTATAAACCGTTGCTTTAAGATTTATCTTTACGTAGTCATGAGTCATAGCACTCAGCCGAGGGTCGGACACATGTTTACATGTGTGAACCTAGGGTTTTGGTGGGGTGGGAGGACTCTTATATCCTTCTTCTCCACCAAATTTTATCAATATTACAATTAATTTCGAGATTTCAGAAATTTGTTTCTTGTCCTGCACCAAAAGGTTGTAAGAACACAACATACCAAATACGTTTCTTTTTGCTACCTCTCGAGCACAAAGTTGGCATTCTTCAACACTACATCCTCCAACAATGATCCAAAAAGAGCTCCATCTCTCTACATTACAGAAACTATTACAAAAATATTCCAAACAATCAAGAGGTTAATGAATTAATATATTTTTCATAGACCACCAACCATTGATCCTGTCATAGAGGTAAAAACAATGCTTGATTTGGTACGTATTTAATAAACATAAACATGTGTAATAAATGGTCAAATGCATATAGTACCCCTTAGTAAGAACAGATAAAGAAAACTTGCGAACCACAATCTAAATTATTAACTTTGGGTGATGATGACTACCGGATAAGGAAATGTTACGTTTTTAGACAAACCAACATAAAAATTGATGATGTAGCTGAAGCAAGTACTTCATTAGCTAAAGTAACCCACATGTCGGGCTTCATTGAAGAAATCATTTTCGTATACTCCAAAGGTTTCACCTGTGTCAATAACACATATTATAAGCATAATAACAAAAGATATGTATAAGACGAGGAACTAGAAGAAAAGGTAAAACTACAACAAAGGGTAATCAACTTTGGTCAAATTCCAGTTTCAAGTAACCAACTTTCTTTTCCACAGAAATGCAATCAAAGTTACCACCACGTGAGCAGACAAACGAGACAAACGAGTCAAATTACCTTAAAGTAAAAAATTCAAACTTTGGTGGCTTTTTCCTAGGGTAAAAAAGCCGGTTACCTAAAATAAAAATTTGACCAGAGGGGATTATACCTTGTAATATACTATAATATTACACCCACGTTTATGGTTATCTCCGACCACTTTCTTCTGTAATATTCTGTTTATTGATGAATACCATAGTGTAGAATTTTGCTTTGCTATTCATTTGGAATGGTCTTAAGTCGTCTCTTTAGGTGAACTTATTGTTGTTTTAATCTTCTACAAGATCATGTTTTTTATGATGTGTTGTTTCCCTGATTCATGTCTATTTCTATGTGAAATCTATATAGTTAAGTTCAATCTTTCTTTTTCTTTATTACATTCGATCAGGTTGCTAATTAAAGCTCATGCCTTTGATGTGATAATTTATATAATTAACTTTATGCACGAGGTGTTTGATACAATGTCACACAAAGGCAAGAATGGTGTTAATCAAGTCACGAGTCATGATAAGTGCATCAATTTCCCAAAAATTTTAACAGAACACGAATCCATAGTTTAGATTCCAATGTGTAGTTTGAGTTATAAAATTGACTACATGGTTGAGATAATCACAATGTTTCTAAAGTTAGAGCTCATTTGGTTTATTATTTGACTGCATGGGTGATATAATCGCAATTGTCCTAAACAAATTATCTACCTCCTTCACTCTCTCTATCTTCAAATCCATGGCATAAATTCTCAAAATTTTCAGACATATGCTTCAACGCTCTTATGAAATCGATCTAACCGGCACTCACTTATCTCCCTACCATTAGCACTCTGCTATCATTTTTCCACCAATCGAAACCACCTCTACCACCACCATATCACAGCCCACCACTGTCGCCCTATAATGATCACTGGACGAAGACTTCCTTTTCTCTACTGAACATGAAGAACAAGAACTCTAGATCTGCTTTTTAATTTCATAAATCTGTTGCTGCCGCCTAAATCCTAATCATTCTCACCTTCAATCTGAAAATCTTACAACTGAAATTAAACCTAAATCTGTTTTGTTCATGGATCTGGGTTGTAGCTTTGAGTTGGTGATCATCCTACTGGAATGAAGATCTTTTTTACATATAAGGATTTTGGCCATGACTGTATAACCTACTGTTTTACTAGCAGTGAGAAACATTTCTACAACCATCATAAACATATTTTCTGAATGTTGATGGCGTTATTGTAATTTAGTGAGCTTTTTTAAGCAAATATAAATCCTGTAAGAGCAAAAAAGAAAACACAAGTTCACGTAATACTAAGAAACATATTGGAATAAATTCTTTTCTAAATCTTATAATAGTTTTATCCCATAAAGATCGGCTAATTCCATACAATGGCCATCATAAACATATTTTTTGAAATTAAAATCTTCAAAGAAATGCTAATTTAGAGTTCATATGAAAATAATTTCTTCATGACTTGAGTTAGTAATACCATAAACAGAATACTCTTCAAGTAGCTAGTGTCTATCAGCTAATCGATCTTACTCATCACATGTTCTTGGCTTTGATGTACACTTGGACATTCCTACAAGCAAGAATATAGTATGTGATGAGACCAAAGGAACATTCACCATTCGTTCCTAATGAATCTTTTACAAGTACAATTTTTTTCTTTCTGTTTTTAAGTAATCGTCGAATTAAAATTTATAAAAAGTTTTAACTAGTGGTACTTTCTACAATCTTCACACCTACATAAAAGTATAAATATCAATAGAACACTTCTATTAAATAATCTAGATCATTAGCCAAAATAACAGTCACGACATTACTATACATACCGAGAATGAAAAATCAACTTACATTTGAACCAGACGTGTAGATAAGTGCAAAAACTTGTTCTCTTATTGAGGCATTTCATCAAGCACCTGGTGTGCGCAACATTTAACACCTGATATGAACCACCTTTCGAATGCCGAGAATCAGCCAAGAACCATAAAATCAACTCCATTGTAACAAAAGTTTTAGTAGAACAGGGGCAAAATTAACTCATCTTTTTTGAACCATATCTTCACACTTCTTTCTCTGATTATTACATTTTTTTGTTAGTGTAAAACCATTAAATAAGAAACCACTTTTATTTCTTTTTTATAGGTTACATACTTTATTTCTACTTGACTAAAGTTAGTCAAATAAAAGTCTACAAATAAGCCAATTATGTTAATGTAACATAAAAAAAAATTATGTAACCCATTAAGCGACATATGAGATTAGATTCATATAAATTTTTTGGTTTATCGTTATATAATCCATATTTGTGATATCAATTACTAATAAAAATCTTTTATGCTTTGTATTTTTCTATTAATATCATGCATTTTTAACTTAGTATTTTATATTAATTTATTATAAGATTACAAGGTTATATAAATTACAATGGAAAAGAAATTATGAAATCGTAGTGAGATCTTACAATCTCAACCCGATCTTATGATTCGAATATTGTGAAGACAATGATCCATAATAAGATCATGATCTTAACAAGATGAGTTACACTCGCATATCGATCTTATGATTCCAATCTTGCTTTGATCATTTTAATGGAGATGTTTGTTAGTTGAGGCTGCTGAATGGTTTATCCCATAGCTAGGGATCGATCTCTTCTCATCACTTATGAGTATCATAATGATAGTATATGGAAGTCTTTCTTAGAAGTGTAGCTAGGTGCTTTTGACTCCACTATGGAGTCATACGTATATTTTTGTTCAAATAAAATATTTTCCCCTTCAAAAAGAAAATTAGTAACTCAACTTACAATGAATATAACATTTGATATTTACTGTAACTTTTTAAAAATTTATGTAATAATTTAGATATATTTTAAATTATATACATATAGAAAACTAAATAACGATGGATTAAATAGTTATGTTCATAATTTTTGTGGTTGACTCTAAGTATAGACATAGTTAAACGACTACTAATTTCTTTCTTTTAATAAGCAGATATTATTAAAACAAATGTCCAAAAGCATTTCAAGGTGAAGCACCTAGGAACTCACATACAATAGCAATAAGAGCTTACAACCAACACCATATATACATCCTTCTAACAATAGATAACCAACTCTTTGGTACATAAAACAGAAACAGCTTACAGCTCATTCCAAATATAATAATAGAAACAACTTACAACCCACTCCAGATAAAAAAAAGTTGTCCATACATAACAATTTATAAATTATAAACGTGTAACTTGTGTTGTTACTTGATGTGTATAGACGAATTTTGTTACGTATGAATCAGCTTTCGTATTTGAAACCCACTGGAGAAGAGTAACTTTGATGGTAAAAAGGAGAAATACAAAGAAACTCTAGGATGTAAATAATTTTATTGGAGATTTATGGATATAATCTTCTAGGAAACTTAATCACTAAAGCAGACGCCGAGATATATTTGATCTTCAAATGAGAAAAATCAGTTGGACCACTACTTCCCCTTTCACTTCTCCTGGGAATGAGTCTAACTCCAAATAACCTAAAACCGGATTCGGGATCCCCGATGGAAAACTCTAGGTGGTTGTATGTTTGATCCCACCAACTGTCTCTCAATGAAGCAAATGAAAGACAACCCACACATGTCATCTGATCACCATCATCATCATCACCAACATCATCATCATCATCATCATCATAATCATAATCATAATCATCATCATCATCATCATCACTTTCCTTCCACTCGACTTCATGTTGAGAATCCATTGAGCCACCCATATGCTGCTCCAGGGTTATATGTATACACATGTAATTCCCAACGCCACAAAATAAGAATCCAGAAAACTTATTTCTCCAGTTCTCTGGAAGTTCCAATCTACACTTATCCCCATTAAGAAGATAAGGTACAAACGCCCTTGCCAGCGCAAGTCCTCCTTCAAGTGTGAAAACCATTGTTCCGTTTTCAATAGCCTCTCCCTAATTAATTAATTAATTGTCACAAATTTATTAAATAAATTTTAACGCCTTTTATTGTCTATCATGTATATATGAACCTTAATTAGTTACTTGCTGATATTCAAAAAAAAATAGAGAGAGAGAGAGAGATACACATACCTGAAGCATGTATTCTCGTACTATGACTCTGTTGGCATGATTTGTTATACCATAATTGAACCCCGGTCTGTAATCGAGACTTGACGTACGCATTTACAGTTTTTGAGAGAATCTGTTAGTGACTCACACAAAGGTGCTTTAAGAATAGCTACACTTGATGGGAGCTCCGGAAATCCTACAAGTCTTCTGCAATCAGTGAGGTTGAGGATTTTCAGCCTAGTAAGTTGCAAGAGGCTAGAATCTAATCGAGTAAATTTATTCCTGCTTAGATTCAGCTTTACTAAATTGGTACAATGTTCTCTAATCCACAAGGGCAGAACTTTTATCCCAGTATTACGTAAAGACAAGTTTACCAATCTTTCCATGTTTTCTTGGATTTCGGGGACATCAATAAACTCGTGGCAAGACTATTTCAAGAGACTGAAGTTGTCTCATCTTTACTATGGTTGGAAACTTTCTAAGCTTTGGACAACCTTTTACACGTACGTATTCAAGACTTGTATGATATCCAAGTGACGAGTGAATCTCTTGCAACTCTTTACATTTATCAAGTATCAACTCTTGAAGATAAGGGACTTCATCAAAATTTGGTGTGCTTACCAGAGCACTCATGTCCTTGAGTTCTAGCACTTTCAAACATCGTAGGTCCTATATTAATTTATACAAGCAAGCAAACACAAGTTAATATATATCAAGAGTTTATGACTACAAAAACAAACACACACACACACATAATGATTTATTAATGAGCCATTAAATAGTTATTAATAGGCGTATTAATGAGCCCTTACAATTAATAGCCACTGATAGGTTAAGATTGCTTCTCACATAAATATCAATTCTCGTATGAACCTTCATATATATAATTTTTTTCGTATAAGACCTGCTTGTAACACTATTAATAACTCGTTAATAGGGGTACTTTGACATTTATATATTTAACCAACCGTGAATTGCGTTCAGGTAGAATGTCATTAATGGGCGACACTTGATTTTTCCAAAATACCCCTTATGACTCATCTATGAGCGCATTAACGAGCCCTTACAATTATTAGCCATTGATTTAATTTGATCAAAAGTCAAAATTAGTTCTTGCAGTTCTCATACGAAAAACAGTTCTCGTTTGAAGATATATAATTATATATATGCATATAGTATATATATAACATATATATATATATATATATATAGAACAAGGATCAATACAAAACTAGACTTATACACAACCAATTTTTAGTCTTTTCTAGTTGGAAGACTGATATTAATTGCGTATTCGATTACTTCAACCGTATATTCGTTGCAACCTACATATTCGATTTAAATAAAATGCATATTTGGTCGTAATTTCAACCATTAATTATCCAAATCTAAAGACTGAGATTTGTTAGATAGGTTCTTTAGGAAATGTCATTTGAGAACTAATCTTAATACGAGTACCGGAGTCATTAATGACTCATTAAAGTGGGGGTGAGGGTGTTAGTTACACGAAAGGGAGAGACAGGAGAGATGTGTGTGCATGGTCTATTTTACCAATATTTCATTATTTAAGTAATATCCTTAAATTTTGATTTATTTACTTAAACTCCCATAATTAAAATTAACCAATTTCTATTAATGGTAGTCACACTTTCTAGTTTTATATGCTGGTCAAATGAAAATTTGAGTTACCTTGCAGCCCTTCCAAAGTACCTTTTGCAAGCCGTCGTACAATCTTAAAATAGCAAGCTTCATTGGTTGGAAGTCGTGAGGAAATGAACTTCCAGGATATCCTCTCCAGTTAATATAACACAACTCATTTGAAAGAAAAGTTGGGCCTCCATCTCCAGCATCCTTGTTACAATAAATTTTCTCCACATAAATCCATCTTAGCCTTTTCATGTATGAAACATTCTTACAGAAACATGATAAGCCGTCATCATCATCATCAAAAAAAAGTCGTCCTATCATTTGAATCTTTTTATTTTTCTGCACCAAAATAATCTAAGTTTAGGTTAGATGAAAAAGAATTTAAAAAATAGGATTTTGTTTTGCTGTTTTTAATTCAAATAATGCTTTAAATCTAGACCAAAAACAAACATCATTTTGTTTACTTCTATTTTTTGTTATGTGTTATTCGTATTTTAATTAACTTTCATTTTATGTTTAGACCATAATTTTATTTTGTCTACTTTCATATGTAATGAAGGCATGTGTAAGTACATCAATATTTTTTTTGGCTATTCTAGGTTCAAAAATGTAAAAGTATCAAACACAAATTGAAGTAAACACTATGCAACAAAATATGGTGCAAGAAATGTGTAAAAGATGAATGAAGAGCACACACACTACACCAAGAACACACACTAATTCTTTCAAAGTTACTTTTACATATAATTATGAATTCAAGTTGACACTTGAATTCTAGTTCTACAAAATAAATTATAATACTTACCCACAAGATGGGTAAATACAAAACAAACTCTTGGACTTTTACTATCTATTACTATTTAGTCAAATCTAGCTAACAATAATAAATAATAAATATACCAAAATTGAACACTATAGAATAAATTCCTAACAACTATCCTAATTTTCATTATTGTGATCTCTAATAAAATATGATTTTCTTTTTTATTTTTAGACATCAATTTATTTACTAATGAAGTTATGAAGCAGAAATTATGCTATTAATTTAACTATATATTGACAATGTAATATTTGAAATAAAATGCATATAAATGCAGTTACTCAGTTATAAATAAAATTGCATATAGTTCTGGGTATTTATTCTTGTTTTTATTTAATTCTAGTGATTTTAGTCGAGTGCATTATGATGATTGAAGATGTATTTTATGAAATAAATTGTTTATTTCAAAAAAAAGCTATTGTAAGTTTGTTTGATATTCAATTTTGGTATTACTACTGTAAATTGGTAATATTCATACACACACACACAAAGAGAGGGAAATTGGTTATTACTACTGTAAATCGGTTATATTTATACACACACAAAGAGAGGGAAAGGTTTATTTACTAGGAGGTTATAATTAAGCACCTTTACCTTTGATGCATCCCACAAACGCAGGTTGATTATTTCTTCCTTTTTCCAGAGTCTGCTATGATATTCAGGATTTTCAGGAAAATCCTTACTAACAATATAGCGTGCCATTTCTTGAATCAGATCATGCACTTGAAACTTACCCTCCACACCATGACACCAATACTTATGAGTGCTTTTTGTCTCAACACCTTTATCCCAATTTCAAGGTGAAAACCACATGCCTCAAGTATCTCCCATGCGTTAATATTAAGATTATCTTTTAAGCTGCTCCACCCCCTAAAAAAACACGCAATGTCCAAAAATAACTCTTTCTCATCTTGTTTGAGTCCATCATAGCTAATTTTGAGTTTTTCAACTATTTCAATATTTGGATTCTTTTCTAGCCTAGCCAACGTACTCATCCACTCCTCATCATTTTTGTCATATAGAAATGAACCTAAAACTTTGACTGCTAACGGGAGCCTTGCAGCATAAGACACTACACGTGACGAAAGTCCCTCATAGTCTTCTATAGGCTCTTTCTCATTTAATGCATGTTTATTGAAGAGCTCCATAGCCTCTCTATCCGATAATAATACAAGAGGACACACCTTGTCCACCTTGTGGGATAGCACATGTTCATCTCTGGTTGTAATTATTATCCGGCTTCCACTACCAAACCAATTACATGATCCAGCCAACGCCTCTAATTGCTCAATTTTATCAACATCATCAAGAACTACTAAGACTTTTCTGTGACATAACATACTTCTGATCTTTTCTTTTCCTTCCACAACACTGTGTACTTTCACTTTTCTTTCAAGAATAGCTGATAAAATATTCTGTTGCAATTTTTCTAGACCATAGTTGCTTGATTTCTCTCGAATATTCTCCACAATGCAGCTACCTTGAAACTGGGAAGAGATTTCCATATAAACAGAATTTGCAAGAGTAGTCTTGCCACCACCCCCAAGCCCCCATATCCCAACCATGCGCACACCATCAAACTCCATTTCTAAATGTGATTTCAGTTCTCGTATACGGGTTGTCATTCCCACAAACTCTTCATTAACATTTGAATATAAGGGTTTCAATCTAATATCCAAAACTCTATCAACAATTTCTTTGATAAATTCTGATTCGTGCCTGCAGATTTAATACATAAATATGGATAGTTAGCGTATGCTCAAATTAATTCACAACAGTGGCAATTTGGTATAAATATTATATCTATAATAATAATAATAAAGATTTTTTATTTGTTTGGTCGTGGCTGTTAAATAACCATTTATAATTGTCTTTAATGTATAGTGTAGGGCCCTTTGTATAAATATTGTATTTTATATATACTGATAGATGAATGCAATACGCCCTTAACGGGTTTCCACAATACGTAACAGTGGCTAATGACCCATAAAACAATTAAATAACGAGCTTAAGCTTTCATAGCTTAACGAGCTGTGCTGAAGCCAAATTTTGGTTCTTTTAGGCTCGTCTAGCAAATTAACGACCTAAACCCAAACCAAGCTTTGGGCTCCCCTTGACTAGTTTACGACCTAAACTCTATCATTTTTATTAGTATTAATAACTTACAAGAATTGTTTTATAAAATGTCTTTGTGGGTCAAAAATACTAGCTTGGATACCATATTCCTTGATGACTTTAAACAAACAAAAGGCGTATTTTGAAAGATTAATAAAATAGTAACCAAGTTTGAAATTTATTTTATGAAGATCATTTACCTCTTTATTTCATTGTAAAATTTCTCATGAATGATCTTTATTTCAAATTTGAGCTTGAGCTAAACTAGCTAATTAATTATATCTCCCTAGATAAGGAGAGAGGAGACTTCACAAAGACTCGTTTCTATGCTAAAGTTTTTTAAGATATAATTATAAGAAGAAAATGAAAAGGTAATTTGCATGCCATGGACATAGTTTAGTGCTTGATCATAAATAAACCTACCTCTCTGGACTTTGTAACTCAAGCTCTCAGCTAAGCTGCGAGAAGATGCTCACATCTGCCTGAATTCCTCAAAATTTCCATGTGTAATGGCTCCAATAATTAGGCGAAAGAACGACAAATCAAATAATGGTTTGTGTTATGTCTGCATGAACAAAAGAAATTTTAGATTATATTGTTAGAGGTGACAAACAGGCAAATTCAACCAATCTATATGGAACATGTCGAATCAGGTTGTCTTAAATTGATAATGGGTCAAACAGGTTAAATAACGAGCTTAAACACGTCAAAAGTTTCTAAAACATTCATTCAATACATCAATTATATACAAAATTTAACCAAAAAGTGTATGGAGGTTGGCTCAACCTAACCCGACCTTTTTGGCTACAAATTTCATCTAATAGCAAATATTAACACCCGAGTCTTTTTGGGGACTTGAACCCACAAGGCCACAACCTTTTGGTTGTTGGCCATCTTTGATACCGGAGATAGAAATAAACGGTTGGATTTTATTCATGACATAATCATAAAATTACATCACATAACCTAGCACTTGCGAGGCTAGGAGTCTCTTAAAAACCACCTAAAGTATAAAGTATTTGATTCGGAATCTTATCCCTTAATTTTCAGTAATTTGAAATTACTTTGTCCTCGTACATAAAAAATAGAGTAAACTATACATGTATACATATGGTTCTTGTGGTTTTCCTGAACATTATCAATTAGACTCATGGTCCCTATTTAAAAAAAAAAAAATCACCCATGGTCCCTCATTCATTTAAAAAAATTATGTCCTCGGAGAGTCGGAACTCCTCCACGTCAAGCCTCAATCTATCTTCGCACCAACACCATGGGCCTCGTTCACTAGACTGTAATTGATAGACTATGATACAGGCCACTTCTATTATACTAATCAGCCCAATGGGCATAGGCCTGTTAGATAGGAATTAATATATATATATATATATATATATGGAAAAGTTAAAACGAGAACTGTTTTTCGTACGAGAACTGCGAGAACCAATCTGAGCTATCCAATTCCCCCTCCTTTAATGTCATTGCCCACCCATGAATTCCTCACATGTACCCTGCCACACTTAATCCCCTCCACGCTCTCCATCCATGAACTTCCCATATTCAAGAAACGGCTGAGATTGGTTCTCGCAGTTTTCGTATGAAAAACAGTTCTCGTTTGAACCCTCCCCTATATATATATATATATATATATATATATATATATATATATATATATATATATATATATATATATATATATATATATAATATGATTGAAGGGGATATGGGGTTATGGTGAAACTGAGTTAGAATCAGTGGCTCTTAGAGAGCTTGGGCAGGAAGAAACCATCGCATAAATTTTGACAGGGGAGAATACCTCCTAATTAGTTCTTGTATTTTCATGCCTGTCACTCTTATTGTAATTGCTATCAATTTTGATACCTAATATAACTATCGATTTCTTAATCCCTGTTCTGTTTTCTATTTCTTCCATTTTTCTAAATTGATTTCTATCGGTAATCAATTCCGCTCTCCTAATTGTCGTCGTTCGGGGTGTCAGACATGTTCAAACCTAAGGGTGAGTTTAGTAACAGAACCGAACTACACCGATATCGAAACCAAAAGTGTTGGTTTCTTGGAACAACGAAAACTTATAACCGGTGCTAGATCCGGTACCGAACCGATATTGTTGATTTCTTGGAACCGAACACTTATAACCGGTACTGGTTTGGTACCGCCATCGATTCGGGAAATTCCAAGTCAATACGCTCAGCCCTTCAAGAAACGGACCGAACCCTAAAGCACCGAAGCAGAAAATTGTCAATTACTTCAGGAATTTAAGTCAATGCACTCACCCTGTTCAAACCGATGCAATCTTCCTTCTCTCAACATAGTTGTCATAGTTACATAATTTTGCTCCTAAAACATTTTATTCAAGATTTAAATTATTATCGTAACAATGTAACATTGTTTTATGTTTTCGTAACACAACCATCACATTGATTATTTATAAATGTATTAACACATAAGTGCTTGTGGGTCAACTCACCACACCCCGTTTGGTCGTTTCAACCGATTTTGACCCGTTACCACACTCGACCAAACATCATTGCCACCTCCACTTTCATCTAAGAAACATTTTAAGCGACATGAAATATAAACTTTAGATGCTAAATTGGTAACCACATATGCTTGAGTGACAGAAGTAAACTCAGTGAAGAATGCAAGGGGAAAACAGTGACCTGTCAAACAAAATTTGGTGCAGACGTACGAGTGAATCGAGTTTGGGTTGACCAAAAACAGCTTTGAGCTAAAAAAATACAGATTGAGCTCGTTAGACTAGTTAGAGAAAAAAGCATAAACCCATTCGTAAGTAATGGGTCAAAATTGCCACCTAAGAGCAAATATGTATGTGTGTGTGAAAGTGTGTATATTCAGCCACCAGCCCACCATTACCTGTAAACAGTTGCTTTAAGATTTATCTTTACGTATAGTCATGAGTCATAGCACTCAGCCGAGGGTCGGACACATGTTTACAATTGCCATCAAGTGGAAAAATAGGTGCAAATCCCTCAAGGGTCAGATGGTAAATATACCTGTCAAAACAATCACAACGGCTTTTCGGTTGACAACTTGAAAGCAAGAGAACAAATAAGTAATGGAGCTAACAAAACCTACTTACATGGAGTCAAAGAGATCAACTCCAGCAGCAATTCCGTGTAATACCTCCTTTGAGTTCATGAAAAAATATTATTTGGTTAAATAGAACAAATTACGTACGTTATGAACTGAATTACCACCAATATACTGATTCATAAGTCCTGATTCATGGATTAAATTATATACTTTGTGTATATCCAAGACAAAAGAAAAAGTTTCACTTGTTTATCCCATTTCCTTTTGTTCCAGAATGGGTGGTGACGATGATGATGCATAAAGCTCTAATCCTTTTGCAAGAGCTATCACTACTCTAGGCATATAATGTTATGAAGTAACACTTATTAGCTTCCACATGAATGACTGAGGCCAAGATGAAAGTATCATGATTAATATATATATATATATATATATATATATATATATATATATATACCATTAGAATCCTTACATTTCATGAAGTATAGTGATTCTTTGATCAATTATTAAAGTGACAACTATAATCCAACCATATTCAGAACCCATAGCATTAATCATGAGAACATCAAACTGACCCAAAAAATAATTGATACAAAATCTTCAGATTTTCGAATTTGTTCTGATAACTTGAAAAATACTCAGAAATGTTGGTGTTATAATTTGCAAAATATTATCTTCTCTTGAGAATGGAGACTAACTAGGTTTGGTCTAAAAGCCAGTGCATAAACAGGATGAAATCTAAATTACAAACTTCAAGGGTGTTAAAAATGATACCTGGAAGTCCTAGGCCACAGACCTGGCGAGGTTTCTCTGGTAAACAGTCCTGAAACAATCACTAAATCTCTGAAGAAAGATATATATAATATAATTTAGAATTTGCAGAAGCCAAGTAAATCAAATGGGCGTGATCATTGGCTATTGACAACTAAAAGAAGAATTACATACCGTAACAGCATGCAGAAATGTAAACCGCTCATCAATGATATCTCCAAGCCCAAAACCACCAAGATAAGCATAAATTATGCAACAAATCAGAACTTCTGATGAAGATAGTTATGGACAGAGATGTAGTATAATAAGCATAAAAACAGAACAAAGCTTGATGCTGTCATATTAGTGGCTTCAAATGTACATGCAAAAAGAACGACATGATTCAAATGGTCATCATTAGTGGCTTCAAATGTGTTTTGATTTTAGAAATCAATTTGCCTGATGTGCGAACCTAGGGTTTTAGTGGGATGGGAGGACTCTTATATCCCTCTTCTCCACCAAATTTTATCAATTTTGCAATTAACTTCGACATTCCAGAATTTTGTTTATTGTCCTGCACCAAAAGGTTGTAAGAACACAACATACCAAATACATTTCTTTTTGCTACCTCTTGAGCACAAAGTTGGCGTTCTTCGTCGCTGCATCCTCCAGCAATGGATCCAAAAAGAGCTCCATCTCTCTACATTACAGAAACTATTACAGAAATATTCCAAACAATCAAAAGGTTAATGAATTAATACATTTTTCATAGACCACCAACCATTGTTCCTGTCATAAAGGCAAAAACAATGCTTGATTTGGTACTTATTTAATAAACATGTGTAATTAATGGTCAAATGCATACATTACCCCCTTAGTAAGAATAGATAAAGAAAACTTGTGAACCACAACCCAAACTATTAACTTCGGGTGATGATGACTACCTAATAAGGAAATGTTACGTTTTTTATACAAACTAACATGGAAATTGATTCTCCTTTGTGAAAGGTAGTATATTATAACAATTTTACATGAAATATGCTTATGGTAATGTTACATCAAAAACAATGTGTCATGAAAGGACAGACTACATGACATATAATGAATGATGTTTATATAAAAGGTAACACTAACGCTAAAGCTCGAGCATTGGAAAGACAGAATTCATTTACCGAATTTAGTGAAATGCAATCATCAAGCCATCTAATAGTTCGATCAACAGAAACTTTATTCCTCTTTGCTGTAGCTGAAGCAGGTACTTGATCGGTTAAACTGACCCACATGTCGGGCTTTACTGAAGAAATCATTTTCATACACTCCAAAGCTTTCACCAATGTCAATAACTCATATTATAAGTGTTATCAGAGAGGCAGAGACAGAGAAGTAGAGAACTGAAGTATATTATTTCTCTCTTTCTTACTTACAAGATACAACAATGCTATATATATACACAGAAGGGAAAACCAAAAGTCAGGCACAAAACCCTAAAGCCTATTGAGTTCCCTGACTCTACAACTTCTAATACTAACTAATAATATTAATTCTAACACTCCCCCTCAAGCTGGAGCATAGATATTGATCATGCCCAGCTTGTTACAAATATAATTAATTCTGTTTCCCGGCAAGGCTTTGGTGAAACCATCAGCAAGCCGATCTCCTGTTCTCACATGAGAGGTTGTAATCGTTCCATCTTCTATCTTTTCTCGAGTGAAATGACAATCCACTTCAATGTGTTTAGTCCTCTCATGAAATACTGGGTTATTGGCAATATGAATAGCAGCCTGGTTATCACACCATAGATTCATTGGTTTTGACCGGGAAAAACCAATCTCCTCAAGAAGATTGCGTAACCATACAAGTTCACAAGTGGTTTGAGCCATAGCACGATATTCAGATTCGGCACTTGATCTTGATACAACATTCCGCTTCTTACTCTTCCATGACACCAGATTTCCACCAACAAAAACACAATAGCCTGTTGTAGACCGTCTGCTAGTAGGGTCTCCACCATAGTCAGCATCCGTAAACCCTTTGATTATGTGATGACCATGGTTTTGATATATGATGCCATAACCAGGAGCTCCTTTTAAATACTTCAAAATATGACAAACGACATCCCAATGTGAGGTTCTCGGAGACGACATAAATTGACTTACTATACTAACTGGAAATGCAATATCAGGGCGAGTGATTGTCAGATAATTCAGCCTTCCCACAACTCTTCTATACTTCTCTGGGTTCTCAAGAGGATCCCTATCATCAGCCTTCAGTTTCACGTTCAGGATCATAGGAGCATCACATGGTTTTGTGTCAATCATACCAGAATCATTCAATATGTCTATACAGTATTTTCGCTGAGGCAAACAAATTTCTTTGCGAGTCCGAGACACCTCAATTCCCAAGAAATATTTCAAAGGTCCAAGATCTTTAGTTTGAAATTGAGATGCAAGAAAGTCTATTAATTTCTTGATTCCATTCTCATCACTGCCAGTAATCACGATATCATCTACATACACCACTAACAGAATACTTCCAGAGCCAGACGAAGCAAAGAACACCGAGTGATCATATGAACTCCTTCGTAATCCGAACTTAGTTACTACCGAACTGAACCGACCAAACCATGCACGAGGGGACTGCTTTAGGCCATATAGAGACTTTCGCAATTTGCAAACCTTGCCACACTCCCCCTGAGCTACAAACCCAGGAGGTTGCTCCATGTAAACTTCCTCAAGTAAATCCCCATGTAAGAAGGCATTCTTCACATCTAATTGATGAAGAGGCCAATCGTAAGTAGCAGCAAGGGAGATAAAGAGCCGGATAGATGATAACTTTGCAACCGGTGAAAAGGTTTCAGAGTAGTTAATTCCATAAGTCTGAGCATACCCCTTTGCAACTAAACGAGCTTTTAACCGAGCCACTGAACCATAAGGGTTGACTTTCACAGTAAACACCCACTTACAACCAATTGCCTTTTAGCCGGCGTGTGAGTTAGCGGCGGCGGAGGGCGGCGCGTGGGAGGCGCGTAAGGCGGAGGATGAGTACCGGCCAGACAGGCTGAGGTCGCCGGAGGCTATGGAACCCTTCTATGGGGGCGGTGAGAGTAGCAAACAGATTCTGATGGGTCGATTTTGACGGAAAGGTATTAGGTTTGACGGAAGCTGAAGGGAACCTGCTCTGATACCATGTTATCAGAGAGGCAGAGACAGAAAAGTAGAGAACTGAAGTATATTATTTCTCTCTTTCTTACTTACAAGATACAACAATGCTATATATATACACTGAAGGGAAAACCAAAAGTCAGGCACAAAACCCTAAAGCCTATTGAGTTCCCTGACTCTACAACTTCTAATACTTACTAATAATATTAATTCTAACAGCATAATAACAAAAGATATGTATAAGACCAAGAACTAGAAGAAAAGGTAAAACTACATCAAAGGGTAATCAACTTTGGTCAGATTCCTGTTTCAAGTAACCAACTTTTCTGCAGAAATACAATCGAAATTACCACCCCTGAGCATTTTGACCAGGTAAACGAGTCAAATTACCTTAACTTAAAAAAATTCAAACTTTGGTGGCTTTTTTCTAGGGTAAAAAAACCAGTTACCTAAAATAAAATTTTGACCAGAGGGGATTACTTTGTAATCCGATCAGCTAAGAAACGTCCACAAATCCATAGCCCTGTAAGCCAAGAAGCTGGTGCACTCCTCTAATTTCTGAAATTGTATTTGAATTAGGAGCCTCCATGCTGCAAGATACAGTAAATGTGATGATTTATACATGGTGTAATGAAACTCATTCTGATTATGGGGAGAACAATTAGTTTTGAATAATCATTTTAGGAGCAAACAAAACATAAGTAGCTGTAACAAAACTGTTCTGAATATTTATAATAATTGGCCAAAACATTTAAACAGACTGGTTCTTTACTAGAAATTTTCAAAGAGCAATAGCACATCCAAAAACTATTAAATCCCAATGCCAAACAACCCCAAAAGAATCGATTAAGTCTGGTAGTGTTTATCCATTCAACTTCGAAATCCATATCAATGATACTTGTGAAAGGCATTACGATTGCAAAGTATCGATCACTTGTTACTAGAATGACTGAATATTATATATCTAAAAAGCAATTAACATATTATTACGAAAATATCCTTTACCCCAAAATCAATGAATCATCCCTATTGACTTACACTGGCTTCAGTACTTCACCGATCAATTTAATGGGGGCTTCAAACATCAATGTCGTCTCCATAGATTGCAAAGCCTGCGTCTCATGTTTCAATGAGTATTTGACAAACTTCTGTTCGAACAACTTCTCCAGTCAATTGAAGAAAATCCTCCACATGATCAAACAGCTTCTCTAGCTGATTTTCTCAATTGATGGAACCCTAATATTCCAAATCCGATGTAAGTACGAGGTAATTACACACTATGGCTCAATGTTTGGATTTTCATTTTCTTTATGCTTAGCTGTAATTGTTTGTACCTCAACACTCAAAATGCAAAATCGTTATCACATTGATCGATAGCTTATTGTGTGCATATTATAGATTATAGACATTTATAATCTATATATATATATATATATATATATATATATATATATTAAAAGAAAACCATTATTAAGAAAGTTTAGGGTTTATTGAGAAAGTTTCCTTATATAAAACCACCAATTCCTCAATTTTGATCAAAATCTTTTATTTTGACTTCCACAATTGGAATAATTAATTTAGAAGAGTAATTGTAGCTGATTATGAGAGAGTTACATAAAAATTTATAAGGGGTGTTTTTATAAATTATATATTTCTATTTAATGAATGTATTTAATCGTATACATTTATAGTTTTTATTTTATAACTTTTAATACATAATGATAGATATATATAACTATATATTTATAACAATATCATTTTTATCTACGTTTTGATGTATTTTACCTTAATCTGACATAAAGTTTTTAATTTTTTTATTAGTAAAAACGTTTATTCCATAACAATTGAAAAAAGTTAGTTACTTTCTTTATTTTATGTAAATCAAAATGTAATGACACTAACTTTTCCTTAATGAGAATAGGTCTTTTCTTTCTTACCTTCTTTATAAAACTCGTGAACATGTTTATAGATAATTTTTATGTTATGAATCACTAATTCAGTAATTTTTTATGACGTAATATTATTTAGAGTACCCGAGAATATATCTACACTAGATTAGTGAGGTATAACACCTTTTTATGGGATAATCTATGTTTTTGAATCCCTAAATTAGTTATTTTTTTTGTTTATATAATTATACAACGTTAAACTCTTGATTTGTCTTATGATGCCAATGATTTTATAATATAATATTGATTAAACTGTAATGATTTTAATAAACACACAATTTGCGAGTGATTAGTTTTACATGTCAAAAAAGAAAATTATCGGTATGACATTCAAATTTCGAGACAATGGTATTATAAGCTTATGAGGTGATTTATGTATTCAGTATGTTTTATCATTTAGGTTTTATGTAATAACGATGAAAAATTATGGTTAAATTATATTTTTAAAAAGTCCTTAAGATTTTGGATTTATGAGGTAATTTATGTATTTTTATGTTTTCTAATTTGGGTTTTATATAATAACAATTAAAAATTATGGTTAAATTATATTTTAAAATAATTTTTTAAGATCTTGAAATTAAGAAGCGTTAATTATTTATACTTAGATGTGTAGACTCTCATAATATCCCATGTGTCTTTAATATCATACTTTGATAAAAAAAATTGGACTAATCGTGTATCACATAAGCGTCTAACAAATAAAGATGTTGAGCATATAAATGATTAAATGATATTAAATAAACATCTATTTGATCGAAATTATTTTCAAGGGAGAGTGATTTTGTTCCAACAAATGAAGATGTTGAACGCATGAATGACTACATGCTATCAATGTTAAACACTATGGAGGTATAATATTTTAGTTCAAATAATATATGCTAAGTTGAATTTTCATATCAATTTTAAGAATCATTGTACACACCGAATATACTTAATTTCCTAAAGGTTTCATCTTTGTGACGATGATAGTACCTAAGAAACAAAACTATGAATGTAGTATACAAACAAGTACCATTGAAAATATAAAAGCCCTACTTAATTCAATCTTGGAACATTCGATAAATATGTTGTTTTACTATTTATGATTTTATGGATATGATCCTGTTTGTTTAATTATTTTATATATTTTGTTTATGATTTATTACATGTTAATTATTTCAGGATTTTTATAACGTATCCCGTGCGTACACGGGCTATTCAGCTAGTTAACAAATAAAGAGTGCAGGAGCTTTCTTGCCGGATGTTCATGAGCAAATCATGATTGTACAGATTCTTTCACAATTATTTTGATGGGTCTGATTAAATTTAAAACTATATTGCAATCAGCTTCTTGGTTAACTTACCCGTGTTGCCAAATCGAAGAGGAATTGCAATCTATTGTATATTTGTGCGAGTAAAAGGAACACAAATCAGGAGAGGTCCAACATCAACACTATCACCTTGTTTTCGAGCTTTTTTTTTTAGCGAAGGAAAGAGGTGGAAAGGGAGTGTTGGAAAAATTATGTTATTGCGAATTTTCAATTTTACTAGTTTTATTAGTAAAATTTTTCCTTCTAATTTTTAGATGATTGGGTGTTTTCTATTATTCCTTTTTCTCTTCTGTCTTCTCACTACTTTTCTTTCTCCTCTTTAAAATAACTTTAAAACAAACTTTAAGAGAACAACAATTTTGAAATATTATTTCCTTTAATAACATCTCAGGATCGATTATACAGAAACAAATATGGGTATTTTAGTAATTTAGTTAAAAAATCATTTACTAATGGTTTTTTTAATTGAAATGGTTTAATTATAATTTAATTAAAATTTTGGATATGTGCCGGAGTTTATTGGCTTTACAAGAATATATGTATATGTAATTTTAAGTTTTATCATATTATATACGTAATTATAAAAGTTTATAAGGATATAAATAAATTTTTTTTTTTAAATATAACTATCAATTTTTCAGACTAGGAAAGAAGTCTACATCCTCTTCTTTGGGCGTGGATCTTTTACCACATGGGTAACCCGGTTCCTTATTTCCTTTCACAAAAAAGCCCTAAAATCGGTGTGCCGTTCATTACCGATTTGCAAACCAGGTAATTTTTTTTATTCCCTTCGTATGCTTCTCCCAAATCATCTTTCTTCTCAAATCATCGATTTGCTCTTGCTTCCTTCCACCTCGATCACTTTCTTCTATAATATTATTGATGAATACCAAAATGTAGACCACTTTCTCCTGTAAAATTCTATTAAGTGATTAATACCATAGTGTAGAATTTTGCTGCTATTCATTTGGAATGGTCTTAAGTCGTCTCTTTAGGTGAACTTATGATTCATGTCTATTCCTATGCGAAATCTATATAGTTAAGTTCAATCTTTCTCTTTCTTAATTACACTGGATCAGGTTGCTAAAGCTCATGCCTTTGATGTGATAATTTATATTAATTTTGTGCATCTGGTGTTTGATAAAAACGTCAAATAAACGCAAGAATGGTGTTAATCGAGTCACGAGTCATGATAAGTGCATCAATTTCACATATCATGATAAGTAAACCTATTTCACATCTACTTCACAAAAATTTTAAGAGAACAAGAATTCATTGTTTAGATTCCAATATGCAATTTGATATATATATATATATATATATATATATATATATATATATATATATATATATATATATATAGGGGAGGAAATGGACGGCTCAGATTGGTGGAGGGATCAAGTGTGGTAGGGTGCATGTGAGGAATTCATGGGTGGACAATAACATTAAAGGAGAGGGAAATGGACGGCTCAGATTGGTTCTCGCAGTTCTCGTACGAAAAACGGTTCTCGTTTGAACTTTTGCCTATATATATATATATATATATATATATATATATATATATATATATATATATATATATATATATGGGGACGGTTCAAACGAGAACCGTTTTTCGTACGAGAACTGCGAGAACCAATTACAGCCATTGATCAAAGAGATGGATGGTTGAGATAAAAGAGTTGTTAATGGATAACCTTAAACAAATCAAACTTATCCTTAATTAATTAGGGGTAGTTTGGACATTTTTACATTACCCCCGCATTTTTTAAACTAATATATACATCAAACGGAAAAGTGTTAAATTACGAAAATTATACCAAATTAACGAGAAAAATTATGCTCTTTAATTTGAGACCGGTCTTTATAAATTTTTTCAAAAAAAAAATTTTTTTTTGTTTGCTGGGTTTTTTTTTTTCTGTACAGCTCGAAATTTGCACTAGTGCAAATTTTGCAAAAGTGAAAATTTTGATGGGTTTTTTTCTGTACAGCTCAAAATTTGCACTAGTGCAAATTTTGCACATATTTACCTGGATTTTTCAGCACATGTGTATATATGCACATGTGCAAAATTTGCACTAGTGCAAATTTCGAGCTGTACTGAAAAAAAACCAACAAAAATGACTTTTTTTTCAAAAAAATATAGCAAGATCGGTCTTAAATTAAATAGCATAATTTAGTCGTTAATTTGGTATATTTTTCGTAATTTAACATCTTTTCCTTTGATCGATATACTAGTTTTAAAAAGTGGGGGAAATGTACAAATGTCCATATTACCCTTTCTTATTTAATTAAATAAAAAGACAGGACCTTAAATGATTGGCCATAAATGGTTCTCGTAGTTCTCGTACGAAAAACAGTTCTCAATATTTGCAAAACAGTTCTCACAGTTTTCGAAACTTTTTTTTATGTGTTTGTTGGTTTTTTTTTTCACTACAGCTCGACATTTGCACATGTGCAAATATGATTTTTGCACAAGTGCAAAATTTGCACTTTTTGCACTAGTGCATATACATAGATTCATTAAGTTTTTTTAGCACAGATGTAGATATGCACTAGTGCAAATTTTGCACTTGTGCATATGCACATACTCACCAAGTTTTCTTAGCACAGACGTAGATATGCACATGTGCATAATTTACACATGTCGAGCTTTACTGAAGAAAAAAACTCAGCAAACGCGATTTTTTTTTTAAAAAAAATATAGCAAGATCGGTCTCAAATTAAAAGGACTTCTACCTACGCTTCTTTCAAGTCTCACTGTTTTTTTCTTTGAGGCATTTCAACAAGCACATATAGTGCATGTTGAAACTTCTAGCAAAATTTTAAATTTTAAGAACAACGAACCATGCTACAATTAAACATAATCATCATCCAAATATTAAAACTCAAAATGCAAAATTGCATTAAAAAGCACCAAAAATATCAGGTAATCATAACATTTACCATGTCCTTGTAACAAATAAATGGTAAAAAACCGAAAATTGATTTCCTTTACTTTTTCAACGATGAAATTGAAGACTCGAATGCAATACGGATTGAATAAAACTGTAAACAAAAAGTAGTAAATAAAGAGAAATACTCACAATCTCAATGATCAATGAGATGATGAGCCAAACACAGACGCGAATGAATTACATGCGTGTATATTAATTCGAATTTAAAATTGAAATTGAAAAGTAGGTGAGATAATCAGCGCATGGATATATATATGTAGCTATGAAAATCAATTCATGGTTTATGATGAAAAGCAGAGGCTTGATTTTTTTACGTATTCTTTTACGTACACGGTACATCCAAGAGAAGAGAATACATATATATCCTAGGTATGAAAATTGACAAACATGCCCTTTTAATTTAGAAATAAATAAAAAAGACAAAGTAATGTTTGGATAATGAATGATTGGTCCACATTGGTTCTCGCAGTTCTCGTACGAAAAACAGTTCTCGTTTGAACCGCTTCCACACACACACACACACACACACACACACACACACACACACACACACATATATATATATATATAGGGAAGTTCCATCGAGAACCAAAAAAAGTGCGAGAACTGCCAGAACCGATTTAAACTGTAAAATATCTAACAAACGACAAGATATTAAATTATGAAAATTATACCAAATATGCTCTTTTAATATGACATCCATATTGCTATATTTTTTTCAACAAAAAAAATTCGTTTTTGTCGGGTTTTTTTTCTAGCACTATAAAGTATGTTACATATATGCATGGTTCTAAATAACGTAAGGCGTGGCGTGGCGGCGAGGTCAAGCCTCAAGTTATAGGAGCCATGGCGAAGCCTTGGCGTTTTTTAAGGCGTTTTTTAAGGCGGCAATTTTGTATATATTTTGTAATTATATATATCAAATTTATCATTACTAATATACTAATTACACAAAGTTACGGAAATGATGAGCAAAATAACATATACAAATTATAAAATACAAATTTATAAAAGTTCTATACACGCGATTGCAAAATGTATAAAAAAAAGTTCAAATTTTTTAAAAAAATGAATTTTTTGGCGCCACGTTATAAAAAACTCGCCATTTGGCGCGCAAAGGCGCGCCTTGGCAAGCCTTGGCGCGCGCCACGCCTAGCACTCACGCCTAGGACCATTTCTTAACGGCGGAGCCACGCCTCACGCCTTGGCGACGCCATGGCGCCGCCATGGCGCGCCTTTTAGAACACTGCATATATGTAATCAGTACTAACATATATGTAATCAGTACTATAAGGTATGTTACATATATGTAACGAAATTTTTTTTGTTGAAAAAAATATAGCAATATGGATGTCATATTAAAGAGCATATTTTTGTTGTTAATTTGGTATAATTTTCATAATTTAATATCTTAGCGTTTGGTAGATATTTTAGTTTTAAAAAAATGGGGATCGGTTCTCGCAGTTCTCGCATTTTTTTTTTGTTCTCGATGGAACCCTCCCATATATATATATAGGGTTAGGATCAAATAAGATGTGTTTAAAAATAAGATGTGTAAGATGAATTAAGAGAATGACACATGGCACTTTTAACAAAAGGGTATAAGTGTCCTTTTATCATTATAATTAATTAATTTATTATTAATTATTAACCCTAAATATGGCAACTTTCGCTTTTCTCTCTCATATAAACCAAACACAAAGTCGGCCTCCCCTAATCAAAACACCGCCGAGAGAGGGTTTTGCCCCTCAAGTCTGCCGCCGTTGAACTACGCCACCGAGAGGATTTTTGCGCCCTGCAAGTGTGCCGCCGATAACGCCACCGCACCACTCCATCTTTCTCCCTTCAAGAAACCCTAATGCCACCCGACGCCACCGATCTTCTCCGCCACCAGAGTTCATCGACTCCCTTCGCCACCTCTATTCGGAGTATAAAACATTATAACCTCTGTTCATCGTCTCCCTTTTCCACACTTCAGATCCACCGTCGCTGGTTTGTATAATCACCGTGCCGCCGCCGATCGTCTCCGCCACCTTATTTTCTTCGATGTTGAGTTGTAAATCATAACTGCTGCTTGTTGCCACATCAATCCGACTACACCACCGCCTCTGATGTACTCACATGCGAGAAACCCTAATTTTTCTTGTCATCGGTCTGTGTGGTGGACTGTCGCACCGTAGGTATGCTGTTAATCACCACCGTCTTTGATGTACTCATATGCGAGAAACCCTAATTTTTGTCACCATCGGTGTGGTAGCCTGTCGCACGGTATGTTGTTAACCACAACATTCTCTGATGTTCTCACATGCGAGGAGCCCTAAATGATGAATTGATGATAGAAAATTTGTTTTGATGATACTTTCTTCATCAAGAATTTTGATGATGTTTTGATATACTGGAATGGAGATCTTCATCTGTTATTTTATTTTCTAAATATTAGTTTGAAAATGATTCTCTGTTCATAAGAAATTTGATGATGTCTGATTCGATGAAGTGAAGATCTTCATCTATTTTTTATTTTTATTTTTAGTTTGAAAAGGATTCTGTTCTTGTTTCTGTAATACTACTGGATATCATCGTTTTTCTTTTTTTGATGAATGGTGTATCGAAGACTATGAGTTTGTTTCTATAATACTACTGGGTATCATCGTTGTCTTCCGATGATGAACATGATCTATTTTTTATGAATGATTGTATGCATGGATTATGTTAATTTATTCATCGGTTTATGAATGATTGTATCAATTTATTTTTAGTTTTCAGGTGATGAATATATCATATCTTAATAGATTATGTTAAATATTCATCAGTTTTTGAATCAACTTTTTTTAGAATGTTGGTTTTAAACGTGATTGCAGGAAATGATTAGATATTATAAAGACTATTATACCCTTTTTCCTTATTTAATTGGCAGTTGTATTTAATCAATTTTGACTTTTATAAGTTGACTTTTGATGAAATCTAATGGCTCAAAATACATCTTACACATCTTATATTTTTTCACATCTTACAAGAACCCTCCCCTATATATATATATATATAGAGAGAGAGAGAGAGAGAGATAGATAGATAGATAGATAGATAGATAGATAGATAGAGAGGGGTTCATGCGAGAAGTATTTTATTACGAGAAGCATTTAAGACCCTACGATTTAACTAATTGATGATTATGATTGATTATAGTAATCTGGTAAATAAATCAATATTAAAGGACACTAATTAAATTAATGAAAGGGTATAAAAGATATTTTAATAAAATAATCAAATTTTTTCTTTATTAATCTCTCTCTCTCCTCAAAATTTAGTTTTAAAACCCTAGTCCCTACAATTTCAATCTCATCGTCTCCCTCACGTACGGTTACTCTTCCCGACCCCTCATCTGCATCCCTAAACTTACGGCTATCCTTCTATCGGCGACCACCACATTTTCCGCAACATATCCCGCTGCCGACCCTAACCCAAACGCCGGCGACCCCCGCTTATGCAACACCTCCCATCGCCGACCCCTACCGCAAAGGCCGGTAATCACTACTTGTGTAACACCTCTCGCCGCCGTCCCCAACCCAAACGCCGACCTTACTCTTTGTCCATAACCGTCGAAGTCGTACAATCGTTGGGGGTGTTTCTTGAATATGGCTGTGGTTCTTTGTCGGCAAATGAGACGGGTGAGAAACCAAGGTAGAGGTCGGCATATGTTGGGCACAAGTTTCATGCCTCTGATTCATTTATTTACATTTGGTTTTATATTATTAGTCTGCCTCCTTTTTCCAAGAACGTGATTAGTTTTTTTAAGGATTAATGTTTAATTATTATAAGGATTTTGAGATTAATACTTTTATTTACTTTTTAGGCATTGTTACATATATAATTTATAGAAAGAAAGATGTAATTATGTAAATACAGATCTTATTTTTTTAAGAGTTGTTTCCGTTTTTTATGCTTTTTTATAACAGTTAACTAGTGAACACAATGTTAAATGTTTTTTTTGAATATTACAGTAGCGGATATGTATCAAATATGTTTAGTTTTTACGGTGTTTACTAGTGAATCAAGTTGTTTATGTTTTGAAACTCTTTTTCTACAGTAGTTCAACGGTGAACTATGAACAAGAATAATAAATGTTTTTTATCTTAACACTAGAAAGGAAAATAGAAACTTTCAAGGTTGATGATAAAAGGTGTGTTATGGGTTGATGATTAAACATTTGTTGTTTTTGAAAAAAAAATGGTATTATGCATGTAACATGCTCACTAGTGAACTTTGAATTATACAGTTTAACTTATTAATGGTTTTGATAAAGATTGGGCGTGGAAGTGTTCACTAAAGAAGATTGTAAACGTAGTGAAAATTTTGTAACTTGTAAATTGTAAATTGTGTTCAGTAGTGAACACCGTATTATAATAAAATAATTTTTGAAAATCTGGAAAAAATTAATTAGAGAGAAAAAAAAATTAATTAGATAGAGGAGAGAGAAAAATTTTGTTTACCAATTTTCCCTTTTGAAACTAATAAAAATATTAATTATGATTAATATGAACAACAAGATTAAAATCCAATATATGGTCGAAATCGATTCTCGCACTTCTCGCATTAAGGAGGCTTCTCGCATGAACCCTCCCCTGTATATATATAGGGGAGGGTTCAAACGAGAACTGTTTTTCGTACGAGAATTGCGAGAACCAATCTTAGCTTGGCTTCCCGCATGAACCATCCATGAATTCCACTTATCAAATCAACGGCTAAGATTGGTTCTCGCAGTCCTCGCATTAAAATCGATTCTTAATGGAACCCTTCCCTATATATATATATATATATATATATATATATATATATATATATATATATATATATATATATATATGTGGAATTCATGGATGTAGAGCGTGAGAGTATTAAGTGTAGAAGAGTGCATGTGATGAACATGGGTGGGTGATGAATTAAAGGAGAGGAAATTGGACAGTTCAGATTGGTTCTCGCAGTTCTCGTACGAAAAATATTTCTTGTTTGAAATTTTATACACACACACACACACACACACACACACACACACATATATATATATATATATATATATATATATATAGGAAAAAGTTCATGCGAGAACCATTTTTAGTGTGAGAACCGCGAGAACCAATCTGAGCCGTTCAGTTTCACCTCCTTCAATGTCATTGCACACCCATGAATTCCTCACATGCACCCTGCCACACTCTATCCCTCCACGTTCTCCATCCATGAAACTTCCCATATTCAAGGAACGGCTAAGATTGTTCTCACGGTTCTCGCATGAACCTTCCCATATATATATATATATATATATATATATATATATATATATATATATAATCAGGATAAATTGATTGATGAAGAACGACTAAGAGCACATGGCTCTGATACCATTTGATACAGGATCTTTAAATCTTGATAAAAACAGTAAGACAAGCAAAATATTATTTATGATAAAGTACCTTCTTTGATTAAACAATCTTGATTACACTTGTCTTTACGACAATCTTGACATACATCTGGAGTTATGAATATCTGGAAATCTAAGGACTTTGAACATTGGGAGGTTGAGAATCTAAGAGAGGGTTTTTTAGAAGTTTGCATATCATTTTTGTAAAAACTAAGGGATGATTAACACTAAGTCTTGAGTCTTCTTATATAGGCATCTTCCATAACTTGATAACCTTGAATAGCCGGTTACGGATTTGAAATCTTCTTAAATTTTGAATAATAGGCACCGAGTCATTTGTCACTTTTGCTTTTGAAAAGTTGTTTGTCTTCACTTGATAATTGATTAAGCACCGTTGCTTTTGCTTTGGAATCTTGAAAAGTCTTTTGTCTTTTGTCTTCTTATTGATAATTGAGAATGCTTTTGCAAAGTTTCTTGTCTTCTTTTGATAATTGTCCACCTTTATGTACCTGTCAAATTTTTTGATAATCTTTTGGTTTGAATAATACGTTCCTCTGAAATACCAAAGAGTGTATTTCATACGTTTGAATAATATAGTTTGAATAAACAAATGAATTTGTCTGCAAAGACAAATCACCGAACTCACACAACGCTTTACATTGTTCCGTTTTGATTATTTATTACACCAATCATAAAACTTTAATCAAAAGGACTAAATTCTTCATAAGGATCTTGAGCATCTTGAGTAATATCTTGATTAGAACTTGTAGGAGATCCTTGTTTGATTTCTTGAATAAGTTTTCTGATTTCATCTTTTGAGTTGGCAGCCATAAACTGCTTTATTTGGTCGTCTTCATCTTCTTCTAATGGACTTGGAGGTGGTACTATAGAGCCAGCAGCAACTCCAAAATTTATTTGATAATATTTTGATACACCTTGAATAGTCATATTTTATATCTGTTCCGCTGGAAGTTTATCCCACCACTTAACTCGAACAATTCTTTGAAGTAATGGAGGGGATGATCCAGTGCTAGGAATAATTGTAAATGTCCATGCCATGATCCATGGGATTTCGAATATAATGGAGTATTGAAGTAAATACTCAAAATCAGGAATGTCTTGAATAAAGATTTCTTTGAATTTAAGACTGTCTTCTTTGACACATGCTGGAAAAGTGTCAATAATATTTCCCAAATATTTGAACCATCTAGCAAACCATCTTGGATAAGAACCATCGAAATTCTTATCAAAAAAGATGAACCATGAATGACCAAAACTTAGTAGATATAGAAAATTGAACCAAACATCTTGATAATCATGGTAGTTATATGAAGGATATTGAGAATAGTTTGATAAAGTTTTGTTTGTATATGGTCTGGCTCTCCATCCTTGAATAGTCATGATATGAAATATTTGGGCTTTTCTGTATTCTATCAGATCCTTTTTGTAAGAATGAGTAATTTTAATAGATCCAGTGTCTATTAAAATAGCTTCATAATATTCTCTTGTCTTATAAATATCTCCGATAAAAAATGAATCTTTTGGAAAGAGAAAGTCTGTTAAAGTAAGAAAACTTCTTGCATGTAATTGCATTTCATAGTCTTCTAAAATTTTAACAGTTTGAGGATTTGGATTATTTTTATATGAGCTGGATGTGGATTTTGATGGAGAAGGACCTTTTTGAAATGGAGAAATATTAGTGGTTGAAGGTTTGATAATCAAAGAACTTGATGATCCTGGGATTGAGATAGGGGTTTTGACTAAAGATGAGTAAGAAGGTTTCTTCGGAGGGGGAGTAATTGGAGAAAATCTATTTTGAATAGGTAAAGGAGGAGGTGTTTGGCTTTTGAATGGAGAAAGAACTAAAATTTTCTTTTGATCATGAGTAGAATTTTGAGACGTCATTTGCCCTGTAGAAATTCTCTTGATAAGAAGTCGGGTAAAGAATTGTTTTTTCCTTTGATAAATTCGATTTGAAAATCAAAATTGCTAAGCAAGGCTTGCCATCTTGCAAAAATCTGTTTTGAAATAACATTTTTAATATCATTTTCTAAAATGGGTTTTGCAGATTGACAATCAATTCTTAATAAAAATGGTTTCATATATAGATCATCTTCAAATTTATTAATGCATAAAACAATGCTTAAAACTTCCTTTTTAACAGTTGAAATTTCTTTGGGTATCATTCCAAGCACCTGAAAAATATCTAACCAACTCTTCTTTTGATTGATCATTAATTTTTTGTTTAAGTATTCCACCGAATCCTAGATCACTAGCATCTGTTTCAACTATAATTTTAGCATTAGGTTGAGGAATATGTAAGCATGGTAAATATTTAATTTTTGCTTAATTTGTTTGACAACATTTGTATGTTCTTGAGTCCAAGGCTCAGGATTCTTTTTGAGTCTTTTATATAAGGGTTTACATATTGTTCTTAAATTTTGGAAAAAATCATGAACATAGTTTAAGCATCCTAGAAATCTTTGAAGTTGTGTTTTATCTTTGATTTCGTCAGGGAATTTATTGGCAAATTCTAAGCTTCTTTGAATAGGTCTAATAGTTCCGTTAACAATTTCATGTCCTAAAAATCTCATTTGTGTTTGGAATAAATTCATCTTCGCGGCAGATACAACCAGTCCATTCTTATGAATTAATTCATAAAATATATTTAAATGTTTAAAATGTTGATCAATAGATTTTGAAAAGATTAAGACATCATCTATATATACAATAGCAAAGCTATCTATAGGAATAATAATGTCATTCATAATATTTTGAAATTCTGAAGGAGCGTTCTTAAGCCCAAAAGGCATAACATTCCATTCATAATGTCCAAAAGGAACATTAAAACCAGGTTTGTATTTATCTTGTTCATGGATTTGTATTTGCCAAAATCCAGATTTCATGTCAAACTTTGAAAAGATATTTGAATCGTATAATCTTTTTAATAAATCTCTTTTATTAGGTATTGGATATCTTATCCATTCTAAAACCTTGTTTAATGGTTTGTAATTAATTACTAATCTTGGAGATCCTCTTTCAAGCTCAGCGGCGTTCATAACATAAAAAGCTGAACAAGACCAAGGGGATTTAGATGTTCTTATAAGTTTTTTATTTAGTAATTCTTGAATTTCTTTCTTACAATATTCTAGTAATTCTGAAGACATATGAATAGCTCTTGATTTTGAAGGTATTTCCTTTTTATTAAAATCTTTTATATAGGGTAATCTAACAATATGTTGTTTTCTATCCCAGAAAGCATTAGGGATATTAGAACAAACATTTTGCTCAAATTTTTCCTTTAATTTTCTAATTTTATTTTGAGTGGTTTTTTCTTGTATTTGTTTAGGAATTCTTAATACGCTGATTTCATTTATTAAATATTTTGCTTGATTAATTTTATTGTTCAAGTTATTTAATTCTGTAAAGGCAATCGGTTTAGTAAATTTGAAAACTATTTCTTTGTCTAAAACTTTAGTACTAATTCCATTTTCATCGATTGTAATAGGATAAAGTTGATTAATAAATTGTGTACCTAGTATTAGTGTGGAAGTTAAGTTTTTTGTAAGTACTAGAGAAGTTTTATAACAATAATCATTGTTACATATATGAACATCTGTAACTTTGTATTTAATGTTTAAGGAAGATCCATCAGCTGTAGAAGCTCGATTAGTAGTTTTTTCATAATACTTGGTTGGAATAATTCCTTCTTGAATACAATTTATATCAACACCACTATCCATTAATGCTAAAACTGTTATTTTGAATTCATTAGCTATACAAAGATTTATATAGGTGTTCCATCTTTGATATGATATGATTTTTGGTATTTTATTAATTTTATTAATGTTATTAGTATCTTCTTTTTTGTTAGTGGCAATTTCTTTTCCTTTTTCAACTTTTGTTAATCTATCTTTAATTAATCTTATTTCTGTTTTGACAGTTTTTAGTTCTTCTTGCAAATCTTGTATTGTAATTGTAGTTTTTGGTTTTGAAAATCTTTGATAAATTTCTTGAAGATTAAAAGGGTTGTTATTATAATTTGTTGTTACTATGGTTGATTTGTTGTCTTTATTATAATTAATAAATTTATCCATTAACTGGGTTTTTATAGTTTTATCTTGAATTTGATCTATTAATTCTAAGAAATCTCTATCTTTATCTGTGATAACATTTATTCTATTACATGTACAATTTCCTATACATTCACATTGTGATTCATAATCAGATTCATCAGTTGAATAGTTTTGTAAAACCTTTAAATCATTTTTATCATAATCTGATAAACTTGATTCAGAGCTTTCATAATCATCTAAAAATAACTTGCTTATCTGGGTCTTTAATTGATCAGAAACATCTAATTCATTTATAGTCTTTTTAACATAGCAATTTCTTGCCATATGACCGGTTTTACCACATTTATAACAAATAATAATATCCCTTTGATTACTTTTAAGGTTTTGTTTATTATTAAATCTTTTATAGTTTTTCTTCTTATTAGTATATCCTTCTGTTTTGTTAGGTTTAGAAACATGTTTTTTATTAGAAAAACGTCTTTTGTAAAATTGTTTCTTAGGTTTTGAAGAAGAAGGTTTAGAAATTGGTTTATAACCATATTGTTGACAAAAGTCTCCTAACTCATTTTTACTAGTAATTTTATCCTTTTTGAGTTTAGCTTTTAATCTTAAATCTGAGCATATGGATAATCCTTCTTTATTAACATAACTAATTATTTCTTCATAGGTAAGATCTTTATAAGGAATTTGATTATTATATTTTTCTCTTAGATTATTTCTAAATTTTTCAGCAAATAGGTTAGGTAACCCTGCAATGAATCTTTCTTTCCAATAGGCTTCTTTACAATCTGCTCTTAACATAACTTTTGTTAAAAACATATATTTATACCATCTGAAATCTTGAAGTTTTCTACAAGTTAAATTGAGTAATATTTCAGCACTTTTTTCTTGAAGTAATGTTGGATCTCCTATGTAATTTTTTATTATTGCATAAATAAGAGTTGGAATAATATCATCTTCTTGAGTAGTAACAGTCTCATTATTTTCTTGTTTTATAACTACCTTTTTTGCATTAAGTATATGAGTTCTTTCTTCATTGGTGACATATGAATCCCACCATCCTTTTAAATTACCAGTAAATCCGGAAGTTAATAGTTCAACTATTTTTCTTTGGTTATTTCCTTTTATTGAGTAAGCATTAGAAGCCATATTTATTTCTTGATGTGTATTTAAAATTTGATGTTCAGAAAATCCATCTATGTTCCATTCATAAACAGATGTTCCATCATAAGCACTTCTTTGTAGGGTGTATTCCTTTTCTTCATATTGTATATCTGGAAAACTAGGTCTTGGTTAGTAGTTTAGAGTAGTTGGTCTATTATATGTATTTGTATTTCTAAGTTTGTTAACATTATTTAGGAATTGTTCTTGTAATTGAGAAATTTTTACATCATTATCTGTAGAGTCTTCTTCAGAATCATCAGCCTGATTGATTACATTAATTTTTATTTCGCTTAATTTTTGTTCTAATTTGTTAACTAATTTTTTGTTGTATCCTAAATTTATTGTTGGATCTATTTGTTGAGGTGTGAAGATGGGTTTTTCTTCGTAAAATTTTATTGTATCATTATCCTTAGTAAGAGTATTATTACTGTCAGTTTTATTACTTTCAATTCTATTAAGTTGTTGACTCATAGTATTAAAAATTTCATTAGTATAATTATTTTGATAAACTGTTTGTTTGGTTAAGTCTTCTTTAGTCATTTTTTCATTAATTGTGGTCAATGGTGTAGCTAAATATTTATTTTGAATTAATATTTTAGTTTTCGGGGGATGAATAGCTGTTATCTTTTCTTCTGTGATTAAGTCTACATATTCTTGAGTTATTCTTGGAGATTCGTATACATTTAAAAAAAGATATGATATATTGTTTTGTTTGCAATATATTTCGTACCATTCAAAAAATGTTAAATGAACATTATTTTTGTTTATATAATTTCTTCATTCTAATTGATGTATAAATTCCTTTTTACTATCATTAATGGTATTATAATAATATTCTCTTTTTTCTTTATTATGATTAGCATAAAATTCATTTTTAAGATATTCTATGTTGATGTATGATTCAGTCATTTTTATCAATGGATTAGTTCTTTCAAAATTTCAATTGTTAGGATTAAGTGATCACGAAGATGATAAGTTAATTATACTTCTTTGACAAGTGGTGAGTTATCAAAGTAAGATGATGAGACACTAGTAATTTGATTAGTTCTAATTTCTTTAATAATCTCAAGTTCGAGTCTTTCTATATCATTATTAAATTGTTTTATTCTATTTCTTCTTTCCTTTATACATCGTTTAATATTGTTAGAATATGAACTCATATTAGTGAATTTGGTTTTTTAAATTTTTTAGTCTTTTTATTAGTGATGTATGAGCATTATTTTGTATATTTAAAACCCGAATATGAGCGAATCTGTTATAAACATTTTCTTCAGTTATAATTTCGTGATTTAGTATCTCTATATTTTGATTAACTTGTTTGATTCTAGAAATTGTATTTTTTATTTCTATTTTAAGATTTTCTGAATATAGACTCATATTAACAAATAATTAATTCAGATTTAACTTGGTTAATCCATGAGAAATATTATCTAATTCTATCATCTAATTGATTAATCTGTATTGTGAGATTAGCTAGTTGTACCTACTGGACATTTGTTAAATCTTTAGGTTGTTCCCATTGAATATTATGTTGGTTTTTAGAGGATGATATAATTTGTTGAAATTCTTGTTCAATTTTCATTAATTCTAATTTATCTTCATGAATAAATTTCGTGTATGATTTTATCTCTGTTATTTTTGTAGAATTAAAATTACATAAAACTTGAGTCTTATTACTCATATTTGATTTTTGAAATTATTAATTTCTGTTATAAATGGGTTGTGGAATGTTTTTATTAAAATCTACATATCTTAAAGACTTTGATTTTTTGATAGAAGGATTTCTTAAGTCAATAGTACTACTAATTGAGCCTGTAGATAATCTTGAGGAAATAATTGGAGTATTTTCAAAACTTATTTCTACAGAACCATCTTCGTGTTTTATCACACTAGATGCTCTATTAGATTCTTCTATGGGGTTGGGTATATTAATATCTTGTAGATTCCAGTTACAAGATTGACTTATTTCATTCCATTTGAGACGTTTTGATGTTTGAACCTTAGTATGTTGTGAATTGGATTCAAAAACTATTGTTTCATTTTTAGGACTAACTATTCTAGATCTAGGTTCTATTGTTGAGGACATAGTCTTATAACAAATTCTATATATAATTGCAATAGCCTTTGTTTCTTCTTTGAATTCTAAATTTCTTGTTTTGATTGTTAAAACTAAAGTATCAAGAATATTTGGGTCAAATAATCCTACTGAAAAATTTGGATAACAATTAAAATATATAGGACCATTTGAGATATTAGTTTCTGCCATAGCTAATATTGAATTTTGAAAATTAGTATGTCTAGCATCCCTTAATATTAAAAGGACTGGAGCATCTATACCTAATCTAAATAATGGTTTAACAGCTATTTGGACTAGACCAACATGTAAATATTTATATTTATTTCTATGTTGAATTATAGCAGATTTGGATAATAAATGTAAGTTATCATAATCTTTATTGATAGATATAGTTTGTTCAGATGCTTTGATTGAATACCCATGTAAAAAGTCAAAAGCTCCAATTTTATAAATAGTATTAAAATCTTGTTTTGGAATTGTTCAATTTGATAAATTTTGTTCGATATCAGAGATATGAATTTCCATAGAATTCATATGTAAATCCGTTTCTTCATTATTCTCTTTATCCAGATTATGTTTCTTAGAAAATAAATTCATCATCTTATCTGTAATTGTAAATTGTAATTTTAAAAATAGTATGATTCGAAAGAAATTAAATTCTTTTAATGATTTTAAAATAGATAACGAAGAATACCTACAGTGCTTTATTGTTGTGGTCCGGCTGGGCGTCTTACAGACCTTGCTGCGCCTCTTACGCTAATCCAACCAACAATAATGACTAACACTGACAATAATAGGTCTTTTAACATTATTATTTTGAAATCATTAAGAGATTTAATATTCTTTAAAATCATATCTACTAGTAAAATTATTTGTTTACTCAGACAGATATCAGACTTCATAAATCTTCTAATAATATAATCAGGATAAATTGATTGATAAAGAACGATTAAGAGCACATGACTCTGATACCATTTGATATATATATATATATATATGTGTGTGTGTGTGTGTGTGTGTGTGTGTCATTCAAGGTTCTACAGTTATATTAAATTGGTGTTGAGTTTGAAACAGATGAAATCAAATGTCACTGATTAGATTAAAATTTCTATTCCGATAAAAGAGATAGATGTAAACTGATCAGATAAACAATAAAAACACATCAATATAAGAAAATTAGTAGCATAACCTAGAAATACAATTAGTAAAAGAAGCAACAAGAAAACAGAGCATGTGGGGTGTGAGGGTGTTGATAGATGAGAAGATAAGAATAAAGGAAGATTTACACTTACTTAATAAGGATAGTGATGAAGTAGAATTGGGATCTAAGAAAAAGGATTGCAATCGGTGTATTTTGACGAGGGATGTTCGTGATATGAGAATAACGCGGGCGACGAGGTATATTCACGGTTCTATATCTCTAAAATAAACAGATAGATAGATGATGGATTACAAACCCTAATTCGATTTCAGTTTAGGAAGTCATGAATCAGTATGAAACCTTCATACGTTGAATTTTGTGTAGAAATCAAACAGGAATTTCGATTATACCTCACACATAGAAAAGCCATGAGTCGGGGTGAACTTGGGAAACCGAGATGTGTTTATACTAAAACGGCGTATTCACGGTTCTATACCTAATATTTGGTACACAAGAGACATATATTTCCATTTCCCATATAACTATTGCATCCAGCTTATTTTGTGCATCCTACCGTTCATAGTGTGGGTTCTCTTTCGTCTCTTTTGTCTTGGCTTATTTTAGGAGTTTTTTTAGCTTATTTTAGGAGCTTATAAAAAATATGGTATTTGGCTTAGCTTATTACCTTATTTTGAAAAATAAGTCAATCTTGATAAGTGAAGTAGAAGTAACTTATTTTTCTCCAAATAAGTTTATCTTTTTACTTTTACATATATACTCTCGCTTCTTTTCCTTTTCCCAACGATTTCTCTTTCTCAAATGTAAGCATGTATCTTTTAGTCATTTTACAATAATAAGCTAAGTCAAACATTTTTCTTAGCTTACAAGTCATAAGTTAAAAGGCTAATAAGCTTAAAACCCAGGTTCGACTCTCCACCTCTTCTTTTGTATTGTTATTTTATTTTCATTTTTTTCCGTCCTTTTTTTATTTATTGATTTATTTTTAGCACTTATAAACGTGTTTTCGTTGTTAAGTTATAGTTATTTATATCGAGTTATTTCTTTCGTTTTCTCTTATAAACGTGTTTTATGTTTATTTTTCTTTTCCTAAATTTAGTTATATTTTTATTATATTAAGTTGTATTTTTATTATATTGAGTATTGTTATTTGACCGGAATCGTTACCCAGTTGCTAGTTCGGTTGGTTTGTTTGGAGCAGTCGCGTATAGAGGTGAACAAATTCGGTCATCGACCGGTCCTAGACTCTTTCGGGACTGGTCCAGTCCTCGGCGGACCGATCCTAGCATAAGACCATTCGGTTTTTGGGTAGTCCGGTCTTTTTTCGGACCGGTCCGACTTCGGTCCAGACCCGTCCGGTTTTCATTTGGATATTTTTTGGTTCAATTTAAACTTTCCGCTTTTGGAATCCTTTTCGTAAATTTTATTGAGAACTTAAAAAGAATAAAGACTAATAAAGAGACGATATGTAAAAAGAAGTTTGGTATAAAAAATGGAAGAGGTAGTGAAATATTTTTTAGGACCGGTTTGAACTCTTGGACTGGTCCGGTCCGAACCGGTTTTCGGACTGTTTTGGACCGGTTCGTAGCGGTCTTTACCTCCGGACCGGTCCGGACCAAGGATCGGCACGACGGTCTTGGACCGGTCCGGTTTTGGCAGTCTCTGTAGGACCGGTGAGACTAGTCCTATTTGTTCATCTCTAGTCGCGTACATAAACTCAATTTCTAGGGATTTAATCCGTCAGAAAAAGTCTTTTTTTCTAGTAGTGGTTACTGTTACTCTTTCTATTTCTATCACTATCTATTACTGTTACCATTACTATTTCTATTACTTTGCATTAGGAATCCTATATATATATATATATATATATATATATATATATATATATATATATATAGAATTAGGTTCAAGTAAAAAAAAGTTTAGGGTACTAAATGTAAGGAGAAACATGGAGACGACACATGGCAATTAGAAATAAGGGTAAATAAGGAAATTAATATATTTTTTCACCACCAGTCCTTAAATCACGTACACATTAAATCAACCCTATTATTTTGCTCCCAAACTACCGCCTCCAGGTCTGCATAATTCGACTGAAAATTTGAAATCAGCGTCGCCGGTTTTCCAATACCACAAGACCAGACGTTGCCGACGACCACCGCCACAAGCGAAGCCATTGCTGCCGCCGTAAAGTCACCAACCAACACCGCCACACGAAACCCTAGATCTGTCGTTTTTTTCCGCCTCCATATTTTTCTCCGCCGTATACTGCTTCTGCATCGCATCCCCGATGCACACGTCCTGCAACCGCCGCTGAAATCGCCGCTGCATCACACATGAGATGCACGCGCCGCCGCTACTTTTCTTGGAGGCTAGATGAACGTCGGGGAGAGGCTGGATGCACGCGTAGGTTCCGGCGATGCACACGCCATTGGGGGGAGGCTGGATGCACGTCGGGGAGAGGGCGGATGCATGCCGGCGATGACGATACGTCGACTGGATGCACGCCGGCGGGGGATGGCTGCCCTGGATGAATGTCGGAGGAGGAGCCGGCGGTTTTTCAACTTCTTTTGTCCACTTTATTCATTTACCATTTTAACCTTTTCCTTTTTATTTTAATTCCGAATTTCAATTTTTTTATTGACTTTTTTTGTTGACTTTGTACTTGATCCTATGGCCAAAATCTCTCCTTACATTTAGTACCGTAATTTTCTTTTTACTGGATCCTGACCCTATATATATATATATATATATATATATATATATATATATATATATATATATATATATATATATATATATATATATATATATATATATATAGGTATTGGATCAAATAAGATGTGTTAATTTGTAAGATGTGTAAGATGTAATGTAATGATGACACGTGGCTTATTAACAATAGACATTTAAATATTAACAACGGGGGCAAATTAGTAATTTATGTATATTAATTAGATAAGCATAATCATTGCGTAGCAATTAACAAGAATTCCCTTTTTTATGGTAAACCGTAAACGTTCATCTCTCTCATTCCTCACGTTTTCCTTAATTGTTGTTTATTGTTTAGTTCTTATATTTTTTTTTTTTGATAGGCAAAAGGTTAACTATGGAGAAAGCTTCGGCATGGCCATCACCCTCCCAAAGCTAACCACGAATTTTATTACCAATAACCACACAAACTCTAGCAAGCTGCTAGATTTGCAGAAGAATGCATTGTACACAAAATCAAACCCATACTCCTGAAACACTACAATTAGACATGAAATAACTACGGTGCATATGGTTTAGCTAACCAATACTCCCACTTTAGATGGAGCTTTTTACATCTGCTGCTGATCCAAATCTTCAACATATTTTGGATGGAGTAGAAAATATCCTCATTCTTTTTACCATTAGCCGCACCCACATCTGCATGTATGGTATCGTTCCTCCATTTCCAAATCCTCCAAAGCGTTACAGCACAAACAGCGAAGAAAATACCTTTGATTTTTCACGCGACTTCACCATGAGAAAACAGCTCTTTAAAACCAAATACCGAACGCAAACGCGGAGACTTCAGATCCCAACATGCCCAAACTTTCCTCCATACAGCCGAGGACTTTGGACATATGAAGAAACAGTGGTCTAAAGTCTCCACTTCATCCCCACAAAGCACACAATTAAGTGACTGAAGATGAATACCTTTTTTCTCCAAATTAGCACGAGTAGGGAGAGCATCCTTAAGACAACGCCACACAAAGAGATTAACTTTCTTTGGGATTAATGGGTTCCAAAAGACTTTCTCCTGACTAGCATTCAAGGATAAGACATCTTGTAATATTTTTGACAAATGCCTCACCGAATAAACTCCATTTTTATCCCATTGCCATCTCCAAAAGTCCTTACCATAGTGATTGAAGACCATCGATGATAACCTTGCTTCCAACTCAATCAAATCTGAATTTGCTCTCCCCCTTAACATCGAATTCCACTTCCAATTGCCCTTCCAAAGACCATTTTCGAACTGCCATCTATCCTTAAAAACCACCTGTTTATCTACCTCCTTTGCGTATAACCTTGGGAATATATTTTTTAGACAACAACCTTGCCCGATTGAAGCATCTTCCCAAAACAAAGACAGAGAGTCTTTAGAAATGCTCTTTTGAAAGGAATGAACCAAGCTTTCACCTGCAATCTTTACACCCCTACAACAATTTATAATGGAAGACCAAACACCATTACCTATTTGCTTTTCACTGTTGAAAAAGCCTCAGTGAGGCCCGTATATTTCTGAAATCACCTCCTTCCAAACAACACCGTCACTAGTAAGATACCTCCACAGCCATTTTGCAAGTAATGCCTCATTTTTAATTTTGTAACTAACAATTCCCAAACCACCACAATTTCTTGGTTGTAGTATTTTATTCCAAGCTATCCAAAACACTTTTTTATCATTTTCCTTAAAGCCCCAAAAGAAACTTCTTCTGGTTGTTTCCAGCGAGTTAAGGACCGAAATGGGGACTTTAAACATTGAAAAGAAATACAATGGGGTAGATGATAATACCGATTGGATTAATGTAAATCTACCACCAATTGATAAACAAGTAGATTTCCATCTAGATAACTTAAGCCTTACTTTATCAACAAGACCCTCCCAAAAGACACTTTTCTTCATGTTGTCACCAACTGGAAGCCCCAAATACATAAGAGGGAACGATGATACCTGACATTTAATTAACCTTGCCATCCGGTTGACCTCCTCACTTGAAACTCCAACACCCAGAAGACTGCATTTATCTATATTTATTTTCAACCCAGAAACATCGTGAAAACAATTCAGAATATTAATTAATACTTGAATATTATTACATGACCATTTACCAAAAATTAATGCATCATCCGCAAATTGCAATAAGGATATATTTGTGTTGGCCTTCTTGAGACGAATACCTTGAAATAGACCTTGATCACATGCATTTATAATCATTTGCTGCAGCACTTCACCAGCGATTAAAAAGAGAAATGGAGACAAGGGATCACCTTGTCTCAAACCTCTCTCCATAACAAACTCATTCGACGGAAAACCGTTAACCAAATTAGAAGTAGAGCCAGATTGTAGACAGCCTCGAATCCATCCGATCCACTTTTTCCCAAAACCCATTTGTTCCATAATATGAAATAAAAAGCTCCAATTGACCGAGTCGAAAGCTTTTTCAAAATCTACCTTGAACAAAAACATTTTCATTTTCTTTCTAGAGGCCAAATTCACGACTTCATTGGCAATTAGTGCTCCATCAAGAATTTGTCTTCCAGGAATCCACTAATTAACTTATACATCACTTTCACCAATCTATTAGCTAATAATTTAGCGATGATCTTGTACGAACAACCCAATAAGCTGATGTGTCTAAAATCCGAAATGCAAAGAGGATCCTCCTTTTTAGGAACTAACGTGATAAAGGATGCATTGCAACCCCTTGAGATCGTACCTGACTTCTCGAAACCTTTAGCAGCCTCAATGAAATGATTCCCAACAATCGACCAAAACTTTTTAATAAAATTAAAATTAATCCCATCTGGACCAGGGGCTTTTGAACCATTACAAGCCCACACTGCGTTTTTAATATCCACTTCTGTAAATGGTTACCGAAGATAATTTTGCAAATGACGAGCTGAAAATTTTTGGTCTTGACATACATGGCTCCTTGAACCTACCTTCAAAATGATTAAAAAAAGCCTCTTCGAAATCCATCTGCCTCATGTACTAAGCCAGAAATTCGATTTCTTCTCCATCTGTGACTAACAAGATTATGGAAATATCTAGTGTTTTCGTCCCCCTCTATAGCCCAGTTTGATCTTGACTTTTGTTTTAGGTCCCTACTTTCCTTATCCTCCATCTGCATTAGTTCGAAAAGCCAATCCTCTCTATTTCTTATGTCAATTTCCAATATAGGACACCTTTCTGCCTTATGATCCCACGCATGCAAATTGTTTAAGATTTCTGTTTTTCTTTTTGTGTCCTCCTCCCTTTTCTTCTTTGACCACAATCTAGCATCTAATTTGAGGGCTTTAAGTTTTTCTTTTAGAATAAAATCCGCTGACCCCTGACGACAATTAGAGGCCCATGAAGAGGTCACCATTTTTTGAAAATCCATCAGGTCATACCAAGAGTCAAACATTCTGAATGGTTTTGGACCAAAGTTTGCTTCCTCCGCTTTTAAAAGAATAGGGCAATGGTGAAATCGTCCTGAACCACTGGTTCTTTCCATTTATCGAAGAAACCCGACGTAACCAGGAAACGATCAATTTTACTCATCTTTTGGCCATCTTTACTGAACCGGGTGAACCTTCTCTTACACAACGGAATATCATGCAGCCCTGAAGACGCTAAAAAACTATTTAATTCACCAGCCTCTTTAGTTCTTAATTTTGTGTTTTCATTTTTATCTTTTCATTCCAGCATCAATATTGGCCTTCTTAAGCTTGGCTCGGGTTTGAATAGCATCATTATTATCATACAGATGATTATTTTCAGGATTTACATCTCTGTTTTTTAAACCCATTTTCTCAGATTCTTTGCCTTTATTGACTTTTTTTACAGATTCAGCTGCATAATAAATACATGAAACAAATAACTTGTGATTAGTTTATCTTCATCTTTTTAATTTTTACCTTTTTTTCTGATGTTTGATCTCTGTCTATATTTGATATTTTTATATACGTTTTATTTTTCTGCTAGACTGAATTCATCAAAATACTAACAAAGTTAAAGATAAATGTAGAAATCAATAGCAATATAATACTTAACAAACAGTTTTTAGTTATCTTGTTGTCTGTTTTTTTCGTCAGTGCACCATGCGTGTTCGTTTTTTTTTTTGAACGGCAACCTTCCGTGTTCATTTTTTTTTTTTTGGTTAATCACTTTTAGTTTGTATGCACACTACGAAATTTCATCCACCTTTGTCCCAATATCACACATACAATAAAAAACAACGGTCATATTCATAAACATCAAGAATTTAACCAACATTTTTTTAACAAAGCAATAAGGAGGATGTATATATATAATAGTAGTGGTAAGCATTTTTTATTGCATTTATTATTCTTGATTCATCTCCCTGTAATTAATTTTTATATTTATTTAATATATTTAACTTTTTACATCCCCAATAGGCGGCGTCGTTCTTCCCCATAAGACTAATTATCAACATTTATAAGTTTTAAACTTTATTGGATTAAGTTTTCATCTAAAAACAATTTCTTTTTAAACGGATTCATTATCTTATCTTATATTCAATTTTTTTAAATCATTTGCATTATCTTTTTTTAGAAAAGATTTTATATATTTTTATTTTTAAAAAATATTTACCGTATCACATTTTTTGAAGAAGATACATTATATTTTTTGATAGAGATACGGTTTGGTTTTCGTATCCCAAGCCTAATTATTGATAATCATTACATATATTTGGTTTTGATTTTAAAATTTTATAGCATATTTTAAATATTTTTGATATCTTATTTCATCAATAAATATGTGTAAACAGAAACATTTTATCTTTTTTTTTATTCAGATTCATATCTCTTCTCAGATACGGTTTATTCGTATCCCAATGATACTCATTATATCTAGGGTTATATTAACGAAGTGCTATGGAGAAGATTACCAACATACGCAAATCTATCGAAAATAGGTTTATATATAATATCGGATCTATGCCCTCTGTGTAGTAATGAGGTGGAGACAAAATTTCATTTGTTTATTGTGACTTATTTCAATGGGGTATCAAGGAAGGTTTGAAAGGAGTGAAGTTAGTTATGTTTCAAAGTGTTTTGTATACATACATGTGGCTGGTTTGGTTCTCGCAGTTCTCGTATGAAAAACAGTTCTCGTTTGAACCGTTGTTAGTGCAAGAAGTCGAGAACCGCGGGAACCAATCTCGGCCGTTCTTTGAATATAGGAAGTTTCATGGATAGTGAGCATAGAGGGATAGAGTGTGGCAGGGTGCATGTGAGGAATTCATGGGTGGACAATGACATTGAAAGAGAGAGAATTGGACGACTCAGATTGGTTCTCGCGGTTCCTCGCACTAAGAATGGTTCTCGCATGAACTTTTTCCTATATATATACACACACACATATACAATAGGGACTTATAGCCTATTAGTAAAGTTTAAGAACTGTGAATGCAACAAGTGACAAACCACAAGGACCGACAACGTAATTTACTCTAATGTAATACTCAATCTCAACTCTACTATTTACTTAAGAAATTCGAGCTCAATCTTAGTGACTTAAACTATATCGATTACAGGTATCTTCCAAATCAATTTAAAACGAGTTTGATATAACCCGCGCGTTGCAGCGGAAAAAATAACGATAAATAATACTAAAAGTAAGATTTTAAGGTGAATAACTGAAATAAAGTAGATGAAAATTTAAACAATTAGAACTAAATATTTAGTGAAATATCTTAAAAAATTCATTATGCATTCACATCATTCGATTCGATATCATATATACACTGATAAACTTTTTCGTATTACGTCAACATAACATATAGTTATTAATCTTCATAATCAAATTAGACTTTCACAAAAAAAAATAAGAAACTCTCATAAGAAAATTGTTTAAATACTATTAGCAAAACATTAAAGAGATAAACAAATCTAAACATAAAATGGAAAAATATATATTTTGTTAAATAAATATTGTATTCTTATATCTATCAATTTGCCAAGTAAATGGTCTTTTTATCATGATATTTTCAAGACTAAAAAGGTAATTCTACAAAATATGGTGATAATTTATTTTCTCATGATATATTGATACCAACACAAAGAATAACTACATCTTCTAGTTACGATCAAATTTATATTAAAATATAAAGGATCATGTTACGCTTTAGAGATATAAGTATATTTACATCGAATAGTATACATTAAAACTAAATTACATATACAATTAATTAGTTATTATGATAAAATTAAAAATGAAAAGAATGCATATATTTGATCTAGGGCAAAATGCGCGGAAATACAACAAACTATAACGAAATTGCCATTGTATACAACCAACTTCATTTTTTATCAAAAAATACGACAAACTTTTAAAATCGAGCCATTGTATACAACTAACCTGTGATAGCAGGTCATCAACAGGTTTACCCCTTTTTTTAATTTTTTTAATTTTTATTTTGTGAACATGTTGATGGATGTTGTATCCTCAAGCTTTGTCTCCTTCACCAAATCTTCCAGCGATGTCCTTTTCATCACAAGCTTCAACTATAATGTGTTTATAGAATTTAAAGGAATGGGTTTTGAATATCATATGCTTGAATCGGATTTTGGGATTTCAAAACACATGGGACTGAATCGATTTTTGGGATTTCAAAAACTACATCAGGTAGTCGAGGGTTTCTTGCCGTATTTCTGTTAATGAGGGTTTCTTGGGACTAAGATCAGGTAATCTTGTTCAAATATGCATTTCATGCCTTCGTCTTTTTGTTTCCTTAGGGTTCTTTGACAGCCATTTCGTCTTTGTGTTTCCCACGGCGAGCAACGAGATGGTAAGAGCAACGAGCGGTGGGCAAAAATCTTACCAGGAGGCGGCGTCAATCTTATCAGGTAGCCGGAGAGGGCAACAGCGAGCTTACCAGGTAACGGAGATCTTTGGCCGAGCGCACAGCGGTAGGAGACGGCAGCGGGGTTCGCAAGGTCGGTGACGGCGAGATCTGGATTGCTTATGCATATCTGGGTTTCGAAGAGGGTCAGCGGCGCAGATCAGGGTTTCTCTTGTTGAAGGTGAGAATTTAGGGTTTCTTTTGTTGATTTGGAGTGGTTGTTCGAATTTAGGGTTTTCGAATTTAGGGTTTTCGAATGGAGATGCAGTGGTGGTGGGTTGAAGGTGACGGCGGTGGTGGCGTTTGAAGGATTGAGAGGGTGATGGTGGTCGGTTGAAGGTGACGGTGGTGGTGGCGTTTGAAGGTGACGGCGGTGGTGGTGGGTTGCAGGTGACGGCGGTGGTGGTGTGTTCCACATCAGGTTCAACAACTTGATTGTTCGTCATCAACAACTAAGAAAGTTTGAAGAATACCTTGAAGAACACCAAGAACACCTTGAAGAACACCAAGAACATATGAATATCTTAATTAAAAAAATTCAAAAAAAAAAATAAAGAAATTACCGGTAACCTGATAATCAGGTTACCAGTTGCATACAATGAACACAAAATTAAAGTTTGTCGTATTTTTTTGATAAAAAATGAAGTTGGTTGTATACAATGGCAATTTCGATATAGTTTATTGTATTTTCGCGCATTTTGCCCTTTGATCTACGCAATAAAAAGAAAGCGCATCATGCGCTAAAAGAAAAACAGTTGATATCGATCTACGCAACAAAAAGAAATCCTATCATAGGCTAAATGAAAAAAAGAAGATAGAACGCTAGGGATTGAATTGGTAAATGTTATATAACATAGATCACGAAGGGTACTGTTCATTACCTTCCTGATATATGTTATATTATATAATAGCATACGAGTTCTCTCAACTTAGTTACAAACTTAATTTGATCAACCTTATACTATTGACACATTATTTTCATCACCTCCTAGCACATCCTATTATTATCAGTTATGTTAATAATTCTAGAACTATTATTAATTCTTATTAAGGTTATTTGAGGTTTTGAAAGTTGTAATCAAACGATTACACTTTACAAACATATTTAAAATTTTAATTTATCATTTCTATGAAGTCTTCAATCCCAGTTTAGTTTTTGGTTAGGGCTCCAAAAAGAATACCCTAACCAAGAAATCGAACTAATTATCCAAACCAATTTCGTATGAATAGCCAGAATGAGTGACTTTTTAATTGAATCAATTTTGTTCTTTTGTTTTATGGAAGTTTTTGCCCATATAGTTTACAAACGCCACATGCACCTTATTAAGTGTAACTAAAAGATGAGTTCACAAATTGCTTTAGATAAAAAAAACAAATTAGAGAAATCAAATCTGAAAACCTATTCCCGCGATCAATCTTTGGGTTGTTAGACCATGAGACAAAACTTGAGCAAGCTATCTTGTACCACTAATGACAATTTGTTCCTACAAATGACGGTCAAGGATATGAGAATGCAACCTTAAGAGCAAAAATTCTAGGATCAACATTTTAGCTCAACCATATAAAAGATTGACTTTAGTTTGTAAAAGTATATTAAACTTGTCACGTTTTGCTATTGTATTTATTAAACTTCAAAATCACCATTTAATGTATTCATCTCTTTAAAATTATCATATGATGTATCCTTTTACCTGTGAAGCATGTATTAGGTATTTTTATTATTTTTTACTTTTTTTAATTATTGAAATGCCACGTGTTACTTGTAAGTCAAAGAAGATAAAGCTTCATACAAGTGAACTAAAAGACAGATGAACTTCAAGAACATAAAATTTAATTATTTTAAAAAACAAGCATATCAACTACAAACCATAATCGCAATGAACCGGTGAACTTCAAAAACGCAAACAAAAACAGATCGTTGGTAAGATTGTGACAATTCTGTCGTATCGATAAAATCAAGAACAAAAAACTGAACAAATGAAGGTATCAATAAAATAAAAAACCCCTAAACTTACCAACATGAAGATAGAGGTGAATGAAACCATCCATTGTATCGCATATGGAGATCAAAACCTCTATGAAACCAAATAGAAAACCTTGATGAAGATAAACATCGAAATCCTAATATGTATGATTTTGGTACTATCAAACCCAGATGAATCCATTTTTCAAACGAAGATGAAAGAACTTTACTAAAATTGATAAAAGCTAACCTGATAAACCCTAAATTGATGATATCTATGAACTCAAAATCATAAGGAACCACATATGTTTGAATTAGGAATCAAGAGCCAAAACAACAAATCTCAAAACGAAGATGAAAGAACTTTACTAAAATTGATGAACCCTAATATGGTAAGCCCTAAATTGATGATGTCGATGAACTCAAATCATAAGGAACCACTAATGTTGTTTGAATTAGGAATCACGAGCCAAAACCGCAAATGTCGAAATATCACCCATAAAATGAAATCTTGTTTGAATTAGAAGCAGATCTTGACTTGTTGATCTCGCATAAATTGAAATCTTGTTTGAATCCGATGCAGATCCCGAATTCTTTTTGTTGTTGTTTTAACTAGCCTCTCTATAATTCCTAATGGCCCGTTATCTCCTTTATGATAACTTATAAAGCCCAAGACAATATCATGTTATTTGGCGCAGGAATATATTTAGTATCTAATTTGTATTATGATGACCGATTAGTGATTAGTTAGTGATATTGATGTAACAGTTAGTGATGTAATTCGTGCTAGTAGTCACCGTGAGTGCTCCAAGGAGCTAAACCAAGCATGCACCATGTATTCTTTGCTTTTTTTATTAGTGTAAAACTGTTAAATATAAAAATCACTTTTCGTTCTTTTTTATAGGTAACATACTCTATTTCTCCTAAAGTTATTGTTGACAAACTAAAAAAACTAAGATCTGTGCGACATTCAGGAACTTTAATGGTGGTTTTTCCTTTTCTGAGAACCTTTGCAGACATAGTATCTAATGTAAAATCCTGATATTGACCATAAGATTGTAAGATCTTAATCCTGTTCAACTTTACTTGACTAAAGTTGGCCAAATAAAATTCTACAAATAAGCTATCAATTATGTAATTGTAACATGAGAAAAATAAATATGTAACCCATTATATGACACATGAAAGTAGATTTCATAAAGTTTTTAGTTTATCCGTACATAATCCATATTTGAAATATCAATCAATTACTAATATAGATCTTTTAGGATTTGTATTTTCCTATTAATATCATGTTTAACTTGGAGTTTATATTCATTTATTATAATATTACCATGTGATATGGTATTACCATGTAAAAGAAATATAGAATTCGTGGTAGGGTCTTAAAATCTCGATTCGATCTTATGTTTCCAATCTTGTAAAAACTAAAAGATCCATAGCAAGATCATGATCTTAAGTACGATTAATCTCAATTCGATCTTATGATTCCAATCTTGCACTCACATATCGATCATTTAAATCACTAAACACTAAAATACAATTAAGTGATTTATAAATGAAACACCACCTAAGTACGTATGAAGTGCTTTAGTAGCACAAATTAAGTCATTGCTTCTTTCCGTATGGGGGTTGTTAATTAACGTTGGTAGCTTGTTTGGCATTGGTGGATAAATGGTGGTGGTGTGTTAATTAGAATTGAGCGATGGTGAGTCATTTTGGGTTGTGTTATTAAAAATCTTGATGCATTTGGATAAAGTAGTTTTGGGTGGCGTAGTATGGTTTTTGGCTACTGAAACCTTAGTTACTTGTATCTGCAGGGAGAAATTTGATCATTTTGATGGAGATTTTAATTTGTTAGTCGAAGCTGCTGGTTTCTCCCAAAGATAGGGATTGATCGGATTACACAAGGAAGCACGGGGCAAGTTTGATGTTTTCTTTTGGGTTTATGAGTGGTAACTTGCTCATTTAATTAATGGTGTTTTTATTCTAATTAAATATTTTTACTTTCAAAAAAATAAATAAAAATTAATAACTCAACTTACAATGAATATAACATTCGAAGTTTAATGTTTTTTTTGAATTTTATGTAATAGTTTAGATATATTTTAAATAATATACGTATAGAAAACTAAATGACGATTGATTAAATAGTTATGCTGATCATTTTGTGGTTGACTTTTAAGTACAGAATGAGTTAAAAGGCTACTATTTTCTTTCTTTTAATAAGCAGATATTATCAAACAAGGGTCCAAAATCATTTTAAGCTGAAGAACGTAACCGAAGAACCCATGCCAAATACAATAAGAGAAACAACTTACAACCAACACCAAAAATACATTCTTTTAACAATAGACAACTAACTTGATCTTTAACCTTAGAACAGAAAAGCTGACAACCCATTGTCAAATACAATAATAGAAACAACTTACAATCCATTCTAAATACAAAATATTATTTGTTTATGCACAAGTATATATATGCATTAATTATCAACTTGTACCTGTTACCTATTGTGTATACACATATTTCGTTGTGTATGAATCAACTTCCATATTTGAAACCCGCCAGAGAACGTAAATTTGATGGTAAAAGAGAGAACTACAAAGATATTGTCGAAGTAATCTTATTTAGGAAAATAATAACCACAACCTTAAGGGCTATGGATAAGAGTAAAAAAATAAGATTATAAGTTTTAAAAATATAACCGTGTGTCATAAATGAAAACTTGAATGCTATTTAAAAGGAGATTAATGTGAATTTTTTACAAATATGAAAAGGTAATTATTTAACAACAGTTATGATTATCAGTCTTACCTTTATTCTTTTATACTTTTATCCACAATCCTTAAGAGATGTGATTATTATATTTAATAGAGAAGTGAATTTGGTTTAGAAAAAGTAATCCTTAAATGATACGGCAAAAGAAGTAAATTTTAATAGAGAAGTAAATTCGATCTTTAATTATCACAAATGCAAAGAAACTCTGGGAAGTAAATAAATTTATTGGAGATTTATGGAAAACAAATCTCTAAACCAGACTCCGAGATTTGATCGATCTTTAAATCAGGTGTAATATTAGAAATTTGAGAAAAAGCAGTTGAACTAATACTTCCCCTTTCACTACTCTTGGGAATGAGTCCAACTCCAAATCCACGACGCTCCGTATGCTGGTAATCCATTTTGATGTAAAACCGGAGGTGGTTGTATGTTTGATCCCACCAAGGAATGTCTCTCAATAAAGCAAATGAAAGACACCCCACCCATGTATATCTATCATCATCATCACAAACACTCTCCTTCCAATCCACTACATGTTGAGAATCCCTTGAACCACCCATCACCTGCTCCACCGTTATGGTCTTTACATACAATATAAAATCCCAATCCCCAACAGCACAAAATAAAAATCCGGAAAACTCATTTCTCCAGTTCTCTGCAAGTTCCAATCTACATTCCCACCCTTCACGAAGACCAGGTGTAAACCCCTTTGCCAGCTCAACTCCTTCACTTCCAAGTGTGAAAACCACTGTTCCGTTTTCAATAGCCTTTCCCTAATTTATTTATTTACTATCACAAATTTATTAATTATATATGCATGAACCTTAATTAATTAATTACTTACTCATATTAAAAAAAAACATAAAGAGAGAGATACACATACCTGAAGCATGTATTCTAGTACGTCTCTCTCGTCATGATTTATTATATCCCATATATTTGATATTGAGACTTGATGTACGCCTTTACAATTTTTGAGAGAATCTGTTAGTGACCTACACCAAGGTGCTTTAAGAATAGCTACACCTGATGGGAGCTCAGGTAATCCTTCAAGGCTAACGCAAAACTCGAGGTTGAGGATTTTGAGCCGAGTAAGTTGCAAGAGGCCAGAATCTAATCGAGTAAATTTATTCCTGCTTAGATTCAGCTCTTCTAAATTGGTACACCATTCTCTAATCCACGAGGGCAGAACTTTTATCCCAATATTAATCAAAGACAAGCTTACTAAGCTTTCCATGTTTGCTTGGATCTCGGGGACTTCAATCAATTTGTCGCAACTCTCTATTCTAAGAGATCGAAGTTTTCCCATCTGTACAATGGTTGGAAACTTTCTAAGCATTACACATCCTTGTACACGTACGTATTCAAGTCTTGTATGATGTCCAAGTGACGGGTGAATCTCTTGCAACGTATCACAATCTTCAAGTGTCAACTCTTGAAGACACGGGATTTGTTCAAAATTTGGTGTGCTCACCAGAGCCCTCATGTACTCGAGATTAAGCACTTTCAAACATGGTAGGACGAAGTCCTATATTAATTTACACAATCAAGCATCCAGAAGTTAATATATATATATCAAGAGTTTATGACTACAAAAACAAACAGACACATAATTATTTGATAAGTGCTATTTTGATTATATTTTCTCATTAAAGCCCCTTACATTTTAACACCTGTTCCAGCAATTAATAGTTCCTACTAATCATGTTTAAACATTGATATTATCAATGACATGGCAAATGTTGGTGAAAGAAGGAGAAGAAGAACAGTCACATCTGCAAAGAAGTTGTTTGGTATATGACCCGTGCATCAAAGTGTTGTACACTACATGTGATGGAATCATAATTTCTAAGTGGACTTTTATAATTCTTTTGTTGGTTTGATTAGAAACCCAAAAAAATTAAGAAAAAAAGGGAGTTTGGAACGTGGGCTGTAGGCCACACATAGGAAGGCAAAAAAACAAAAGAAAAAACAATGAAGGCACTGAAAAAGAAAAAAAAAAGCTACGGCAGTTCGAGCGGAGAAAGAAAGCTGTGGTTATTTATTGCTTTTCCAATAACTTGTGTGTTTGATAAGTAATGACATTAGTTTTAAATTTTGAGTCTATGAGGGATCAACCCTATTTATCACTATCTCAATTTATTTTAAGTTAGAGGTATTAGGAAAATATAATTTGGGTGGTTTCGACACCAGTTTCAAAATAGTATTAAGTATAATATTTTTATTTCTAATATTGTTTAATAAGAGAACTCTTGGCAATTACATGTCAGTGAATATAACAAAAATTAATGGATTAGAATTTAGTTGGGCCTCATTGATGGAGATTTATTAATGGACTAAATTGCAATTGGAATTGGGCTTAAATGTAATGATAGGAATACCCACTTAGGCCACCCGTACCACCTCCGGGTGTGGTATCGGGTTCGGCCGGGTAACTCAAAAACACCCATACGGGTGAAACGGGTGTGGCTAGCGGGCTTTGGAGCCGGGTATAAACACCTGATTGTTTTTTTTGTTTTTTTTTGTTTTAATTTTTTTTGTTTTTTTTTTGTTTTTTTTTTAATTTTGAGAATTTTTTAATTTTTTTTTTGAAAATTATCTTAATATTTGTAATTTGTTTTTTTAATTTTAGTAATGTAATTTTTTTTTAATTTTAGTGATGTAATTTTTTTTAATTTTAGTAATGTAATTTTTTTATTTTAATGAAATGAAGTTTTAGTTGTTTAAATTTATTTATAAATATTTTATTTTGTTAAATAATAAATTGTGTGAAGTAAAAGAATTAAAAAAAAGTGGTGAAAATGTTAGGGTAGGAGAGAGAAGGTGGTACTAGCAAATTGGGTAAATTGGGTAGGAGAGAGAAAAAGCTGATGTTGCGCTGATGTAGCTGTCAGGGTAAGCTGGGTAAACTTAGGGCGGTACTGATGGCCTTAGAGCCTTGCCCTAGACATCCAAACACTGTATTCGTGTCGTTCTTTTCTTCTCTGTGTGGTGTTCGAGACTTTCAACCAAGAGGGAGAGAGACCGGAATTCAAACTCCCTCATATCAACATTAGGTATGAAACGAACCTCTACACCTCACAACCGATTTTACGATGAAATCTTAGTCTAATCAATGGATTTCGTTTTGTTCTGCTATGCGAGTGACCGAGGGCCATTAAGTACAAAATTGTGAGATTTGTTGGTATAAAACGAAATTAATTGATAGGGTAGCATATGACTGGAAATGTATTGAGGTTTTGGCTCAGTATAGTTGATTTCAGGTATGTGATGTGTGCGTGTCGAGCAAAACCGAGCCTAAAACCTTCATATTTAAACGAACTTAGTGGACTACTGTTGCATCTAAATGGCATTAACAGCAAAACTCGACTGGAATAACCAGTATCGATGGTTATTCCAAAATATCCCTTATGACTCATCATTAAGCGTTTAACGAGCCTTACAATTAGTCATTAATTTAATTTGATCTAGAGTCAAAGTTGGTTCCGGAAGTTCTCATACAAAAACCAATTCTTGTTTGAATATATATATATATATATATATATATATATATATATATATATATATATATATATATATATATATATAGGAAGAAGTTCCATTGAGAACCATTTTTATTGCGAGAACCAATTTAAACCGTCCAATTCCCCCTTTTTCAATGTCATTGCCCACCTCTGAATTCCTCACATACACTCTGCCACACTTGATCCCCCCACGCTCTCCATCCATGAATTCCATTTATCAAATCAACGGCTAAGATTGATTCTCGCGATTCTTGCACGAAAAACTGTTCTCGTTTGAACTTTTACCTGCATACATGTATATATATATATATATATATGTGTGTGTGTGTGTGTGTGTGTGTGTGTGGAAAGAGGATCAAGTAAGATGTAAAATGAAGTAAGAGGAGTAAGAGGCATTTTGGATACGTGTCTTATTTAGTGTATTTTGGGTAGTTTAGATATGTTTTATCTCTCTTCCTTAATAATTGTCAGCCGCACCTTATTAATTTTTAACCTCCTCATCTTCTTCCCCTAACCTAGACGCCCCTTTTGTCATCCATAACCACACACACACACACACACACACACACACACACACACACACATATATATATATATATAGGAAGAAGTTCCATTAAGAACCATTTTTATTGCGAGAACCGATTTAAGCCGTCCAATTCCCCCTCTTTCAATGTCATTGCCCACCTATGAATTCCTCACATACATTCTGCCACACTTGATCCCCCTACGCTCTCCATCCATGTATTCCATTTATCAAATCAACGGCTAAGAGTGGTTCTCGCTGTTCTCGCACGAAAAACAGTTCTCGTTTGAACTTTTACCTGCATACATACATACATACATACATACATACATATATATATATATATATATATATATATATATATATATATATATATATATATATAGACAAAAGTTCATGCGAGAACCGCGAGAACCAATCTAAGCCGTCCAATTCCCCCTCCTTCAATGTCATTGCCCACCCATGAATTCCTCACATGCACCCTGCCACACCCTATCCCTCCACGCTCTCCATCTATGATACTTCCCATATCCAAGGAACGGCTGAGATTGGTTCTCGCGGTTCTCGCACTAACAACGGTTCTCGCAAGAACCCTCCCCTATATATATATATATATATATGTGTGTGTGTGTGTGTGTGTGTGTGTGTGTGTGTGTGTGTGTGTGTGTAAAGAGGATCAAGTAAGATGTACAATGAAGTAAGAGGAGTAAGAGGCATTTTGGATACGTGTCTTATTTAGTTGTAGTGTATTTTGGGTAGTTTAGATATGTTTTATCTCCCTTCCTTAATAATTGCCAGCCACACCTTATTAATTTTTAACCTCCTCATCTTCTTCCCCTGACCTAGACGCCCCTTTTGTCATCCATAACCACAACCGCCCCTTCCATAACCACTACTTGGGTGGTCATCGGTGATGCCTAACGTTCTTTATGTAGTCGCCGGAAAAAATCTCTAGTTCTTCACTTCTTCTCAATCGATGCTCTGATACTACAGATTCACCATGGATCCGTCGTCGCCCTTCCCCTAAATCCTTGTCGATGTTCACCGTCGTCGCTCTAGGATTTTGCAGCCACAAAGGCTACCGTTCGAATCCAGAAACCACCATCGATGAGGTTATTTTATTATCAAAGTTTTGGGTGTTGTAAAAAGGGTATCTTCATTCATCATGTTCACCGCCGTCGATAGAGGCTATAATTTTGTCCATGTTCACCGTGGTTGCTTCGGGCTTCTTCATTCATCATATTTGAAGTTTTGAGTGTTGTAAAAAGATCATTTTTCTATTCATTGTTTTTTGGTAAATTGATGAATATTTTATCGATCTGTTTGTTTGTGGTGTAAAAAGGTCAATCTTTATTCATCATATATGTTTGTTCTAATGGATTCATCGATTAACTATTATAGAGCATATGTACAAAGTTTTATTTATGAGTGATTTAGGAGTAATTTTTTTTTATTTAGAGTTGAGGAGGGTTAATTCATCAGTTTTTCAAAGAACTCAGTTTGATAAATCTAGTTTGTTATTCTTCATTTTTTTATTGATGAACTTGAATTGATGGTTATAGAGTTATAGGTCAACAAATTTTGTTTGATGAATCTAGTTTGTTAACTTATCATTTTTTGTTTGATGAAACTGGTGTGTAAAGTTTTTCTAATAAATTTGAATCAGACATTCATCATTTTTTTAAAATGTATGTTAATGTTATTTTTATGAGATTTTAAGAGTTAGTCAGCTTTTTTTATTCCTAATATACCCTTAATCAGTATTAAATTGGTGGTTACAGGTCATTTCTTGTTGACTTTTGATTAAATTCAATGACTCACAATTATTCTTACACCTCTTACAAATATTTCCCTTTTACAATATCTCCACTGTGTATGTGTGTGTGGTGTATATATATATATATATATATATATATATATATATATATATATATATATATATATATATATATATAACAAAGATCAACACAAAACTAGACTTACTACATAACCAATTTCAGCCTTTCAATTAGGATAATCAATGACAAATTATGAATGCATATTCAATTTACTTCAAATGCATTTCCAGTCGCAACCTGAATATTCGATTTACATAAAATGCTTCGGTCATAATCTCAACCATTGATCATCCAAATTCAACTGTTGAGATTGTTTAGTAGGTTGTGTATATAAGACTTGTTCTGTACTAAACCTTACCCTATATATATATATATATATATATATATATATATATATATATATATATATATATAACCCTAAACCCTAAACAGTTCTCGTTTGAACTCTCCTATATATATATATATATATATATATATATATATATATAGGAGAGTTCAAACGAGAACTGTTTTTCGTACGAAAACTGCGAGAACCAACCTTGGTCTTGGATTAAAATTAATCAATGACTACAACTTTTTGGCGGCTCATTAATGGCAGATTGATGAGGGTTATTTCGAGAAAATCATGCTTCGCAAATTATAACGGCTCACACAGACGCAATTCACGGTTGAGTAAATATATAAATTACCAAAATATCCCTATTAATGACTCAATAATGGCGTTAAAAACAGTTCTAGCAGTTCTTGTACGAAAAACAGTTCTTGTTTGAACTTTTGTATATATATGGGAAGGTTCAAAAGAGAATGAGAAATTAAATGAGAATGGAAGACTAAATATCGGCCGTTCATTTTGTAAGTGGAATTCATGGATGGAGAGCGTGGGAGGATAAAGTATGGCATGGTGCATGTGAGGAATTCATAGGTGGACAATGACATTAAAGGAGGAGGAATTGGACGACTGAGATTGAGTCTCCCATTCTCATTTAATTTCCCATTCTCATTTGAACCTTCCCATATATATATATATATATATATATATATATATATATATATATATATATATATATATATATAGGAAGAAATTAATTTGAGAACCATTCTTAATGTGAGAACCGCGAGAACCAATCTGAGCCGTCCAATTCTCCTTCATTCAATGTCATTGCCCACCGATTAATTCTTCACATGCACCCTGCACACTCTATCGCTCCACGCTCTCCATCCCTCCTGTTGGTGCAATCGTTCCGATAAATTTATAAAATATATTTAAACGTTTTGATGATCACAAATTTATAACAATCGAGTCAATAAATTATAATGCATAATTGAAATATCCGATTCGCTAAATAATAAACAACGTTCTAAATCCAAAACACATATGCATTCATTTGTTAAAACGATTTTATAACAACCAAGTCTAAAAGTTAAAGTTTATAAAATCTAGTGACGGGAAATAAAATGTATATGTATATGATTTATAAAGATTCATGATCTTCAAAGAAATCCTTGTTAACATTTCTATAAAACCTATTTGAGAAATCCAAATATATAAATGTTACACAAGGTTTGAATAAGAAAATAAATCATATGTTTTTAAACATACATATACGTATATAAATTGATTTTATATAAACCAAAGTTTATTTAACATCTATAAAATCAAATGATAAGTTTTTAAATAAAGTGAATGTTTATATGAGTTAGAAACTACATAGATTTATAAATATCAAATTGTATCATTTATATAATTAAAGTGATTTATTCAAATTCATATAAATGATCTAAAACAAGAATTATAAATCTCAAAGTATTTGAAATCATTCTTACATTTATATATAGACTTGTATAAATCTTTACAATGCATTTATATAACCAAATTGCTATATCCAAGTTTATATAAATGAATCTAAAAAGTCTAGAACAAGTTTTATAAATCTCAAGTGTTTATAAATCATTCTTGCATTTATATATTTATAAAAAGATGATTTTAAAGTTTATAAAACTCAAATCAAATATATATCTTTATAAAAATATTATGTAAGTTTTGTAAACTCGCAAGATTTATAAAAGATGCAAGAATTCTTTTAAACGATCAGATTTATATATGTATGGAAAGAATGATTGTAGAGTTTATAAAACAACAAAGCAATTATATAAGTTTATATATATTATGTTTGTTTTATAAAACTCCTAAGAATCTATATAAATGTTACAAGTATTAATTCAAATGGATGAAGTTGGGTGTGTTAGACATCACATGCATCTATGACACCCTCATGGGCATCTATGACACAATGCATGGACTTGGAAGCTTTTAACTTGTTTAATCTAAACTCCCATGAAGGTATAGGTCAAGTACAGCATCTTGGGGACATTTTGAAGGCTTTACAACTGATATACATTAAAGAATGAAGCATAAATTCAAGATTGCAACGGATATGAAGCAACAAGACAAATGGCTGGACTCCCACGGCGGATGCACGGTCGACCGTGCATCTTCCGTGAGGTACCAGTTCAGCACACACTTTTCTATCTAATCAACACATTCAAGCCTTTTGTTAGTTAACCTTTGGCACTTCAAAGAAAGTCTCTTGCACATAAATACACCCTTTCAACTCTAGAAAATGACTTGATCATTGCTATCAAATGTTATCATCATGATGATTTGAAGATCAAGTTACAAGTTCAAGTATTCAAGCAAGAGAAGAAGTATTCAAGCAAGAAAGAATAATTCAAGCCAAAGAAGATACTTCAAGAAAACATTATTCATATTCAATCTTACATTTGTAATAGAAGTTGTAAAGGATAATCTCTAGCCTTTAGAATTAGAGAGAAGTTGTAAAGGATAATCTCTAGCCTTTAGAATTAGAGAGAAGAAAGGATAATCTCTAGCCTTTAGAATTAGAGAGAAGTAAGGTGATCACTTCCTTGAATAGTGAGAAGTAGAGGTGATCACTTCCTTGAATAGTGAGACGTAGAAGTGATCACTTCCTTGAATAGTGAGAAGTTATGTAATGGTGATCTCTTCCGAACAAGAGATACGTTATAGTGAAGATAACTCTTGGATCGAAGGCCAAGGAGTGGACGTAGGTTGAAGTTAGTTTCAACCGAACCACTATACATACGGTGTCATAATCTCTATCCCTTATCTTTTAATACTTGCATTTTTATTTACGTATAATCAATCGAATAAAATACGAAAAAGAGGTAAAGAAACGTATTCACCCACCCTCTAGTTTCTAACAATTGGTATCAGAGCAAGTTGCTCTCAATTTGCTCAAGTTTTATAAAAACTAATTTGATAGAGTTTTATAAAAACTAATTTGCTCAAGTTTTATAAAAACTAATTTTTCAAATTTTGAGTTAGATCTATGGACGTAAATAGTAAACTAAGCTTGGGGGTTTATATGGGCTCTTTACCCATGTTTGTTGATTATACATTTTTGAGTTGGAAAATCTATATGATAACTTTATTAAAATCAATAGATTATGATATGGGTGATTTTATAGAAAATGATTATAATGAAAATTATTTTGATAGAAAATCACTAAATGAACAAACATTGATTTTTATTCAAAAATCTCTTAAAGGTAGTAAATATGAATATATGTGTTCTTACACTTGTGACAAGAGATTATGGAAAGATATATGTACATGTGAGGAGCTTGAAGCAAGAAGAAATGAAGAAAAAGAGACATCAAGAGAACTTGCTTGCTTCATGGCTTTTGAAGAAAATGAGGTATCTTTCATAAATGATTCTAGTAGTAAAGATTACTTATTATGATGAGCTAAAAGATAAATATGATATGTTACTTGATATTAATTCAAAACTCATTAGCAAGATCAATGATTTGAAAAATGTTGAAAATGGTAATCTTAAATTCAAATCTCTTAATGAAATTTTGGTCAAGGAAATAAATGAGTTAAGATAATCCAATATCATGTCACAAAGTTTCTCTACTTGTGTGGATTTCAAAGAAAAGAATATTAGAGTCCAACAATCATCAAGTGACAAGGAAGGTCTTGGGTTTTCAATTGAAACAAGTAACATATCAACAAATCTATTAGAACCAATCAAATGTGTGAAAGAAAAGGCAAAAGAAAAAATCCAGGTACCTCACGGTCGATGCACGGCGGATACCGTGCATCTTCCGTCAGCTCACTGGAATTTTCAAAAACTTGAAAAATTCAATATTGTCTCTAGTTCTTCCACTTGTATGTATGCCTAAAGTTGTAAGTGATAAACAAATGATAAAGTCTTATACTTCAATTTCAAGGTATGAACTTGGTTTCAAGAAACCTAAATCAAATGTGATTCAAAGATCAATACGTTCTCATAAAACTAATGATTCTATGAACACTTGGTATTATAAAGGTTTCAAGATAACACAAAGGTGCATCAAAGTAGGTGTTTTTGATACCAACAATCCCAACCGTGAATTATGTTCAGATTTATAAGTCAATATTTAATGAGCCTTTATTTTTCAAAATACGGTAAGATCTAGGGTTTAGGAAAAAGTAGAGGTGAAAAGGTGTTAGTTATACGAGAGGGACAGAGAGGAGAGAGTTATGTCTATGGCCTGTTTTACCGATATTTCATTATTTAAGTAGTATTTTTATTTACTAAACTCCCATAACCAATTTTTATTAATAGTAGTCACACACTCTATGATCAAATGAAAGAATTGAATTACCTTGTGGTACTTCCAAAGTTTCTTTTGCAAGCCCTGGTGCAATCTTAGAACAACAAGCATTTTTGGTTGGAAGCTGTCAGGAAATGAACTTCCAGGATATCCTCTCCAGGAAATAAAACACAACTCATTTGAAAGAAAAGTAAGGTCTCCATCTCGAGAAGAGTTGTAATTTTCCACATGAAGCCATCTTAGTTTTTCCATGTTTGAAACATTTTTAGAGAAACATGAAAATTTGTCATCATCATCAGCATTACGCCTAAAAATATGTTGTCCTATCGTTTGAATCTTGTCATTTTTCTGCAACAAATTAAGGATCAAACATGCAAAAATAATCTAAGTTTAGGTGACATGAAAAATTAAAGAATTTCTACATCACTATGATCTCTATTTAAAAAATAGGATTTTGTTTTGTTGATTTTTACTTAACTACTGCTTTAAATCAAAACAAAAAAAACATCATTTTGTTTACTTCTGTTTTTTTAATTATGTCTTATTCGTTTTTTAACTTCCATTTTTTTTCTAGACCATCATTTTATTTTGTTTACTTTTATTTCTAATAAATGCATGCTAAATTAAAAATATTTTTCTCCCTATTCTAATTTTCATTCTTGTGTTTTCTTATATAAATGCATGCGAAATTAAAAATATTTTTTCGCCCTATTCAAATTTTCATTCTTGTGTTTTCTTATATAACGAGTTACTTTCTATACCCCTCGTATTGCTGCGGGGCATAGCGAACAAAATGTAAAAATTAACATTTAAACATAAAAAATTAAAATAAGCAATAATTTTTAAACATTTAGGATCCAATGCGCTATTTCATAGCCATTAGGTGTTATTAATTAATTAATTTTATAATCGAAGAAATGGTTCAACAAAAAAAACTATTATAAAACTATTCTAATTTTTCTCACGTAAAAGGTATAAATTAAACTTAAAAATACAGTTATTTATTAAAACATAAAAAGGAAAATTTTAAAAATAAATAAGAATGACAAAAGTGTTTTTAGTTTACCTGCAAATGCCCTAACCACTCCAATGAATGAAACTTTGTTTAATGTTCCGTTTTTCTTTAATTTAACATAAACAAAATTTATAAAGAAAAAATAATTCGTAATATTAAATCACCTAACTTAGGTGATTTTACACTCACAAATCATTTAAATAAATAAATACAGAATGACTAAAAATAAAAGGTGAAGTGATCACTTGTTATAAAAGCTGAATGGACCGCTTGTGTTATATTATATGTTTTTTTTTTCACAAATAGGACAAAAAATCTTTTGTTTGTAGTTCCTAGCAATTGTTATATATTGTAATATGTTTATTTATTTCTTTTTTATTTGTAGACATGCTTCAATTTATTTATTAATGAAGTTATAAAGCAGAAATTATGCTATTAAATTAACTATATATTGACAATGTGATATTTGAAATATAATGCATATATATGCAGTTAATCAGTTATAAATAAATTGCATGTAGTTCTTGCTATTTATACTTTTTTGATTTGATTCTAGTGATTTTAGTCATGTGTACGTATTATGGTGATTGATCGATGATGTATTTTATGAGTTTGAGTCTAATGCTTGTGTTATGTTAACTTTTGAATCATGCACAAGCAGGTGTGTGGGGTATGATTGATTTTTAAGAATACTATCAATGAAATAAATTATTTATTTCAAATATATATATATATATATATATATATAGGGGAGGGTTCCATTGAGAACCGATTTTAGTGCGAGAACCAATCTTAGCCGTTAATTTGATTAGTGGAATTCATGGATGGGGAGCGTGAGGGGATCAAGTGTGGCAGTGTGTATGTGAGAAATTCATGGATGGGCAATGACATTGAAAGATGGGGAATTGGACGGCTCAGATTGGTTCTCGCGGTTCTCGCACTAAAAACGGTTCTCAATGGAACTTCTCCATATATATATATATATATATATATATATATATATATATATCGTAAGCTAGTTTGTTTGATATTCTATTTTGGTTATTAGTACTGTAAATTAGTTATATGTATATACACACACAAAGATAGAGAGGTCTATTAACTAGGAGGTTATAATTAAGCATTTTTACCTTTGATGCATCCCACAAACGCAAGTCCATGATTTCTTGCTTTTTCCAGAGTCTGCTATGATTTTCAGGATTTTTAGGATGGTCCCTTCTAACAATGTAGTGTGCCATTTCGTGAATCAGATCATGCATTTGAACGTTACCTCGCACACCAATATTTATGAGAGCTTTTTGTCTCAACACCTTTATCCCAATTTCAAGGTGAAAACCGCATGTCTCAAGTATCTCCCTTGCGCTAAATTTATGATCGCTTAAGCATCTCCACCCCCTAAAGAAACACGCAATTTCCAGAAATAACTCTTTCTCCTCTGTCTCTAGTCCAGCATAGCTAATTTTGAGTTTTTCCACTATTTCCATATTTGGATTCTCTTTGAGCCTAGCCAAGGTACTCATCCACTCCTTATCATCTTTGTCGTATAGAAATGAACCTAAAACTTTGACTGCTAACGGGAGCCTTGCAGCATAAGACACTACACGTGACGAAAGTCCCTCATAGTCTTCTATAGGCTCTTTCTCATTTAATGCATGTTTATTGAAGAGCTCCATAGCCTCTCTATCCGATAATAATATAAGAGGACACACCTTGTCCACTTTGTGGGATAGCACATGTTCATCTCTGGTGGTAATTAATATCCGGCTTCCACTACCAAACCAATTACGTGATCCAGCCAACGCCTCTAATTGCTCAATTTTATCAACATCATCAAGAACTACTAAGACTTTTCTGTGACACAACATACTACTGATCATTCTTTTTCCTTCCACAACACTATATACATTCACTTTTCTTTCAAGAATAGCTGATAAAATATTCTGTTGCAATTTTTCTAAACCGTAGTTGCTTGATTTCTCTCGAATATTCTCCACAATGCAACTACCTTGAAACTCGGAAGAGATTTCCATATAAATAGAATTTGCAAGAGTAGTCTTGCCACCACCCCCAACCCCCCATATCCCAACCATGCGCACACCATCAGACTCCATTTCTAAATGTGATTTCAGTTCTCGTATACGGGTTGTCATTCCTACAAACTCTTCATTAACATTTGAATATAAGGGTTTCAATCTAATATCCAAAACTCTATCAACAATTTCTTTGATAAATTCTGATTCGTGCCTACAGATTTAATACATAAATATGGATAGTTAGCGTATGCTCAAATTAATTCACAACAGTGGCGATTTGGTATAAATATTATATCTATAATAATAATAATAAAGATTTTTTATTTGTTTGGTCGTGGCTGTTAAATAATCATTTACAATTGTCTTTAATGTATAGTGTAGTGCCCTTTGTGTAAATACTGTATTTTATATATACTGATAGATGAATGCAATACGTCCTTAACGGGTTTCCACAATACGTAACAGTGGCTAATGACCCATAAAACAATTAAATAACGAGCTTAAGCTTTCATAGCTTAACGAGCTGCGCTGAAGCCAAATTTTGGTTCTTTTAGGCTCGTCTAGCAAATTAACGACCTAAACCCAAACCAAGCTTTGGGCTCCCCTTGACTAGTTTACACCTCTGGATACAAGGTACGATTCTATCTGTTAATAATACATACTGGAATTTGATATTTGAGATCTAAATAAGCATACATAAATACTTTAAAAATAAGGTAAAGGTAAATACCTGTTATTAATGGAATGGAAGCCAACATTGTTACTTGCATCAGCAAGTGCTTTTCTCCATGATTTAACGTTGGTGGTGTTCTCATTTTCGTGTCTATCAAATGCTTCTTTGAATTTTCTTTTCTGTTTTCTCACATCTGTTGGTTCCACATCATAGAATATCGGTATAACGATAAGCCCTCTTTCCTCCTTGCATTTCATGATATATGTGAGCTCCTGTAGACACCAGGAAGAATCTGCATAGTTTTGAGAGAACACTACAAGAGCAATATGTGATTCTTCGATAGCAGTGAAGAGGGATGGGCCGATGGATTCACCCGGAAGAAGTCTTTTATCGTCCTTGAAAGTGTTGATTTGATTATTTACAAGAGCTGTGTAGAGATGATCTACAAAGCGTAAGCGGGTATCTTCACCTCTGAAACTAAGAAACACATCATATTTATATGACCGCAAAGAACCAGGAGCGAAGCGAGAAGAGGAAGATGATGATGCCATTAATGTGTTTAAAGTGGGAATCACAGCCGCAAAGGAAATTAAAAGAAGCTTAATTTATGAGGTTTGTTTTGAGATATAGTCTTCAAGCACTATCATATATATTTAATCGTTAAGAAAGTTCCATATACTTTCGTCATATAATAAAATAATACAAGCACTATCATATATATTTAATTGTTAAGGAAGTTCCGTATACTTTCTTCATATAATAAAATAATACAATTAAGATTTAAATTTAAAGAAAACTTCATATAGAGATAGAAAGAGTTCTATAACATATATTGGATTACGTTTTTTTATGTCTCTTTATGGAATTTTTAGTTACACGGATTCTGTGGTTATATAGATTTGAGTTTTTTTAATAAAATGATAAACAAAAGAAAGAAAAACAGTAAGTATTGTTATTATTAAGTTGGATTGAGAGGTTATATATATCCTCTTATAAAATCTTTCTACTTATCTTTATATTCACAAAATTAACACAAGTGTCAAAATTATTAGATAATATGAGGAAAGAGAATTAGTAATTTACATGTGTTATCCTATTATGAATAGAAGAAAATTAATAATATTATAATGTAAACGATAAAAAAAAGGTAAAAAAACAATATTCATAATAATGTAAACAGTAATATTATAATAAAAAGATCGATTAGGTCGATCATAAAAAGACTTGATTAATTAGACAGATATAATCACATTTACTATAATCAGATATTTCTAGGGAAAAAAATTACGTACACTATTAACATAACTTTAGATATTTCTGAACTCGAGAGTATTATTTAATATACTAATTCTACTTATCACATTTACGATGTGGTTTTATAAGATATATTTTCTTGGACACATTAATTAAGATTTTTTTAGTTTTCATCACATGGCTTCTCTTTCCTAAAGACTTTGTTAATTTTTGGTCATTTTATAATGTATAATTGACTATGGGAGAAGTATGGACAGAAAGGTTGAACAATTAATAATTATCATTTACCATAAAGCCAAAACTTTTATAAAATAATAAATATTCAATGCTATTATTATCAAGTGGCCGGCATTAAACGATACTATATATGTTTAACACGAAAGAGATGTCGATGATTATCATGTTGTAATTGGTAAGAAATGTTCACTTTCAGAATAACAATACAATAATTAATATATAAATTAAAATAATATCAAAGTAAACTAACAAGTACTTAAAAGTTGTAGTGATATATGTTTTTATCTGGTTTTTATATAGGGTTTAGTTCACGAAAATGTATCCAAGTTGTCACCTTTTGCTATTGTATGTACTGAACTTCTAAAATTACCTTTTAGACTATCCACATCCATCACACTCCTCACACAGCCATATCAGCGCCACATCAGCTTCCCACCATTTTCTCATCACATCACAAAAACCCCAGCATCCATCACACCCTTCACATCCTTTTTCTTTTTCTTTTCTTTTTCTTTTTCTCCCCCAACGGCTCTCTCCCTCTCCTCTCTCACTTGCGCGACGAGGCTCACGAGTGTGAGCATGAGCGGCCGCTCACTCCCCCCGGCGATGGTGTTCCACCGTGTGAAGCTAGCTCCCTCACGAGCCCCCCACGCGATCTGATGTGGGCAGTCTTAATGTATCAAACTGTTGGGTTTATGGGGCTCAGCGTTCCCTCGAGCCGGTCAAATCCGCGACTCTTAAACCCACCGCTCCTGTAGCAATGCAGGAGCATCCCACATTGGTGAGACAAGGGAAATTCATCCTCCTTATAAGGAGGGTGGATCTTACTCTTACCAACTGACGCGTTTTAAAGCCGTGAGGGGAAACCCAAAGCGGACAATATCGTTGGTCGGTTCCCTGGTTTCGGTCCTAACACAAACCTTCAAAATTTACCACTTAGTGTATTTGGTTACCTATTGTTTAGGTAGTAGGTAATTCCTCTCCATTTTTATTTATTATTAATCTCACAACTCAGAATTTATTGCCACCTCATTCATATTTATATGTTTTTTTCATGAAGAACACTCTTCATCTTCAAGCTTCAAACATTCAAACCTTCAAACACAAACTTCATACATTGAATCATCAAAATTTCTGAAACTTTAACTACAAGATAATTAGAAACACCAAACACAAAATCGATACATATGAAATACTAATTATAAACCAAAATCGATACATATGGAATCACATATGAACATTCATAAACAAAAATTGCAAACCCGGATCTGGACTAAAGAAGATGACGATGATGGGATCGAACATATGGAAGATGAAATCATTGAACAATAATCGCAAAAATGGCAAGAAACATGAACCCTAATCGCATCATGAACCCTAATCGTACCTTAAATCGGCCATGATGAACCCATGAAGATGAAGCAATCCCCAGATCTGAAGACTTACAAAATCACCCATGAAGATGAACCAAATCGCCCATGACGAACTCGTTGAAGTTCTGCTTTAGTGAAGAGATCTGGTTTGGTGTAATCGTTGGAGAAAGATGAAGATGATGCAGAAAGCCCTAAACCACCGCCGCCGACCTCCGACTGCAGAAATCCCTAACCCGCTGCCGCCGACCTCCGAGTGCAGAAAACCCTAAACCGCCGCCGTCGACCTCCGACTGCAGAAAACCCTAAACTACCGCCACCGATCAAACCCATACCACCACAAACACAAATAGGAAATCTGAGTATATACAAAATCGGGACACAAATCGATGCCCAGTATCTTAAAGAAATAGAAGTCAGATCCAAATCGGGACACAAATCGATCCAAATCTGAAATCACGTATGTGAATGATGAAGAATGAAGCAAAACCCAGATCTCGCATTTTATATATTTTTTTTTAATTTTTATTAATAAGTATTTTTTATATATTTTAAACCATGAAAATCCAAGTCACATGCCAAGTAACTAGCCACATCAGCGAAACCTGTGCCACATCATCTTGTAACCTGCTATAGCAGGTTTGATACACAAATTGGTAAGTTTAGAAAGTCCAGTACATGAAATGGTAATTTTGAAAGTCTGATACATACAATAGCAAAATGTGACAACTTTGATACATTTTCATGAACTAAACTAGGGATGTAAACGAGCCGAGCCGAGCCGAGCTTGACCCTTATCGAGCCAGGCTCGTTTAGGATTTTTTAAGCTCGGCTCGTTTAGAGCTTATGATGTTGAGCTCGAGCTCGGCTCGTTTAATATTCATGAAGCTCTGGTTCGGCTCGTTAGCTAGGCTCGTTTAGGCTCGGGTATTATTTTGATATTTTTATTAAAACTATATATATAATTATTAAAAATATAAAATATAAAATATAAAAATATATTATGTATGGAGCTCGTTTATTAAAAGAGCTTTAATCTAAGCTCGAGCTCGGCTCGTTTATTAATATTCATGAAGCTCGGGCTCGGCTCGTTTAGGCTCGGGTATTATTTTGATATTTTTATTAAAACTATATATATAATTATTAAAAATATAAAATATAAAAATATATTATATATGGAGCTCGTTTAGGCTCGTTTAAGCTCGCGCTCGTTTATTAAAAGAGCTTTAATCTAGGCTCGAGCTCGTTTAGGCTCGGCTCGTTTCGAGCTTTAAACGATCCGAGCTCGAATAGCTCGCGAGTAGATCGTCTCATTTACATCCCTAAACTAAACCCTTTTATATATTCTTCAATTAATATTAATATTTTAGTTATATTATCAAAGCGTTATAGCCCAGTCGTATTAGGCGTATTATGTGTTCTGTAAGATTGTTGACTCAAATCTCAAAATGAATATAAGTGTAAATTTAAAACTAGGATTAGAGAGAGTGTGTTTTGTGTTTGTAAAAAGTTATATTCAATTTTGAATATTTATTGAAGAATTATATCTATTTAAAATATACAATGATAAGTAGGGAAGGAACAAAATGATACTACATATTATAACCAGCACTTGGTTTTATTTTTTTAGAGTTGATGAATCAAGTCACAATTAAAATTTTATTTTCACAAATTCAACTCTATCATTTTTATTAGTATTAATAACTTACAAGAATTGTTTTGAACTTGATGACTTTAAACAAACAAAAGGCGTATTTTGAAAGATTAATAAAATAGTAACCAAGTTTGAAACTTAGTTTATCAAGATTATTTACCTCTTTATTTCATTGTAAAATTTCTCATGAATGATCTTTATTTCAAATTTGAGCTTGAGTTAACTAGCTAATTAATTATATCTCCCTAGATAAGGAGAGAGGAGACTTCACAAAGACTCGTTCCTATGCTAAAGTTTTTTAAGATGATAATTATAAGAAGAAAATGACATGGACATAGTTTAGTGCTTGATCATAAATAAACCTACCTTTCTGGACTTTGTAACTCAAGCACTCAGCTAAGCTGCGAGAAGATGCTCACATCTGCATGAATTCCTCAAAATTTCCATGTGTAATGGCTCCAATAATTAGGTGAAAGAACGACAAATCAAATAATGGTTTGTGTTATGTCTGCATGAACAAAAGAAATTTTAGATTATATTGTTAGAGGTGACAAACAGGCAAATTCAACCAATCTATATGGAACTTGTCGAATCAGGTTGTCTTAAATTGATAATGGGTCAAACAGGTTAAATAACAAGCTTAAACACGTCAAAATTGCTAAAAAATTCATTCAATACATCAATTATATACAAAATTTAACCAAAAAATGTATGGAGTTTGGCTCAATCTAACCCGACCTTTTTGGCAAGAAAAAGTTTCACTTGTTTATCCCATTTCCTTTAGTTCCAGAATGGGTGGTGAGGATGATGATGCATAAAGCTCTAATCCTTTGCAAGAGCTATCGCTATTTTACACTCTAGGCATATAATGTTATGAAGTAACACTTTTTAGCTTCCACATGAATGACTAAGGTGAAAATGAAAGTATCATGATTAATATATATATATATATATATATATATATATATATATATATATATATATATATATATATATATATATATATATATATATATAGGGGAGAGTTCAAACGAGAACTGTTTTTCGTATGAGAACCGCGAGAACCAATCTCAGCCCTTCCTTGGATATGGGAAGTTCATGGATGGAGAGCGTGGAGGGGATCAAGTGTGGCAGGGTGCATGTGAGGAATTCATGGGTAGGCAATGACATAAAGGGAGGGGGAATTGGACGGCTTAGATTGGTTCTCGCAGTTCTCGTACGAAAAACATTTCTCGTTTGAACTTTTGCCTATATATATATATATATATATATATAGGGGAGGGTTCATGCGAGAACCGTTGTTAGTGCGAGAACCGCGAGAACCAATCTAAGCTGTTCCTTGGATATGGGAAATATCATGGATGGAGAGCGTGGAGGGATAAGGTGTGGCAGGGTGCATGTGAGGAATTCATGGGTGGGCAATAACATTGAAGGAGGGGGAATTAGACGGCTTAGATTGGTTCTCATGGTTCTCGCGCTAACAACGGTTCTCGTATGAACTTTTGTCTATATATATATAGGGGAGGGTTCATGCGAGAACCGTTGTTAGTGCGAGAACCGCGAGAACCAATCCTGGCCGTTCCTTAGATATGGGAAGTTTCATGGATGGAGAGCGTGGAGGGATAGAGTGTGGCAGGGTGCATGTGAGGAATTCATGGGTGGACAATGACATTGAGGTAGGGGAAATTGGACGGCTCAGATTGGTTCTCGCGGTTCTCGCATTAACAATGGTTCTCGCATGAACTTTTGTCTATATATATATATATATATAAGCTATGCACCATTAGAATCCTTACATTTCGTTTTAGTATAGTTATTTTTTTGATCAATTATTAAAGTGACAACTGACAACTATGCTCCAACCATATTCAGAACCCATAGCATTAATCAAGAGAATATCAAACTGACCCGAAAATAATTGATACAAAATCTTCATATTTTCGAATTTGTTTCGATAACTTGAGAAATACTGAGAAATGTTTGTGTTATAATTTGCAAAATGTTATCGTCTCTTGAGAATGGAGACTAATTTGTTTCAATTTTTCAATTAATTTCGAGATTCCAGAAATTTGTTTCTTGTCCTGCACCAGAAGGTTGTAAGAACACAACATTCCAAATACATTTCTTTTTGCTACCTCTTGAGCACAAAGTTGGCATTCTTCAACACTGCATCCTCCAACAATGGATCCAAAAAAATTCCATATGTCTACATTACTGAAACTATTACAAAAAATTTCTAGACAATCAAAAGGTTAGTGAATTAATACATTTTTCATACACCACCAACCATTGTTCCTGTCATAAAGGCAAAAACAATGCTTGATTTGGTACTTAATGGTCAAATGCATACAATACCCCTGAGTAAGAATAGATAAAGAAAACTTGCGGACCACAATCCAAACTATTAACTTCGAGTGATCATGACTACCCGATAAGAAATCGATGCTTCCTTTGTGACAAAGGGAGTTTATTATAACAATTTTACATAAAAAATAACGTGTCATGAAAGGAAAGATTACATGACACATAATGAATGATGTTTATATAACAAGTAACAATAACCCTAAAGCTCGATCATTGGAAAGACAAATTTCATTTACCGAATTTAGTGAAATGCAATCATCAAGCCATCTAATAGTTCGATCAACAGAAACTTTATTCATCTTTGATGTGGCTGAAGCAGGTACTTCATCGGCTAAACTGACCCACATGTCGAGCTTCATTGAAGAAATCATTTTCATATACTCCAAAGGTTTCATCTGTGTCAATTAGCACATATTATAAGCATAATAACAAAAGTATGTGTAAGGCCATGAACTAGGGCAGTGTTTGGTATGCAGGAATGAGGGAAGGAATGGAATAACTCATTCCCATGTAATTGAAAAAACATGTTTGTTTATTACAAATGAATGGAATGACCCATTACTCAAGTAATGTGATTCCTTCACGTTCATTCCTTAGGGTAGAGGTGGTTTTTCCTTATTCCATCATGGAATGGAATGAAATTTATTAATTAATCTAATTTTTCAAAGTTTTTTTACTAACATTAATAAATATTTTTTAGATATTTACAAAATTTATTAAAAAAGATATTTTCCATAATATTCTTAACCAAATTTTTTTATGATTTACTTACTTTTATTAAATTATTAACTAGCTAAAAGTAAGATACATTTAGAAATTTGTATATAAAATATGAAAATTTGATGATGAAAGTAGCATTTTCAATAAAAATATATAAGTAAGAATATTTATCTTTTTTTAAATATCGTATGTAAAGATCATTTTAATAAAATTTTATAATGTCGTATTAATGATAATCACACAGTTTTAATATTTATCAATATTTTTAAAACGCATAAAGTGTATTTAAAATAAATTTTTATATATGAAATCACTTAATTTAACTTATATTTATTTTTTAATACAAGGCATTTTGGTCATTGTTTAATTAATTTTTTTGCATTTCAATGTTTATTACTCTTTACCAAACATACTACATTAATGATTCATTTCATTACGAGAAAGCAACCAAACATGCGGATGAAATGGTAATGAACTATTCCATTCTTTTGACCATTATTCTTTTGACCATTCCATTCCTTTGTTCATTCCATTATTTTGTAAATACTTTCTGTACAACCAAACATACCCTAGAAGAAAAGGTACAACTACATCAAAAGGTAATCAACTTTGGTCAAATTCTAGTATCAAGTAACCAACTTTTTGCCCTGAAAATCTGAAATGCAATCAAAGTTACCACAACGTGAGCATTTTGACCAGACAAACGAGTCAAATTATCTTAAAGTAAAAATATCAAAACTTTGGTGGCTTTTTTCTAGGGTAAAAAAGTTGGTTACCTAAAATAAAATTTTGACGAGAGCGATCAGCGCTAGCTAAAGAAAGTGTTGGAAAGAATTGCCAAGAACGTCCACAGGGAGTCTCAAATGATGCTCCATTCTTGTTACTACTGGAACATTCTCGAAGAGATAACATGAAATCCCTTGGCACAGCAACAAATCCATAACTTTGTAAGCCAAGAAGCTTTCGCACTCCTCCAATTTCGGATAGTGTCTAGAATCCGATTCCTTACGTTTTAAATCAAACTTACATAAAACATCAATGTCGTCTCCATAGATTGCAAAGCCTGCGTCTCATGTTTCAATGTGTATTTGACAAACTTCTATTCGAACAACTTCTCCAGTCAATTGAAGAAAAACCTCCACATGATCGAACAACTTCTCTAGCTGATTTTCATCAATTGAACGAACCCTAATATTCCAAATCCGATGCAAGTATGAGGTAATTACGTACACACTATGGCTCAATGTTTGGATTTTCATTTTCTTGATGCTTAGCTGTATTGTTTGTACCTTAACACTCCAAAAGCAAAATCGTTATCACATTTATAATCAACAATATAAGAGGGCAGGAGCTTTCTTGCCGGATGTTCATGAGCAAATCATGTTTGCACAGATTCTTTCACAATTATTCTGATGGGTCTGATTATTTTTAAATCTATATTGCAATCAGCTTCTACAATATCATGTTTTTATTGATGTGTTGTTTCCCTGATTCATGTCTATTTCTATGTGAAATTTATATAGTTCAGTTCAGTCTTTCTCTTTCTTAATTACATTCGATCAGGTTGCTAAATAGCTCATGCCTTTGATGTGATAATTTATATTAATTAACTTTGTGCACCAGGTGTTTGATAAAATGTCACACAAAGGCAAGAATGGTGTTAATCAAGTCACGAGTCATGATAAGTGCATCAATTTCACATATCATGATAAGTAGATCAATTTCACATCAATTTCACAAAAATTTTAACAGAACGCGAATCCATTGTTTAGATTCCAATATGCAGTTTGAGTTATAAAATTGACTACATGGTTGAGATATTCACAAGGTTTCTAAAGTTAGAGCTCATTTGGTTTATTATTAGACTACACGGGTGATATAATCGCAATTGACTTGACCCAATCACATGGTTTTCCTACAAGAAATTGAGCAAACTAGTCATCCAATTACTTACAGTTAAGCTTTAACCTTCTTTCATATTGGATCTCTAATCCCATGACATTGGGAAATCATAGGTTTGTAGGGAAAACATCAAAGGAGAACAGTTGATAAGTTATAAAGGGGGTGTCAATTGTTTTGAGGCCAATGTTGCTGGATGAAAAGCTTGATAATCTATTTTGTTAACTTCATTCTGGATTACAAAAGGCATGAAAGAAGGTAATATAGTTTTATGTCATGTTTATTTTCATTTGAATTTTGATTAAATTTGAAAAAAGATGAGATCGAAGACTCGGGAATGACCGTGAGATCTTCGGATATGATGCTGCCTAGAAAAGAAACATGGAGAAATTTGTTGAAGACATAGTCCTGCAAACATAACAAGCATAGAAATACATACATGTAAGTGAGAGTGTCAGACGTAGTCCTTCACCCAATATCATCACCAACTTTAGAAACATTTAATGGTAAGAAAGGGGAATCAAATCTTTATCCTCTAAACAACAAAACCAATCGGTAAACAATTCAAGAATAAATCGTCTTAATTTGAGTAATTCTATAAAAACAGGCTGCATCTGAAGTGGAATTGATTCTAGTATGAAGAGCTAAGTTCGACCTACTACAATATCAATATATATGTTCATCTTTTATGTCGTACACGCTTATTACAAACCAACATAAAAGTATAAATATCAATAGAACACTTCTATTATATATCAAGAATGAAATTCAGTATAAATACTTGTTTTATCTTATTGAGGCATTTCATCAAGCACCTGGTGTACGCAGCATTTCACACCTGATATGAACCACCTGCTGAATGTCGAGAATCAGCCAAGAACCATAAAGTTAACTCCATTGTAACAAAATTTTTAGTAGAACAGGGGCAAAATTAACTCATCTTTTTATGAACCATATCCTCATCACTTCTTAATCTGATTATTAAATCTGCATCTCTTCATCAAATTCAAAGAGGCATGCTATTCAGGTTCTTGGTAATATCAAAACACTTGAGCGGCCACGGGTTAAACAATTTATCAGCACCGGTGAAGAAGTGAGATCAAGGACAGAATTGTCGTTAACGAGGAGCTTAAATTTCAGGACTTTTATAGCACCTGGAGTCGAGATATGACCATTGAAGAGTTACAGGAAGTTCATAATCTATCTCATTTATTACACTCTTTTATTTCATGTGGTGATTTTGATAGATGGACATGGGCGTTGGATCCGGGTTCTGGTTTCACTACTGCTTCGCTCAATTGTTCATCTGTTGTTTAAATGGATCGAGTTATGATTTGATATGCACGTTATAGGTTTGAGTATATGATATAATATGTATCTATGATATGGCTTTTGTAGGCTAACTTGATATGATATTGCTTTTGTAGGCCAACTTTGTTATGTTATGGCTTTTGTAGGCCAATGTGTGTTAGTGCCGGTACTTTGTTGGATGTTTGGGGCCAGCTTGTCTGGATCTAGTTGGGGCCTTGTGTCGTCAGCTATGATGTACGGTGATTCGGCGATCTTGAATCTTGGTTCTTGCAAAACCTGCGTCCCTCAACTTGTTGATGGGCTCTTAGTTCCCACTGATCCCGACCGGGTAATGTTCCCGTTAACGAAATGGTGGACCGCTACCCACTCACCCACCGGCACGGGATGTACTTGGTTTCCCCAGTTAGGATCATTGAGCCGGGTTAGCTACCTTGCAAGACGTGATTCCTGCTTACTAACCGGTATATCGTGATGTGCTAGTATAGACGTGTTTGCTAATATGTGTTATGATATTGCTAATATGTGATATGATATTTTGTTATGATACTTCTGCTTAACTGTTATTCACTAGCTATTTATAACTAACCCTTTCTATGTACCCTTCCTATATGCAGGTAAGTTGGTGTTGGTAAGGACGGGTGCTATGCTTGGATACAGTTTACATTACCGGGTTTTGGGAACACATTTGTTTATGTTTCGGTTATGTTATTTGTGTTTTGTAATGGTTGTCCGATATTTGGTAACACCGGTAGTTTCTTTTGTTGCAACTTACTTAATAGGTTGTAAATATTAAATTAGATACTAAATGTTTCCGCTGTGTTGGTTGTAGATATTTTTTGATAAATACAGGGTATGGAAACGTTGTATTTACAGCTGCAATCACGTAGTTTCAAAACTCGATTTTAGTTTAAAAAAATAAGCTCTTAAATTTGATGGAGGTACACGATGAATACAACATTTCAAATATACTGTAATATTTCTAATTTTATGTAATAATTTAGAAATATTTTAAATAATATACATATAGAAAACTATATAACGACTGATTAAATAATTATGTTGATAATTTTGTGGTTGACTTTTAAGTATAGGCAGAGTTAAAAGGCTACTAATTTATTTCTTTTAATAAGCCGATATTATTAAAATAAAGGTGGAAAAAAATTTCAAGATGAAACACCTAAGAACCCATATCAAATACGATAACAAAAACAACTTACAACCAAACACCACAAATACATTCTTCAAACAATAGACAAACTCATTCCAAATACAATGACGAATTTTGTTGTATATGAATCAGCTTCCGTATTTAAAACCCGCAGAAGAACGTAATTTTGATGGTAAAAAAGATAAATACAAAGAAAAACTCTAAGTAATTATAGTTAGGAAAATGATAACTAGAGCCCTTACCCTAAGGCCCTGTTTGGTTCGTTGCAATTGGTCGGAATTGCCCGAAATTGGAATTGAAGATTCCGAATCACAAGTCGTGTTTGGTTCACAGAATTCTAAGAATTGGATTTTGACCCCCCCCCCCCCTCAAATCCTAAGTTTATGAAATTACAATTCCAACTCTAAACCAATGGAATTGGTCGGAATTGGCCGACCACCACCACCAACCGCCACCACTGTCACTACCGCGCCGACCACCACTAACCGCCACCACCGACCACCGTCACCACAGCTGCTGACCACCACCACCTCCACCGACCACCACCGACTGCCACCGCTACCTCTGTCACCACCTCCACCGGCCACCGCCACCTCCGTCACCACCTCGACCGACCACCGCCAACTTGAAATTTGGAAATTCTTTCAATTCCGCGAACCAAACACACGAAGGAACAGAGTCTGTTGGAATCCTTCGAATTCCAATTCCGGTCAATTCCATTCCGCGAACCAAACGGCCCCTAAGGGTTGTAGATAAGAGTAAAAAATAAGATTCTAAGTTGTAAAAAGGGCAAATTGCCCATAAAGATAACTAATATAGCCAAATTTGTCAATAAAGATAACGTCAATTTTTTCGGACGAAGAAAGGATTATTAACTTCAATTTTTGACGAAAAAGGGTATGATAACTAAATAAACCTGCTAACCACCTAGTCAGCAGGTTACTAGTGACGTGTCAACCTACGTAGCAGTCCAGTCAATGCCGATGTGGGACAACACAAATTGTTCAATTTTTAATAATAATTTATCTAATAACTTTTACTTTTTCTAATTAATTTTTAATTAGAATTTATGTCTGTATTTATATTTAATTAATTAGAATTTACGTGTTTAATAATTTAATTCATTAGAATTTTTGTGTTTAATAATTTAATTTATTAGGATTTACTAGGTTAGAGACCCGTGTATAACACGGGTTGGTTTTAAGAACTTTATAATTAATGAAATAAATATAGTAAGTAAATTAAATATTAAAGCAGATAATTCATAAATAGTAAAAAATAAATGAAACAAATATAGTAAGTACATGGAATATAAAAGCTAATAATATAAATATGATAATACACCGATTGATGAAAAGAAAAAATAAATATTAAAAAGAAAAAGTTTACTTTTTTAAAGGGTCAATAAGGGTTTAATTATCAATGTTTTAGATCAGTTTCGGTTTAACCATCAAAGTTGTTTTTTAAACGTTTTTACCATAATGTTTGAATATTTTATGATTTAATCCTCAAAATTACACATTTCTTTTGATTTAAGCCTTAAAGTTTTACGTCGAATATTTAACCATTAAGTTTCTAAACTAACATGTATAATTAAGTAAAATTAGTGAAAAAAAATCATATAAAACTTATAGGACTAATCAGTTTTCTTTAAGAAAACTTTAAGGTTTAAAGTAACCATTTAAAAAAAAACTTTGAGGTTTAATAACAAATATACAACTTTATGGTAAAATCTTTTAATAAAAAACTTTTATGATTAAACCGACCCGTAAAGAAGTTAGTCTAAGACATGGTTTGGTCAAAGAGAAAATAAACAATGAAAATTTAAAAGATAATATTTTCTAACAGGATGCATTAATTCAAGTATGCAGTAAAAATCATGAGGCCTGTTTGTCAATTTTAACGATCTCAACTGGATATGCCTCCGCCTTGTTTTTGAAATCTGGTTGTTTTCAAAGAAGCTTGTCTATGAAATATCTCCGTCCCCATGACTCTATTCCCAACTTCCAACATGTCATGATCCGGTAGTCAAGATATTAAGTCAATGTAGCTTGTCTATGAAATCTGTCTCACCAGTAGTTAAATAATTACGCTTCTTACATGTTATTCATTCCATATTTAATTCATATGGTGTAAGTTATATAATTATCTAAATTATAAAAAAAGCATCTGAAAAATGCAGACATGGAGGATCAAAATTAGGACCTCTTGTAGTCTACTGATATCATTTCCTTTATAAGAAATGTATCAAAAATACTATATAAAACCCAATTATTTTAAAGTCCGGCCACTACATATTCATAAAAAAGCTTCTTGTGAAGAAACAAACCTGAACTTTATTGTGACCAGAAGTTCAAGAATGCAACAACAAACATCTATGAATTTCTTGGGTTAATTCATTAGTTGTCAATTGTATTTGATGTTGCTGCTTCCCCTACTTGAAGAATCAAGTTTAAAAGAATTGAAATACTTTAAAGATATAATAATCTAAAAGATGATAAAATCTTGAATACAATCATTATTATCTTTCAATTCTTGGTCTTTGTAAGAAATATGATGATTCAAATTACTAACTTATTCGACTAAACGTATGTTACACGCATCCACGACTAAACAAATAGAAAGATAAGAAAATATTTGTTTGCAAGTCAAGTGATAAAACATTACATCGAACACTTGGCATGCGGTCAAGTGCAGTAATGAGCACCATGGCGAGTTCTACTTCTACAATAACCCGGCAGCAAAGAAATACAAACAAAATCAGTCATGCATAAAGCATTTACAGTTGTGATATCTAACGTGTATGATCATAAATCAAAGTAATCGGTTTTGGAAGTAAACCAAGATAATCTTGTTAATTACACCATACAGGGATGGAGTCAAACATAAGGAGGGGTTGTGCAGGAACATTTTACCTAGTTTCTATCGATAGAATTCATAGCCAACGATTTCTTTAGAGCTGTTGATGGAGAAGGCGCCGTAAGGAACCAGAAATTGCAGAAACCGTAAATGGTTGAATCGGCTTAGTGAAACAGGTGACTAAGAAGAGGTGAAGGATGGTGAGAGGATGGCAAAGATAGAGAAATGTCTTTGGGATGGCAACGATACAGAAGACAATCAAATCTAATGAGTGATGACGGAACCGTGAGAAAAGGAAACCCTAAATGACTACAACAGAGAACGGGAGAGAAATCGAAACATCCAAATTAATTTCATTCCATCCATCTTCAACCTTCGTATAGAAATTGTTATAGAAAATTAGGAGAGAGAATAGTAAATTGAGAATCTAAACTGTTAAAGCGAAGATTTGGGAAGAAGCTATCGAGGGTGAAAAAGAAAACAGAGAAAAGGGACTCTTTGAAATCACCACGTGGCAGCCTTATAATTAGTGCTATTGAGCGGGAAAACATTAAAAGATAGCTCTGGAAACATGACATGTGTCTTTTTATTTATTTGTTTATAGATTAGTAAGATAAGATGTGTATGTTTGTTAATGTCCATGTTCTTGAAGATATGAATACCACTGCCGCGAAACCACCACCGGCCAAACCACCACCGCCTTGAACCACCGCTGCCATGAACCATCGCTGCCATGAACCACCACCGCTGCCAGATCTGAAAGAGAACCACCACGCCGTGATCAATCTCCGCCGCACAGATTTGTGGATCCAAACTTGAGTTTTCAAATTTTGAAAACTTTATCCCTAATTTTGAAAACCCTAACTTGAATATATCTGAAAACACTAACTCGAAAAACATAAACATATTTGAAAATCAAACTTGAAGAACACAAACAGATCTGAAAACACCAAACTCGTATATGAAAACCCCAAAATCATATATGAAAACCCTAACTCACAGATCTTCAAACTCGTCTATGAAACCCTAACTCAAGAAACAAAGAGAGAGAGAGAGAGAGAAAGAGAGAGGAAGAGAGAGAGAGAGGTCTGGAACATATGATGATACGTGCCCACGATTTCAATATCTCAATTGGAAGTACAAGCTATTTTGCATATGGTACAAGTGGAAGCAATACCACTTCTTATGCGTGCATGTAGTTTAGCTTAGTGAGATAGTTAATTAATTGTAGGAGATTATTGCATGTACTCCACTTTCCCACTTTCTTTTATGTCCACGTATTTGAATTAGTTGGTTAGGAATTCTAGTTCGATTAGTATTTAAGTTTGTAATATCTTTCATTTTAAAAAAGAAGGAAAAAATTGGTTTAAATTTGTGTTCATTTCTCACCTTATTCTTGGGAGATTAGCCATCTCGAATCGGCTTGTATCATATGAACATAGATCTGAAAACCCTAAGTCATAACCTGTGCGGTGATGGTTGCGGTGGTGCGAGAGCGACGGTGCAGTGGTGCGATGGTTGCGGTGGTGCGATGATTGCGATGGTTGCGGTGATGCGATGATTTCGGTGGTGCGATGGTGCGATGATTGCAATGGTTGCGGTGGTGCGATGATTCCGGTGGTGCGATGGTGGCGGTGGTCCTACGGTGGCTTGTGTGCAGCAGATGAATGAGTGTAGAGAGAGTGCAGATGTAATGAGTGTAGAGTCATTACATTTAAATACAATTAAGTGATTTATAAATGTAACAACACTTGTAAGTTAAGTGCTTTCGTAGTACAAATGGTATTAAGTCATTGCTTCTGTCCGGAGGGGGGTTCTTAACGAATTGGTAGCTTGTTTGGCATTAGTAGATAAATGGTGGTGGTGTGTTAGATTTGAGCAAAGGTGAGTCATTTTGAGTTGTGTTATTAAAAATCTTTGTTGATTTTTTTTTTTTTTGAAAAGCAAAAATCTTTTTTGATCATTTTGATGGAGATTTTAATTTGTTAGTCTCCCAAAGCTAGGAATCGATCTCTTCGCTGATCCATCTGGATAATACAAGCAGGGGCAAGTTTGATGTTTTCTTTTCGGTTTATGAGTAATCAGGTAGCTTGCTCATTTAATTAATGGGGCTTTTTGAGTCGTATGTATGTTTTTTATTCTAATTAAAAAAATTACTTTTAAAAAAATAAATAAATTAGCAACTCAACTTACAATGAAAATAACATTTGAAATTTGATGTTTTTTTTTTTGAAATTTTATGCAATAATTTAGATATATTTTAAATAATATACATCTAGAAAACTAAATAACGATTGATTAAATAGTTGTGCTGGTCATTTTTGTGGTTGACTATTAAGTACAGAAAGAGTTAAAAGGCTACTAATTTTTTTTCCAATAAGTAGATATTATACATATATACATTTGTTAGGTGGTTGGTGTCGTTTTAGACAATTTTGCTGTCGTTTTGATGTACAATTTACTGTTCATATATAGGGTATCCCCTACAATCCATAATCCCATATGTTGTTTCACTCTTTCCATTCAATTTGGCATCACATGTAAAACTGTCACGTATAACTTTTATGTGAAAACTGCCACATATAACTTTTTAATTTTTTATTATGATTACATTAATTCAATTAATTTCATATAGATTTTCGTTTTTCTTCTATTATTTTTTCGTATATAGATTCTTGATACATATGAATATATTTATAATCCTATTATTTCTATATACATGTTAATATAAATTTTATCATAATATGATAACAAATTAATGTTTATTATCGCACGGGTTGGTTTAAAAAATGGTAACCATTAAACATTAATAAACATAAGATGCGAAATAAACGAGAATTTAAAAGGATGAAAATCATAAAAATCTAAAAAGTCATCTGTTTAAACCGTAAATAAATATTTATATAGTACATGGTCTAGAAATCAATCAAATGATTAGGAGCCATTTAATTAACCAATAACTAACGAACCTCATGGTTATAATACCTTGATATCGTAAAAGGTTGTCAAGTTTAATAATCATGTTTTTAGTGACAGAATAATCTCTTCTGAGTATCATAAAACTGAAAAAATTAAAAATCAAATAAACTGTACTAATGTCGACTTAGTTAGTTAGCTTTGTTTAGCTAAGTTAATCCATTGAATAAACACATCAACTTTTGATATTTTGAAATTTAAAATATAAAACGATCAGTTATACTAAGCTTTAAATTTAAAATTGATTTTAATTTTAATCAAATATATGACTGTTGAATTAAAAAATATTGATAGTTTTGACTAAATGAGGTCGTCTTTACGTACAATAAAAACTTAGTTACCATATTAAACTAAATAGTGTAATTAGAGGTCAAATAAAACAAGTAAATTTTTTACTTTTACGTTTTAAAAAATTTACTATGGAATTATTTTCCTTTTCTTTAATAATGGTTTAATAACTACAATGCTTAATGTATTGAAATAAAATAGTTAAATGTAGACGACCTAAGGTGAATTTTTTTTAACGTGAGTATGTTAAAAAAACACAATTTAGATACTGAAAAATATAGATAAAAGTATTATAACAAAAAACAATATAATCTAATCATATGCAGTGAAACGCATCCGGCAACTCTCGTTATTAAACAAGGGTCCAAAATCATTTCAAGGTGAACTCGTGAAGCACCTAACCTAAGAACCCATTCAAAATACAACAGCTTACAACGACACCAAAATACATTTTTTTCAACAATAGACAACTATTTCTTTAAGCCTTAGAACGGAAACAGCTGACAATCCATTGCCAAATACAACAACATAAACAACTTGCAACCCATTCTAAATACAAAATATTGTTCATGCACAATAATTTATGCATTATCAAGTTGTACCTTGTTGTGTATACACGAATTTTGTTGTGTACGAATCAACTTCCGTATTTAAAACCAACATAAGAAGGCAAAAAAGAGAAATAGAAAGAAACTAGAGGTAAATATATATTTAATAGAGAAGTAAATTTGGTTTAGGAAAAGTAATCCTTAAACGATACGTCGAAATCGATCTTTAAATCAATTAATTATCAAAGAGATACAAAAAGATAAATACAAAGAAGAAACTCTGGGAAGTAAATAAATTTATTGGAGATTTATGGATCTTACCATGATCTAGGAAATATAATCCTTGAAGGATTCTGCGACATATGATTGATGTATAAATATGGTAGATTATTAGAAATTTGAGAAAAATCACTATTTCCCCTTTCACTACTCTTGGGAATGAGTCCAACTCCAAATCCACTAATCCAACTGAACTCATTGTTGATGGAAAACAGGAGGTGGTTGTATGTTTGATCCCACCAAGGACTCTCTCTCAATAAAGCAAATGAAACACACCCCACCCATGTATTTATTTTACGATCATCATCACTCTCCTTCCAGTCCACTTCAGGTTGAAAATTCATTGAACCACTCATCACCTGCTCCACGTTTATGGCCCTTACACTAAATAACATATTCCCAACAACACAAAATAAGAATCCAGAAAACTTATTTCTCCAGTTCTCTGGACGTTCCAATCTACACTTATCCCCGTTAAGAAGATAAGCTACAAACGCCCTTGCCAGCGCAAGTCCTCCTTCAATTGTGAAAACCATTGTTCCGTTTTCAATAGCCTCTCCCTAATCAATTAATTAATAGTCACAAATTTATTAAATAAATTTTAACGCCTTTTATTGTCTATCATGTATATATGAACCTTAATTAGTTACTTAGTGATATTCAAAAAAAAAATATAGAGAGAGATACACATACCTGAAGCATGTACTCTCGTACTATGACTCTGTTGGCATGATTTGTTATACCATAATCTGAAATTGAACCCCGGTCTGTAATCGAGACTTGACGTACGCATTTACAGTTTTTGAGAGAATCTGTTGGTGACTCACACAAAGGTGCTTTAAGAATAGCTACACTTGATGGGAGCTCCGGAAATCCTACAAGTCTTCTGCAATCAGTGAGGTTGAGGATTTTGAGCCTAGTAAGTTGCAAGAGGCTAGAATCTAATCGAGTAAATTTATTCCTGCTTAGATTCAGCTTTACTAAATTGGTACAATGTTCTCTAATCCACAAGGGCAGAACTTTTATCCCAGTATTACGTAAAGACAAGTTTACCAATCTTTCCATGTTTTCTTGGATTTGGGGGACTTCAATAAACTCGTGGCAAGACTCTATTTCAAGAGACTGAAGTTGTCTCATCTTTACTATGGTTGGAAACTTTCTAAGCTTTGGACAACCTTTTACACGTACGTATTCAAGACTTGTATGATATCCAAGTGACGAGTGAATCTCTTGCAACTCTTTACATTTATCAAGTAAATATATTTAATAGAGAAGTGAAAAAGGTTTAGGAAAAGTAATCCTTAAAGAAAAACAAAAAGAGAAATACAAAGAAGAAACTCTGGGAAAGTAAATACATTTATTGGAGATTTATGGATCTTAGGGAAAATGAATCCTTGAACTATTCGGCGAGATATGATGGATGTATAAATCAGGTGTATTATTATTAGAAATTTGAGAAAAATGACTACTTCCCCTTTCACTACTCTTGGGAACGAGTCCAACTCCAAATCCACTATTCCAACACAACCCATCGTAGATGGAAAACAGGAGGTGGTTGTATGTTTGATCCCACCAAGGAGTGTCTCTCAATGAAGCAAATGAAACACACCCCACCCATGTAAATCTATCATCATCACCACAATAACTCTCCTTCCAATCCACTTCATCTTCAGAATCCCTTGAACCATCCATCACCTGCCCCACCGTTATAGTCTTTTCTTTAAATACAGAAAAAATATCCCCAACAGAACAAAATAAGAATCCAGAAAACTCATTTCTCCAGTTCTCTGGAAGTTCCAATCTACATCTTTTCCCTCTACGAAGACCAGGTGTAAACCCCTTTGCCACCTCAACTCCTCGACCTTCAAGTGTGAAGAGCACGGTTCCGTTTTCATGAATAGCTTTTCCCTAATTAATTAATTAATTATCACAAACTTATTAAATATATATTCTAACAACTTTAATTTATTGTCTATCATGTATATATGCATGAACCTTAATTAATTAGTTACTGATCGATATACAAAAGAGAGAGAGAGAGAGAGAGAGATGCATATACCTGAAGCATGTATTCTAGTAGTTTGTCTCTGTTGCCATGATCTCTAGAACCCCCCCAACCATCTGAAATTGAGACTTGACGTAAGCCTTTATAATTTTTGAGACAATCTGGTAGTGACTGAAGCAAGGGTGCTTTAAGAATAGCTACACTTGATGGGAGCTCAGGCAATACTTTAAGGCTACTGCAATTCTCGAGGTTGAGGATTTTGAGACGAGTAAGTTGCAAGATGCCAGAATCTAATCGAGTAATTAGTCTATTCAGGCTTAGATTCAGCTCTTCTAAATTGGTACAACGTTCTGTAATCCACGAGGGCATAACTTCTACTCTAGTATGACGTAAAGAAATGCTTACTAAGCTTTCCATGTTTGCTTGGATATTTGGGATTTCACTCACGGGGCACGTCTCTATTTTAAGAGATTGAAGTTTTCCCATATTTACTATGGTTGGAAACTTTCTAAGCTTTTGACATTGTATTACACTCACATGTTTAAGACTTGTACGATGTCCAAGTGACAGGTGAATCTTTTGCAACTTCTCACACTCTCGAAGTATCAACTCTTGAAGATGCGGGAGTTGTTCAAAATTTGGTGTGCTCACCAGAGCACTCATAAACTCGAGATAAAGCACTTTCAAATATGGCAGGACCAGGTCCTATATTAATTTATACAAGCAAGCATCCAAAAGTTAATATATATCAAGATTTTATGACTACAAAAACAAACACACACATAATTATTTGATAAGTGCTATTTTGATTATATTTTCCCATTGAAATCCTTACATTTTAACACTTATTTTAGCAATTAATAGGTCCTACTAATAATACTTTAACATCATCAATGATAGGGCAAATGTTGGTGAAAGAAGGAGAAGAACAAGTCACATATGCAAAGACGTTGTTTGGTATATAACCCGTGCATCAAAGTGTTATACGCCACATGTGATGCAAGCATAATTTCTAGGTGGACTTTTATATATAATTCTTTTGTTGGTTTTATTAGAAACAAAAAAAAAAAAAAAAATTTAAGAAAAAAAGGAGTTTGGAACGTGGGCTGTAGGCCACACATAAGAAGGGTAAAAAAAAAAAAAAACAAAAGGAAAAACAACGAAGGCACCGAAAGAAAAAAAAACTACGGCAGTTCGAGCGAAGAAAAAAAAAGTTGTGGTTATTGCTTGCTTTTATTTCAGAATTTTCATTGATTTCTTGTAATCGCATTAAGATATGAGTAATTAGAGTTTGAAATTAAATATTGGATGTTATATTAGGACGATATTGTTTAAAAATAAACTTTTTATTTATTGTATGACATTAAGTCCAATTTTTTTATTTGTAAAATATTAACAAAATTATGTGACGAATAGTTTATGTATTTTTTGGTAGTTTTCTTTATATTTGTAGATATGTTTTATAAAACAAGTTTTATTCATATACATTTTAAAAAGATTATTTACTAAAAACAAATTTTACTTATAAATGTTTTTGAAACCTATCCGGGCACCGCACGGGTATTTTTAAACTAGTTAATTTTATCTTCAAGTAATGGGTTTGTAGTTTTGATTTGAGTTAATTACTGATTTGGTCTTTGTGGTTTGCATTTTCTACTGGTTTGGTCCTAACTTTGAAAAACTACGTGGATAGTTCTTACTGTTGCACGTTTGGTCCCTGGACTGTTAAAACTAACGGTTTGACTGTCAAACTTTTCAAAATGACAATTTTACCCTTTCTAACATTACAAATTTAGTCCCTGTGGTTGTTAAATAGTTTCACGTTTAGTTTCACGGTTTGACAAGTGGCAACATGACTATTTTCTTTATCTTTTTTTCATTTTCTTAATCATTATATTCTCAATCAACTCTTTTATTATTTTAAAATAAATTTTGAGAACAATTAAATAGAAAAAACGATTTCTACTTATAAAGTAGATCAAATTACATGACAATACAGAGCGTAAGTTAGTAATTTGAAACTATTAAAAATTAAGAGATTAAAATTATTGAATAAATTAATTTAAAACTATTAGTTATATGAGCTATTTTAAAATATTAAAATATATGTTTATACATTCTAATTATATGTTATTCACGTTTATGAATTCTACTTAATTATACACGTTTGTTTGATAAATAAGTTAAAATGTTTATAACATAATTGAATATCTATTATTTGATTTTTTTAAGTATGAAAGATTTAGTTATTAAAATGGAATATAAGAATCTTATTAAATGCACCTAGTAGTTACTTTATATAATAGTTTCCATTTATTTATATGAAGGGTAATTTAGTACATTCAACTTACTTAAAAATTAAGAGTTTTAAGGTTGTAAATGTTTTATATAGGAGTAAGATATAATCAACATCAAATAAAAAGAGTAGGGTAAAAAGTGTAACGAGAATTATAGGCCTGACACGTGTCATATTTGTTATAAAGGTTAAAAAGGGCATAATAGGTATAATGCAATTTTTTTATCTTTCCTCCCTTAATAATAGGGCCCACCACATTAACCCTTTTCTCTCTCTCTCGACGCATCTTCCGTCTCCCTCCCCTCCCCAATTCGAGAATCCTAATCGACACTTGAAGCCTCCACTGTCGCCGTCCCCTCCGGTGAAGACACCCCAGACATGAAGGCACCTCTCTCGAAAACCCACGATGTTCGACGAGGTTCGCCGCCTCCCGTAACCCCCTGCAACCTTTTCAGAAACCTCCGCCTCGCGCAACCCCCTACAACCTTCGCCTCTCGTAGCTTCCATCAATGTTCGACGAGGTTCGCCACCATTATGCGTCGTCTCTTCCTTACCGTCGCGTTCGTCGACATGCTCGCTGTAGTCGCCATCGATGTGAACAAAATGCAAGAAAACCATCGATGTGAACAAAATGCCGTCGCGTCCTTCTCGTCGCCTTCGTCGCAACCCTCGATTTAGGGTTTCTGTGGTTGTGCATCAACGCCGCTGACCACCGCCATCGTTTTAGGGTTTCTGTGGTTTGTGCATCACCACCGGTGACCATTTCTATCGATTTAGGGGTTATGTGGTTCTGCTTCAACGCCGGTGATCACCGCCATCGGTTTTAGGGTTTCCGTGGTTCTCGTTTTGCTTCTACACCGGTGACTACTTTGTTAGTGATTTTTGATGTATCAAATTTTTGATGTGCACCATCATCATAGGCTGGAAGTGAAATTTGTTCATTGGTTAGTGATTTTTTTGTTTTTTTAATTGGTACCGTGAAAATGCCGATTGTTCAATGCAGTGTATTTGATGATTTTTCTACTGCTGTGCATATGTGCATTTCACTATTTCTTATTTTGCCGTAAATCTCACTGTAAAAAAATTTAATTTTTGAATTCTTTGATCGTTGATTCTGTAGCTGTAGGAGATGGATATTTTTTAATTCTTTGATCAAAATAGTTGTGAATCAAAATGGGTCTGGAGAACGATGTGCATAATTGGAGAACGATGTGCATCACTGGAGAACGATGTGCATCAAAATAATTCTGGAGAAACCATTTTAAAATCTGTCTCCTAAATATCAGGGAATTAAATTTTTAATGGGGGAATCGAGTGTGGCATGGGTGCATGTGAGGAATTCATGGGTAGGTAATGACATTGAAGAAAGTGGAATTGGACGGCTGAGATTGAGTCTCTCATTCTCAAAAGAGTTCTTATTTGCACCTCCCACTATATATATATATATATACAACAAAGGATCGGATTCGCACCGTGCGAACACCTGCAAAACACTTCTCTAGAACAAAGAGGATCTAATACGAACGACAACGATCGAATGGCCATCTCCGTCTCATCTTTATCTCACCTTCACCCGGCCTTAACCGTCACATGCCCACCATCATCCTCACCGCCTCGCCGCCGCCGCTCCCTAGCGTACACGAGGAGATCCATCTTCCTCCTTCCTCCTTCCAAGGCGATTGACTCATCTGTCCAAATATGAAATTGAAGCAATTTTTGGAAGAACTCTTGCTGGTAACTACTCAATCGAACATAAGGTAAGTAATCATAGCCCTATGATTTTTGCTAGTACTACTCAATTGAACTCTTGCTGGTAACTACTTCCAAGACGATTGCCTCCTCTGTCACACTTTCTCGTGTGATTTTTGCCCCATTTAATTTTGTTGCATCTAGATGCAGTAGATTGTTCTAGTGCATCTCAGGTGTGCATCGTTCACAATGTGAGAACCGTTCGCATTGGATCCCATATATATATAGGCAAAAGTTCAAACGAGAACTGTTTTTCGTACGAGAACTGCGAGAACCAATCTGAGCCGTCCAATTCCCTCTCCTTTAATGTTATTGCCTACTCATGAATTCCTCACATGCACCCTACCACACTTGATCCCCTCCACGGTCTCCATCCATGAACTTAACGGCTGAGATTGGTTCTCGTACGAAAAAAAGTTCTCGTTACAACCCTCCCCTATATATATATATATATATATATATATATATATATATATATATATATATATATATAATGGTTCATTTGAGAACCATTCTAAATACGAGTACCGGAGTACCACTTTCAATCACCTAGGGTATTTTGGTATTTTACATATTTTTCAACCGTAAATTGTGTTCAGGTGTATAAGTCAATATTTAATGAGCCTTTAATTTTCAAAATACGGTAGGATCTAAGGTTTATAAAAAAAGTATGGGTGAAAAGGTGTTAGTTATACTAGAGGGAGACAGGAGAGAGGTATGTATATGACCTATTTTACATATATTCGTTATTTAAGTAGTATTTTTATTTACGAAACTCCCATAACCAATTTTTATTAATCGTAGTGACACTCTCTGGTTTTATATGCTGATCAATTGAAAGAATTGAATTACCTTGTGGTCCTTCCAAAGGTACTTTTGCAAGCCCCAGTGCAATCTTAAAACAACAAGCTTCTTTGGTTGAAAGCTGTCAGGAAATGAACTTCCAGGATATCCTCTCCAGAAAATATAACACAACTCATTTGAAAGATCGGTAGGGCCTCCATCTCCATTTGTAGCTTTCTGATTCTCCACAATTATCCATCTTAGTTTTTCCATGTTTGAAACATTTTTACAGAAACGTGAAAATTTGTCATCATCATCATGCCTAAAAAAATGTCGTCCTATCGTTTGAATCTTGTCATTTTTCTGCAACAAATTAAGGATCAAACAAACAAAAATAATCTAAGTTTAAGTGACATGAAAAATTAAGAAATTTCTACATCACTACGATCTCTATTTAAAAAATAGAATTTTGTTTTTGTTGTTTTTTTTACTTAACTACTTTAAATAAAAAAAAAACATCATTTTGTTTACTTTTTTTTAATTATGTCTTATTCGTATTTTAACTTCCATTTTTTTTCTAGACCATCATTTTATTTTGTTTACTTTTATTTATAATAGATGCATGCAAAATAAAAAATATTTTTTCACCCTATTCTAATTTTCATTCTTGTGTTTTCTTATATAACGAGTTATCTTCTACCCCTCGTATTACAACGGGGCATAGCGAACAAAATGTAAAATTTAAAATTCAAGCATAAATATTTAAAACAAAGCAATATTTTTTATGCATTTAGGATTTCAATGCGCTACTTTAAAGCCATTAGGTGTAATTAATTTTATAATCAATGAAATGGTTCAAAAAAAGCTACTATAAAACTATTCTAATTTTTCTCATGTAAAAGGTATAAATTAAACTTAAAAATACAGTTATTTTTTAAAACATAACAAGGAAAATTTTTAAAAATAAATTAGAATATTAGTATAAAACCAAATAGAATGACAAACGTGAGATAGAATAAAACTATTCATAAATATATTTATTTAAAATAATTTGTATAAATTTATTTTTTACTTTATCATTATTAAAAAAGATTATAACAATTTTCCTTATTAAAGCCTATAGATTATTTGGAGGCTTAGGATAATCTTTTGTAAATTATATAAAATTAAGTGTATTATTAGAAATTTTCAAAAATCTTATTCGTAATAGTTGTTAAAAAAAGTTAGTTTTCCTGTAAATGTCCTAATCACTCCAACGAAAGAAACTTTGTTTAATGTTCCCGGTTTTCTCTATTTAACATAAACAAAATTTAAAAAGAAAAACGATCTGTAATGTTAAATGACTTAACTCACCTAACTTAAGTGATGCTACACTCACAAACCATTTAAAAAAGATGACTAAATTACCCTTCATTAAAGTGGTTTGTGGGTATAATATCACCTAAGTAAATACAGAACGACTAAATTACCTTTCATTAAAGTAGTTTATGCTTGTAATATCATCTAAGTTAAAATAATGTTTATATTATGGATTATTTTCTCATTTTAAAAAAGATAATTGAAATTTCGTTGTGTGTTAAAAAGGAAGAGTTGTGTAAAAAGAAAATAAAATGAGAAGTGATCACTTGTCATAAAAGTTGAATGGTGCTTGTGTTATATTATATGTTTTTTCACAAATGGGACAAATAATATAATCTACTTTTTCATAGTTCATATCAATTGTTACATATTATAATATGTTTGTCTTTCTTTATCATTTTTAGACATGCTTCAATTTATTTACTAATGAATTTATAAAGCAGAAATGCTATTAAATTAACTATATATTGACAATGTATTATTTGAAATAAAATGCATATATATGCAGTTAATCAGTTATAAGTAAAATTGCACATAGTTCTTGATATTTACACTTTATTTTATTTGATTCTAGTAATTTTAGTCATGTGTATTATGGTGATTGATCAATGATGTATTTTATGAGTTTGAGTTGAATGCTTGAGTTATGTATGATTCAAGAATTTTTTTGACTGGTAGCACCATATAAGTGAAATTAAAATTAAATAAAATTGAGGGTGTGGTTTGGGTTTTTTCTCAGGTTTCAGTTAATCGGGTCGGATTAACGAGGGTTTCACTGATGTTCTGCTATTTAGGGCCAAAATTTAAAACAAAACACATTTTATATGAAGCCATGTTAACTAAAATGCTATTTAAAGGTAGTTAAAGTATTTTAAAGGTATAAATTGAAAGATTAAACTATTTCTTATCATTTTTTTTTTAAGTTTCATTTTTCCTTTGATTTTGGTAGCATCACCAGTAGCACCCCGAAAATTTACGGGTAGCACCGTCTCAAAAAATCGAAAATTAACACTACGAACTGTAAAAAGACCGGTGTCTCGTGACCCCTCCCCACTATAGGTCCGCCAATGCCTTTTGAATCATGCACAAGCAAGTGTGTTGTATGATTGTTTTTTAAGAATACTATCAATGAAATAAATTATTTATTTTAGAAAAACATATATCGTAAGCTAGTTTGTTTGATATTGTTATTTTGGTTATTGCAACTGTAAATTGGTTATATGCATACACAAACACAAACAAAGATAGAGAGTTCTATTAACTAGGAGGTTATAATTAAGCATCTTTACCTTTGATGCATTCCACAAACGTAAGTTCATGATTTCTTTCTTTTTCCAGAGTCTGCTATGATATTCAGGATCACGATCCACTCTAACAATGTAGTGTGCCATTTCTTGAATCAGATCATGCATTTGAACGTCACCTCGCACACCAATATTTATGAGAGCTTTTTGTCTCAACACCTTTATCCCAATTTCAAGGTGAAAACCACATGCCTCAAGTATCTCCCTTGCGCTATGATCGCTTAAGCATCTCCACCCCCTAAAGAAACACGCAATTTCCAGAAATAGCTCTTTATACTCTTTCTCTAGTCCATCATAGCTAATTTTGAGTTTTTCCACTATTTCAATATTTGGATTCTTTTCTAGCCAAGCCAATGTACTCATCCACTCCTCATCATTTTTGTCATATAGAAATGAACCTAAAACTTTGACCGCTAACGGGAGCCTTGCAGCATAAGACACTACACGTGAAGAAAGTCTAGTGTAATATTTTATAGGCTCTTTCTCATTTAATGCATGTTTATTGAAGAGCTCCATAGCCTCTTTATCTGATAATAACATAAGAGGACAGACCTTGTCCACTTTGTGGGCTTTTAGCACATGTTCATCTCTGGTTGTAATTATTATCCGGCTTCCACTACCAAACCAGTTACGTGTTCCAGCTAATGCCTCTAATTGCTCAATTTTATCAACATCATCAAGAACTACTAAGACTTTTCTATGACATAACATACGCTTGATGTTTCCTTTTCCTTCCACAACACTTTGTACTTTCACTTCTGTTTTAGAAACAGCCGATAAAATCTTCTCTTGCAATTTTTCTAAACCATCTTTGCTTGATTTCTCTCGAATATTCTCCACAATGCAACTACCTTCAAACTCGGGAGAGATTTCCATATAAATAGAATTAGCAAGAGTAGTCTTGCCACCACCCCCAAGCCCCCATATCCCAACCAGTCTCACACCAGCTAACCCCATTTCTAATTGTGATTTTAGTTCTTGTATACGGGTCGTCATTCCAACAAACTCTTCATTGACATTTGAATTTACGGGCTTCAATCTATCCCAAATTTTATCAACAATTTCTTTGATAATTTTTGATTCGGGCCTGCAGATTTAATACATAAATATGGATAATTAGCGTATGCTCAAGTTAATTCACAACAATGGCGATTTGGTGTAAATATTATATCTATTATTATTATAATATTAAAGAATTTTTATTTGTTTGAATGAAATCGTTGCTAATGACCCATAAAACAATTATAAAACGAGCTTAAGCTTTCATAGCTTAACGAGCTACAGTCGAGCCAAACTTTGGTTCTTTTAGGCTCGTCTAACAAATTTGAAGGCAATTAAATGGAATTTGTATATTTCTATTGTGTATCGTGAGGAAGAGGAGAGAGCAAAACTCATTAGGCCAATTTCTACTTCATAGATTCAAAAGCTCAAACTTACATGATAAAAATGAAAGCAGATAAATGGGAAAAAGAACTACACGTTCTCCACTAACTGAGTAACTAACTCCACTATTATTACTCCTAAAAGCTACTTACTTCTTCAAAATAACAATTAAAAACATTAAAATATAAATAAATCAATAAAAACAGAAAGGATTTTTTTTCCTCCCACATACTCCCCCTAATCCATGTCTGCTTGCACTACATCTTTCACGCCCAGCAGGTTCTTCGTATCAGCAAACTTGTTCCTTGCTAAAGCCTTAGTCAAAACATCTGCTCGTTGCTCGTCGGTACGTATATACTTGACAACGATCTCACCCCTTTCAACACATTCCCGAATAAAATGAAACCGAGTGTCGATGTGCTTGCTCCTCCCGTGGAACACGGGGTTTTTCATCAATGAAATTGTAGACTTGTTGTCTACGTAAAGTGTGATCGGATCAACTTGATACTTGACATGTTGCTCCCGTTGCAGCGATAAACTCAGCTTCACAAGACGAGAGTGCCACCGTTTTCTATTTTTTTTAGGGCACCAAGAGAATACATTGTTGTTGAGATAGAAAACCATACCACGAGTGACACATTTGATCCTTGTGATGAGTAAATTAGGCCTGAATTGATCGTCCCTTTTACCTAACGTAGGATCGGTTTCACAGCTTGTAATTGTTGAGTCGTTGGCCGTTCCATGAAGCGACTCACAATACCAACTAAATATGCGATGTCGGGTCGAGTGTGTACTAGATAACGTAAGCTTCCAACTGCACTCTTGTAATCAGTCGGGTTCACAAATGCACCTTCACCTTCTTTACTAAGTTGCAATTTCGGTTCCTTTGGTAGCTTTGTTGGATTACGATCTAAGTAATTTCCTTGCATGAGCAAGACTCAATGAAATTGCTCCATTCTTTTGTGTTACCAAGGTCACTCATATCAAATTGATTTTTCATTTGAGTCTTGAACTTCATCACAGCAGCAACGTTTGAAGCGGTCATAATTAGATCATCTACGTAGACTCCAACAATAACAACCTCTCCATTTGAATGATTTGAATTCACCGCATGTTCTTGAGGGCAGCGACTGAAACCAAGGATCTTCAAGCTCTTGTCCAGCCGTATATTCCAAGCTCTCGGGGCTTGACGGAGCCCGTAAAGAGCCTTGTACAATTTATACACTTTTGATGGGTAATTTTTTTCAACAAATCCCTCGGGTTGAGTTACGTAGACTTCCTCATCAAGTTATCCATTAAGAAACGTAGATTTTACATCGGGATGGTGTACTTCCCACCCCTTTGTTGCTGCAACGGCTAACAATAACCGAATCATTTCCATTCGAGCGACGGGAGCAAATACTTCCTTGAAATCGATACCATATTTCTGAATATATCCCTTCACGACAAGCCAACTTTGTGTTTAATCACGTCACCTTTAGAGTTCCTCGTTAGTTTGTAAACCCACTTCAAACCGATCGCCTTGTGTCCATTTGGTAAATTAGTGAGCTCCCAAGTATGATTTCTTTTTATAGAATCCAACTCCACCTCCATAGCTACCTGCCACTCCTTGTTCTTTACTGCTTGAGAAAATGTTGTTGGCTCATCTTCATCAATAAAGTATATCTAGTCATCTTCAAGCTCCACTCTCTCTCAATGGGCTCACACTATCCACCATGAAAGACGTAAATGAGTTTACTTTGTCACCTTCTTGCAACCAGGACCACTTGGCTTTCTCATCAAATTTCACATATCTCCTAATGTGAATTCTTTTGGTTTCGGGATCGTATAACCGATACGCTTTAGTTCGAGGTTCAATACGCAAATGTATCATCTTTCTACTCCTATCATCAAGTTTTTGCAAATGTGGATTTGGTACCTTCACATGAGCCACACAACCAAAGATTTTAATGTAATCAACATTAGGTTTATTACCTGACCATGCTTCATACGGAGTGCAATCCGACAAGGCCTTGGTTGTAACCCGATTTAAGAGATAGACGGCATGTCTTACAGCCTCCCCCCAAAAGCTTAATGGCAAGTCTTTGCTTTTCAACATGCTTCTAGCCATTTCAATTATGGTTCTTGAAGGCATCAAATGCATCACTTTTGTTTTTCTACAAATAAACCCACATTGATCTACTGTAATCATCTACAAGAAGGAGAAAATACATGTTATCGACATTCGTTGGAGGTGAGATTGGCCCACATAAATCACCGTACACCAAGTCAAGTGCTCCCGTAGACCGGTGTGTTAATTGATTCGGAAAGGGACTTCTAGCTTGTTTTCCCACTAAGCAACCTTCACAGACTTGAGTTTTGTGATGAATAACAGGAAGCCCATGGCCCCATGCACCATCTTCTTTGTTGCCATGATTTCAAGAGTCCCAAAATTTACGTGACCAAGACGAGTGTGCCAAAGCCAAGCCTCATCATCCAATTTTGCTATTAAACACACACGGGTTCACTGTCTTCAAGGATGACTTTATAAAGTCTATTTGCAGAACGAACAGATTTCATAAGAAGTTTTCCATATTCATCATATATGTGTAACATTTCTCCTCTCATAACCACGCTATTACCGACCTTCGAGAGTTGCCCCAAACATATAATATTATTGCATAACTTTGGGATGAAATACACATTTTTGAACAGACGTTGTTCCCCATTTTTACAATGAAATAAGATTGAGCCTATCCTTTCAATGTGAACCATTGATCCATCTCCAAATTTAACTAGAACTTTCACACTTGTATCCAACTCCTTAAACTTTGATCTTTGAATCTTCACACCATACTTTTGAAATCACTGTGTCATCCTCTTTTGATCGAAATTCTAGGGTCACCTTCTCCTCGTTTACATGAGCACATAGGTCCTTCTACACTCTCGGTCATCAAAAGTGCAGGTTCCTCTTCGCGGGCTTGCGACAAATTCGGCTCTTGTTAATTTTGTTCACGACGGGGCTTGCGATATTCGGATGCATTATGCCCAAACTTGTCACAATTATAACATTGCACGTTCTTACGACCTCGACTTCCACCGGGTCCTTGGTTTTGGTCACGATTTTGCTCAAACGATTCGTTGTGACGGCCTCCTCTTCCACCGCCATTCGACCGACCTCGACCCCTTCCACGGAACCAGTTTGTATTGTTTTCTCTCTGGTGACTTCTACTACCAGAGGATCCTTCGCCACTTTTTTTAAATTTTGCTTGCCACTCTTCTTGTGTAACAATTGTGATGGTACAGTTTCAACTTGCCCACGTAGACGTTCTTCATGTGCTTTTAATCTTTCCACAACCTCTTCAACCATCATGGTGTCAAGTTCTCCAAATTGCTCAATTGTAGATGAAATTTGTAGAAACTTTGTAGGTACTGCTCTCAACAACTTCTTCACGACGTACGCCTCCTCTACGGTATCTCCAAGAGCTGGTATTGTTGACAATGTTGTTCAATTTCATTGCAAAATCGTCAACACATTCCGTCTCTTTCATAGTAAGAACCTCGAACTCAGCCGTCAAGGTCTGCTATTGACAACATGTCTTCGGGAATTCCTTGATAGATGGCAGCCATTGCCATCTTGTCTTCCACGGGTTTCTTTTCTTCCGTAGACTCGATTGCTTCCCAAACTCCTTGGGCTTGCATGAAAACCTTCATCTTTATGGCCCATGCGGTGTAGTTGTTCTTTGCTAGCATCGGGTAATTAAGAGAGACCTGGCCATCTTGCTTCTTCGTTGCATCCATGGATGGGTTTTTGGGCATATACTTTGGCATACAAGATAATCGAACCTGGCTGCTCTGATACCAGGTGTAGGCAATTAAATGGTATGTGTGTATTTCTTTTGTGTATCGTGAGGAAGCAGGGGCGGATCTATGTGTAGAGGAGGGTATGCACTTGCATACCCTTCAAAAAAATCCTAGTGTTAAATTTTTAAAAAATGATTATTTTTTATAAAAAAAATAGTGGCAATGCTTGCCTTCTACAAGAAATGTTTGTATAGTGCATACCCTCAAACAAATTCCTAAATCCGCCACTGTGAGGAAGAGGAGAGAGCAAAACTCAGTGGGGCAATTTCTATTTCATAGATTCAAAAGCTCAAACTTACATGATAAAAATGATAGCAGATAAATGGGAAAAAGAACTACACGTTCTCCACTAACTGACTAACTAACTCCGCTATTTTTACTCCTAACAGCTACTGACTTCTTCAAAATAACAATTAAAAATATTAAATATATAAATAAATCAATAAAAACAGAATGGATTTTTTTTTCTCCAACAAAATTAACGACCTAAACCCAAACCAAGCTTTGGGCTCCCCTTGACCAGTTTACACCTCTGGATACAAGGTACGATTCTATCTATTAATACATACTGGAACTTATATATTAAAAAATAAGGTAAATGTAAATACCCGTTATTATCGTAATGGAAGCCAGCATTGTCACTTGCATCAGCAAGTGCTTTTCTCCATGATTCAACTATGGTGGTGTCCTCATTTTCGTGTCTATCAAATGCTTCTTTGAATTTTCTTTTCTGTTTTCTCACATCTGTTGGTTCCACATTATAGAATATCGGTATAACGATAAGTCCTCTGTCCTTACTGCATTTCATGATATATGTGAGTTCCTGTAGACACCAGGAAGAGTCTCCATAGTTTTGAGAGAATACTACAAGAGCAATTTGTGATTCTTCGATAGCAGTGAAGAGGGATGGACGGATAGATTCACCCGGAGTAAGTTCTTCATCGTCCTTGAAAGTGAGGATTCCTTTATCTACAAGAGCCTTGAAGAGATTATCTACAAAGCCGAAACGGGTATCTTCACCTCTGAAACTAAGAAATACACCATACGACGGAGAAGAACCGGGAGCAGACTGAGAAGAGGAAGATGCCATTGATGCGTTTAAAGTGGGTATGAGAGCTGCAAAGGAAATTAAAAGAAGCTTTATGAGGTTTGTTTTGTAGATCAATGAGATCTGAGTGAGATAACCTTCAAGCACTATCATATATATTTAAACAGTTAAGAAAGTTCCATATTTTTTTCTTCATATGATAAATAATACAATTAAGATTGAAATTCCAAGAAAAAAAATCATAGAGATAGAAAGAGTTCTACAATATTGTATAACTTCTTTTTTTTTCTGTCTCTTGATGAAATTTTTTATTACAAGTATTTTTGTGTTATACAGATTTGAAGTTTTTTTAATTAAAATTAGAGTAAATGGCACACATCGTTTCTATGGTTTGTTACAAATTACACCATTCGTTCCTGGACTTTATTTATTACACTAGACGTCCCAACATTTACATTTTGTCACGTCTGCAGTCCCTGTCCCAGCTAAAATGACTAAAATCCCCTTAACTCCTTTTTTTTATCCTTTTTCTTGATTTTAAATTAAGTTTTGAGTTAATTACACAAATGGTCTTTGTGGTTTACGAAATTTCCCACTGTTGGTCCCTGAACTTCAAAAATTACAGTACTCATGTTAAGCAATTTGTTTCAATATTGATCCATTTCTAACCTCACCGTTTAAATTGACGTTAAATCATTTGTTTGTGAAGGTATTAATGTCTTTTTGCCCCTACCTCATCCCTCTCTCTCCTGCGAACCTACCACGTCCCATCATCTCTCTCTGATTCTCTCTCCACTGCAATCATCCTAATCTAAGAAAAAGAACAAAATAAAGATGAATGGAAGAAAATGGAAACACAAATTGTGAAGATGAAGATGAACTCAGATCATTTCACCATCGGTATAATCAGATCAAATTAATAATCAATCTTGTTGCAACTACTCCTACATTGTTTGACCTAAACCAGCCGCCGTCAATAAGATGAAGATGACTCTCTCTCCACCGCAACTACTCTCTCTCTCTCTCTCTCTAAAATACCAGCAGCCCCCACCACCCTTCCCTTCCCACCACCACCACCACCACCATTCCCCTACCTGCCTACCACCACAACCACAACCCTTTCACCGTTCTCGACTACCACCAGCCCCTTCACCATTCTCGACCACCACCAGCCCCACCACCACAACCCCTTCCGATTTTCAAGCAGTCTCCAGCCCCTTCGCCTTCTCGACCACCACAGCTCCGGTCCAACACTCCCATAGCCGCCGTAGCACCACCACAACACTTCCAGTAAAAAGGCATCAATACCCTTATAAATAAATAATTTAACATCAATTTAATAGGAGTGTTAGAAATGGACCAACATTGAAACAAATTGATTAACACGGCGACTTTGGTGTAATTTTTGAAGTTTAGGGAACAATGGTGATAAATTTCGTAAACTACGGAGACCATTTATGTAATCAACTCTTAATTTTAAATACTTTTAAATTTTAAAAACGATATATTTTATAATTAATAAAAAAAACAAACAAATACTCCCAATCTCTTGTACCAGTCGATGAACCACCACCTCCCTGTCGGCTCCCCTCTGACACCGTAAAGCCACCACCACCATAAAGCCACCACCACCACCACCGTAAAGGCACCACCACCACCGCAAACACCGTAAAGACCACCAAGAATGGAACCACCGTCGCCATCATCATCTGTTAAAAAACACCACCGTCGCCATAAGAAAGAAAAACAGTAAGTATTGTTATTATTAATTAAGTTGCATGTAATAATCCAGAGTTGTTTTATATCCTTCTAAACGATCTTTCTAGTTATCTTGAGTCCTACTCACAAGATTAACATAAGTGTCAAAATATTAGCTAAATGCGAAAGATAAGTGTGCTAAAAGCTAAGGTGTATTGAGTTAGATGTACATAAAGTATTAGACCACTCGTTGTACCTCACCCGATTGAATCAGGTTTCATTGGGTTTCATCGGGTACACCAAAACTTGTCTTTGGGTTCACCCAGCAGGTAAGCCTATCGGGATACTCGATCGAAAAGGCAACCTCCCCCACCCCCTCTCAACCAATCACAATTACACATGTATTTATTTATTTTAATATATTAATAAAAAAATGGGGATAGTTTTAAGGAAAGGTAAAACTTGATATTGGGTAAAGGAGAAAGGTAAGGGAGAAAGAATGATGTGGCGCTGATGTGGCATCGGATAAGCCTTACCTGCAGTTAAGGTTTACCCCAGCCTTGCGAAAGGTATGTGTGATGTGGAATCTTGGCTAAATGCGAGGGAATGGTTCAGCATCGGTGGATTAACTTCTCCATCATCAGATTCTCAATCAGAGTTGAACGATTCATCATGTGATGAGAAAGTTGAGATGATCGATTTCATTCTAGTAAAGATAAGCTAATTGGAGTAAGTCAGACAAAGATCAGAGACTATTTTGGTGAATAAATGAGTAAATCATCTGTAGATCACAATTGTATCAAGTATCAATCAAACTTTGAAGCAATCAATACACAATGATCAAGTTCTTGGAAGAATCAAAGATGCGTACGTGAGAAACGGATATACGGCCAAAGAACACAGTATAAACGTCAAATGAAAGCTTGAATAGAATAGGGTTTGTAAAGTTGTACTTATACCCCGTGGGTATTTACATAATGTACCCTAAACTTTTATTAATATTAAATTAACAACTATACTATTATAAACTTCACTAGAATGTAATGAACACAACTAAAGGGTTCTAACCAAAGTTGTAAAAAGCGCGCCCGAGGCGCGCCTGAGGCGCAAAAGCCCTAAGGCTCACACGGCAGGGCTTTTTTAACAGCGAAGCGACGCAGGTTGCAGAGGCGTAGTGAGGCGCAAAGGCGCAGGTGAGGCGCGCCTTTTGAATATTAACCCTGTTGACCGTTTTTTTTTTTTGACCGACGTTTTTAACCCTAATCTTACCGCTCCTTTCATTCTTTACTTCTCGACTCTGGGCCGACACCCTCAAAAATTCGACCGAGGGTTTCTCCACTGCTCCTATCGACAGGTCCCTGCTTCAATCGGTTGCTTCCTATCGACAGCTCCCTGCTTCAATCGGCCTTCGCTCCACTCTTTCGTGTTTTTTTCTTTGCTGGTTGCTTCCATCGACAGCTCCACTGCTCACAGGTTTCAATTTTCGATCTCAGGTGTTAAATCTGTTTTTTTACTTCTATTCATCTATAATTCCTCTTTTGTTCGACATTTATGTCTTGAACTTTGATTTTATTATCTTCCTTCAAATTTATTTTCACTTTCTTAATTTTTTATTTCACTGTCTATATATTCTGTTCAATGGACCAATTCAAGTTTGATGAAATTACACATATAATCGACAGCTTCATGTTCTTGACTGTTTTTCACTTTCTACAGTTTTAAATCTGGTACATCTTGTTTGACACTATGAGCTGTGAAAATCAAACAACTAGTTCAAAGCAAGATTACGCTTGGAAGTATTGCATTGACTTAGGCAAAGGCAAAGTAAAATGCATATTTTGTGACAAAATCACTTCGGGAGGTATCTATAGGGGTAAACAACATATAGTCGGTGGACACCGTAACAGTAAAAAATGTCCACCTCATGTACGCGAGGAGATTAGAGAATATATGGAGAAAAAAAGTCAAAGTAATAAAGAAGCGGATATTTTATACGATTTTGATGATGTAGACACATTTGGGGATGACGAGGGTGATGAATTTAATGAGGGTTGTAGTGCTCGAAAAGGTGCTTGTGCTTCTCAACAAGGTAGTAGTAGTCAAGCTAAAAAGAAACAAAAGGGTGTGAAAGGACCGATAGATATGTTTTTCACCCCACCACCCGAACAAGTGGTGAAAAACAGAAAAGATGGGAAGATGAGACAATCAAGCATCAATGAATCATGTAAAAAACAGTTGAGGGAGAAAGCATGCATGGACTTGGCATACTGGTTTTATGATGCTGGATTAGCATTTAATGCAACGAATTATGAAAGCTTCAAAATAGCTATGGAATCAGTGGCACAATGTGGGACGGGTTTCAAACCACCTACATATCACGAGGTTCGAGTTCCTTGTTTGGCTAAAGCGGTCAAGGCAACTGATGAGATGGTGAAGAATGTACATGAGGTGCAGTGGGCTAAATATGGTTGCACGATCATGTCTGATGGATGGAAAGACTCGGTTGCAAATAAAGACATTATCAATTTCCTAGTCAATTCTCCAAAAGGGTCGGTCTTCATCAAATCAATAGATGCTTCGGACATTGTGAAAAATGCCGAACAATTGTTTATCATGCTTGATAATATGGTTGAGGAGATTGGAGAACCAAATGTTGTTCAGGTGGTGACAGACAATGCTTCTGCATATAAAGCAGCAGGTGACAAAAAATAATTTATTATATTCTTATTTATTTATATAATAATAATATACTATAATATAACTATACTTGTTTATTTATATAATATTAATGCGTGCGCACATTATACATAGGACGTTTATTGATGGCGAAACGTCCACATTTATATTGGACTCCATGTGCTGCTCATTGTCTTGATTTGATGCTTGAAGACATAGCAAAGATTCCGAAAGTTCGTGTCACATTGAAGAGAGCAATGGCTTTAAATGGTTTTATATATAATCGTACGGGTGTTGTAAACATGATGAGAAAGTTTACCGGAAAAAGGGAGTTGGTGAGACCCGCGATAACCAGATTTGCCACCGCCTATATCACTCTTCGTTCAATACAAGTTCAAAAGGCAAATCTAAGAAAGATGTTTACTTCTGATGAATGGAGGAAGAGTAAATACTCAAAAGAGCAAGGCGGTAAAAGAGTCGCATCCATTGTTTTGATGCCTACATTTTGGAGCACAATTGTGTATATCCTTAAGATGACGGGTCCTCTTGTAAAAGTGCTTAGGTTAGTTGATGGTGAAAAGAGGCCGGCCATGGGTTATATATATGAGGCCATGGATAGGGCAAAAGAAGCTATTGCAAAATCCTTTAATAATGTGGAGGACAAGTACAAAGATGTGTTTGCCATTATTGACAAAAGGTGGGTATGCCAACTTCACCAACCATTACATGCCGCCGGATGTTATTTGAACCCTCAATTGTTCTACTCAAACCCTCAAATTCAAGAGGATTCGGAGGTAAGTTCTGGGTTGCTTAAATGCATCATGAGATTAGTGCCGAGCGTTGAAGATCAAGGTAAGATAGAAGATCAATTGTCACTTTATAGAAACGCTGAAGGTATATTCGGGATGGAAATATGCATACGACAAACGGAATCAAAATCACCAGGTTACTTTCGTTATATACTTATATATAGTAAATTAGTAATATAAGTTTTTACATATTCTAAAATTTGTTATAAAATATATATGTTTACAGCTGAGTGGTGGGCTTCTTTTGGCAATGATGCGCCACAATTAAAAAAGTTTGCCATGAAAGTCCTTAGCCTTACGTGTAGTGCAAGTGGTTGCGAGCGAAACTGGAGTGTTTTTAGCCACGTAAGTAACTAAATTACCAATTTCATGAGTAGTTAAGTTTTTTACTATTGATTATTTTTTCAATTTGTTGCTATTGGCAGCTTCATAACAAAAGAAGAAACCGACTTGCGCAAGTTAAGCTCAATAATTTAGTCTATGTGAAATATAATCGAGCGTTAAATCGCCGATACAATCATCGTGATGTGATTGATCCAATCAGTTTGGATGACATTGATGAAAGCAATGACTGGTTGCTTGGTAGAATGGATGAGGATGAGGATGAGAATGAGGAATATGTGTTTGATGATGATGATGATTTGACATGGAAGGATGTTGGTGTTGCTTCCGGAGCTTATGAGCGTGACCATAATACTAGACAAAAGAGTGTTGCTAGTTCAAGGTCAAGAGGAAAAGCGAAGGAAAAATCTAGATCACACCTAGTAGATGAAGATGATGATGAAGTTGTTGTGTTAGAGGAAAATGAGAGTGATACCGAAGAAGAAGACATTGGTGATTCTGAGACGGATGACGAGGAAGATAATGACTTAACGCTTGATGATGATGATGATGAGGATGAGTGATTCTTGATGACACTAATTATTTGATGTTTTGTTTTATGCATTTGGATGTTTGTTTAAAGTTTAAACTTAGTACTTGATTTTGCTTGTTGATGACTTTTATGATGTTACTTGATTTTGATTATGTTTGTTGAGAATGAACTCTATTGAAGGTTAATATCAAAGTAATTAGTTTATTTTGAGTGTGATTACATTACTAAATAGTATATACTTATAATTCAATTATTTTTTGGTATCATGCGCCTCGTCTTCGTGAAGCCCGCGCTATTTTTGCGCTTTGCGCCTCGAGGCTCCAGGACCCTTTGCGCTTCAGTGCGCCTTTAGCCTTTAATAACTTTGGTTCTAACATCATCTAAGAAAATTAAAGGCGAACAAATCGAGTCGAAGTAAAGCTGAGTATTTTTGAAGATTTTTACCTGGATAGTTATAAGTCGAATCTGTTCAAAGCTTCTCCAAGATCGAAGGTGAAGAAGAGATTCAAAAGTCTCTAAGGTGGTTGGTGGTACTGAGCTAAATATCACAGGAAGGAAGGTTTGCAGTTTCTTTGTGAACACGTCTGCACGATATGCATTATTGTACCTTGGTTTTATTAAAAAAAATAGTATCCTCTCTCCTCTCACTTCTCTCTTTCCTAAAGACTTTGTTTTTGGGGTCTTTTTAATTATAATATTTAATTGACTGTGGGTCAAGTATGGACGTACAATAATTAATATTAATATATAAATTAAAATAATATTAAAGTAAACTAATAATTACAAGAGCATTTTTTAAAATGTTTTTAGCCATTTAAAATTTTTTGAAAAACTTTTGAAAATGGTTTTTAGCATTGCACTTAAAATGAAGGATTTTAAAAGTCCTTGTTTAAGGACCTTTAAAAAATAATTAGGTGTGTGTAAAGGATTACGAAAATTGTGTGACCTAGAAAAATGCAAGGACTTTTGTAAGACCGAGCGTTGTGGTCGACTCGATTGGATCGAGTTGCAGCGGGTTCCATCGGGAACACCAAAACTTGGTTTTGGGTGAGGCCATCGAGTAAAGGGAACGGGTAGATGGACTCGGCGAAAGAAACGAGAAACCCTCCCCCCCCTTCCAGCGTCTAATTCTTTAAATTTTTTACCGTTATTTTTTTTCTTTTTTTTAATTACCTATTTTACTATATAAATATTACCATTTCATCATTTTCAACCCACACAACTACTCTCTTCTACTTTTAATATTTTTTAATCTACATCAAGATTTTTATATTTTTTTCATCTAAGAAAATATATAGATCCAAACGAGGGTTCCACCCTACCATCAACCGGGCGTAACCGTTCACGGGTTACGAGTTCACGGGCGAGGGAATGGTTCAGCATCGTGGTGACAGTGGATTAGTTTCTCGATCATCAGATTCTCAATCAGAGTTGAACGATTCATCAAGTGATGAGAAAGTTGAGATGATCGATTTCATTCTAGTAATACATCAACTAAAGATAAGCGAATTGGAGTAAGTCAGACAAAGATCAGAGACTATTTTAATTTGGTGAATAAATGAGTAAATCATCTAAGAAAATTAAAGACGAAAACATCAAGTCGAAGTAAAGATGTGTAGTTTGAAGATTTTACCTGGATAGTTATAAGTCGAAGCTGTTGAAAGCTTCTCCAAGATCGAAGGTGAAGAAGATTCAAAAGTCTCAAGGTGGTTGGTGGTACTGATGAGCTAAATATCAGGAAGGAAGGTTTGCAGGCTTGCAGCAGTGGTTTCTATGTGAACAGAACCAAACATTTAAAGTTGATGATAAAATATCCAAAGGTAAAGGCAAATGGGTAGTGGTCATGTGTAAGATATGCATTATATATTGTACCTTAGTTATGAAAGTTTGAGATGCTGATTGTAAGTGCAAGACAGTTGTACCTTAGCTTCAATAATATAGGAGAAAAAAATGAGTGGACCCTGAAGAAAGAAGTAAAAGAAATAGTAGAAATAAAAAACACTCCCCATAACAGTATGGGGTGTACTTATGCTTGTGCATTTAATACTTCGCGTCACATAAGTTTTACATTACTCATGTTTTAGTCATGTTTAAACCATGTACTATTCATGATTTGCACGTTTTAAAAATATTTTATTAAAAAAATACTATTTATCCTCTATCATCTCTCCTCTTTTTTCTCTCTTTATCTCTCATCTCTCTCTCCTCTCACCATCGGCATTAAAGTGCCGAGAATATATATATGCTTTGCTTCGGTACCCAAAGGTGAGGGGTGGTGTTCCATTCGGTACCACATGCACAAGTAAGCATGCCAAACCCATGCTTCTTGGTACACCGTATGCTTTAAAAAATGGTTATAACGTAAAACACTAATATTATAATAAGAAGATAGATTAGGTTGATCCTAAAAAATTTAATTAATTAATCCGATATAATTAGATCTTTCTAAGAAAAAATATGTCTTTGTGAGTCAAAACTACTAGCTTGGATACGATATTCCCTGATGACTTTGAACAAACAAAGGAAATTTTCTATTCTAAGACTTAGTTTTATCTCATTGGTGAGATTTCTCCGCTCTTATAAAACAATTTTAAAACTTATTATTATTATATAATAAATCCTTTCACTTAATTAAATATCTAGCATCCTTTTCTTTATTATATGTCAAAATTATTAGTCTCTATCATCATGAATTCACATTATTGACGGTGATAGATGAATGCCATTAATGGCCCCCACATACGTCTCTCCAAAGTCTAAAGTGCATAGACAAATTTTCTAAAAGTAGATATGCAGGAAATTTCTTAGGTAGATTTTTTTCTTTTTAAATTTGAATCAATAAATACGTAAAATCCTTTTTCATTGGTACAATTTAATTAGTGATACTATGTCATCTATAAGTTATAACTATAACTCACAAAATAATAATAAATTTTAGGTACACTACCTTGAAGTTAGTTTACGTAGTTGATATATCATGCTATTTTTTTTTTTTTGGAAAGCCAAATTATATTAAAATGGAGGAATCTCTATAAGAAATAGAGACCCCAATAATTACACAGTACAATGCACAAAAGAGAGATACAATGGATCCATCTGTCAATCACGAATACATTGACCAAATAAAGCACTATGCCTACCAAAGAGATTCATATTTAATTAGTAGTAATGGCTATGTCAGGAAACATAAGCCATTCACTCCATGAAGCCTGAATCTTTTTCTTGGACCATTAACATGCTTATGAGTACAATTAACATTTTATCATCAAATCGATATGTAACACGTAAACAAGTATAAAAAACTATAACTCGTATAATATTGATAAATAATCATAGAAGCTGGCTAAGCATCACAATATTAACATGATTTCCAACAAGTACAAAGAGACAAGAAGTCAAATGTTTCACTCACCTAATTGTGAATGATTGCAGGTTTGAAAACGATTACGGGGTTACTCAAATCTAAAAACCTCTTCCCGCGATCAAACATTATGTTTTAGATCCCAAGACAAAACTCGAGCAAGTTATCTTGTACCACATAAATGACAATTTGTATCTACGAATGACTTTAAAGGAGATGAGAATGCAACATTAAGAGCAAAAATTCTAGGATCGTCATTTCAGCTGAACCACGTAGAAGATTAGATTCAAGGCTGTTTCAATTAAACTGCTAAAACCCCGTCTCTTCATACCAAATAAAAAGGGAATTTGACAATGATTTCTTCCTAGATAAGGATAGAGGAGACTTCACAAAGAATCGTATATATGTTAAAGTTTTCTATAGGATATTTATACGAAAAGAAGAAACTGAAAAGGTAATTTGCATACCATGAACTATAGTTTAGTCACTTTAGTGCTTGAACATAAATAAACCTACCTCTCTGGAGTTTGTAACTCAAGCACTCAGCTAAGCTGCAAGAAGATGCTCACGTCTGCTCTCAATGAATTTCTGCCTAAATTCCTCAAATTTTCCATCTGTAATGGCTCCTCTAATTAGGCGAAAGAACGACAAATAATGGTGTGTGTTTTGTCTGCACATGAACAATAGAAATTTTACATATATCGGTAGAGGTGACAAACTGGAAAATTCAATTAATCTAATGGATCAAATAGGATAAATAACGAGGTTAAACAAGTCAAAAGTTGCTAAAACATTCATTTAGTACTTCAATTATATACAAAATTTAACCAAAAAGTGTATGGAGGCTGGCTCAACCTAACCCATCCTATTTGGCTAGAAAATAAGGATCACCCGCTGGACCTGATTATGACATGTTATTCAACTAATTTTTCCAATTAATATTGATAGAAACACTAAAAATACTGCAAGGATTTGCTTTCCTTACATTTCAAGCAGAATTTGATTGATGTAAGGGTTTGTTTGGTTCTGGCATGTGTAGCAGTTGCAGCATTCAACAACTCTTGTTGCATCTTTCCTGCATAAGCATATAGAAATGATGAGCTAAACAGGAACAATTTTGGAAGCGAGGATAGAAAAACATGCTTCATAATTTCAGCAGAGGTGGCAATTTTAACAAATTTCTTCTAACAGCAAATATTAACATCTTAGTTCCTTTTCCGGACTTGAAAACACCACTACAACAAAATGAGGCTAATACAACACTTTAAAAGCAACACTTCTAAAAATTGTTGCATTATACAAAAAAATGGTTATGAAGCAACACTTTAAAAATAAGTGTTACATTAGATGTTCAAATGCATCACTTTTTCGAATGTGTTGCATGATTTATATAAAAATGCAACATTTTTAAGAAATGTTGCATTTGGAAAGGTTCAAACGCAACAATTATATTAAATTGTTGCAACTATTAGAGAGAAATGCAACATTTATAACAAGCGTTGCATTTGTTATACTTATAAAGCAACACTTACTTTAAAGTGTTGCGAAGTTAAGTGAAAATTGTAACATTTTAAAAAAGGTGTTGCATCTATTAAAATTCAAATAGTAACATATAGTTAAAATATTTGAAATTGTATCACTGAATTTTTAAGAAAGAAAGAGAAAATAGTTGTATCACTATGTCGTGTTCCTTTAATAATGTGAGCTATTAGACAAAGTATGTACTTTATATATCTTCGATTTTTCAAGTCTCCAATATAACCAATAGTGTTTATAACCTCCTAATTATATTGTACTATTCAGATTGATTTTAATTTTTTATGATATTTAAAAAGAAGACTAGTGTTGGTGGTTAATTATCTTTAACCCATTGTTCTGTCAGCCCATTTTACTGCATATATATAGTTACCCAATTGTCAACAAATCATAAGAACTAATGTGTCAAAGCATCACATGCATATAACACATGTAACATCATGTAATTAAGTACATGGCACTTAAGATCGAGAGATACAAAATGAAAGATTAAACAATAGAAAGGTAGAAGTCATATAACTAAATTTGACCAAAAGCATGTATAACAGCTGACTAAGTGCTCATAAACAACCAACAAATTTTTGGCTTTTGAAAATCAAAATAAATAAATTATAAGTATTTATATTGAGTTCATGGTCCAAACTCCAAAATAGACTGAACTATCCAAAACATAAACCATGTGGCACGTGACCAATGACCCGTCGTGCCACACATTTGTAATTGTAACCAGTAATGTATATAAAAGAATCAAGAAGTAAATAACATAGCTTTGAACTCAAAACTACAAGTGATACTCTTAGCATATAGCTTAAAAAATTTTATTATACTTTAGAAGAAGATGATGAATCATTGAAGGAAGACTTACTCACATATGGGTGATCTCTCACTAGCAGACTCAAAAGAAATGTCTGAGACCACTCCGCATAAAAGGAGACCTACAACTCTACAACTTATTTTATTGAGGAAAATAGAGAGTGTCAAAAAAGGGATGTACATTGCAGAATGCAGAGTTCAATAAGGGACATTCGTGGCTGATTGACGATCATAGTGCCGGTGTCCTTCCAAGGTAGTGGATTGAAGCGGGAGCATGATTTGAGAAAAAGGATGAGATAGATTTTTTGGAAGAAAGAAAAATAGAAAATTGCGGGAGATAGGAAAACGAGATAAATTTTGGTGGGAAAAGGATACTAGCTGTAATCTTGGAAATTTGTTGAAATTTTTGGACGTAATATTTTTTTTGGGGATAAGAATTCAGTAGGAGAAAAACAATATATAATTAATACAATACCGATGAAAATAAATGAAATATAATTAATTATTAATTCAGATAAATAAGTTATTGTTTATAAAATAAATATGTACCATATAATTGATACAAAATTTAAATAACTACTTACTAGAAGTTATTAATATTTTGAGTCGGAATTTTTTTTTAAAGGCAATATATTATATAAATTAAAAACTAGCAAGATTCTAGATAATACAATGATTCAACGAGCAAACAAGGAAATTTTACCACAACACATTACCTGGTAAATCTAATGATACCCAACACAAACAGACGAAACCAATCAACCTATCTAAAAGTCGCAAACCACATAGGGCAATCACCCGGTAGACTCGAACCTATTGAACCTTGACCTTAATGTTTTTAACGAACTCCCCGAACTAACATCTAAAAGATCACACTGTCAACCAGGTGGTGGAAATGCGATGTTTCAGAGCAGATATAGTGGATTGTCCCAAACTGTTTGAGCCGATTAGATATAGTACTTGTCTAGTGTGATAGGTGGATTATAACAGATAACTAGTGTGACGAGGGAAAGCTACTTGAAGTTTATGGTGTAAACGAATCAAGCTTTTTTAGAGTAACTTGAGCTCGAGACTTGTAAGATTTATGTGCATAGCCGGCGAACCCTGATGTAAGATTTATTTGACGAGTAACTGTTTGAGTCAAAAAACAAACTTGAATTATTTGACGAGTCAGACTTGTAAGATTTATGTGCATAGCCGGCGAACCCTGATGTCACATCCTCTATAATTTCTTTATGTAGATCCTTTTTTCGTGGGCAACGGAAGCAAGAAAGTCTAAAAATGCACAAAGCTGGTTCGGAAAGTTTTGTAGAATTCGTAAGGAAAATATAATTCATTTTTTTCTGTTTGTTATTTTCTCTTTTATACATACTACCGATGTTTACACTTTTGTTAATGTAGATAAACGAGGATCCAAACATGAAACCACAAAGTGCAATGATAAAAGGACAAAAGGGAGTGTGTATGTTGATTTAAATAATGACTTGACAAAGAAAATTGTAAGATAGTAGTTTTGTATTACTTATAGCATTATTCACTTGTAAATTAGGTAACGGTTTGTTTTTATAATCATGAAGGTACAAATGAAGAATTTCATGCCTCGTGAAGATGAAAGTGCCCCTATAAATTATTTGCTGGCTGTCATAAGCAAGGAATATAACGGACATCATTAACTTTATGGTAAGGTTGTTATAAATAAGTTGATAAAAAGGTGGAATGTGGTGCGAAGTCATATGTGGTTCCGAGGTGCTTATGGAATAACTAAATATTAGTGTAAAAGACTATTAAGATCTTTGATATACGAAAAGACCTTGAAGCGAACATGGAAGGAAAAAGGCTGAATTAAAAAATGAATGCGAAGGAAAAGGCATGCGCGAGAAGCAATGGGAAAAGATCTTAACAACAAATGGGAAAAAATAGTTGAAGATGTGTATGAAAGCTTAAAGAAAAACTACTACTTAAAGTTTTCAAAAGTTGTTAGCTTGAATTATTGTCTATATGTGGCCTATGACTCTATAACTCATGAATTATCTAGTTATCTAAATCAATGATAATTTATACTGATATGCTATATCATTTTTTATACAGGAGGGTATGCACTTGTAGAGTTAATGAAAAGACGAGTTGAGATTTTCAAATGATGTTGACATGATTATGATTTCGATTGACCGATAGCTTAATTGTGTTGAAAATTACTTTTTTGTTGTTATTTTAACATTTGATCAATTGTTACAGTACAATAAGATTTTATTTTATTATATTGGATGAAGTAATTCATTACATGATAGGTTGTGTATGGTACAATATTGACATACATGGCATATATGTTGTATAAAAATGCTACAAAGCAATGTAAAAATTTCTTTAAACAAAGTGTTGCTTCTAATAGAAAAATATGTTGCATTCGCGTAATTAATATTACATAAAGTGTTGTAATGGATGATGAAAAGTGTTGCACGTAAATAGCAAAAAAACGCCAAAAAAGTGTCGCATTTGACGGTAAAAAGTGTTGTCACAACTAAATAAAAGCACATATAAAAGTGTTGCGCTTGATATAATAAGTGTTGCACTAAAAAAGTGTCGTATTTCCTAAATAGTGGCAACGCTTGCAATAAGTGTTGCATATTATAATAAAAGTGTTGCTTTATACCTAAGACAACGCGACCTAAGGTAGCACTTGGCAAAGTGTCGCACTAGACATAATGCAACATTTTCTATGCCTAATGTAACACTTTATCGATGTCGCCTTAGCTTCGATTTGTAGTAGTGCACAAGGCCACAACCTTTTGGTTTTTGGCCACCTTCAATACCGCAGATAGAAATCACTTGGTAAAATAAGCTGGATTTTATTCATGACATAATCAGAAGATTACAGCAGATAACCTAGCACTTGTGAAGCTACCAGTCTCCCAAAAACCATCCAGAGAGATTAACATAACGAATACCTACTCCTATATTGTCCATGCTATAGTATAAAGCATTTGATTCAAAGTCTAATCCCTTAATTTTCAGTAACTTGAAATTACTACATTGCTCTCGTACATAAAAAATAGAGTAAACTATACAAGCATACATTTGGTCCTTGTGGCTTCCCTGAACATTATTAATTACGCTCATGGTCCCTATTTAAAACATAAACTACAGATGCTAAATTGGTACCCATATGTTTGACCGACCGAAGTAAACTTGGTGCAAAATGCAAGGGAAAATGGTGACCTGTTGAAATTTGGTGCAAAAGTATGAGTGAATCGAGATTGGGTTCAAAAACAGCTTTGAGCTAAAAAAATTCAGATTTAGCTTGTTAGACTAGTAAGAGATAAAAACATAAACCCATTCATAAGTAATGAGTCAAAATTGTCACCTAAGAAAATACACATCATTTAAGTCTCTTTGATTGAGATCCAAAGGGGCGAACCACATGTGATTCAGTATATTATTTAGTTTTCTATATGTATATTATTTAAAGAGTTGTGTTCAATATAGTCCATATAAAAAACATAGTCCTAAATTTTAATATTTAATCACATGTGATTTAATATAAAATCACATGTGATTCAGTATACAATCACATGTGATGGTAAAATCATTACATATTAATTACGAAAATGCCACTCCGCCCAAATTTTTAAAATTTAATCTGGACCATTGATGGGGCTGATCCAATGGCTAAGATTAGTCCCCTGGGACTATGCAATAAGTATGGACTATATTGAACCTTTCTCATTATTTAAAATATATCTAAATTATTACATAAAATTTCAAAAAAGAAAATACATTAAATTTCAAATGTTATAATCATTGTAAGTTGAGTTACTAATTTTTACATTAAATTTCAAAAATTATATTCATTGTAAGTTGAGTTACTAATTTTATTTTTATTTTTTAAAAGTAAAAATATTTAATTAGAATAAAAACATACGTATGACTCCAAAAAGCCCCATAAATCAAATGAGCAAGCTACCTGATTACTCATAAACCCAAAAGAAAACATCAAACTTGCCCATGCTTCCTTGTGTTATCCAGATGCATCAGCGAAAAGATCAATTAATCCCAAGCTTTTGGAGAAACCAGCAGCCTCGACTAACAAATTAATACCTCAATGATCAAAACTTCTCCCTCCTGATACAAGTAACTAAGCCTTCAGCAGCCAAAAACAACACCACGCAACCCAAAACTACTTTATCTAGATACACGAGCAAAGATTTTTAATAACACGACCCGAAATGACTCACCCTCGCTCAATTCTAACACACGTAGTTGTGCTGGTCATTTTTGTGGTTGACTATTAAGTACAGACAGAGTTAAAGGGATACTAATTTCTTTCTTATAATAAGCATATATTATTAAAATAAAGGTCCAAACATTTCAAGGTGAACCACGTAAGAACCCATACCAAATACAATAACAGAAACCAAAAACCAAAAATACATTCTTCTAACAATAGACAACTAACTCTTTAGGCCTTAGAACAGAAACAGCTTACAACCCAATCCAAATGTCTATACACAACAATTTATGAATTATCAACTTGTACCTTGTATTGTTTCTAGTTGTATAAGACGAATTAGTTGTGTACGAATCACATTTCATATTTAAAACCCACAGAATAAGAGTAAATATGATGTTAAAAAGGAGAAAACAAAGAAACTTAGGGAAGTACATAAATTTATTGGAGGTTTATGGATCTAATCATCTAGGAAACTTAATCTGTATAACATACTCCGAGAAACGATCGATCTTTAAATCAGGTGTACTATTAGAAATTTGAGAAAAATCAGTTTGACCAATACCTCCCGTTCCACAACTCTTGGGAATGAGTCCAACTCCAAATCCACTAGCCAACATGTAATCAGTTTCGATGGAAAACTGGAGGTGGTTGGATGCTTGATTCCACCAAAGACCGTCTCTCAATGAAGCAAATGAAAGACACCCCACCCATATACTTGTACCATGATCATTTATCTCATTCCAATCCACTACTTTCATGTTGAGAATCCACTGAACCACCCATCAGCTCCTCCACAATTATGGCCTGTACAGAATTCCCATCAGCAGCACACAATAAGAATCCAGAAAACTCATTTCTCCAGATCTCTGGAAGTTCCAAGCTATATCTATCCCTTCACGAATAAGACCAGGTGTAAACAAACCCCTTTGCCAGCTCAACTCCATGAGCTTGAAGTGTGAAGAGCACTGTTCCGTTTTCAATAGCCTTTCCCTAATTTATTATCACAAATTTATTAAATATATATACTCACAACTTTTATATATCGTCTATCATGCATGTATATATGAACCTTAATTAGTTACATACTGATATTAAAAAAAAAACACACAAAGAGAGAGATATACATGTAACAGAGTAGAGAAAGAGATACACAAAGTGTGTGTTGATTGTATTACGAAAAGTTAATGAGCCTAGCTATTACATCAGACTTACATACAAGTGGCTAACTAACTCTTGAACTAACAAAGCTAACTAACTTAACCAACTTAGATGATGTGGCAATCCACTTGATGCTTATTGTGTTTAACACATTGAGATGATACTTGATGATGTCCTTTAGTCCCCCTGCAAGTTGGCAGTGTGAAAGGATCACAAATGCCAAGCTTGGAGATGCATGAGTAGTATAATGTTTACTGAGACCCTTAGTTAGGACATCTACAATTTGAGCTTTGGAGGGAATAAAGGAGGGTGTGATCTGGCCATTTCGAATTTTGTCCTGAACAAAGTGTCAATCTATTTCTATGTGTTTGGTACGGGCATGTTGAACTGGGTTAGATGCAAGAGTTATGGTAGACGAGTTATCACAGTGTATTTTTGTTGGTGTAGGAATATGAAAATGCAAGTCTCGTAGAAGACTGGTAAGCCATGTGATCTCACAAGTGCAATCTGCAAGAGTTTGATATTCCGCCTCAGTAGAGGATCTAGAGACAACAGATTACTTTTTCGATTGCCAAGAAAGAAGGTATGGACCAAGAAATATGCAATAACCCGTAATGGATCGCCTGGAAGTGGGACAAGAGGCCCAATCACTGTCACAATAGGCCCTTAATTGCAAATTAGATGTGTTTAGTTTTATGTATCTGAGAACCTTGTATAAGGCCTGAAGATGACTAGTACGTGGAGAATGACTTAATTGGCTTAGAGACTGAGCAGCAAAAGATAAGTCAGGCCTAGTGATGGTGAGATATATCAACTTTCCCACAAGAGTTCGATAAAGAGTAGCATCTTCAAGTGGATCCCCATCTGTTTCTGTAAGCTTGACATGAGGGTCAATAGGAATCGTAGATGGTTTCTCATCTAAAATACCAGCTGTATGAAGTAATTCAAGGGCATATTTCCTTTGTGTCATAATCAAACCATTTGTGTTTCTAAGAAATTCAATACCCAAGTAGTAGTTGATGTGACCCAAATCCTTAATGCTGAAAGTATCATTTAATTGGCTCTTGATGCTGGTAATTAAAGATGGATTATTACCCGTGAGCAACAAGTCATCAACATAGATAATAAGTGCTAAGAAAGTAGAACCTTGATGAAATGTAAGCAATGAAGTATCAGTGTAGCTTTGCTTGAAACCAAGTTGAATTAGAAAAGTAGTTAACTTGGTAAACCACTGTCAATTTGCTTGTTTCAGTCCATATAGGGACTTCTTTAGCCGGAAAACAGTGTTTGCAGGTAAATCAGACTTATAACTTTGAGGAATTTGCATGTACACCTCTTCACAAAGATCACCATGCAAGAATGCATTGTTGACATCCAGTTGTGTGATGTCCCAGTGCTTATGTATTGCAATTGCTAGGAGAGTGCAAACAGTAACCATTTTAGCAACTGGAGCAAAGGTCTCCTTGTAATCAACACCTTCTTTTTGTGTAAAGCCCTTAGCTACTAACCGGGCTTTAATTTTTCAATAGAACCATCTGCATGGCACTTGATTTTGTAGACCCATTTGCAGCCAATAGGGGTCTTGTTAGGAGGAAGAGTAGTTAATTCCCAAGTTCCATTCTGTTCAAGTGCTAATATCTCTTTGTTCATAGCTTCCACCTATCTATGATCTTTAGAAGCATGAGTATAAGATGTGGGTTCAACCATGTGATTGATGGTGTTTATGAAATGTCTGGTGTGAGGAGTTTGTATGTTTGCATAGTTAAGGAATTTGGAATGATGAAATTTAGAAGTGAGAGATTGAACAGTGGGTTTGAGAGAAGGGCAGTGATAGTCTTGAAGTCTAACAGGTGGACGAGTAACCCTTTGTGATGTTCTGATTGGTTGGAATTATGGGTTGTTGGTAGGAGGAATGTTTGAGGATGGAAGAGTGGAATAAGATGTGTTAGAAGGAACCAAATGAGATGATGAAGGTGAAAGTGAAGTTTGAGTGGGAATAGATTCAGTTATGTGATGAGAAGATGGTGATGATTGTGTAGGAGTAGAATGTTGAGGTGTAGCTGTGAGGTTGGGTGAGTGGATGGCAGCATGTGGTGATGGTAGTGGGATGGATGAATCAGCAAATGGATGATGATAAGATGGATCAAGAAATAAGGTGGAGGAATTGTGTGAAGAAGTGTGTTGAAATGGGAATGTAGACTCATTGAAAATAACATGTCTACTAGTGATGACTTTATAAGTTTGAATATCATAAAGTAAGTACCCTTTCTGATTGATTGGGTAACCAATGAAAACACAAGGAATGGATCTTGCTGCAAATTTATCAGATGTATGAATGTGAGCATAGGCAAGACAACCAATGATTTTGAGGTGATAAAGAGTTGGTGGACACTTATAAACACACTTAAATGGACTTTTGTATTGTAATGGTTTAGAAGGGAGTTTGTTTATAAGATAAGTAGTAGCTAAAATGCAATATCCCCAAAGGTGAATTGGTATATTTGCTTGAAATCTAAGTGCTCTAGCTACTTCTAAGAGATGTTTGTGTTTCCTCTCAACCCTGGCATTTTGCTGGGGTGTGTAGGGACATGACGTTTGATGAATAACACCATGATCGAGTGTCAAAGAAATCCCTTAAGGATAAGTTTAAAAATTCTAACCCATTGGACAAAGGCATGAAACTGTTTTATGTGTGAGATTGCATGATGTTTGGTGGGCATCAAATAAGTCCAGGTAGCTCTAGAAAAATCATCCACCATTGTCAAAAAATATTTGCAGCCATTCATAGTGATGTGTTTATAGGGACCCCATATATCAATGTGAATTAGTTCAAACAGAGAAGTAGCATGAGAAGAACTAATAGGAAAAGGAAGTGCATGTTGTTTTGATAAAGGACAAATTGTACATTTATTGAAACCAGAAGTACACTTTATTACAGAATTAAGTGCTTTAATATGTTTCAAAACATGAAAAGAAGGGTAACCAAGTTGATGAGTGTCTTTTATGTATACTCCTTACATGCCTAAATTGATTACAATGCATCTATTTTGTCTATAATAGTTGTGCTTTGATTAGTTTTTGGTTTGTGATAGGTGTGTGCGAAATGGAGTTTAAATGAAGATATTTGATGATTAATATGATGAGGATGGAAGCCTACAAGATTTGGGGATGATTGTGCAATGGTTTGAGAGTTTAAGAAGGAAGAACAAAGAAAACAAGGCAAAAGTAGTGCTAATCAGCATTACTCTCAGAGCCTTCAAAGCAGGGAGTAGAGACAGATTGCACCAGAGTATTGCTACCCCCTCCCTTACTTTCCTTCTATAAGTTAGCACTTTCCTTTTCTTCTCCCCATCTTCTTCTCCACGAAATTCACCAGCCCTAAACCATACTTTTCTCTCCAAAAACTCATCCCCTTCACCCAAGAACACACCCCTTTCAATCTACAATCAAAATCCATCCATCTTCACTCATTCTATTCAAACCGTTGAACATTATTGGAGCATTATTCATCAAGGAGCTGTAGAGAGTCATTACTGGAGCTTCTAACCATCATCTCTCATCATCCTCCCATGGTGAAATCAAGGTCTTTCAAGAATTAAAGGTTGTTTTTGGATGATTACTTCTCCAACACCTTCAAGAATCATTCGGTTAGTTGGATTGCACCATTTCTCTACCCATTTCTCCACCATCATAAACTTTAGTTTAGTCCATCAATTGAAGATGTCTTCTACTACCATATTTGCATCTTTCAACACTGTCATGCTTGGCTAAACACCCCATGATCGCAACCGGGAGTAGGGTTTGGTTATTTTTATGTCTATATTTGATGAACAATTGTGTATATGAATACTTGAATGTTAGTTTTGAGATTAATTCCATATGATTAGATCTTTCATTCTTGTGTGAATACTTGTTGGTTGATTTTGAGTGTTAAGACGGTATTATTTTGAACTCCCCAATCGTTCCGATTCCACCATTAGTGTAGTGTAGTTAAGGATAAGACGATTGGTGTGGTAGGGCATAATCCGTACCTAAGTTCGATTCAATTGATGAGTTAATGGTTATTAGCCTATTCATTTACATGTTTTAGTAATCATTTGGGCATAAATTGACTAGACCCGAAACCGTTAGCGATTACATTTTCCACATATCCGTTACAACCACTCATTTATTATTGTTCTTGTTCTTTCATATTTAGTAGTTAATATAGAAATCACATAATCAATCACAAACTTTGGATTTTAATTTACAATCAAACATAAGATTTTAGTACTAACCACATGCTCTTCGTGGATTCGATACCCGCTTGCCCTATCTAGTATAAGGTAATTAGGTTTATTTTTTATCGTCACTTCGACACCGATCACAAGTCTAGAATGCCATAGAAGACAATCTTGATCCATAGTGACAGAGTTGGTATGGTGTGTAGATGAAGTAGGATGGGCTTGCATGTCCTGTTGAATGATGTATAGACCATTACATAGGGTGCCATGTGCAACCCTCCTGTTGTGGTCCCTAAAGTAACATGAAACTGGTGTGAAAAGAATAGAAATGGACAAATGTTGGCCTAATTTTCTTATAAAAAGCAGATTATAAGAGAAAGTGGGTATGTATAGGACATTGTGTAGAGTGATAGTGGATGTGATATTAACAGATCCGTATATGAGAACCTGTGTATGATGGCCATTGGGTAATAGGACATGAATGAGATTTTGAAGATCATGGATATCATACATGAGCGTGAGAGAGTTGGATATGTGGTAAGTTGCCCTGAAGGGTTTTGTAGGGTATAAAAACATATTATAACATGCACAGCGGAATAAAACCCCCTCCATTGATCTCATCTAACTCGTACAGAAACTAAAAGAGGAAGAGGGTTAGAAAGTTATACCTTTGTTGTAAACCAAAAACTCTCTTTAAGCCTCTAAACAGCTGCAGGCTATCCACCGCTACTGCACCACCTCGAACTGGCTGCTAGACCGCCTAAGGATTAAACCTTGGATCAAATAACTGTGACCCGTACGCGTGTGTGTGTGCATCGCCGCCAACCACCGTCGCTCGGTGGTGGTTCTCGGCCCTTGAGCCGCCATCGAAGAGAGAAGAGAGGGAGAGGAGAGCCTTTAGGGTTATCTTAATAAATTGTAATTGACTTATTTGATTAATGAGACTTAATAAGGTTTATATATAATAATCCTTATTAGGCCAAACCCGTTTAATTAAAGCTCAACTTTAATTAAACTATTAATCAATTACAGAATATACTCTCGACCTTTCTAATTAATTAATAACTATTAATTAATTGGTCCCGTTAATATTTAAACTAAATATTAACTTCTCCTTTAAATAATAAATAACTTTTATTAAAATTCTCTTCCTCAATAATTAATTAAACTATTAATTATTGCGATACACAAACAGGTAAAATCCAACAAGTTCTAATTAGGTGTGCAGCGGTGTGATCCTTTAGTGTCACATAGTATTGGACACGATAGTACATGTTATCTATCTCTGAACATAATCTAACAGACTCCCACTTGTGCAAGATAAGTAACACTCCTTGTACATCGTTGGCCTAAGGAGGTCCCTAGCCAGACGCTTAGGTTTACCAGACTATGAGATCTCTTATATCTAGAGACATAATCCACGCCTTGGATTATCTAGGCTTTTCCTTTTGCATCGCGATATTTCGTAATGTGAGTATTTGACGTGGAGCAGGGATCTTATTAAATACTCAGATTTTCTCGACTCTGATTTCGACACTCTGCAGTTACAGTTTACCGAATGAAGAACTATCATTCTAACCGAGCGCGGCCACGCATTTCCAGTAGTCTTAATCGTCGAGGAGCTCAGAAAATATCTCTCCTAAAAAGGAGGTGCAAATTCCATCTTGACTATTTGCAATTTGAACACATGGCTTCCGCTGCACCTAGACAAGCCCCTTATGATCACCCTGTTACGGCGTGACGTTAGAACATGCTAAAGTACAGAAGTTACCACGCCCCAAACCAAATATCTCAGGTCTAAGGACAACCTATCAAGTTTACTTATGTTAACGCTCCATGAAGTAAACTCGATGCGGATCACCCCAATATTTATCCCCTGATAAATATCTATGAATATTTGGTTACAACTTTGTGCTTTTATTCATACCCGAATAAATCATCAAATATCTATAATAGCGTCACCTCCCTAATGTAGCTCCCACTACATTAAGTAGCTACGGACATTTAGACAATTCATCACTTGACTTGTCATGGATAGGTTAAACATGCTAAAAATAGACAACTAGAAACAATTATGTAAAAACCTCCTATTTCAATCCCATGAAATGTAATTACATAATAAACGAGTCTCAAGTTAAATCTATAGTAATAATAAAAAACACGAACTAGCTGCTATGTTCCAAGTACTGCATTCCTATAGAACTCGCATGCCTCTCATGATTAGCCCTAGCTAGCGGCTTCGTCAACGGGTCAGCAACGTTGTCGTCCGTCGGTATCTTTTGCAGTCTAATATCATCTCTTCCAATGATCTCTCGGATGAGTTGATATTTCCTGAGTACGTGCCTAGTCCGCTGATGATATCTAGGCTCTTTAACTTGCGCCACAGCCCCTGAGTTATCACAGAATATATCAATCGGTCTAGAGATACTGGCAACAACTCTATGATCCGAGATAAAATTCTTCAGCCAGACAGCTTCCTTTGCCGCATCACTTGCCACAATATACTCTGCCTCTGTAGTAGAATCTGCTATTGTATCTTGTTTCTGACTCTTCCAAGATATGACTCCTCCTTTTAGAGTAAAGACAAATCCTGACTGCGACCTGAAGTCGTACCTGTCGGTCTGGAAACTAGCATCAGTGTAACCAGTTACACTGAGCTCATCCATCGAACCTCCATAAACTAGGAATATGTCTTTCGTCCTTCTCAGATACTTGAGAATATTCTTGACGACCACCTAATGAGCTTCACCAGGACTTTGCTGATATCTACTCGTGACACTGATAGAATATGCAACATCAGGTCTAGTACACAGAATGGCATACATGATTGAACCAACTGCCGAGACATATGGTATCAATTTCATCTTGTCCTGATCTTGACTAGACACAGGACACTGAGCCTTGCTTAAAATCGCGCTAGATTGCATAGGAATAAATCCTTTCTTGGATTCATCCATCTTGAATCTTTTCACGACTTTGTCAATATACGTACTTTGACTAAGTCCGATAAGCTGCTTAGATCTATTCCTATAGATCCTTATACCCAGTATATAAGCAACTTCTCCCAAGTCCTTCATCTGGAAACATTTACCTAACCAAGATTTTACTCCTTGTAATACTGGTATATTGTTTCCTATTAACAGTATGTCATCTACATACAAGATAAGGAAGGTTACCGCGCTCCCACTGAATTTAGTGTAAACACACGACTCGAACTCACTCTTGGTAAAACCAAACTCTTTGATGCGCTCATCAAAGTGTAAGTTCCAGCTTCTAGATGCTTGCTTTAGTCCATAGATGGATTTAAGCAACTTGCATACTTTATTAGGGTTCTTTGGATCCGCAAAACTATCCGGTTGTATCATGTATACATCCTCTGTCAGTTTCCCGTTAAGGAAAGCGGTTTTGACATCCATTTGCCATATCTCATAATCAAAATATGCTGATATGGCCATAAGGATCCTAATAGTCTTAAGCATTGCCACTGGGGAAAAAGTTTCATCATAGTCAACACCATGAGTTTGCGTGAAACCTTTTGCCACTAGCCTTGGTTTAAAAGTATGTACCTTTCCATCCATGTCTGTCTTCTTCTTAAAGACCCACTTGCACCCAACAGCTTTACTGTGTTGAGGCAAATCTACTAACTCCCAAACTTGGTTGTCATACATGGATTGCATCTCTGCCTTCATGGCTTCTAGCCATTTCTCAGATTCTAAACCTGAGGCAGCGTCTTGGTAGGTAGTGGGTTCTAAAAGATCCCCTTCGTCTCGAGCAACTAGGAATCCCAGATACCTATCTGGCTCATTACGAGGCCTACTAGACCTGCGAAGGTCTTGTGTTTGCACCTCTTCCTCAACCACAGACTCGGGTTGAGGTTCAATAATTCTTTGTTGAACTACAGGTTCAACTATCAGTGGTGGTGTAATCTCCTCCTCTTCAATTTCTTGAAGCTCTATTTCTTTTCTTGGAGTTTCTGAGTTTAGAAACTTCTCCTCCAAGAATACCCCTTTACGAGCAACAAAAACTTTGTTCTCATTTGGGTTGTAGAAATAATATCCCATGGTTTCCTTGGGATAGCCCACGAAGATACACTTATCTGATTTGGGATTGAGTTTATCCGTGAATGTTGGCTTAACATACACCTCACATCCCCAAACCTTTAGAAAATACATTTTGGGCTTTTTCCCCGTCCATACCTCGAACGGTGTCTTTTCAACCGATTTGGTTGGAACCCGGTTCAGCATGAACGCTACTGTCTCGAGTGCGTGTCCCCAAAACGACAATGGTAGTGATCTTTGACTCATCATTGATCGTACCATGTCAAGCAGTGTACGATTCCTCCTTTCTGATACACCATTCATCTGAGGTGTATACGGAGGTGTGAGCTGTGAAACAATCCCACATTCCTTCAAATGATCGTCGAATTCCTGACTCAGATACTCGCCACCTCGATCCGATCGAAGCGACTTTATATTCTTGTCCAGCTGATTTTGCACCTCATTCTGAAACTGTTTGAACTTGTCAAAACTTTCAGATTTAAGTCTCATGAGGTAGACATAACCGAACCTACTGAAGTCGTTAGTAAAGGTTATGAAATACCGGTATCCTCCTCTAGCCTCCGGAGTAAAGGGTCCGCACACATCTGTGTGTATAATCCCTAATAACTCGCTGGCCCTTTCATTCTCACTGTTGAAAGGCTGCTTTGTCATTTTACCAGACAAACAAGATTCGCAAACATCATATGACTCCAAGTCAAATGGTTCTAGAATTCCGTCATCTCGGAGTTTCTTTATGTGTTTCTCGTTTATATGTCCTAAACGACAATGCCAGAGGTAAGTTTGATTCAAGTTACTCTTGGATCTTTTACTTATATGATAGAAGTCATTGTTATCTAAATTTAGCGTATATAGACCGTTTTCTGGAGTGGCTTTGAAAAAGAAAACATCATTTCTAAAACATGAAATAACATTTTCATTAAAAACATAAGCGAAACCACAATCTATTAGCAAATTGAACGAGATAACATTTTTAATAAGTCTAGGAACATAATAACAAGGTTCTAGTTCTAAGACCATGCCCGAGGGAAAACTAAAACAATATGTCCCTACAGCTTCGACACCAACCATGGAGCCTTCGCCTACCCGCAGGTCCATATCTTTTTGTCTCAGCTTCTTACTTCTCTTGAATCCCTGCAAATGATTGCATATGTGATGACCACATCCGGTATCCAATACCCATGATTCATAAGAAGTAATAAGACAATCTATCATAAAGATACCTGTATCATTGGGCGAACCAATGTCCAGCTGATCTATGTCGAGTGAGTGCTCGCATGAATCCTTGCTACCACAGTCTGGGCAACAAATTTCTCCTAGTTTCTTCCAGCCAGTCATCCTCATGCATAGGGTCCACAACTGGTGACTCTAGCTGCTTTGGGTTCAACTCATCGCTAATGCACACAAGGATTTCGTGCAACCCTGCGACAGTCATCTCAAAATCACCGAGGACATACATTACTCTTTTCTGGTAATAGTCCGACAAGGAACCGAACAAGAGCATAAATAGCTCATGTGGTTTTGATTTTGACCCCAAGCTCTCATAGCAATCCAATAGCCTTCTCATATTAATGAGATGATCGCTAATAGGCTGACTTTCTTTCATCTTGGCTGAAAGAATTTCCCTCATCAGTAGCATACGACATATCCGTTCACTAAACTTAAACTTCTGCTCCAATCCTTGAACAACCTCATAAGACGACTTCTCACGGAGATTATCCGTAAACTCGGATGATGTTGTGAGAATGAGAATTGACATAACGTCAGACTCGTCATCCAGATACTGATAGTAAGTGTCATACTCACTATCCTGGGCATCTACTCCTGGTCGCTCTGGAAGCAATGTCTCAATAATGTGGAGCTTTCCCTATGCATCCAAAACATTTTTCAGATGCATCTTCCAAACAACAAAGTTTGGACCTGAAAGCTTCCACTTGCTAGTGATGAGACTTAGAGACTCTCTTGGTGAATAAAACAGAATAACAGATATATAAGACATCTACAGAAAAAGAAAAGATAAAACCGATTCAGTATTGATTACATCTTCTAATAATTATTACCTTTTAAACAATAAATTATTAGACTAGGATCCATATTTCACATTTCCCGATGCAAGGTTTGGGCACTTCCCATCGGGACAATGCTATTTCTGGTAGGTAAAAACTATACCAATCGTATCCTAACTGGACACGACTCCTAGATCCGCGGGACATCAGTTACAAGAACTGTGCATGTTTAGTCCCTCTAGTGCATTTTGGGCCGGGACTCCCGATTATCACCAACATAGATCGCACCACCTAAGACAACATGAATTCTGGCCGGGACTCCGGATTATCGCAGAATCTTTCATGCCCCTTCCCGCAATGGTTTGAACCCGGATGCCCAAGGTTTGGGCACTTCCGACACCCGAGTACCGTTTAACAGCAAGGGTGTACCATTAGGTGGGTAGCACACTGATCTAAGATTTTTCTAAAAAGGATTTCCAAGTTTTTAACGAGAAAAACTTTAATGCCAGTTTTCTTTTAAAAAACATCTGTTTCAATAATTAACTATTATTAAAACCCTTGTTTTATTTCATCGTGTTAATCACAACCACGCATACATAAAATATGTAAAGAAATAAAACAACCACAACAACCATGCCTTAGCCTTGCCCTTAACTAATGTCGGTTTCGTGAGCCACACGAAAAACCCGACGGTCAAAACCTAAGTGGAAAACACAACACACATGGCATGGCATTCTGAAAGCTCCCACTGGCTCCAGCATCCATTCCTCCTTCTTGCTCCTTGCTCCTTGCATCTTGGTCCATATATATATCCTAACAATCTATTCTGTTCTATAAAAACTAGAAATATAAAAGTACAAGATAATCAAAGGCACGCAGGCCCGCTAATCTAAAACTTTTACAAGATAGAATAGGGGTTGTAAGTGGCACGCAGGCCTCCCCACACCATAGAATAATAAATCTAAAACAACCACAAGTGCAAGAAATTAAACAATCCACAAGGTCTAGTGCTCGGCTATGACATCCCAAACATGTACTAAACTAATACATGAAAGTAAAACAACTGATTTCTAATTATTCAACTTGATAAAAAATTACTGATTTTAACAACCTGTTAAAACCCCTATATTGTTTTTCCTTTATTCGCAATAAATATATATTTCAAGTTTTATACTTTGATAATTAATCAAAAAACTCAAAATAATATTTAAACTTTAAATTAAAAATAACAAACTGTACTTTTAATTTAATGTTGACCTCAAATACTCGAACCGCAAACTGGGTCAAATATTCAAACTGGGCCAAGAATAGAAAAAACGGACCGAGAAAAATAAAAACTGGGCCGAGGCCCATTTAGCCTTTAGCGCCGCTAACCCTAACTGGGCCGCTGGCTTGCTGGGCTGTGATTTTCTGGGCCGTAGCCCACCACACTTTTAGCGCCGCTAACTGGGCTGCTTTCGCGCCGCTAACGTGTCGCTATCCGCGCCACGTACTGCTACAAACACCGCGGACCGCCGCCGATCACGGGCAGCCGGCGACCGTCATCCCAGACTGAGACCGCCGCCGATCAGGTTGGTGTTGGTGCTCTCGGTTATCGCAAATAATAACAATAATAAAAAAAACTGATTTAATTTAAAAATTAAATCTTATAATCTTTTTATTAATGGTTTATCCAATAAAAATCAAAACTTAATTTTTATCATTCTGGATAATTAAAAACCTTTTTCTTGATAAAAGATAAACCTTTTTCATCAGAATAAAAGAAACCTACCTAGTCTCCTACGAGGTTAGAAGTGGCTTTGATACCACTGAAGGGTTTTGTAGGGTATAAAAACATATTATAACATGCACAGCGGAATAAAACCCCCTCCAGTGATCTCATCTAACTCGTACAGAAACTAAAAGAGGAAGAGGGTTAGAAAGTTATACCTTTGTTGTAAACCAAAAACTCTCTTTAAGCCTCTAGACAGCTGCAGGCTATCCACCGCTAACCTTGGATCAAATAACCGTGACCCGTACGTGTGTGTGTGTGCGTCGCCACCAACCACCATCGCTCGGTGGTGGTTCTCGGCCCTTGAGCCGTCGTCGAAGAGAGAAGAGAGGGAGAGGAGAACCTTTAGGGTTATCTTAATAAATTGTAATTGACTTATGTGATTAATGAGACTTAATAAGGTTTATATATAATAATCCTTATTAGGCCAAACCCGTTTAATTAAAGCCCAACTTTAATTAAACTATTAATCAATTACAGAATATACCCTCGACCTTTCTAATTAATTAATAACTATTAATTAATTGGTCCCGTTAATATTTAAACTAAATATTAACTTCTCCTCTAAATAATAAATAACTTTTATTATTTTTCTCTACCTCAATAATTAATTAAACTATTAATTATTGCGATACACAAACAGGTAAAATCCAACAGGTTCTAATTGGGTGTGCAGCGGTGTGATCCTTTAGTGTCACATAGTATTGAACACGATAGTACATGTTATCTATCTCTGCACATAATCTAACATGCCCCACTATCCACTAACCACTAACCACGCATTCTTTAAATCACAAATGATGGAAGCAATTAAACTATAGACATTAGCAGTGATATGAGAAGCAATGGATGTAACAATACCTTCTGCATTGTAAGTTGTACCTTGGGGTGATGAATCTTTGAATGAAGATTGCTGCAATGTCATTAGGACTTGATTAAGTTGGTTTTGTAGGTGGTCCATCCTAGCACTCATAGGTCCATCTACATGTGCAGATGAAAGATCTTGTCCAACTGCCATATTGACCATTTTTTCTGATGCAACTGATGTGGAATTAGGAACCAATGGTTTATATTTCCCATGTAGGGGATGACGAACTGGATAACCCACCAGTTTATAGCATTCTCCTTTGGAGTGTCCTTCCCTTTTGCAGTAATCAGAAAAAATACCTTTCTTAAAGGTACTCTTCTTCACTGTGTTGTCATGTGGAACAGTTTTGTTGAACCTCGAATGATTATTAAAGTTCCTAGTTGATTGAGCAGCTAAAGCAGTAGGAGTAGCAGCTTTGATTGTGATTCCTTCTCTTTGTTACTCTTCTTGCCTTATCATGCTATAGGCCTTTATAACCGTAGGTAAGGGTTGCATGAGTAGTATTTGACCTATGGTATTAGAGTAACATTCATCTAATCCCATTAGAAATTGAATTAGTTTCTTCCTTTTATCCCTTTCACTGCTCATTTTACCATTCTCACAAGTACATGGACAGGTTCATAAGTGTGGTGTTTCCAAAGCATCAATTTCATCCCAATATCCTTTCAATTTGTGGTAATATATTTTAATTGAGCAGTTCGACTGTTTGTGCTGTACAATATCATTCAACAATTGATAGATCCTATGACCATCTAATTGTGAGGAGTGTTCTTGCAATTCATTCCACAATTCAAATGCTGTGTTAATGAAGGTGAGTGAATTACTAATTTCATCTGATATAGTATTCAAAATCCATGAAATTACCCTGTCATTTGTTCGATCCTGCCTTCATATTCCACTGTGCTTCAGGTTCTTTCAACTCACCAGTAATGAATTTGATCTTGTTCTTCGCACTTAAAGCGATCATCATTGATCTTCTCCAGGAGCTATAATTGTCGGATCCAATCAGCTTCTTCGAGATAAGTATCATGCCTGGATGATCATGTTGATGCAAGAATAAAGGATGATTTGATGAATTCGGATCCTCATCAGAGTTTAGAGGTGGTGGATCCATAGTTAATCGATCAATTGAGTCTTCTCAGTTTCTGTGGTGAGAAGCTCTGATACCATGTAACAGAGTAGAGAAAGAGATACACAAAGTGTGTGTTGATTGTATTACGAAAAGTTAATGAGCCTAGCTATTACATCAAACTTATATACAAGTAGCTAACTAACTCTTGAACTAACAAAGCTAACTAACTTAACTAACTTAACCAACTTAGATGATGTGGCAATCCACTTGATGCTTATCGTGTTTAACACATTGAGATGATAATTGATGATGTCCTTTAATACATATACCTGAATCATGTATTGTTGTACACTGTTGTTGGCATGATCTGTTATACCCCCATAATCTAAAATTGAGACTTGACTTACGACTTTACAATTTTTGAGAGAATCTGTTAGTGACTCACACCATGGGACTTCAAGAATAGCTACACTTGATGGGAGCTCAGGCAATCCTACAAGGGTATAGCAATACTTAAGGTTGAGGAATTTGAGCCTAGTAAGTTGCAAGATACCGGAATCTAATCGTGTTAATTTATTTGCGCTTAGATCCAGCTCTTCTAGATTGGTACAATGTTTTCTAATCCACGAGGGGAGAACTTCTATCCCAAGAGCAATTAAAGACAAGTTTACTAAGCTTTCCATGTTTGCTTGGATAGCGGTGACTTTAATTAAACTGTAGCAATAATCTATTTTAAGAGATGGAAGTTTTTCCATCTTTACTATGGTTGGAAACTTTCTAAGCTCGTAACAATCTTGTACATGTACATATTGAAGACTTGTATGATGTCCAAGTGACGGGTGAATCTCTTGCAACTTTTTACAATTATAAATTGTCAACTCTTGAAGACACGGGATTTGTTCAAAATTTGGTGTGCTCACCAAGCACTCATCTCCTTGAGTTCAAGCACTTTCAAACATGGTAGGACGACGCCCTATATTAATTTATACAATCAAGCATCCAGAAGTTAATATACATCAAGAGTTTATGACTACAAATTCAAACAAACACACACATAATTATTTGATAAGTGCTATTTTGATTATATTTTTTCATTGGAACCACTACATTTTAACACTTGTTTTAGCGATTAATAAGTCCTGCTAATCATATTTTAACATTATCAATGATAGGGTTGGTGAAAGAAGGAGAAGAACAACTCACATATGCAAAGAAACTGTTTGGTATATGAACCGTGCATCTAGTGTTGTACAGTATATGTGATGGAAGCATAATTTCTAAGTGGACTTTTATAATTCTTTTGTTGGTTATATTAGAAACCAAAAAAATTAAGAAAAAAAGGGAGTTTGGAAACGTGAGCTGTAGGCCACACATGGGCAATAAAACAAAAGGAAAAACGACGACACTGAAGCTACGACAGTTCGAGCGGAGAGAAAGAAAGTTGTGGTTTATTATTGCTTTTCAATTTTTGTAGAATTCTTCATTGATTTTTTATAATGCCATTATGGTATGAGTAGCTAATTTTATCTTCTAGTAATATGTTTGTAGTTTTGATTTTGAAGATTGTTTTGAAACTTTTGATGGGTTTATTGTAACCTTATTTCTAATTACAAAAGCTTCGTTTAGATTTCTTCCTATTGTTGATTCATTCGATTAATTGTGGCCAGTTTAGTTATTTGATTCAATTCTGGATTGGTAATTGAAGTAGGAATACATAATTATCGTTCTTATTTTTGGTGTAGTAACAATTAACACTTCAAAAGATTACTTGATCAATTTTTGTATTAAAATCTCTTGTAATATGTTTTAAATAATTGGGTGCTTGATTATTAGCTAGGGTTTGTGTTTATCTAGATATTAATGCAATTGACTACTTGATTCGTATATTCGTAACTAGGATCTTGTAAGCTGATAGGGGTAAATTATATGTTTCATTAATTTATCTATTAATAAGGATGAAGAAGGCATACAATGCGTATTGGTGTCTATGACCAACCTCGAATCAATCAATTGTGAACTTATGTTTAAGAGGTCCATGATACACATCTTTGAATCATAATTCGAAAACCCATTGCTAGATATTTCGTTTTACTGATTTATAATTGTTTCATTTTATGATAGTAGTATCGTAGACAATTATCAAGCCCCACACCCCAATTAACTTTTAGATTATTTGTACCGTTTTCAATAACTTGTGTGTTTGATACGTATTGGCATAGTTTTAAATTCTGAGTCTCTATAGGATCGACCATACTTATCACTATTTCAATTTATTTTGAGTTAGAGGTATTAGGAAAATCTAATTTTGGTGGTTTTGACACTCGTTTAAAAATAATATTAAGAGAACTCTTGGTAATTGGGTTTACCTAGAAATAGTAATTTGAATAGAGTTAATTGTATTTTTCGTCCTTAAGATTTGTTTAGAATGCAAGTTTAGTCCTTTCAAAGTCGAAAGTATAAAAATGGTCCTTTATTCACAAAACTAGTTACAACTGTAGTCCTTTCATTAACTTCCATAAAAAATGTCACCGTTAATGCCTCCCATATGCCATACACATGAGGGTAATAATGTCTTTTTACTCTAAAGTCCTTATGATCCCGTTGTGCTATGTTCTTGAAGGTGGATAAATGTATGGATCATAGGATACTTGCAATAATCTTAGCCCTCGGAGCACCTGACGATACTTATGAACTAGCCTCAGATGCAAACAAGAATCACTCAAGTTTAATTTGATGAAATTGTGAAATTATCTGGACTAATTACCGATCAGTTAAATGTGTATCTGATTTTGTCCTAATTTCTCACTCTCTCTATATAATGTTTAGAATCAGAAATGCAAATGGTCAAAAATCCTGAAATGGAAATGTACCTACAAAAATGGGTCCTGCTATACACACGAAATCAGTGTGGGTAGTAAAAGTAATTCGCATTTCACAGATGTGAAATAGGATGTGTTTGTGATATTTTTTCGCATTTAATGGATGAGAAATAAGATTCCTGCACATTTGTCAGTGATATCAGAAAAATCACTATGTCTGCTTAAAACTCTTGTCCCCACCATCATCTCCTTTTAGCTCTCCCCCTCCCCCCAAATGTAAAAAACCCCTCTCAGCTTTCTCTCGTTCCAGACCTAGCATAACCACCGCCATCCATTATTCTTGTCCCCTTCGCTGGTGAACAAATCCTACACCTTGAAGGCATCTGTAATGTGTACAAGCTTCAACACCGCCATCTCACCTACTCCCTCCCTGGATCTAAATCGTCAGCCGGCGAACAGAACCACCGCAACCCACCGTTACAGATGTCTGCGTATAAGCTTCACCACCCATACCACCGAACAAAACCACCATATCTGTAATGTGTAGAAGCTTCACCACCATCGGAGAAGATGTCCCAATGTGTTCCGGCTTCAACATCTCCATCTCACCTGCTTCCTAAACCCTCGTCGCACTACCTCGTCGCATCACCCTAAATCTTGCCCCCTCCCGGATCTAATCGTCACCGCCTTGTTCATCACCACCACCGGAGAATCAGATTTCTTGGGTTTCGATTTGGTGTAATCAAATTTGTAAGTATTATTGGTGTTCTGAATTAGTGCTCTTGATTTCTTTCATGTTGTAATATCTGATTGGGGGGTGTGGGTGGTGATGGTGTTCTCCGATTTGGGGGTGTGGGTGGTGATGGTGTTCTCCGATTTAGAGGTGTGGGTGGTGGTGGTCTTCTCTGATTTGGGGTGTGGGTGGGGATGATATTTTTGGGGTGTAGGTGGTTTTGGCGGTGGTCTTCGGAGGTGTCTAGTGGTGGGAGCGGTCCTAGACAGCGGCGTGGGTGGTGGCAGACGGTGCTTTGGATTTCCAACTCATTTATCAGGGAAGAGGGTTTTTGTTAATTATTTTAGTGTTTTAATTTTTTTAATAATATTAATTAGTAATTAATGAATAAAAATTAAAGAAATTAAGGAGAAAATGGTATTATGGTAATTTCAAATGCACATGAGGTGGAGAGGGACTATCAGTGTAACAAAGTACGTATCATGGGGACCTCCGGTGTAATAAACGAACATAAAGGACCATATATGTAATAAGTGGTAAACTACATGGACCATCCGTGAAATTTTCTCCAATGAAAGGACTACAGTTGCAACTATTTTTGTGAATAAAGGACCATTTTTATACTTTCAATTTTGAAAGTACGACGAAAAATGCAATTAACTCATGCGAATAAAAAAAACCTGATAGGATTATAATATAGTTGGGTCATGCTTAAAAGATCATTGAATGGAGGTTTATTAATGGGGTAATGATAGGATTACCCACTTGGAGCCTTCCTTTAGACATCCAAACACTTTATTCGTTTCTTTCTTTTCTTCTCTGTGTGGTGTTCGAGACTTTCAACCAAGAGGGAGAAAGATCATTAAGAGATGGATTTCGTTCTCTTCTGCTGTGTGACGGGCCTAGGGCCATTAAGTGTAGAATCGTGAGCTTTGTTGGTATAAAACGAAATTAATCGATAGGGTAGCATATAACTGAGATTGAGTCTCTCATTCTCATTTAATTTTTTATGCTCATTTGAACCTTTATATATATATATATATATATATATATATATATATATATATATATATATATATATATATATATATATATATATATATATATATATAGAAATTGGATCAATAGAAACCCCCTCTTAAACAAAAACCCCAAAGTCTAATTCATGGCCATTAGATCGATCAAATCAATGGTTTAAGATCTACAATGATATTATTGTAAATAACTAAACAATTATAAGATTTAATTAGAGAAGAACCCCTTTGATCTTTAACTGACCATAACTATTTCATTTTTTTGAATTTGAGCAAAAAAATTATATCAATCTTCTCATTTTTTAATCCTCTTTCAAACGAGACCACTCTTGCTATATTTCTGGAAAAAAACGAAATGACGAAAATGATGAAAATGACGAAATTTATCATTTTCGTCACATGCTGTTATATCATGTAATAGCAGGTCCTGAATATGATAAATTTTGTCATTTTTATCATTTTCGTCACCTACAGTTACAGTTACATGATATATAAGAGGACACGAAAATGATTAAAATAACAAAATTTTTATCATTTTCGTGCCCCTTGTATAACATCTAAGAGCAGGTGACGAAAATGATAAAAATTTTGTCATTTTTATCATTTTCGTATCCCCTTATATACCACTAAAACAGTAGGTACGAAAATGATAAAAATGACAAAATTTTTATCATTTTCGGACCTGCTGTTTAAGTTGTATATAAGGGGATACGAAAATGATAAAAATGACAAAATTTTTATCATTTTCGGACTTGCTGTTTAAGTGGTAAATAAGGGGATATGAAAATGATAAAAATAACAAAATTTTTTTCACTTTCGGACCTGCTTTTTAAGTGGTATATAAAGGGATATGAAAATGATGAAATTGACGAAATTTTTATCATTTTCGCCACCTGCTCTTATATGTTATACAAGGGGGCACGAAAATGATAAAAATTTCATAATTTTCATCATTTTCGTATCCTCTTATATACCACTTAAACAGCAGGTCCGAAAATGATAAAAATGACGAAATTTTTATCATTTTCGTCACCTGCTCTTATATGTATACAAGGGGGTACGAAAATGATAAAAATTTCGTCATTTTCATCATTTTCATTATTTTCGTATCCCCTTATATACACTTAAACAGCAGGTCCGAAAATGATAAATATGACGAAATTTTTATCATTTTCGTCACCTGCTCTTATATATATACAAGAGGGTACGAAAATGATAATTTTTTTATCATTTTCGTCATTTTTGTAAATTTTTTTTTCCAGAAATATAGGAAGAGTGGTTTCGTTTGAAAGAGGATTAAAAAATGAGAAGATTGGTATAATTTTTTTGCTCAAATTAAAAAATTTGAAATAGTTATGGTTATTTAAAGATTTGAGAGATAGAAAAAATAAAAAAAATGTGGGTTTTGAGGGCTGGAAGGTGAACGTGAGTTTTAAGCCCTTGAATTTCATTTTCCCATTTTGCCCTTTTAGATGAATGACTGAGATTGAGACTTTGGGGTTTTTGTTTAAGGGGGGTTTCTATTGAACCTCACCCTATATATATATATATATATATATATATATAGAAATTGGATCAATAAAGAACCATGTGTTAAACAAAGAACCTAAAGAACCAATCTGGACCTTCGGATCATCAATATCAATGGATAGGATTGATCGATGGCAAAACTGTAATTATTATATATTAATTTAGGATGAATAGGGCAAAAATGTAACTATCCCTCTCCCACACCCACGATTTAAAAAAAAACCTCCAAAAACTTTAAATTGCCATAACTTTTTAAGTTTTGTGAATTTAATCAAAAAAATTATACCATTATTTTAGTTTTTTAATCCTCTTTCAAACAAGATCATTCTTCCTATACTTTTTTAAAAAAAATTTGAAAATGATTTTTTTTGGCATTTTGGATTACCCAGCTCAAAATGCAAACTACGGATTTTGCATTTAGGCTTGAATTACCCAGCTCAAAATGCAAACTACGGATTTTGCATTTAGGCTTGAATTACCCAGCTCAAAATGCAAACTACAGATTTTGCATTTAGGCTTGAATGAACCCAGCTCAAAATGCAAACTACGAATTTTGCATTTAGGCTTGAATTACCCAGCTCAAAATGCAAACTACGGATTTTGCATTTAGGCTTGAATTACCCAGCTCAAAATGCAAACTACGGATTTTGCATTTTGGGCTTGAATGAACCCAGCTCAAAATGCAAACTACGGATTTTGCATTTTGGGCTTGAATGAACCCAGCTCAAAATGCAAACTTTTGCATTTCAAAAAAAAAAAGTTTCAGAAATATATCAAGTCCGGTCTTGTTCGAAAGAGGACGAAAAACTGAATCTAATGGTATAATTTTTTTTGTTAAAATTGTTAAAAACGAACGAGTTATGATTATTTAAAGTAATTGAGGGTTTTTTTTTAAGTTTGTTGGGAGAAGATTTGCTTGGTGCTGTAGGCGCCGATTTTTTTTTTTTTTTCTAATTTCCTTTTTTGCCCCTAGACTATGTGTCAAATGTCATCACCATAGAGGTTCTTTAGGTTCTTTGTTTAAAGGAGGTTCTTTGTTTAACCTTACCCTATATATATATATATATATATATAGGGGAGAGTTCAAACGAGAACTGTTTTTCGTACGAGAAATGCGAGAACCAATCTCGGCCGTTCCTTGGATATGGGAAGTTCATGGATGGAGAGCGTGGAGGGGATCAAGTGTGGCAGGGTGCATGTGAGGAATTCATGGGTGGGCAATGACTTTAAAGGAGGGGGAATTGGACAGTTCAGATTGGTTCTCGCAGTTCTCGTACGAAAAACAGTTCTCGTTTGAACTTTTGCCTATATATATAGGGTAAGGATACACATAGAACCACTCTTATACATAGAACCTAAAGTACCACCTTAGGTGGTGACATGTGGCAAGAAGGAATAAGGGCAAAATTGGAAAATTAAGTCAAAAGCTTCACTCACGCGCTCCCCAGCTTCAAACTCCAGACAAACAAATTTTTTTAAAAAAAAAACCCACTTAAACATTTAAATTATCATAACTTCTTTGTTTTTAAGAGTTTAAGCAAGCAAATTAGATCATTAGATTTAGTTTTTCGTCCTCTTTCAAACAAGACTAAGCTTGATATATTTCTGAAACTTTTTTTATTTTTGAAAATGCAAATGTTTCAAATTTTGCATGTTCATCTGGGTTTCATTTTCAAAATGCCAAAATGCAAAAAACGAAAATGCAAAATAGTTTGAAAGAAAGAATTTTGAATATGTAGCCGTGAAAATGCAAATGGTTTGAAAGAAAGAAGTTTGAATATACAACTACGAAAATGCAAAATCGTCTGGCGAAAAATGCATGTGACTCAAAAAAGAACTAGTGAAGTAAAGAGATCCAAAATACAAAATATCCATATGAAAATGATAACCAAAATGCTATCCAAATGAAGATGATAACAAAAATGCAACCAAAATGAAGATACATTCCAGTATATCACTAAATTAACAAATTAAAATGCAAATTCACAACTTTTATTTGCATTTCCAGCATTATGTTTATCCATCAATTTGATTCTATCAAAAAAACGTGATGCACAATATGATAAATCTAATAAAAAATTAATTCATTCTTTGAAATGTGAAGCACCAAAATAATGAACCAGTTTATTCAACATATATTCATAAATAGAGAACAGTAACTTAATTCAAAACTAAAAACTATAAATCTCTAAATCTAAGATCATTATCTCCTTGATTCAAAGTGGTTCACACACACTGTTGAAGCTCTAAAAAATGAATTAACTATGACCTTGAAAACCAATTTGATGAACCGTGACCTTCAAACCAATAACAAAAACAGAGTACATTAATCCTTCAAAAAAATCGATGAACCACTCCTTTAAACCAAACTATGGCTTTCACACACACTTGAAACACACAAAAACGAAACCTAACACAAAAACCTCCCGTTAATCAATGAAATTGATGAAAATATACAGCTACACTGTGTACTGCGGTGATGGTGGATTCTTATCATATCCCCTCTTCTTCATCAACAAATTTTATGAATGAATGAAACCCACTTTCAAAAATTGATGAAACGCTAAACTCCACCTCTTTTTAAGCAACAAAATTGATGAAATTCCCTTTCAGAAATTGGATGATGTAACTGTGGTGTCAACATCCCGACGGAGATGATGGATTTAGCGTTTCTCGCTGATGAAAAAAGCGAAGAGGGTGATGGTTTCTTCCATAACTGGTGCGGCGGTGGCTAACGGTTATCAATGGTCACGGCAATGCTGGTTGTTTGATAGAGAGACTGATTTGTATCTGATGCATAGGCTGGTTTCAATACATCACCGATGACTAGAAAAACGAACTGTTTATGCTCTGATATGGTGGAAGCAAATTGGGGTGGGTTAAGATATTTTGTATTTCAATTACTAAAACACCCTCAGCTCATATTTAATATAGTAAGTTTGTTTTTTAAAAGTAAAAAAAGAAAGATTTAATCATATCCATTGATTTATTTGATCTAATGGTTAATATTGGTTTTTTAGGTTCTATGCATAAGGCATGGTTCTACATTGATCCTTATTATATATATATATATATATATATATATATATATATATATATATATATATATATATATATAGGGTAAGGTTATATAAAGAACCTCCCTTAAACATAGAACCTAAAGAACCATCTCAGGTAATGACACGTGGCACATAGTTTAGGGGCAAAAAAGGAAATTAAAAAAAAAAGAAAAATCTGCGTCTCACAGCCAACCCCCAACAAACTTTTAAAAAAAACCCCACTTAATTTAAATGATTATAACTCGTTCGTTTTTAACAATTTTAATCAAAAAATTATACCATTAGATTCAGTTTTTCGTCCTCTTTCAAACAAGACCGGACTTGATATATTGCAGAAACTTTTTTTTTTGAAATGCAAATTTTGCATTTTGAGTTCTGTTCATACTAAATGCAAAATGCAAAAAATCGAAAAATGCAAAATATTATCATGCAGGTCATACAGATGCTTCCAAAATGCAAAATATGAACACGCAAAATGCAAAATGCTTCCAAAATACAAAATCCGACAGAAACACTACCTGCTGCCCAAATGCAAACAAAATTTCATGTTAAATTTTTTTTTAGAAAAATATGGGAAGAGTGATTTTGTTTGAAAGAGGATTAAAAAACTAAAAGATTGATATAATTTTTTTGTTTACATTCACAAAACTTAAAAAGTTATGACAATTTAAAGTTTTTGAGGTTTTTTTTTAAATTCCTAGGTTGTTGGGGGGGGGGGGGGGCATTTTCCATATTTACCCTTTTATTTATAATTTAATACATAATAATTACAGTTTTGCCATCGTTTAATCTCATTAATTGATTTTGATGATCCAGTGGTCCAGATTAGTTCTTTAGGTTCTTTGTTTAAAACATGGTTCTTTATTGATCCATTTTCTATATATATATATATATATATATATATATATATATATATATATATATATATATATATATATATATATATATATATATATATATATATATATAGGGTGCGGTTCAAACAAGAACTGTTTTTCGTACGAGAACTGCGAGAACCATTTCTGGCCAATCATTTAATTTCCTGTATTTTATATTTAATTTAAATAGGAAAGGGTAGTATAGACATTACGACATTACCCCCATTTTTTTTAAACTAATATATCTATCAAACAAGAAGGTGTTAAATTATGAAAAATATAACAAATTAACGAGAAAACTATGCTCTTTAATTTAAAACCGATCTTGATATTTTTTTTTGGAAGAAAAAAAATCATATTTTGCTGGGTTTTTTTCAGTACAGCGATATGTGCACTAGTGCAAAATTTGCACAAGTGCAATATTTTGCACATGTGCATATTTACATCCGTCCTGAAAAAACTAAGGGAACGTGTGCATATGCACATGTGCAAAATTTTGCACTTATGCAAAATTTTGCACTAGTGCACATGTCGCTGTAGTAAAAAAAAACCCAGAAAACACACACATTTTTTTGTGAAAAAATATATCAAGACCGGTCTCAGATTAAAGAGCATAATTTTCTCGTTAATTTGGTATAATTTTCGTAATTTAACACATTTCCGTTTGATGTATATAGTAGTTTAAAAAATGTGGGGTAATGTAATAATGTCCAAATTACCCTTAGTTAATTTAAGTTAAGTTTGATTAGTTTAAGGTTATCCATTAACAACTCTTTGATCTCAACCCTCCATCTCTTTGATCAATAGTTGTAATTGGTTCTCGTAGTTCTCGTACGAAAAACGGTTCTCGTTTGAACCGTCCCCTATATATATATATAGAAAGTTCATGCGAGAACCATTCTTAGTGCGAAAACCGCGAGAACCAATCTCAGCCGTCCAATTCCCCCTTTTCAATATTATTGCCCACCCATGAAAATCCTCACATGCACCCTACCACACTCTATCCCTCCACGCTCACCATCCATGAAACTTCTCATATCCAAGGAACGGCCGAGATTGGTTCTCGAGGTTCTCGCACTAACAACGGTTCTCGAATGAACCCTCCCCTATATATATATATATATATATATATATATATAGGGGAGGGTTCATTCGAGAACCGTTGTTAGTGCGAGAACCTCGAGAACCAAATGTAAGGTGAAAAAAGTTATGATACTAAATGTAAGGTGAAATCTGGACCACAAGATTTATTTAATAGTCAAACAAAAAAAGTCATCTTTTTAACTAAATTTTCGGAATTAAAAAAATACAAAAGGTTAATTTGGTAAATTCAAACAGCAAAAATAAAGGAATAGCAAAAACGTGGGTCTGTTCCCGACTTCCTGTCGGCCAAAATCTCAGACAACCATGAAAATGTGATTCACGGTTTACAAATCCTGATGCACAAAAATAAAAGCTTCCGATTCACATAATACATTTGATGCATAAAGTACAACATTTTGATGCACATAATGAGAAGTATAGATTCACATAATACATTTGATGTATAAGTTACAACATTTTGAGGCACATAATGAAAAATAATCATACATGTGTAAAACTGATACACTAGGCTCGGCGGCGATGGTGGTGCAGATACGGGTGTGGACGGCGGTGACTGTGTGCATCAGCGACCCTTCAGATCTGGCAACGGAGAAGGAAGAATGACCGGAGAACAAACAACGGCTGTGCATCGACGGGATCTGGAAGAAAACCAGCGGCGGTGGCGTCGTATCTAAACCAGCGACGGTGGCGTCATATCAAAACCAGCGGCGGTGGCGTACTGGCGTAGCAAAACCAGCTGCGGCGGAGAGAAGAAACCCTCAAATTTCAGATCTTGGGCGGCGGAGGTTGCTGAGATTGAAGCCGACGACGTTTTATGAGTAAATGGCAGTCGGTGTCGCCACTGTATGGCACGGCGACGACGATGGCGGTGCTTCAGCCTGGTGGATCGACGGCAAGCAGAGTGGCGTATTCCATTCTAGGGTTTGAAACGAGAGCACAGTACGTAATATTTCAGGAGACATGAATGTCGAGATTAGAACGTGGGGGACGGATTAAACATTATTCCTAGTTTACCCTTTTAACAAACTTGCCACGTGTCAAGCCCTAATTTCTCCTTACATTTAGTATCTTAACTAATTTTTTATTTGAACTCAATTATATATATATATATATATATATAAAACATGTCAAACAAGTTAACAATACAAAAGAGTATATGTGCTGAATTGCTAAATCTCAACCAGTTTTCATTGAAAGAAACAAATAAGAGTACAAGATTATTTTTATAGCTTAGTAAAGTAAGAACTATGATAAAACTAATTTGGTGAAATTTCAAGAATATTTACATAAAGGCACTACAAAGACTAACAATCTTAACATGATTCTGCACCTAAGCATTAGCATTAAGCACTTTGAACATTTCTCTACAACTTTAAGTCTATTGGAGATTATTATAAAAGAAGCAGCAAAACCAAAGTTACAGCTACAAATTAGATCCACGACCCTTCAACACTTTTGTTGAAACAACTGTCCATAAATCAAAGCCAATATGCTTTACATCTGCATAAAGAAACAAACTCAAAACTCTTTAATGAGCAACATCATATACATCCACATCAACTAAGCCATGGACACAATAAAACCAAAACAAGGAAATTCACTTCATGTGATCTTATATTTTACAGTTAAGCCACACGAATTGATATCAAACAGAGCATAAATTATTACAAACTTTATCTGATAGGAAATTTTATGAAAATTTTAAAAAACTCGATCAGGCATTTAATCGAACACCTAGTATGCATTTCATACAAAGATGGCATAAACCTCATGAGATCTTAACTGTATTAACTTACAAGGTCAATGAAGACAACAACACAAAACAAATGCCAAAAAGGTATATTCTTTTAACTTGGATTTCAACGCAAATGAATATAAATCAAAGCTACTCTGTACGTAATTCTATTAACTTGCAATAGTAAATCAACCAACCATAAATTATTAGAAAAAGACATGGATTTTGAGAATGATGGAGAAGGATGAACCCTATCTCGAAACGGATTAGACCGATGGATAACCAGGTCACAAACCTACCTTTTTTTCAAATTTTTTGGTCGACATAGGTATGATTGGGAGGAGCAGTAATATTTTGATCGAAATCAGTTGATTGACAGGGATGTTGCTGAACAAGAGTATCGATTTTGATTCTGGTAATTGGGATAGATGGTAGCCAAAACGGCCAAAACGACGTAGTATTTAGTGGTTCCACACTAATGTTAAATACAACACAGCCACACACTCACTTTTCCATATATATATATATATATATATATATATATATATATATATATATATATATAGGGTAGGGTTCATGCGAGAACCGTTGTTAGTGCGAGAACCGCGAGAACCAATCTCAGCCGTTCCTTGGATATGGGAAGTATCATGAATGGAGAGCATGGAGGGATAGGGTGTGGCAGGGTGCATGTGAGGAATTCATGGGTGGGCAATGACATTGAAGGAGGGGGAATTGGACGGCTTAGATTGGTTCTCGCGGTTCTCGCGCTAACAACGGTTCTCGCATGAACTTTTGTCTATATATATATATATAGACAAAAGTTCATGCGAGAACCGTTGTTAGCGCGAGAACCGCGAGAACCAATCTAAGCCGTCCAATTCCCCCTCCTTCACTGTCATTGCCCACCCATGAATTCCTCACATGCACCCTGCCACACCCTATCCCTCCACACCCTATCCCTCCACGCTCTCCATCCATGATACTTCCCATATCCAAGGAACGACTGAGATTGATTCTCGCGGTTCTCGCACTAACAACGGTTCTCGCATGAACCCTTCCCTATATATATATATATATATATATATATATATATATATATATATATATAGACAAAAGTTCATGCGAGAACCGTTGTTAGCGCGAGAACCAATCTAAGTCGTCCAATTCCCCCTCCTTCAATGTCATTGCCCACCCATGAATTCCTCACATGTACCCTACCACACCCTATCCCTCCACGCTCTCCACCCATGATACTTCCCATATCGAAGGAACGGTTGAGATTGGTTCTCGCGGTTCTCGTACTAACAACGGTTCTCGCATGAACCCTCCACTATATATATATATATAGGCAAAATTAGTGGGAGCACTAGTTAGTGCATACTTGTTTTTAGTTCATAGTAATGTTCTGGTTTCAAGAAGTGATCCGTGATAAGTCCACTTGAACCAACAAAGTAACGCAAATAGACACGGTGACGGTGGACTAGTATTAACTTAGTACTATATTCCAGGAGGGTGAATATGGAGAGTACGTTATTAATCCCATTACTCTTCACAGATTTTGTATGTTTTGGTAAGATCCATGAGTAAAAGGTTTTTTATTCAAAAATCTTGTCCGTGACTATCTATCTTGGTGGAAACCTCGATTAGGGTGATAATAACGTCATTGTAATCCTTGGTGGAGATTCATAGTGATTGAAGATAGCTACCAGGAGTGTAGGCTAAGGATGTACGGGTATTCACCAGGGGTGTGAATATTAAATAGTGACATCGTGAAGAATACCGCATGGTTTACGAGTCAAATGTATTTGTCACATAGGTTGTCCTCAAGCCTAAGATATTTGGTTTGAGATGCGTGGAATTCTGGCATTTGGATTGCACCTAACGCTACGCCGTAACTGGGTAGCAATAACGGGTGTATCTGTTGTCAGCGGAAAGCGTGTTGCCAGATGCAAGTATGCGAGAGGCATTCTGCAACTCCTTTTAAGGAGAGATGTTTCCGGTGCCCTTGACTGATGTAGACTGTAGAAGTACATCGCCATGCCCAAACAAACAGATTTGTTCTTTGTCGTTTATCACTCAGTCGAAATCAGATAGTCAAGAAATGGTTCTGAGTGCTCAGAGTTGACTCACACCATGCTCACACTCACAATCGAAAGTTCGAAACATCGTGATGCAGAGGGAAAAGCCTAAAAGTATACCCGATCATAAGACAGAGGGTTCTTATGAAGCTTCATTATAAGACAGTTAGTTTTATAAATCATAAAACAAGTTGTTTTTATGAGGATTTAATTATTACACCTGGGTATAAGAGTTCTTATTGCTTAGTTAACCTAAAGACTTGTCTAGAGGTACCCTTAGGCCAGTATCATTACGTATGAGGGTTGACAGTAAGCACAAGTGGGAGTCTGATAGGATTTGTGTGCATAACCGTCGAACCCTGATGACACAGCCAACGCCATAAGACACTCAAGGGTCACACCTGTAAGGGTACGTAATTCAAGAAGTTATTCATTCACACTTTGGGAGATAGGTATTATGACAGTTAGTCATAAACCAGTTTTAGAGAGTTATAAATAACCAGATATATAGGGGAGGGCTCAAACGAGAACCCACCATGAATTCAGCACATGCACCCTACCGACACATTTGATCCCCCCACACTCTACATCTATGAATTCAACTTATCAAATTAAGATTGGTTCTCTTGGTACTCACACTAAAATCGGTTCTCAAATGAACCTTCCCGTATCTATAATTTAAATTTTGCATATGCCATATAAATCAAAATTGGCATGATCATTGGCTATTGACAACTAAAAGAAGAATGACATACCGTAACAACATGCAGAAATGTAGACCGCTCATCAATGCCATCTCCAAGCCCAAAATCACCAATATAATAACCTGAAATGCCACTTCACATTGTAACCTTAAAAAAGAAAAAAGGGAAAAAAAAGGTTAATCATGCAACAAATCAGAACCGCTGATGAAGGTAGTTGGACATAAATGTGGCATAATAAGTATAAAATCAGAATGAAGCTCGATGCTGTCATATACATGCCAAAAGAACGACACGATTAAAAAGTCATAATTAGTGGGTTCAAATGTGTTTTGATTGTATTAATCAATTTGTTTGATGTGTGAACCTAGGCATTTGGTGGGGTGAGGGAGGACTCTTTATATCCTTCTTCTCCACCAAATTTTATCAACTTTGCAATTAATTTCAACATTTGAGAATTTTGTTTATTGTCCTGCACCAAAAGGTAAGAACACAACATACCGAATACATCTCTTTTTGATACCTCTTGAGCACAAAGTTGGCGTTCTTTAATGGATCCAAAACGAGCTCCATCTGTCTACATTACATAAACTATTACAAAAATATTCTAGACAATCAAAAGATCAGTAAATTAATACATTTTTCATAGCCCACCAACCATTGTTCCTGTCATAAAGGCAAAAACAATGCTTGATTTGGTACGTATTTCATAAACATGTATAATAAATGATCAAATGCATATAGTACCCCTTAGTAAGAATAGATAAACAAAACTTTTGAACCACAAATCAAACTATTAACTTCGGGTGATGATGACTACCCGATAAGAAAATGTTATATTTTTTAGACAAACTAACATGGAAATTGATGCTTCCTTTGTCACAAAAACAATTTTACATGAAATTTGCTAATGGTAATGTTACATCAAAAACAACGTGTCATGTAAGAAGATACTACATGACAGATAATGAATGATGTTTATACAAAAGGTAACAGTAACACTAAAGCTCGATCATTGGAAAGACATAATTCATTTACCGAATTTAATGAAATGCAATCATCAAGCCATCTAATAGTTCCATAAACAGAAACTTTATTCCTCTTTGCTGTAGCTGAAGCAGGTACTTCATAAGCTAAACTGACCCACATGTCGGACTTCATTGAAGAAATCATTTTCATATACAGCAAAGGTTTCACCAATGTCAATAACACATATTATAAGCATAATAACAAAAGATATGTATAAGACCAAGAACTAGAAGAAAAGGTACAACTACATCAAAGGGTAATCTAATAAGGAACCACTGTGTCAAGACTTCGTGGCATGCATAGCACAAGGGTTCTACACACTCAAAGTCTACTCAATTGCAACACACTGTAATTTACATAATCAGTTAGTTAGTTGTGTAGTCAGTTAGATTCTCTTAGCTCTAGCTATTCTTTTTCTCTTCTGTACTTCAGCCTATATATATGTAATGTTCTCACACTAAAATGTTAAGAATTTCATCAAATTACTTCTTCATACTTTCACTTTATGGTATCAGAGCAAAATACCGATACATATCAGTTTTGCTCGATCCTTCAATTCATTCATCAATTCAGATATGATTTCAAAGATCGACTCAGAAAATTCTCCTCTATTGCTTCTAAAATTCAAATCTGCAACTCACAATGCCTGATTTGATCTCTGAAGATATCAATTCAATCAATCATCCTCAATTTTTCCATCAAAATGATCATCCAGGGATGATATTGACTACTAAAAAGCTAACTGAATCTGAGAACTATAGTTCTTGGAAGAGTTCCATGACTATAGCATGATTAGACAAGAGGAGAAGCAAAGAGAAATACACAAGCAACCACAAGTAACTCCCATAGCATTAAATTCCATATCAAACAACACAAGGTTCTTTGGTAAAAAAGTCAACTGAAATGTCTCAATCTGACAGAAAACCAAAATACAAGAAAGGTGTAATTTGTACATATTGTAACAAAGAGGACCATCTACGAAATGAATGTTATGAAGTTGTTGGATATCCACCAACTCATCCACTACATCACAAGTAAATTCCACTAAATCCAAGGCAAACACTAGGAAACAAAATGAATGGAAAATCTGTAAACATGGTTGAAGCAGAAACACCTATTTGTGATGATTCAAATACTACACAAGACAATGATGAAGCCCAAGTTCATTGCAGGATGGATCACATACAAAACCAACTCAATCAAGTTTTGTTACTTTTGCAAAACGAGGACATCTCAGAAATTAATCCCACTCAAATGGCAGGTATACATTCTCTTATTGCTTCATGCATCTACAATTCCAAAGAAGATTGGGTAATTGATAGTGGTGCAACTGGTCACTTATGCACTTCTCACTCATTCATGCACAACACAAGAAAATGCAATCCACCTATCTTTGTCAAACTACCAAATGGTCAAGCAATTCAAGTCACTATCACTGGATCCGTTCATATTACACCCCACTTCACACTTCACACTTCATGAAGTTCTGTTTGTACCATCCTTCACATACAACTTAATATCCATTAGTAAAGTTTTACATTCCTCACATTCGTCTGTCACCTTTACTCATAACAAATGCATATTTCAGGACCATAATGACCACATCACACAAGGGGATCACTATAGTGGACTCTATACACTTCAACCACAATCAACCCAGTCAACCAAACCACACATTATCCTTACAAGTTTGAGTGATTCTCAACTGTGGCACTCAAGACTTGGATACCCTCCCTTCAAAACACTACAAAAGATTGAATCATTTTACTCTTCCATTTCATGTAATTCTGATTTTCACTGTAATGTTTGTCCATTAACAAAACAACATGTTTTACCCTTTGATCTTAGCCAATCACATGCTTCACAATTGTATGAACTAATTCATTTGGATGTCTGGGGACCTTAAGTACCCCACAATCAATAAAGGCAAACATTTCCTAACCATAGTTGATGACTACTTTGTTGGAGTATGCCCACTGACATACGTACGCCAAATTATCACTGCCGATGACGTATGGGCCTATCGGGTCACACGTCGGGGGTTGATCTTGACAAAAACCTAAAAGGTGAGGGTGAGAAAGAATAAATAATGATAGTTGGTAATCTGGACAGAGTTAGTGGCGCTATCTCTACCGTCGCTAACTCAGCCGCGATCGTGGCGCTAACTTTGGGTGGTTAGCGGCGCTATCCCTGGGCGGGTAGCGGCGCTAACCCCTCTGACAGATTAGCACTTTATTCTTTTCACCTCCACTCTCCAACAATGCATGTGTAATGCAATCATGAACTCTTGGCCGACATGGGGTAGTCCTAGAAGCACTTAGGAGTTTATAAAAAGGGATCTCTTGTCTCTCGTATATATAAGCAAGATGGTGTCCGGTTGATGGAGTGGAGAAGGAGACAAAGGTACTTGGTTAAATAATATTATAATAGATAAAGTTAAAGGGTGAAAAGTAAGTTCACTTTATACGCAAAGTGTGTAAAGTGAATGTACTTTTCAGTAAAGTATAGTTACACTATCTATTATTATATTATTAAGGTACTACCTTTATGTCTTAGAGGAGTAGATTTCTATTTCCATGCTTGTACTTTTATCAACACCATGCTTCTTGAAGATTTGACTTAACCAAGTATACAGTTGCCAGCCATACTTAGTTGTTGAAGCATATCTTCGAGATCTTCTCTTCTAAAGTATCTTTCACCTTTCCAGGGGATCAAGGTCAATCCTTTTTGTATCTTTGCAGATTTAAAAAGTGCTAGTTACTTTTACAAAGAAAGATCTAAGGCATACTAGAACAACACATGTTCTGCCTTAGACTTAAGAATATAGAAAAACTATTAACTGAGATACTATGCAAAGACTCAGCTAACAGACACTGAACTGCAAACATAAATTTGCTCAGCTAAGGATAAATGTGAAAGACTCAGCTGCTCAGATTTGCTCAGCTGATCATACTGCACAACTAATAATACAAATCAGAGTACATCAAATAAACTGATCAATCTAGATGGTCAGGTGATCCCAAGGGCTTAGCTAATCACTTGAGTGTAATCAGCTTATTTAGAAATGATTGAATAAGTAGTGAATACCTTATCTGACATATGGAAGGCATCAGCTGATCAATGTGATAGTGTCAGCTGATCCATGACTGCTCAGCTGATGTTGAAGAGCCTCTCAGCTGATGGTTTTGGACTATCAGCTGATGCGTTGTAGATGCTCAACTGATACTTCTTGACTTATCTTTTCTTCTTAGCTGATCTTCCTGAAGCTGGTCCTTTAGCTGATACTCAATGTTTAGCTGACACTTTTGTTCTTCAGTAGACATTTCTTACTTACAAAATTCTTTAAGTCTAACGTGAAAAGCAACACATGTTTTTCATTGATCCAAGTATAAAACTGAATATGTGGTTTTGTTAACATCAAATCCTATTTTAAATAATAGTCATGTTTGATTTAGGTTTGATATCCCTATCTCCCCAACAATCTCTCCCTATTTGATGATGACAAAACCTTATCTTGTTTAAGAAGAATCAGTTTGACTCGGATTTGTAAATATAAAACTTTTAAGTGCATTTTGGTTACCTAGCTATCTGTTTTTGGTAACTCTTTTAAAATATGTTCCCTGATATTCTGTTTTTGGGAATCTTTTTATTTATGAAGTACCATTTTTCTGTTTTTGTGGTATCTTTCTATCCTTTTTCTGTTTTTAGGATTTTTGATTTTCTATATTTATACTAGGTGAGCTATCTACTAAAAATCATCTATACTAGCAGTTAAGCTAAGTAGTCCATGATTAAAGTTTCAAGCTTGATTACAAAACAAGTAACTACAGCAGAGTTTGTACAGAGCAATCAAACTAAGAGTTATACTAAGTTACAAAAGTTTAACTATTCTAGAAAATTGAAAATACAACTAATCTAGTTATGAAGTATCAGTTGCTTTCCCACCAAGGTTCTTCTTTGACATCAAGCAATCTGCCTAAGGGATGAGTAGTCACCAGCTGATCAGATCTAGCTTCCATCAAACTTGCCAAGTGCTCACTTCCTGTATGTCCTCTTGCTAGTCTTACAACTTGAAAGATTAAGACTCTTGGAGCTCTTCCTATGTCAGATTCTCTTAGGAATCTCCAATCACCAGCTCTGTTCTTGAAGAACATCCCCTTTTCAGGCAAAATTATGTACTTCAACATTTCAGGATGAGTATTGGGAGAAAGAGCAGTGTTCAGACTTTCATAAGCAGGAAGGTAAGGATAGTCAGGGTTGAGTACAATCTGTTCAATGGGTACAAAATCCTTAGATGTTTTCTTGAAGGAATCTTTAATCATTTGAATGTGTTATATGAACTGATCATGTGTGAAGAGCCTGTGGCATACTTACATTCTTATCCAATATTCAAAATTTCCCATGAACCTTTGAGCAACTTCACTTTTGGACTTTAGGAGATGGTACAAGATCTCAATCATCTCAAAGAAGGAGAACAGCTTGCAGTGATTTTGATAAGCATCTTCATAGGAACTATGTTCATCTCTTCTAACTATTCTGAGATAAGGACCTTCATTTGTACCTTTGTATGGAGTGACCCTTGAAATGATTTCTACAGTTTTTCTATCCCCCAAGTTTTCTTTGTTTTCCCAGAACTCCTTGGATTGCCTTCCAGCTGGCTTAGCAACATTTCCAAAATTAAAGGTGAGTAGAGCTTGGATGGCTTCCTTGTGAGTTCTTCCTCTTTTAGGAACTTTCTTGGCAGAAGGGTCATCTTGCTATGGTGTAGCTTGCACTTGATGTTCTTGAGAGGACATCATGATCAATTTTTCTTCTTGTATCTCTCTCAGCTCATCATCAGTTGCACCAAAGATAGCAGCAAGATCTTCAGGAGTAGTAAAATCTTGGTGCATTTCCTTGGCTTTTAGTACATCTTCAATTGATGTGCTAAGTACAGCAGCCAGTTCACTAAGCTCTCTGAGACTTTCATCTTCCTTTTGGAGTTCTTCCTCTCTTCTTTCTTCTTCCTCAATCTCCTTAGCAGACATTATTTTCTTTTCTTTTCTTCTTGATGTACTACTGGGAGTTGGTTGACTTTGTTGCACAGGAGAAGAAGCTTGGACTGTTGGAGTTGTTGAAGAGAGACTCTGCTTTTTCAGATTGAGCAGAGTGGACAGAGGCAAGTCATCTTCATCATCATCATCATCATCAGAGTCTTCTGATGGTACGTTGATGGGTGCACATGATTCACCTTGCCTTAACTTTTTGGTACTCTTCCTTCTGGCTTTTTGTTTCAGCCTTCTTTTGGGCCTCTGATCATTTTGAGCAGGTTGCTCCCCCTTAGATGGATTCTCCCCCTCAGTAGTTGATTGGTTCTAAACTTCTGCTTCATTGAGGGCTGATGCTTCTGCTACTCTTTATGATGCTTGGAGAGCTTCTACTTGAGTAGTAACTGCATCACAAGCTGCTCTGACAGAGTCTGGAGATAAAGAGCCTGAGGAACCTGACTTCTCCCCCTTTTTGTCATCATCAAAGGTGGGAAAGGAGACAATAGGCTTGGCAGGAGTACCAGGAGTGAAAAAGAAATAGGGAGATGGAGAAGGTGTAGAGGTAGAGGGTGGAATGGTTGAAGTTGAAGGAGAGGAAGTAGGGATAGGAGGTTGAGTGAAAGGTAGAGGTGAGGGTCTTTGGTGAGAGGGTATGGGTGAGAAAGAAGGGATAAAGGTAGAGGTGAGAGGTCGAAGCCTGTTGATTGCATCAGTCACATTAGTGAACTCTTTGAGAGTGTCCATGTGCCTCTGCCTAGAGTACTGGCTTAACTTGGTGACCTCATCATCTATGGTTTTAAGAAGGGTAGGTACTCTGAGAATAGAGTCAGGGATGGGAACATAAATATTGGGAGGGGTAGGTCTAAGTGTTTGGAGTTGGGAAAGAAGGTTTGAAATGGTTTGGTTTGGAGAGGAGATGGTTTGATTTGAAATAGTTAGTGAAGGAGTAGGAGTAGAAGTAGATGATTGGGATAACAGTTGATCCAATTTGGTAAGAATTTGAGAGAGATCAACTGGGGCAGGGGTGGGTTGGGGTTGGGATTGGGTAGCTTTAAGTGACTCAACTTCTTAGGTTAGAAGAGAAAGTTGAGATTCTGCTTTGGTTTGGAAGGAGGTAAAGGAGGCTTGAAGACTATCCATCTATTGAGAGATAGATAGAAGGTTTTGAAGGATTTAGGGTGAATGTTCAGAGGAGGTAGAGGGAATTGGTTGTACTGGGAGTGATTGAGTGAAAGTGCCAACATCATGAATGGATTGAGGTCCCTCACCTAGACTTTGGTATATAAGCCTAAGATCACTGGGTGCAGAAAGTGTGCCCTGTACCAATGGTTGGTTTATACCACTAGTATTGACAGGAAGTGCACTAGCATGTGTAAGAATTGAATCAAGAGTTGGTATAAAGATATGAGTGTGAGTTGGGGTGAAACTCACTGGGGTGCCCCTTATTACATCAATAAGCTATTGTGAGCTTATTGAGGGTAGAGGCTGACTCAATATAGGTAATGACACAGTGTGTCCTTGGGTGGAGGTCTGTGTTTCAATGGTATCACCCTGTTGGGAGGGTGACCCAGATTGCAGGAGTCCCATATTTACAGATACATCTTGTTGGGAAGATGCATCCACTGGTTTAAGGGTAAATTCAACATCCATAAGCTCCCCCTCAATATAAAAGGTAACTATAGGAGTTGAGGTCAGAGGTGCAATGAGCATATCCTCTGAGATAAGTGCAGTGTGCACCATCTCCATGGACCTTGATTCTATTTGGGTGACAGAAAGAGTAGAACTAGTGGCTATTGGAAGTGCACTAGAGCTTGGCAGTTGTGGGGGTGTTTCAACAGGAGTGGAGAATTGGTTCTCATTGGTTGGGACTACCAAGTGTCCTTAGGGAGTGAAAGAGGCATACCTGAGATGTTCTTGGCCTTACTGATCTCAATTATTTCAAGCAGTTTGTCAGAAACCACATCATTCTCAGCAGTAGCTTCTCCCTCACCACTTTGTGCTCTATGTACAAAGGCACTTGATCCTTGAGATTGAGCAGGAGATGGACTTAAGGGAAATACATTCATGGGCATCATAATGGGAGTGGATGTGTTAGCTGTAGTAGTATCAGCATCATCATTAATAAGCAAGACACCAGCATCAGCATCATGTGCATCAGGACCACCATCATCATTGTCATGATCATCACCACCATCATTATAGTCATCACCACCAAAATTACTACCAATACCAGCATCATCTTGGGTTCCCTGATCACCATTATCACCAGCTTGATCATTGAATATCATACCCTCAGAATGCATCCTTTCCTCAGCAACTGAGTGCTCTGAGTTCTCTGTAATCACACCAGGAGACTCAGCAGAATCATCAGCAATAGCTACATTTAAGTTAAACCCCTGAACACCAGTATCCATCATTTCTTCATCATTCCTCTCTCCAATATTTAGATTTTCAGCAACCACCTCTTCTTTATTCTCATTCTCCTCATCTATAGCAACATCAATCAACTCTTGCATTTGTTCAGTTATAGCAGGACCTTGAAATTCCCTTATCTAATGGAAGGTTTTCTGACCCATTTGAGGGATGGTCATAGTGTGCAAGTGTGCAGCTAACTCAACATAGTGCTCCCACTGAATACTTCTAAGTGCAAATAAACTTAGATACCTGATGTAGGGAACATGGGTTCTAGTTGATTTTTTTGATGTACCCAAAGTGATCTTGTCCACCATTTCAGTGAATATGACCTTTGCAAAGTCAATATTCCCTCCTATGACCACAGCATGAAGAATCATCAGTTCAGACCGATTCATTTGGTCATGGCTGCCAGACTTGTGACCAGAACATCTAATGACCACACTGGCCAGATACTTCCATGGGTGTCCTAGCACAGACAACTTGTACTGACCTTGGGAAACAGGTGCATTGTAGCCAATCAGGGGCAGGACCTCCAGAGTTTGATCAAGTGAAACAAATGGTTGAAATGTGGCCAAATTGGGTATAGATATTGCTTGTCTTAGAGAGTCGACAGTGATGGGAATGTTGATCGAGTTGTTGAGACAGGATCAGGTATCAGTTGCTCTGTTGGGTGATATGTTGCAGTATACCACATCTCTCCAACAATGTTAGGAAAGATGAATAAAGGATGAGCAGAGAGACAAGGAAACAGAGGATGAGCAATAATGAAAGCCACCATGGGTTCATAGCCCTGGTTTGCCTTGCTCGAAGGTATTTCAGTGTTAATGAGGAAATTGTTTGGTCGAATGGTGATTTCAGAGTTTGCGGTGATGTTCTCACCAGGAATGGCATTTGGGGTAACAGTAGGGTTGAAAGTCACCATGATTGTAGGACGGAGATACTGAAAGCAATGAGAGAATATGGTTTGTATTTCGGGAAGAAGATGAGTGTTTGGGAATTTTGAAAGCTTAAGAAATGAAAAACCGCTCAAACAAAACTTATATCTTCCTTGGAAACCTACACTGTCACAGAAATATCTTTTTGAAAAAGTAACTGTCACGTCTGCAAAAAGGTAATAAACGAAGATGTTAATAAACACACAGACAACTAACGGACAATTAAATAAAATTAAATACTACTTACGTACACAATAAATACAAATGAGAGATTAATTTAATAAGTGTGGGGACACATAATTTTATCTCTAAGTATCATCAGCTGACAAGAAAAAGTATCAGCCGATCCGTTTTGAGTGAAAACAAGTGTCAACTAATGAATATACTTAGCTGAGCTGCTAGTTCTTAGCTGAGGGTTGATTAGCTGAGGTATTGCATCAGCTGATAGTTATCAGTTGACACAATTCCTTTAGCTGATTCACTATCAGTAAGACATAAATAAGCTTAGATAAGTACTTTATTTCACACACAATCAAAATTACTTTCTCAGACTAAATTAACTACTTAAAAAGGAATATGTTACAAGTTTAACATGCCAAGTTTGGATATTAGGAAGTTGAACCGAGACTCATCCAAAGGTTTTGTAAAAAGACCAGCTAATTGAAAATCAGTGCTTATATAGTGCATTGAAACTTTCTTTTTGTGCACATTATATCTTAAAAAGTGATGTCTGATTTCAATATGCTTAGTCTTAGAATGCAAAACAGGATTGTTAGAGATAGAGATGACACTAGTGTTGTCACACAAGATTGGGTAGTTTTCAAACTGTATGTCATAATCAAGTAGTTGGTTTTGCAGCCATAGTAGTTGAGCACAGCAGCTTCCAGCAGCAATGTATTTTGCTTCAGCTATAGATGTTGAAACAGGGTTCTGTTTCTTGCTTGACCAGCTAACTAACCTTCTACCTAACAATTGACAACCCTCAGATGTACTCTTTCTGTCTAGTGTGTAACCTGCAGAATCAGAATCAGTGTATCCAACTAACTCAAAACTAGAGTGTTTGGGGTACCAAAGACCTAGATTAGGAGTTCCTTTGAGATACCTGAAAATTCTTTTAATAGCAGCTAAGTGAGATTCTTTGGGATCTGCTTCATATCTAGCACAGAGAGATATTGAAAATATTATATCGGGTCTGCTTGCAGTTAGGTATAAAAGTGACCCTATCATACCTCTATAAGTAGTAATGTTCACTGTTTTACCATCAGTGTCCTTTCCTAGCTTTAAGGCAGTGGACATGGGTGTTTTCATTAAAGAACAATTTTCAAACTCAAATTTCTTAAGTAAGTCATTTACATACTTTGTTTGATGAATGAAAATTCCATCAACCTCTTGTTTTATTTGAAGTTCAAGAAAATAGTTTAGTTCACCCATTATGCTCATCTGATAGTTATCAGACATGAGTTTAGAAAACTTTTTACAAAGATCCAAATTTGTAGACCCAAATATTATGTCATCTACATATATCTGCACAAGGATTACATCACCCTTGAATTTCCTTATAAACAAAGTGCTATCTATTCTTCCTCTAGTAAAGCCTTTAGTGGTTAGAAAAGAAGAAAGGGTATCATACCAGACTCTTGGAGCTTGCTTCATATCATACAAGGCTTTGTTCAAGAAGTATACATGGTTTGGCTTGATTGCATCCTCAAAACCAGGAGGTTGTTTGACATACACCTCTTCCTTCGATTCACCATTGAGGAAAGAACTCTTAACATCCATTTGGAATACTTTGAAGTCTTTGAAGGCAGCATAGGCAAGGAACAGTCTTATAGCTTCAAGTCTTGCAACAGGGGCAAAAGTTTCATCAAAATCAATACTTTCTTCTTGACAGTACCCCTGAGCAACTAGCCTTGCTTTGTTTCTGATGATCAGCCCTTGTTCATCCATCTTGTTTTTGAACACCCACTTAGTACCAATGATGGATTTGTCCTTTGGTCTTGGCACCAAAGTCCATACATTGTTCCTAGAAAATTCAGCCAATTCTTCTTGCATAGCATTAATCCAGTGGGGATCATTTAGAGCTTCATCTACATTCTTTGATTCAATCATAGAAACAAAACTTGTGTACAAACAAAAATTACAAGCTTTTGACCTTGTTAGTACAGGTGCTTCTATGTTACCTACGACCTGATCAATTGGATGATTTCTGAGGTCCTTGTAGGTATTTTGGATTATGGGAGGGTTTGGATTAATTTGGATTTGGGGAGTTGAAATTCCTTGGTTAGTATCAACTGATTATATTTCTGGTTGATCAGCTGACTGAATTTCAAGGTTACAATCTGTGGAAACTTCTACTGATGAAGGAATGTTTGATATGAAATTAGAATCCAATGATGTTGAGTCATAATTCTCATCATTTATTAAAAGTGTAGGTTGATTTAGGATAGGTTGTGCAATGGTTTCTTGTAGATTTAGAACAGGTTCATCTAAATCCTCTAAATCAGCTGATAGGAGTGGATCAGTTGACACTGGAACGTTCTTCAGTATGTAGCAGATCATTAAATTCCTCACCTGTAGATGGATTAGAAGAACAAGAAGCAACAAAGTCATTTTCATTTAAACTTACATTGATAGATTCTTCTATGACCTTTGTTCTGATGTTGTAGATTCTGTAGGCTTTGGAGATCATAGAATATCCAACAAACAAACCTTCATCAGCTTTAGGTGCAAACTTCTGCAATTGATCTCTCTGGTTCAGGATGAAACACTGACACCCAAAGATGTGCAGAAAGCTGATGTTTGGCTTCCTTCCCTTGAGCACTTCATAAGGTGTCTTGTTGTGCCTTTTGAATACTAGGGATTTGTTCTGATTAAAACAAGCACAGCTGACAACTTCAGCCCAGAAGTTGAATCCTAACCCACTCTCACACAGCATGGTTCTTTCAGCTTCAATCAAAGTTCTGTTTCTTCTTTCAGCTACACCATTCTGTTGTGGAGTCCTTGGAGCAGAGAAGTTTTGAGATATACCTTTCTCATCACAGAAACTTTCTAAAGTTTGATTTCTAAACTCAGTTCCATGATCACTCTAAGCATCCTTACCAGATTACAATTTAGTACTTCCATATTTCTGATTTAGCTTTTTATCTCTTCAGCAACCTCACTCTTTGATTTAAGGAAGATGACCCAAGTGTATCTTGAGAATTCATCAACCATTACCAGTGCATACTTACTTTCACCAATACTTGCAGTAGCAACAGGACCAAATAGATCCATGTGCAACATGTAGAAAGGTTTAGTAATGGAGAAGGCTTGCTTCGATGGAAAAGATGTATTGTGCTGCTTTCCCTTCTCACAGGCAGAGCAAGGTTTAGGCTTAACATAAGTCAGTGAAGGTAGTCCTGACACTAGATCACCCTTGCTCAGCTTGTTTATATTTTTGAAGTTTAAATGAGAAAGCCTTTTGTGCCATAACCAGTTTGTGTCAGTTACAGATTTTGTATACAAACAGGTTAACTTAGATGGATCACCAGAGGACATATCAAGAGTGTATACATCCTTTGTTCTTTTTGCAAAAATAATTGTTTCACTTTCTTGATTTTAAATGGAACCACCTGTCATAGTAAATAGGACCTTATGATTACCATCACATAACTGACTTATGCTGATGAGATTGTACTTGAGCCCTTTAACATATGACACCTTGGACAAGGTTAAGTTCCCATTATGAAGTTCACCATATCCTTTTGTTTGCCCACAATTGTTATCACCAAAGGTCACTCTTTGACCCTTATCCTTCTTGTAGTTACTGAGCAGAGCTTTACAACCTGTCATGGTTCTTGAACATCCACTGTCAAGATACCATGTGTTAAGACCCTGCATAGATAGGATTGAAAGAAGGTTAGTGATACTTGGGCATCCACAATTAAGTAGATCACTGTGGATTGCACCTAGCCATCCACTTCATATTAGGTTGTTTATGAATGAGGGAAACAGTTGTGTTATCAAAATCAGTCCGCTATCTTGATTTACCTTCAAGAGGACAATCACTTGCCTTATGTCCTTTGCTCCCACATTTATAACATTTTTGATTTTTGGAGCCTTTAACATGTTTTAGTGATTGCTCATAAGATGTCTTAAGCATCTTCTGATGACTATGGTTCATCAGCTGACAGATTTCACCATTCAGCTGTTGCAGCTGATTCTAGAAACTAATAAGGTATTTGTTTACAATCACCTTAGATTGACCCTTAGTTAAAAAGAGTTTATGATAAACTTTAGATGTGGCAGACTTAGACTTTATGTGAACATTAAGTCCTTTTCTCTTGGTTTCTCCTATTGAAAGAGTTTGAAGTGATATTTGATCAGCTAAACAATTAGAAAAGGATCCATGATCAGCTGACAGGTTATTAGCCGAGCAGTTATCATCTACTCTTTGATCAGCTGATGTAATATCATCAGCTAATGAACTGTCATTCAGCTGGGTACTTATATTTAATGTATCAGCTTTCAAGGTTTGACAACATAATGTCTCTTTTGTATCAACAAATGATTCCATTCCTTTACTGACTTCCTTTAACATTAAATTTTCAGTACGTTTACCATCTGACAGAACAATAGAATTTGAAACAACTTTTGAAGTGGTTAAGTCTTTCAGCTGAGTATATTTACTTTTGACAAATCTGTTAGTGATAAAACTTTTTCCTTTTACAATCTTTTGAAAAGTAAGAGGTAAAATATCAGCCTTTTCCAAGATATTTATGTTCTTGCTAAAATCAACACAATTAGCAGCATGAGAATAATTTCCACCAATAATAGCTTGAACTTGTTTTAGAATCTGCTCATTGACACACTGAGTGGTCTTCTCAGCAGAAACACACCAAGATTTAACTACTTTTTGAAGGTCATTAAACTTTATTGTTGCTTCAGTGGTTTCTTTTATTAAGATCTGATTAAGTATCTTTTGATTAGCTAAATCATCTTCCAGTTTAGTCATCTGTTTCAGTTTCTCATCTTTAAGACTTAACTTCTTTTTTAGTGATTCTATTTCTAATTTTAGCTTCTTTTCTCTTTGAATATTTGACTGAAACTCAACACACAGATAATCAAACATAGTGTTCTTTTCATTATCTTTATAATTAATAAATTTTCCAACCTGATACATTGAAGAAGGATCCCACTCAGGAGAGGTACAAGCTTTAGTAGCTTTCTTCATGTCCTCATCAAAGAAACTTGTACTCTTTGTGTTGGCCATCAAACTGAGCTGAGCAGTGAGGACCTCATCTTCATCACTTGAGAGATCTTCCTCAGCCCAATCTTCTTCTTCAGCTACCAACACCCTGTTCTGAGCTTTCTTCTTCTTCTTGTCAAGGACAACAACAAGAAGCTTCTTATACTTAGCTTCATAGTCAATATTGCTATCTGAGCTTGAGGAACCCTTGAAGCCTGTGCTTCCTCTGGACTTACATTCACTGGCATAGTGACCAGTCTTGCCACAAGAGAAACAACCTTCAGAAGCCTTTGATTTAAACTTGGCTTTTTCTCCTTTAAAGGGTTTCTTCTCAAATCTCTTGACACCCTTTCTTCTCAAGAAATGTTTGAACCTTTTAACCAACATGGCAGCCTGCTCAACAACAGCTTCAATGCTGTCCATGTCCTTCAAAACATCATCCCCATCAGCCACTTGCTCTTCATCAGAAGACTCCTCTTCCTCTTCATTGGACTCATCCACCACTGCAGCAAAACTCCTAGATCTTGTATCTTTAGACACAAGGGCAGTTGATGGAGCTTTTGCAGCCTCCTTCATATCTTTGGTAGAGAGTTTCCTCTGCTTCACTGATTGTTCATGATTCATGAGGTTTCCATACAAACCAACCAGTGAAAGACCCTTGATTTTCTCACCATGTTTAAGCATAGATAAAATGATCCCAAGATTCTGGGAGAGAGTCTAAAAACTTGTTTACAAGTTCCTTGTTGCTCTTGGGAACATCTGCCCTTCTTAAGTCATTAATAAGGCAGTTGAACCTGGTGCAGGTCTGGGGAAGACTTTCACCTTTATGAGCAAAGAAGAAATCATATTCTCTAACTAGAAGGAGTTTCTTGTTCTCCTGCACTTCTTCAGTGCCTTCATATGCAACAGTCAAAGTGTCTAGCATCTCCTTTGCAGATTTGAAGTTGAGAACTTGATGATAGACTTCATTGGGTAGTGCTGAGACTAAGGCTGTACTGGCTTTGACATCGAGATTAACCAGCCTTTTGTCTTCATCAGACCATTTATGAATAGCTTTGACAACATATCTTTCTACTGCAGGAGTTGTATCAGTGGCAGCAGTGACTTCAACAGTGGAGGAAGGAACATATGGACCTTCAGTAACAGTCTTAAGCATCACATCATCAAGACTGGACATGTAGATAAGAACTGTACTTTTCCAGAGGGAAAAGTTTTCACCATCAAACATAGGACACCTTGTGAATGAGCCATTGTTGGAAGAACTGTTAGAAGCAGCAACCGGAGTGGCCATTTTGTAGTGTGGTGTAGAAGCCGTTGAAGAGTAGGCAAAACAGATCTTAGATATGAATTATCTAGCCTGCTCTGATACCAGTTGTTGGTCCTGAATGGATACTACAACAACAAATGTTTGTAGAAGTGGGGTTGAATACAAACTTTAACTATTTAAAATTTAAGAGACACATGGTTTACTTTTATGCAATTCTTATTGATGTAAATCAAGAATTACATGAACTAGATACGGAAAATCTAAGTTCAATAAAAGGTGGCAGCTAAATTTGTCTAACACATAGACTAAGCTAATCTTAAACAACTAATGTCTAAGATGTTCAACACATGAACAAGTTTGTTACACTGAAAGTAAAATGCTAACTCTTCTAATTCTCAACAGATGAGATTTCAGTGTTCAACTCTATCTATTTGCATACTTATCATGTTTCCATGCATTCATATATATAAGCAAGATGGTGTCCGGTTGATGGAGTGGAGAAGGAGACAAAGGTACTTGGTTTAATAATATTATAATAGATAAAGTTAGTGGGTGAAAAGTAAGTTCACTTTATACGCAAAGTGTGTAAAGTGAATGTAATTTTCAGTACAGTATAGTCCCACTATATATTATTATATTATTAAAGTACTACCTTTATGTCTTAGAAGAGTAGACTTATCTTTTCATGCTTGTACTTTTATCAACACCATGCTTCTTGAAGATTTGACTTAACCAAGTATAGAGATGTCAGCCATACTTAGTTGTTGAAGCATATCTTCGAGATCTTCTCTTCTAAAGTATCTTTCACCTTTCCAGGGGATCAAGGTCAATCTTTTTTGTATCTTTGCAGATTCAAAAAGTGCTAATTACTTTTACAAAGAAAGATCTAAGGCATACTAGAACAACACATGTTCTGCCTTTGACTTAAGAATATAGAAAAACTATTAACTGAGATACTATGCAAATACTCAGCTAACAGACACTGAAATGCAAACATAAATTTGCTCAGCTAAGGATAAATGTGAAAGACTCAGCTGCTCAGATTTGCTCAGCTGATCATAATGCTCAGCTAATAATACAAATCAGAGTACATCAAATAAACTGATCAATCTAGATGGTCAGCTGATCCCAAGGGCTCAGATAATCACTTGAGTGTAATCAGCTTATTTAGAAAAGATTGAATAAGTAGTGAATACCTTATCTGACAGATGGAGGGCATCAGCTGATCAATGTGATAGTGTCAGCTGATCCATCACTGCTCAGCTGATGTTAAAGAGCCTCTCAGCTGATGGTTTTGGACTATCAGCTGATGCGTTGTAGATGCTCAGCTGATATATCTTGACTTATCTTTTCTTCTTTGTTGATCTTCCTGAAGCTGGTCCTTTAGCTGATACTCAATGTTCAGCTGACACTTTTGTTCTTCAGCTGACATTTCTTACTTACAAAATTCTTTAAGTCTAACATGAAAAACAACACATGTTTTTCATTGATCCAAGTATAAAACTGAATATGTGGTTTTGTTAACATCAAATCCTATTTTAAATAATAGACTGGTTTGATTTAGGTTTGATATCCCTATCTCCCCAACACTAACTGTGCTTCGAATCAAACTGAATGCTACCGTAGCGCACTAGCGGTAGTCTTAAATCTCCTCAACTCTGAATGCTATATCAGCGCACTGATGATAGTCTTACATAACTTATCACATATAAAACCTAACATATACACCTAAATGTAATCTGAACTCATCATGTGCTTCTACTGTATCCTTACCAATCTTATCATGTTTGTTACACAAATTCGCAACTTTTCTCTTCAATTAAGCTATTGACTGAGCTCTATAACTGAACTTCTCATCTCTTGTCCCATCTTACAGAGGGACAACTACTAAAACATCAGCTGGACTCTTACGAAGGTAGGATATATAACAGGTATCACGAATCTAAATCACTTCATCTGGAAATTCTAGTATATACGCTACTTACCCTACCTTCGCAGCATTCTCAAAAGGACTTATAAACCGAGGCCTTAACTTACCTTTATTTCTGAATCTGCTAAGCCATACCTACGGTGACACTTTCAACTACTCGTAGTCTCCAAATCTGGAGCTCTAATAACAACCCCTTCCTTTTTAGCATAACTGTTCTAGTTATTGTAACATCCTCAAATGGGCCTAGTCGTTTATACTCTCGGTAGGTTATAATTTTTAGTTTTATTAGTGAATATTAGAATTATTATTAAAGTAATTAAGAAAACTTGATATTAAATATTATAACGAAAATATATAAGTTTAATAAAATATTAAACGGTTTTGAATAAGGATTCCGGAAATATCCCTGTTAGTTGAAACGGGTAAACGGGTATTAACTTGTAAGTTGAAAAGAGGAATAAAATACCCCATGTGGATAAAACTGGAGACCAAAGTCGGCCTCCCCTCTTTCTTAAACACAGATACGTACACACACACACTTCTCATTTCTCTCAACACATGTTCTTGCACTTTGAAGGAGAAATCAAGAAGAGGATTCAACAAGCTTCATAATTTGTTCCAAAATCTCAGAATCATCATCTCCCACATCTAGCTTCAATTGTAAGTTCATCTTCTTTGTTCCTTTGTTCTTGAAGCTAGGTCAAATTTAGTCAAATCTGAAATTGAGTTTAGGAAGTGGATTCATGTATTGTAATCTATTCCTACATCGTTTCTGAGTGATTAGAATCCAAGTTTATAAATTAAAATGATGGATTTGATCATATTCCATAATAATCACCAAATGGGTCAAAGATGGAGAATTTGATCCCAAATCTTGAATCTTTGATTTGAGATTGTTATATGTATGTTTCTAGACTTGTTTTGATGCTATGTTTGATGTGTAATCACTGGAAATGGAATTGGGGCTGCTGGAATTGAGTTTGCTATGCATAAGGACTGAACAGGGGCTGGAAAAATGATACTGCACTGTTCTGCAGGGCTTTGCGATAGCATGGCTTTCCCTTGCGATCGCATAGGGTGCCTTGCGATCGCATGCACTTCCCTTACGATCGCATGGGGTTCATCCAGCCAGAGTGCGTTGTTTGTTTGCTGTGACGTTTTATCGTACGGGATGCTCGTTTAGGATTCTAAATAGTCTAATGGCATCATTAGGGAATTCATATTAGTTATATTAGTTATGTACTTGTGGGATGTGACTAAACATGAGTATTATCTTATAGGTGAACCGTACGACTCCGAAGAACGAGACGATCACGATATTTGTTTACTGTAGCCTCTAGCCTCTCAGGTGAGTATAGGATAACATAAGACTTAATATAACTGTATTACATGTTATCAGTATGTGTTAAGTAATTCCATGAAATGTAATTAATCTTGATGTATGCTATGTTTATGCATGACACACGTAACAATTGAATCATGATTTATGATATGATTATGAATATGCAAGAAGCATGTATAAATTGAACCATGGATATTATATGGTTATGATATGCGCGCTATGAGGCCCGGAATGGGTCAGATTTGTGTTTGTGAACGGATCCAAGATATGGGGGCTGGTTTTAGTCCTTGAACGGGGCCAGCTTCGTGCTGGGGCGCTTTGAGACCTGCGGGTCGATGATACCGTCAACTACCTGTGGTTTCAAACCCAGCGTTCCTCGAGCAGTATGTGGATCGACTTATTGTTGTACCCTATGAAGGCTTTGGCTTGAAACGCAACGGTGGACCGCTACCCGCTCACCCACCCGCATGGTTGATGTGTCTGGCTTCCTTCTGGCTGTGCCAGCTCATCGCGATATGCTAGGATAACACTGTTTGATACTATTGTTGATATGTGATATGTTTGTATTAATGATAATCCTATCTTATGCTCACTAGCTTTAAATAGCTAACAGATACTCTCCCCATGATGCAGGTCATACTTAGGCATGCGAGCTTGGGTGCCTGCTCGATGTATTTATGTTTTGGAGGAACACTTTGCATGATACTTATGTTTGTATATATTTATTTTGTGATGGTCGGACGAAATCATGGTAACACCAACGGTATCTTTTGTACGTCGTGGCTGACTTTTGATTGTAAATCAATAGCCACTTTATATTCCGCTGCTTATGTAAGTTTTGAAAAAAAAAAACGGGTTTGGTTTAAGTTTTGTTTACAAACGGATACATTCAGTTTGGATTTTTGATTTACTAATTTAAAAAGAAAAATATGGTTTGCAAAAATCGCGGTGTTACATTTATCTTGTGCAGCCTTAAGTTGCTCATATGTCTGTTGTACTATCTTTACATTCGATCATCTGCTCAATTATCTATTTTTGACCAATCCCCCTAACAGTTAGGGTTGACATTCTCTAACATACAACATCCGCTATCATAGCGTACCGAAACTCTGCTCCTAACTGTTACTACATAAGAACTCTGAGTTCTGAACATATACTTTAGTATCTGTATAATCCTATCGTTATGTCCGTCCGTCTGAGGGTGGAACACTCTATCAACGTATAACTCAGTCCCCATATATCTCTTCCACTTACTTCAATGCCTGGAGGTAACTCAAACATCTCTTTGTAACAACTATAACTGAAACTTCCTGTCTAGCAGTCATCTCTTTCACATGTACATATCTGCCATCCTCTTAAAAGTATAAATTTCTTTTATCAGAATAACTTGTATCTCTTTATGAGTCTATTAACTGTTACTCAAATAGCATCAATTCATAACATGTTCCCACTCTGAAGTTGGGATATTAAGCGACTGTAACTCTTCATAAGAATTCTAATGTTTTGCCTTTATCTATAGACAGGTCAAACATTAATCAACATATCTCTCTATATCATGTGTCATCCATGGTCATTAAGAATTCATCTACATATCTATGTACATCTCTGTCAATACTGGGTGCGTTGAAGGCTGAGAACAATCTGCTTCCTCTAAAACAACTTGTCTCACACATTCCTATAATTGGGTACTCATACTCGGTCATACCGGATCAATAGATTTCGACCATCTTTTCCTAATTTTACTGCCTGATCTTTGATACACTGAATCTTGGGCTGCCATCTTTAACTGCTTTAGTCTTATCAATTATTGCAGTGACAACTGACCTTCTTACTCGATGCTTCCTTACCTATATGGTGCCTGACTTTCTGCTAAAAGAATCTACCACTATATTAACTTCATCTAGGTGGTCTAAAACCACAATTTACTAATCCTTTAAAAGCTCTAACCACCGTCTCTAAAGCTTGTTCATACTCTTGCGTTTCAGTTCTAAATCATGGGAAGGGTAACTACTTTTATTCATATCTAACTGGGGAAAAACCTAAGTATTAGCTTTACTACTCTGTATAACGTATCACAACAACCACCTCGTCTCTCTTTTCATCTATAAACATATGCATTGGAGCATCACATAACTTAAGTTTTAAAGTATCATATACTCTCTACTCTTCACCTTCCCAGTTAAGCTTTGCACCATTATTTGATACTAACGCAGGGTAACACTAGTTTGGTCCTATTCTCTTCTCAAACCTTTAGTTGATGGTACTCTGACCGCAATTCTATCTTTGAACATCACAACGTATCTTGAAGCTGATCAACTAACTCATCTTTGTTTTTTCACAATCTGGAATGCACCCCTACAGTAAACTACTAAGCCAATAGAAATCTTTATCTGTCAGTTCTTACAGTTGACTCATCAACTCTTATATTTCTAGCGGGGTCAATCTGTACAGGGACTTAACTTTTCTGGTCTCGTTCCAGATGCTACATCAATTCTGAATTGCACTTATATGGCCGGTGGAATCTCTGGTAAATCATCTATGTAGTCACAACTACCGATATCTCTTAAATCTTTTGTAACTTTCTTTTCATGCTACCTTCTTTGACATAAGCTAAAACACTATACATTTATGCCCCGGATACTTTCTCATTTCTGCTAACAAGAAACTAGAATACCTACTCTTTTACTGTCACTTTTGCTCAACAGTTCTTCCCCACTTGGGGTCTGAACTCATACTGTTCTCTGATCACTGTGTACTTGGACTTGCTACTAACTTAACCAATTAATTTCAATAACCGCTCGAAACTCTTTCATCACGGTTAACATATACTCAATAGAAACTGGAAATTTCTATCTCTATCACTTTTCATCTACACATACTATTCACAATAGTAGTCTCATCTATTGCGTCTACCTGTAATCACATCAGGTTCGACCTTTACTTCTTTAGTTATGAACCGGAAAACTATGCCATTTGGCCAGGGCACCTCTGATTTCTAGTACTGACCGTCGTTGTGCCAAAACTAGGGTAAGTATTTCATTGACTTTCTCCCTATCGCTGATAACTTAGAACAACAAATTTACTGTATTCAAACTGGTAAACTGGTAGAAAATTTAGAGTGAGCTATTTCAAATCTCTGGTCACATGTTTCTTCTTTTCACACCTTGCACATCTGGGTGGGGAAATCAATCTCCCCTATTGTATTACAACCGCTGATCTTTTACTTAACACACTTGTCGGCTTAATCTTTCTCTCTTCATTTACTATTCTTCCTCTTACTCACTCCATTATTCTTTCTCTTGTGCAAGACTTTTTATCTTGCCTACTGTATTACTTGTAACTATCAGTAAGCTTCATACATATCGCTTTTAACATCAAACTATAGCACTGTATTTACATAACCTCTGCACTAACTTACTCTGAATAATACGTCACGTTTCTAACAACTTCTTAGTGATATCATTCACCAACTCTATCATCTGTCATCAATATTGAAACTAATCTGTGATCTGGTCTACACAATCTTTTAGTACAACTATAACAATTCTTTAAACTAAGTCTAGTCATGGCCTCAATCTGTGCTTCTACCTTTCTGTAACACCACTCTTCTAAAATAGCTTTTAAAATTCAATTACTACTTATTAGCATTCTAAAACATCGGAGTTTGCGGAAAACTAGCTACAACACTTTAATGCTAACAATTTTACAAAAAGTAGTGTTAAAAGTACTCTTTTCAAAGCTGGGAGCTATCCAACTCTGCGGAGCACCGGGGCCTTACCCTTGCTGGAATCTGGTTACCTGCATGTACAACATACTAAAACGTAAACTTTCGCTTAGTGAGCATACTACTGACGCAAAACAGTCAAACTGTTAACTTGCCCTGGAGTATGATCACGCCTCGCGCATAACCAAGCCCCTGACGCTTTACTTGGGTATAAGGATCTCAATATACCCCTTTCACTTTCCTGGATACAAACACCAAGCCCCTGACGCTTTACTTGGGTATAAGGAGCTCAATATACCCCTTTCACTTTCCTGGATACAAGGTATCCGCTTTTCTTTGTACAAGGCTTCTCTAAGCCAGGTACCTACTATACTTGTGCACATATATATCACATATTACAACACATATATCATACTATTCACTTTGTACATAAATACATACTAATCATATCAAATACTATAACATAGTGCTACTGAACATCTGAACAACAACCTTTAACTTTACATATCAAACATACAGTTGATATACTAATCACTTAGTGCACAAACATATACTAATCTGATTAAAGGTAAGTACACTCACCTTTGCAGCAGTTAAGAATTACACTCCTATCACAAAAGCTTCAATCCCTTGTTGTCTACAAGCAATAAATAAGTACTTTATTAACTTCTCAACGCTGCTGCAATGATTCTGACTGGCTAACCAAAGCTCAGCTAAAACTACCTCCTACGGCCACAGAGGAATAGCCCTACGCCCGCAGGAGTTTCTCTCACTACGGCCGCGGGGATCCATCTCTACGCCCGTAGAGGTTATTCTAACCTTCCTACGGTCGTAGGATATGTGCACTACGCCCGTAGGCTCATTCCTTCATCCTTAGACGGTATCTCATGAAAAATACTGTAAAACACCTTCCTACGGCCGCAGAGAACCTTTCCAACGGCCGCAGTAACCTAAATAACCAAAAACTCCAAAACTTGTCCCTACGCCGGTAGGGAATAATCCCTACGGCCGCAGGAACAGTCTGTACAGCAGACTCATCTGCTCTGTTCGAAAACAGCAGCCGAATCTCAACTTTTAACACCCAAAACTTGGTTAAACTCAGATTCAAACATAACAATAAGTTCTATAGAATTTCTACTAACTTTCTTGCATAAAACAAGACACAAACAACACAAGAACATACTAATTCAACCTATTTTCATGGATTCAACTTAGGAACCCATTTCTTGATCAAAAACCTAAACAAATCACAAGTAACTTCATACCTATTTCTTCTGAACTACTATAAGATCACTTTCAGCTACAAATCTCTGATTTCTTGATCAAAAATCCCAAGAACAAAGTGTTGTGTGTGTGTGTCGTGAGTGTGATTTGGTTTCCTGGTGGTTTGACTCCAAATGAGTCAAATATGACCATATCAATCTATTACTTTGGGCAAATACAAAAACAGCCCCTGTACTTATCCAACTTCCATCATGTGGCAATTCTAACCCCTCTACTTTATAAATATTAAACACATCCCACACAAGGGCAACTTGCTAGCCATGTCTAATACTTAACACATTAATTGCTATAAACTCGCATCTAGAAACTTACGAACTTTGGGGCGTTACAACTCTTCCCCACTTGGGACGATTTTGTCCCCGAAATCTACTAAACAACTTACTGTGGGTCAAATCATACTGAATGCTACCGTAGCGCACTAACGGCAGTCTTACATTTCCTCGAATCTGAATGCTATCACAGCGCACTGACAATAGTCTTAGATCACACATCTACCCGCTACTAACGTAGAAGGTTTACTATAACATGCTGAACATACAATCACTTATCACATATAAAACATGTCATATACACCTAGGTGTAATCTGAACTTTCCTTGTGCTTCTACCATATCTTTACCAATCTATCATGTCTGTTACACAAACCCTTATCTTTTCTCTCTACTAAAGCCACTGACTTTGGTATATAACTGAACTTCTTATCTCTTGTCCCATCTTAAAGCGGGACAACTACTAAAACATCAGTTGGACTCTTACGAAGGTAGGATACATGAAAGGTATCATGAATCTGAATCACTTTATCTGGAAATTCTAATTTGTATGCTATTTACCTTCACAATAATCTCAAACGGACCTATAAAACGAGGTCCTAACTTACTTTTATTTCCGAATCTGATAAGCCATACTCACGATAACGCTTTCAACTACACGTAGCCTCCAATCTGGAGCTCTAATAACAATATCTTCTTACTCATATACTTAATCTGTTTATCCTGTGCAGCCCTATGCCGCTCATATATCTGTGCTACTATCTTTACATTCGATCATTTATTCCATTCTCTCTTTCTGACCAATCCCGCCCTAACAGTTAGGGTTTGACATTCTCTAACACACAACATCTGCTACACTCTGCTGGTAACTGTTACTACACAAGAATTCTGAGTTCTGAATTTATCCTTCTGTATCTGTATAACTCTCTCATTCTATCCATCCGTCTGAGGGTGGAACACCCTATCAACATATAACTCAGTCCCCATATATCTTTTCAACTTACTCTAGTGCCTGGAGGTAAACGGACATCTCTCTGGAATAACTATAACTGAAACTTCCTATCTAGCTGTCATCTCTTTTCACATGTACTTATCTTCCATCCTCTTAAAATATATTTATTTTACCAGAATAACTTATACCACTTCATGAGTCTATTAACTGTTACTCAAATAGCATCAATTCATAACATGTTCCCACTCTCAAGCTGGGACATCAGGCGACTATAACTCTTCATAAGAATTCTGGTGTTTTACCTTAATCTATAGACAGGTCAAACATTAATCAGTATATCTCTATACATCTTTGTTGATACTGTGCGTGTTGAAAGCTGAGAGCAATCTGCTTCCTCTAGAAGAACTTGTCTCGCACATTCTTTTAACTGGGTACTCATACTCGGATCAATAGATCTCGCCTATCTCTTACTAACTTTACCGCCTGGTCTTTGATACTCTAATTCTTAGGCTGCTATCTTTAACTACTTTAATCTTATCAAGTACTACAGTGACAACTGACCTTCTTACTCGATGCTTCCTTATCTATATGGCGTCTAACTTTCTGCTCAAAGCATCTACCGCTATATTAACTTCATATAGGTAGTCTAAAACCACACTTTAATAATCCTTTAAAAGCTCTAATCACCATCTCTGACGCTTGTTCACACTCTTGCATTTCCATTCTAAATCATGGAAAGGGTAACTACTTTTATTCATATCTAGCTGAGAAAACATAAGTAATGGGCTTTACTACACTGTATAACGTATCACAACAACTACCCCGTCTCTCATTTCATCTATAAACATATGCATTGAAGCATTACCCAACTTATGTTTCAAAGTATCATATACTCTCTACTGTTCACCTTCCCAGTTCAACTTTGCACCCCCAATTGCTACTCATGCAGGGGTAATACTAGTCTGGTCCTATTCTCTTTTCTAATCTCTAGCTGATGGTACTCTGACCTCTAATCTATCTTTGAACATCATAACATATTCTTAAACTGATCAACTAACTCATCTTTGTTTGTCAGAATCTGTAATGCGCCCCTACGGTAAACTACTAAGCCAAAAAGAAACCTCTATAGGTCAGTTCTTGTAGTTGACTCATCAACTCTTATATTTCTAGCGGGGCCAATCTGTACGGGGCCTTAACTTTTCTGTTCTCGTTTCAGATACTACATCAATTCTGAATTCCACTTATCAAGCCAGTGTAATTTCTGGTAAATCATCTGTGTAGTCATAACTACGATATCTCTTAAATCTTTTGTAACTTTCTTTTCATGCTACCTTCTTTCACATAAGCTAAAACATTATACATTTATGCCCTAGATACTTTCTCAATTCCGCTAACAAGAAACTAGAATACCTACTCTTTTACTGTCACTTTTGCTCAACAGTTCTTCCCCACTTGGGGTCTGAATTCATATTGTCCTCTGATCACTGTGTACTTGGACTTACTACTAACTTAACCAATTAATCTCAATGGAAACTGGCAATTTCTATCTCTATCACTTTTCATCTACACATACTACTTACAACAGTAGTCTCATCTGCTGCGTCTACCTGTAATCACATCAGGTTCTACCTTTTCTTCTTTAGTTATGAACTGGATAACTATGCCCTTTAGCCAGGGCACCTCTCCTTTATAGTACTAACCGTCGTTGTGCCAAAACTAGGGTAAGTATTTCATTGACTTTCTCTCTATCGCTGATAACTTAGAACAAAAAACTTACTGTATTCAAACTGGTAAACTGGTAGCACACTTAGAGCGAAATATTTCAAATCTTTGGTCCCATGTCTCTTCTTTTCACACCTTGCACATCTGGGTGGGGAAATCACTCTCTCCTGTTGTATTACAACCGCCGATCTTTTACTTAACACACTTGTCGGCTCAATCTTTCCCTCTTTATTTACTATTCTTCCTCTTACTCTTTCCATTATTCTTTCTCTTGTGCAAAACTTATTATCTCGCCTACTGTATTACTTGTAACTGTCATTAAGCTTCATACATATCGCTTTTAACATCAAACTATAGCACTGTATTTACATAACCTTTGCGCAAACTTACTTTGAATAAAACGTCACGTTTCTAACAACTTCTTGATGATATCATTCACCAACTCTATCGTCTGTCATCAATATTGAAACTAATCTGTGATCTGGTCTACACAATCTTTTAGTACAACTATAACAATTCTTTAAACTAGGTCTAGTCATGGCCTCAATTTGTGCTTCTACCTTTCTCTGCAATAACATGGTCTACCCGTCTTTCACTGTTCTACTCATAAAATTATAAACATTTATAATTGCTCTCTCTCTCTCTGGTGGACACCTACTGGTGCGGAAAACCTCTTTTCGTCTCTACTAACCATCAACTGCTTACAATCGAATCTATAACCCCCTTCGAAGAGAGGTGGCTTGCACTTTGAAGTCTTTACACGTGCACCCCTACAACGGGAACTCTTACTGGTGCCTTAATCGTAGCCTATACGGCTGCATCCACGTGCTGCTATCACGGGACTTTCATTCTTTCTGTAACTTGATCCAACACTTGGTTGATATTATCTGAAACGCTTACTTGTAGGACTTTACTCAACTCTATTACTACTATCTCTTTTACTGAATCGTATTCTCAATCTTGTGAACTCTTCTGTAACAACTCCCTCTACGGGGTTACTCATAAGTCTATTAGTTTAAATAGAACTTGCATCAGAAACATAAGTATCTCTAGGCTCCAGAGGTATACTAGCCTCAGACCACTATAGCAACACATGCTAACTCTTTTCACATACTCATTTCTTACAATCATATATCTTTAACATACTATACAAGAATATCTTTCTCTGTTTCTCAAAACAAGGTATGTAATATTATTAATACTACATCTATCTCATATTCAATTCTTGCCTTCTTCACATACTCTGTATAGTCACGTATTACCCATCACTTGATTCACAAGGCACTACCATAACAATCTCAAGCTCAACTGCATACCGTATGTTCTTTACACACACTGGCTAGGTGTTGTAAGGGACATATTATACACAACTGTTCTTTGTGCCGTCATGGAATACCCTGATTCACATGCTTAGGTCACATTTGGCAAAATCAACTACACATGCATAATCATTACTACTCATGCTCAAACTATAAAACAAATAAAAGTTTATAACTTCTTACTACTGTATGCTTACCAAGGTTACTTCCCGAGGGATAGCTCTACTTTATCTTAAAACCAGGGTTTAAGTTCAGACATCACACTCATGTGTGCCCAAATCACTCAAACCTTGGCTCTGATACCAAGTTGTAACACCACTTTTCTAAAATAACTTTTAAAATTCAATTACTACTGATTAGCATTCTAAAACATCAGAGTTTGCGGAAAACTAGCTACAACACTTTAATGCTAACAGTTTTACAAAAAGTAGTGTTAAAAGTACTCTTTTCAAAAGCTGGGAGCTATCCAACTCTGCGGAGCCCGGGGCCTTACCCTTGCTGGAATCTAGTTACCTGCATGTACAACATACTAAAACGTAATCTTTCGCTTAGTGAGCATACTACTGAACTAATAAACACATATGGCATGAGAAACTCTTCTTAAGATGTGTCACATCCCAGCTATACTATGCAAAACAGTCAAACTGTTAACTTGCCCTGGAGTATGATCACGCCTCACGCATAACCAAGCCCCTGACGCTTTACTTGGGTATAAGGATCTCAATATACCCCTTTCACTTGCCTGGATACAAACAACAAGCCCCTGATGCTTTACTTGGGTATAAGGAGCTCAATATACCCCTTTCACTTTCCTGGATACAAGGTATCCGCTTTTCTTTGTACAAGGCTTCTCTAAGCCAGGTACCTACTATACTTGTGCACATATATATCACATATTACAACACATATATCATACTGTTCACTTTGTACATAAATGCATACTAGTCATATCAAATACTATAACATAGTGATATTGAACATCTGAACAATAGCCTTTAACTTTACATATCAAACATACAGTTGATATACTAATCACTTAGTGTACAAACATATACTAATCTGATTAAAGGTAAGTACACTCACCTTAGCAGCAGTTAAGAATTACACTCCTATCACAAAATCTTCAATCCTTTGTTGTCTAAAAGCAAAAAACAAGTACTTTATTAACTTCTCAACACTGCTGCAATGATTCTGACTCACTAACCAAAGCTCAGCTAAAACCAACTCCTACGGCCGTAGAGGTATAGCCCTACGCCCGCAGGAGTTTCTCTCACTACGGCTGTAGGGATCCATCCCTACGCCCGTAGAGGTTATTCTAACCTTCCTACGGTCGTAGGCTATGTGCACTACGCCCGTAGGCTCATTCCTTCGTCCTTAGACGGTATCTCTTGAAAAATACTCTAAAACACCTTCCTACGGCCGCAGAGAACCTTTCCTACGGCCGCAGTAACCTAAATAACCAAAAACCCCAAAACTTGTCCCTACGCCGGTAGGGAATAATCCCTACGGCCGCAGGAACAGTCTGTACAGCAGACTCATCTGCTCTGTTCGAAAACAGCAGCCGAATCTTAACTTTTAACACCCAAAACTTGGTTAAACTCAGATTCAAACATAACAATAAGTTCTATAGAATTTATACTAACTTTCTTGCATAAAACAAGACATAAACAACACAAGAACACACTAATTCAACCTATTTTCATGGATTCAACTTAGGAACCCATTTCTTGATCAAAAACCTAAACAAATCACAAGTAACTTCATACCTATTCCTTCTAAACTACTATAAGATCACTTTCAGCTACAAATCTCTGATTTCTTGATAAAAAATCCCAAGAACAAAGTGTTGTGTGTGTGTGTCGTGAGTGTGATTTGGTTTCTTGGTGGTTTGACTCCAAATGAGTCAAATATGACCATATCAATCTATTACTTTGGGCAAATACAAAAACAGCCCCTGTACTTATCCAACTTCCATCATTGTGTGTGTGTGTCGTGAGTGTGATTTGGTTTCTTGGTGGTTTGACTCCAAATGAGTCAAATATGACCATATCAATCTATTACTTTGGGCAAATACAAAAAGAGCCCCTGTACTTATCCAACTTCCATCATGCGGCAATTCTAACCCCTCTACTTTATAAATATTAAACATATCCCACACAAGGGTAACTTGCTAACCATGTCTAATACTTAACACATTAATTACTATAAACTCACATTAATTACTATGTGTCTAATACTTAACACATTAATTACACGTGCACCCCTACAACGGGTCAATTCTAGCTTTAACTCTTACTGGTGCCTTAATCGTAGCTTATACGGATGCATCCACGTGCTGCTATCACGGGGTTTTCATTCTTTCTGTAACTTGATCAACCACTTGGTTGATATTATCTGAAACACTTTCTTGTAGGACTTTACTCAACTTTATTAATACTATCTCTTTTACTGAATCGTATTTTCAATCTTGCAAACTCTTCTGTAACAACTACCTCTACAGGGTTCTCATAAGTCTATTAATTTAAAAAGAACTTGCATCTGAAACATAAGTAACTCTGGTCTCCCGAGGTATACTAGCCTCAGACTACTATAGCAACACATGGTAACTCTTTTCACCTACTCATTTCTTATAATCATAAATCTTTAACATACTATACAATAACATCTTTCTGTGTTTCTCATAACAAGGTATGTAATATTATTAATACTACATCTATCTCATATTCAATTCTTGTCTTCTTCACATACTATACACAGTCACGTATTACCCATCACTTGATTCACAAGATATTACCATAACAATCTCAAGCTCAACTGCATACCATATGTTCTTTAAACACACTTGCCAGGCGTTGTAAGGGACATATTATACAAAACTGTTCTTGGTACCATCATGGAATACCCCGATTCACAAGTTTAGGTCACGTATGGCAAAGTTAACTACACATGTAAAAACATTACTACTCATGCTCAAACTGTAAAGCAGATAACAATTTATAACTTCTTACTACTATATGCTCACCAAGGTTACTGCCCCAGGGATAGCTCTACTTTATCTTAAAACTAGGGTTTAAGTTCAGACATCACACCTATGTGTGCCCAAATCCCTCAAATCTTGGCTCTGATACCAAGTTGTAACTCCACTTTTCTAAAATAGCTTTTAAAACTCTATTACTACATAATTAGCACTTTAAAAACATCAGAGTTTGCGGAAAAAAAGCTTACATCACTTTAGTGCTAACGGTCTCATAAAAGTAGTGTTAAAATTACTCTTTTCAAATGGCTGGAGCTATCCAACTCTGCAAAGCACTGGGGGCCTTACCCTTACTGGATTCTGGTCACCTGCATGCACAACATACTGAAACATAAGCTTTCGCTTAGTGAGCATACTAACTGAACAGATAAACACATAAAGCATGAGTAACTCTTCTGGGGATGTCTCATATCCAAGATGAAGACCTGCAAAACTTTTCAAACTATTAACTGGTCCAGGGTATGATCACACCTCGCGCGTAATCTAATCCTTGACACTCTGTTTGGGTATAAGGATCTCAATATACCACTATTACATTACTGGATACAAAGTATCCGCTTTTCTTTGTACAAGGCTTCTCTAAGCCATGTACCTACTATATTTGTGCTCAAACATATCACACTCAAAACATATATATCATACTATTCACTTTGTGGATAAATGCACACTAATCGTATCAAATATTATAACATAGTGCTACTGAACATCTGAACAACAGCCTTTAACTTCACATAACAAACATACAATTGATATACTATTCATTTAGTGCACATACATAAGCTAATCTGATTAAAGATAAGTACACTAATCTTAGCAGCAATTAAACAGCTATTCTCTATCACCGAAACGTCAACTCTTATTGCCTACAAGCAATAAACCATACTACATAAATATCTGAACTCAACTAGGAAAGATACTGATCAAATATCAGCACAAACAGCTAAACTGAATTCTGGATAACTGCCTGCGACCGCATGCATTACTCATGCGACCGCAAGGGTCCTTCACTACCTCCTTACGATCGTAAGAAAATCCTATGCGATCGCAAGAGTCCTAAACAACCAAAACACTGAAAATACTGCCTTGCGACCGCAAGGGATAACCCATGCGATCGCATGATCTAAAACACTGCCTTGCGATCGCAAGGGGTAACCCATGCGATCGCATGGACAGTCGGCACAGTAAGGGTTTCTACTCTGTTCTAACAGCAGCTGTAAAATCCCAAATTTTCACAATACAAAGACACCAAAGGCTATTCTGCACTTTCAGAACATAAACAACAGTTCCTAACACTTCTAACAACACCAAAACATGCTTGCAACAAACTTGAATATATGATTCCATCAAGGAATCTATTTTTAACCCAATAACATAAAAAACTAAACAAAATACATACCTTTAAGCTATCTTCTCACTAATCAATCAATATCAGGTGTTAATCTTCTCTTTAGAATAAGAAATCAACAATAAAATACTAGGGGTGTATGTGTGTCGTATGGTGTATGTATGCATAAGGACATTTTGACTACACAAATTCAAAAGCAAGTACATATATATCTTCACTTTCATAATTGGCAAAACCAGCCCCTGAACTTGCAACTTTCATCATGTGGCAAATCTAACCCTTCTACTTTATAAACAGTAAACACATCCCACACAAGGGCAACTTGCTAACCATGTCTAACACTTAACACATTAATTGATATAACTCATATCTAGGTACTTACGAACTTTGGGGTGTTACATATAGTTAGCGGCGCTAACCTCGTCTGGCAGAATGCATGTTATGCCTTAAAATCAATTTTGTTCGGATTTTTGGCTCGTTTGTATTTTCTGGAATTGTTCCAGAATTTTGGAAATTATTTGTTTAAGTTTCCTTATGTCTTGGTTGGTGTATTTATATGATTAACATTTTGGCATGAAAATAGTTAATTGCATATACTTACATTGTGTATATATGAATATGGAATTTTGACTTGTTTAAGGTTCCTAATGCATATGTACATAGGATTATTAGTGCCTTGAGTGTTTAGATAATCATAACTAAGACATATAAGATTTGCATGGTCTTGTGTGGCACACCATGTCTTAGAATTTTCATATGATGTATGTGGTTGTAATATTTGTGTTCGGTAACATATTTGAGCCTTTTATGCCTATGTGATGTGTTTGGTTGATTAAATTAATGTATTCATTCATTTGGTGGTTTATACCACATTGGTTTGTAATAATTAATTTATTTTATTCAGTTTGTATATTTAAAGGTTTGCATGCCAATTTCTATTCTTTGTAATTTGTAGTATTAGCTTAGAATAGTAAATTGTGGCTTGAATGCCATTTCCTTTTAAATTTGTAAATTGTAAAAGGAAGACCGAAGCAACCAACAAGGACCATGGAGGGTGTCTTGGCGAACTTGGATCCGGAGGTCGGTGGGAGACGCAATGGATCAAGTGGGAGAACACACATCAAAGTCTTCGAATTTTGTCCTTAGTAGACTTTGTCTTGCCCATTGGCTCATGGGCAAGATGCATAGGGTTTTATGGGTCGTTACCGGACTCATATTGCATGCGTGGTTGGTTTTATTTTGTTTATTTCTTGCATGGTTGTTTAGGATCTTCGCATGCTAGAAATTTTTTCAAAATAATAAAACCAAATAGTTTTAAAATGGTTTACAAACACCTCGCGCCACATACATAAGAATTGGTTAAAAACGTTTTAACCGGAAAAACAAAATCCCGTTTTTCAATAGTAAATCTCACACCACCTGTTAGAAATATTAAAGTGAGGGGTGTAATATGTAAATTACACAAAGTTGGGGAAATGCTATATAAAGGCATTTCCCCCACATTTCAATGTTAAGCTTTGCATTATTTCACTTCTTATGTTTGTGATATCCTCTCTAACTCTCGGCTCTCTCTTTCTCTCTCTCTCTCTCTCTCTCTCTCTCTCTCTCTCAACCGAACTCACACAAAGACACACTAATACTCTAAGCATTGCTTCATCCGTATAATACGGGACCATCAATTGGTATCAGAGCCAAACTTGTTTTGGCTCGTGATTGTTCGAAAAGGAACCTCAAAATCTCGAAGATTTCAAGCTCACTAGAAGAGAAGATTCTCGGTTTCTCACAAGTTCAAGAACCTCAACTTTCTCCAAAGAAACTTTAGCTTAAACGACTTCAAAAGGTAGATCTCGGTAAAGGTATAAAACTTCATCTTCTTTAAATTACCTTGAGTTGTTTTACATAGCTTACAAAACCTACGAAAACTGTTCTTGAAGAAAAATTTGAACCGAAAGTTTATTTATACATTCTAGGTCAAGAAAAGTCATTAAATACCCACTTTTCAAACATTAAATTTTCTGGGTATTTAAGCATTTAATGTGTTCTTGATCTGAATAGTACAACTTGAAGAAGATGAAATCGGTTTTTGTAATTTATTTAATTATAAATTAAAAATTGTTTAAGTGTTGAACAAGGAAAGTCAAGCACTTGCCATACCAATCAAGAACAAAGTGGTTAGACACTATTCAGGGTAAGGCAATCTGATTTGAAAAGGACATATCAGATTCTATCAGCCGGATCCCCAATCGCATGCGATTGGAGTGTGCGGCTTATAGAAGCAGTTGATAAGTTAGCCTGAATAGACTAAGTGTGAATCACATTTGAGTGAATCGCACTTGATATATCTTTCAAACAATATATTGGCAATCGCATGCGATTAACACTTACACATTTATCAGCCGTTACTATTGGAATCGCATTTGATTAGATCGCACTCGATATATCTTTCAAGTCATATCAGTACCAAGATATTCATTCACCATATTGGCAATCGCATGCGATTGACATGACTAACAGTTTATTTTCTAAGTGTTTGATGAAACAGGATTGATTCGTATTCGATTAATCATCAATACTAAGTTCTTATTCTGCTTGTTTTCAAGGACTCACCTAATCGCATTCGATTGACCTGTATTCGCACTCGTTAAGACAAATTCCAATAAGTGACATTTACTTATACTTGGACAAGTGATTGACTCGTTTGGACTTGACTTAAAGAATTCTAGAATATTTGAACTTAATCAAACAATCTAATTCATAATTGAATTTAATATAAATCGGATCTAATTCAAATGTGAATTAAATTACCTTAAGTCTATCTAGTTCAAAGTTGAATTTAATCTTCTTAAGATCTAATTCAAAATTGAAATTCAAAAGACTTAGTTCTTTAATCAATTTTCAAGTCACTCTATAATCAAGCTTGAACAGTCACACCTTTTAAGTGAAGTTTTCGAACAATCAAACCATCTTACAAGTGAACGATCATTTCTCACTAAATCAGTAATCATGTCAAGTACAAATGAAATGATGTCCATTGGCACCGACACGAAACCTCCTGTTTTGTTTTGGGGGGAATACAATGTATGGAAAGGAAGGTTCATGGACTTCCTTGAACACAACAAAATCTGTGGAGACAAGATGATAGAATGCATCCACAAGGGCAACACCAAGTTCACAAGGATCGTTGAAGCTGACCCAACTAACAATCCCCCCATTCCCAGACATGAGAGAGCAAAGACCAATGATGAGCTGACTGCTACTGAGAAGGAAGCAAAGAAAGCTGAGAGACTAGCAAAGTACTATCTAAAACAGGGTCTCTCATCTGAGATTTATCTAAAGATTGACAGCTTGGGTACTGCCAAGGAAATCTGGGATGAAATCAAAAAGCAGTTACAAGGCACTGAACAAGGAGAGTACATCAAACGTACTCAACTGGTCAACAGTTACCATGAGTTCAAAGCTAGTGAAAATGAGCTCCTGTCTGAAACATATGGCAGATTCTGCAAGCTGCAAAATGAAATGAGATCTAATCAAATTGTCAGAACTGACCTTGATTTGAACTATGTTTTTCTGAATTCATTAGGTTCTGAGTGGAAAGGCTATGCCAGACTTTACAAACAGATCAACAAAGATAATACATCAGTCACCTTCCACAAAATCTTTAAAGATCTCAATCAGTATCAAGATGAAATCTTGCAGTCTAACCCGAAACAACCAGTTGCTGATCCTCTTGCCTTGGTGGTGGCTGACAGAATCCCTAGGGAAACATCATCAAGATCATTAAAACTTAAACATGTGGTTCTCAGTGATTCTGATCATGATGATGATGATGATTCAATAGAAGCTGCCTTTCAAGCTCTCACCGTGGCCAACAAGAACTTCAAGAACCGCTTCAACAAGACTAACAATAGACAACGGTTCACATCAGGTTCTAGGAGACCTGAAAGAGCTGCTCCTGTTGACAAGCCAAGATACCAGAGGGAAGAGAAGAAGGAGGAAAATAAAACTGGCTCCAAGTGCTACAACTGTGGAAGATCAGGGCATTTAATCCGGAACTGCCCCATGAAAAGACCAAAGATGCAGAGTACTATCGGCAGAAGTACCGTCTGTTCAAACAAAGACAGGCTGGGAACGCGCTACTAGTAGAAGAAGATCAGTTCCTGGATGATACAGAATCAGACAGTGATCTAGATGGTGAAGATCATGCTCAGTTTTGTTTGATGGCTCACAATGGTGGAGAAAGTAAAGAGGATGATGATGGTGATGATCTCTCTGACTCAGATGAGGAAAGCTTGGAAAGCGGGAAGGTATCTTCTAACTCTAACTATAATATGGGTTTTAAACATGAACACATACAAACCATATTTATCCGAATGAAAGAGTTAGAAAACCAGATAATAGAGTTAACCACTAGAAATCAAGTTCTAGAAGATGTTTCACACAACAAGGATAAAGAGGCACAAACAATAATTAAGCAGTTAGATAACGACTTAATTAGCCTTAAGACCCAATTAGCTGCTAAAGAATCTGAATTCTTAGAGTTAACTAATAGAACAAATACCACCATATTAGATCTTAAAGCAGAATGTGTATGTGCTGAAAATGATTCTGAAATTCTTAAAAATGAACTTAGGAATGAACTAAGTACTCTTTACTCCAGAATCTATGAACTTGAATATCTTCTATCCAAACGCGATCAAAGTGACAAGATCATCTCTCAATACAAAGAAAAGGAACGTCCTTTCTCAAGATGGAAATTCGATGGGCTGGGCTTCAAACACCCAAATGCATTGAGCAAGGTTACGTCCAAACAATTGTACAATGCTGATCTGTTTGGCGAAGGTCTTACCCAACTGATGGTTTTTATTGGTCAAGAAGAGGAACGTATTGAAGAAGACGTCAAACGAGCTCTTAATCTCAGAACTGAAATTCCATTTGACTACTCTGATCTAAATGACTCATACCTCACCTGTCTCACTTCATCATCTGATACTGATGTTTCATCTTTTGTCTATACTGATGAAGAACTCTACTCTCCTGTCTCACCAAAGCCCACTGTTGAATACATTCCTCACAAAGAATTACAAGACAGATTCAATACCTTGCAGGAATTTTGTTTTACCCACCTAGTTCAACAGGACCTTGCCAAAGCCATTCAGGATGAATTAAAACCTCCTACCTCTGATACATCTTCTTTGGTGCAAGAAACCTACGCCCTCCAACAGCGCATTAAGACTTCCTTTTATCATGATGAAAAGATCATAGATAAACTTTGCAGGAAACAGTTTGTCCTGAAAGAAAGAATCAAGAAGCTCCAAGAAGAGATGCAAACCCCTACTCCTTTCACATTTTCTCTCTTTGGTTCACAACTTGATGATTCCACTCATGCATCCACCAAGTCTTCAATCTGCAAAACACTAGTAAAATCTGTTAATAAAACTAAACAAATCTTAAGCTTAAACAGATTTACAAACCAAAGCAACACTCCACTTCCAATCATAATTCTCGTGTGCACGTAGACGTACCTGAATCATCACGAGCTGCAGCTAGTCGACCACGACTTAATTCTCATATTTTACCCTCTACTGCAGATGTGAAGAAGTCTGGAAACAAGGAGCACCAAATAAATGCATCATGGCAAAAAGTCATTCCTAGATCCACTAGGAAGTGTTTAAATTTGAAACCTGTCTGTGAAAATATTTTGATGTTTGATTCTGTTTGTAATCATTCATGTTCACAAGACAAAACTGCTTCTACCATGTTTTGTATGAGTGATGGTTGTACTCATGGACACTGTGAATTTAATTGTTGTTATGATCAATTGAGAAAATCTTTAGGTGTTAAACCATGTGCTGATTGGACTGATTTTTATGCTAATCAAGTCTGTATTCCATTTTTAAATTCAAAAGGCTACATCATTCATCAATGGATCACCACTCGTCAATCACATGCACTTAAACGCTTAAACAAATCAAAACGATTATTAACTATCAAGGAGCTGGAAGTCTACAGAAAGCAAGGGTACGAGGCATTCAAAAAGGCATGGAACGCTCATGAACAATACCTATACTCCCAAAAACGCTCATGCAACCATTCATCCATAAATGCTAAACCTTCCAAACCCAAGCCGACACATCCACAACGAATGATACCATCCACTGCTCCAAAGAAACAGAGTCACCAAAAACCAGTTGATGTTTTTAAGTCACAGCCAATTCTTAACAAATCTTCACAGATATGGATTCGCAAACAAAACGCTTCCGTAACTTGATCGAATCCTCAATCTCCGACTTCATCAACTGTCATACCAACAGTGGTCACGAAACCTCCGAGCAAACCAATCATGACAAATTTTGTTTCCTCTAAACCAAAGATCAAACAAGCTTGGGTTCCTAAACATAAATCTTTAGAAGTTTCGTCCTCTGAACTTACTATGCATTCAACCCTCTCACCTGTAGGAACTAACATACAAGGACCCATTCATATATGGAGACCTAAACGTGCTTTTTTCTCTTTTTGCAGGCGCCTCACTTGTGGTACCTGGACTCCGGTTGCTCCAAGCATATGACCGGCAACAAAAGTTTTCTCAAAAATTACGTTCCTAAGTACTCCGGGACTGTACGTTTTGGGAATGACAATGTTGCACCAATAATGGGGTACAGAGACATTAAGAAGAAGCACATCAAGATCAAGAAAATCTCCTATGTTGAAGGATTGGGTCATAATCTATTTAGCATTGGACAGTTCTGTGACAAAGATCTGGTAGTCGTATTCAAGAAGAACAAATGTTCTGTGATCACAGAAACTGGTGATGAACTACTTGCAGGCTCTAGGAAATCTAATATGTACACCATAGATTTGGAGCAATATGATTCTCCTACTTCTGTATGTCTTCTGTTCGAAACTTCAAATGATCTTACTTGGCAATGGCACAGAAAACTCTCTCACCTAAACTTTCAAAATATCAACAACCTAGTCACTGGTGACTTGGTGAGAGGCATTCCCAAGTTGAGATTCAAAAAGGATCATCTGTGTGCAGATTGCGAGAAGGGAAAGATGAAGAAGGATTCTCATAAATCTAAACAGGTGTTCAGCACTACAAAGCCTTTGGAACTCCTGCATATGGATCTCTGTGGTCCTATGAGAATTCAGTCCAAGAGTGGGAACAAGTATATTCTAGTTATGGTGGATGACTACTCTAGATATACTTGGGTCAAGTCTCTGCGATCAAAGGATGAAGCCACTCCAACAATCATTTCCTTCATCAAGCAACAGCAGAACAAGCATAGTCAGAGTGTTGTCTCTATCCGGACAGACAATGGAACTGAATTTAAGAACAACGCTCTGAAAAGCTTTTGTGACCTAGTTGGGATCAACCTTCAGTTCTCTGCAGCATACACTCCACAACAGAATGGTGTGGTCGAAAGACGAAACAGAACATTGGTTGAAGCTGCCCGTACCATGCTGTCATACTCCGGGCTCCCACCTTCCTTTTGGGCTGAAGCCATCAACACTGCTTGCTATACGCAGAATCGCTCTTTTATAAATAAACGCTTTAATAAAACTCCCTATGAACTGGAAAATGACATAGTGCCTAATATCAAATACTTTCATGTCTTTGGTAATAGGTGCTTTGTACTAAATGACAAGGATAACCTAAAAAAATTTGCTCCTAAAGCTGATGAAGCTATTTTTTTAGGTTACTCCATTGAATCTAAAGCCTGTCGAGTTTTAAACAAACAAACAAAGAGCATTGTGGAAAGCATCAATGTAACATTTGATGATACATTGGATGTTACTAATTTACCACCATCATCAAGAAAAAACTCTTCTGAACTTATCTGTTCATGACCGGTTACTCAAAATAAAGAATCAAACATGTCATCCAGTTCAAATACTAATCTTGACTTTATGTTTGATTTCTTACGATCTGAATCTACTCCTATTTTGGCTGACAACAGGGACAACACAGCTACACACACTAGTGTCTCCATCACAGCTCCTACGGTTACTAAGACGAATCTATTTGCCGATCTATATGCTGAGGATTCTACATCTATCTCTGTCACACAACCCCCGGTGACTACTCATATTGATTACCCGGATAGCTCACCTATGTTTGATTCAGACCCAAATTTCTCCCACGAGGATGAAGAAGAAGTACAATACATTCAAGCTCTTATTCCTTCCTCTTCTACCTCTCATGAAACAAAATGGACCAGACATCACTCTGAGGAGAACATAATAGGAAATCCCACAGTTGGCATTCAAACAAGATCAGCAACAGCAAACGAATGCCAATTCTCGGGTTTCTTAAGCATCATTGAACCCACCAAGACTTATGATGCATTAGATGATCCAGATTGGGTAATTGCAATGCAGGAAGAACTACACCAATTTGACCGTCTTAAAGTCTGGAGATTAGTTCCTCTTCCATATGGCAAATCTGTTGTCAAAACTAAATGGGTATTCAAGAACAAACGGGATTCCGATGGAGTGGTCATCCGTAACAAAGCTAGGCTGGTTGCTAAGGGATACAATCAACAGGAGGGCATTGACTATGATGAAACTTTTGCCCCTGTTGCTCGTATTGAAGCCATACGGCTATTTCTTGCATATGCAACCTCAAGAAGTTTTCGTGTCTTTCAGATGGATGTGCAGACAGCTTTTCTTAATGGTGTACTTAAAGAAGAAGTCTATGTCTCACAACCTGATGGTTTTATCAACTCCAAATACCCTAACCATGTTTATATTCTAGATAAGGCCTTGTACGGTTTAAAACAAGCTCCACGTGCATGGTATGATGTCTTATCTGAGTACTTGATAGGTGAGGGTTATTCAAAGGGAAAGACAGATACCACTCTATTCACAAAGACTAAAGGTAGGGACAAAATCCTTGTCCAAATATATGTGGATGACATCATCTTTAGATCTACGAATTCAAAGCACTGTGAAGAGTTTGCACAAACCATGGCAAACAGGTTTCAAATGAGTATGATGGGAGAGATGTCATTCTTTCTCGGACTCTAGGTGAAACAGTTGAGTCATGGCAGTTTAATTTGTCAGTCCAAGTATATCAAAGATCTTCTCACGAAGTACGATATGCTCAACTGTAATCCTATCCCCACACCCATGGCTACCAAAGCACAAACATCAGCAGATCCAGATGGCTCTCCAGTGGATCTCAAAACTTACAGTGGGATGATTGGATCTTTACTTTACCTAACTGCAAGTCGTCCAGATATCATGTTCTCTACCTGTCTCTGTGCCAGATTCCAGGCGAATCCAAAAAAGTCACATCTTCTGGCAGTCAAGCGGATTTTTAGTTATCTTAAAGGTTCTATGGATCTAGGTCTGTGGTATCCCAAAGATTCAAATCTGGATCTTCATGTTTACCCAGATGCTGACTATGCCGGTTGCAAGATTGATCAGAAAAGCACCTCTGGTAGTGCACACTTTCTTGGTGATCGTTTAGTCTGCTGGGCCTCCAAGAAGCAAAACTGTGTATCTACCTCTACAGCTGAGGCTGAGTATGTTGTTGCTGCAATGTGCTGCTCATAAATTCTTTGGATACGCACACAACTATCAGACTTTGGTCTAAGGTATGACAAAATTCCACTTTTATGCGACTCTCAGTCTGCCATCTCCATCTCCTGCAATCCGGTACACCACTCTAAAACTAAACATATTGATATCCGTTATCACTTCATAAAAGATAATGTTGAGAAAGGATTAATTGAGCTACAGTATGTTCCTACTGAAATCAGCTGGCTGACCTGTTTACCAAACCATTAGACGAAAGTCGATTCACTGAGTTGGTATCCAAGTTAGGCATGCTCAATCTACAAATCTAGCATCATGTTATCTCTTTTTCTTCTCCTTTATTTTTTCTTTTGTTTAGAGTAGGTGTTATACTGTTTGTTCTTTGTGCAGATGTCTGCTGCAACTTTCCAGGGGGAGTATATTTCAAGTTTTACACAAGTTGCAAATGTGTAGGGGGAGAAATTTGATACACATTATGCACATGTGTAGGGGGAGAAGTTTACAACTGATACATTTCCCAAATTTTCAAAAACAAATGCAACAGTCTAGGGGGAGTGGGTCAAAATAAACAACTCAAATCAAAGTATCTTGGAATATACAATTTTTCAACTCAAAATTCCAGATACTTTGAATTTTTAGAAAATCTCTAAGTGTTGGGCTGTGTTCATAGTCAATCGCATTCTATGCCTCAATCGCATGGAATCACTTTCAATCTCAACACAATGATAATTTTCTAAGTCTGGGTTATATTGCATGGGACTCAATCGCATTTGATAGGCTATAGCATGGGATAACAATATTCCTTAATCGCATGCGATAGTCTAACAGAAATGAACCAAGTTTCAATCGCATGTCAAACTAACCTTCAATCGCATGCGATTGGGTTACGTAAGAATGAATCGCATGCGATTCGCATCGGTTGATAGAATCGGACCAACACTTACGCTGAATCGCATGCGATTAACACACCAAAGTGTGAATCGCATACGATTGAACACTTTTATCAGCCGCACCCATTTACCTATCAGCCGCAATTTTTAACCGTTTAACACCCCACTCACCGACTGACACGTGTTCTTTCACCTTTATAACCGTCCCATCTTCCATCGGTCACTTCACACTTTCAAATATTCAAAAATTTGCAAACACTCTCGATTTGGCTACTTTGATTTCGAAAAACATCTCGTTACTGTGCCAAAATTTACTCTTTTTACATCAAAATACTCTTAATCACAAAGGTAACAACTTGTACGGTTTACATGTTGAAAATTTTAAGTTAAAAAGGTGATTTTTGGCCCTTGAACCTCCGAATGCGATAAGGCATATCGAGATTTTGGTCTAACTTTTGGGACTTGAAACTAACTTGTTTGATCAATTCATGTTTGCGATGGCTTATTTGAACATATGGGGAACACTTTGATGTAAAAATATTTCACAAATCTCAAAAAGTGTTATTTGTGTTCTTGGGGTGTTGGAGTTTTCACTATCAACTCTATTTTTGGCCTAAAAAGTGATGAAAGGATGATTTTTGGAGCATGCTTCCAGTGTTAGAGAATTTGTTGGTCCCGAATGGATACTACAACAACAAATGTTTGTAGAAGGGGGGCTTGAATACAAACTTTAGCAAATTAAAATTTAAGTGACACACGGTTTACTTTTATATAATTCTTATTGATGTAAATCAAGAATTACATTTACTAGATGCGGAAAATCTAAGTTCAATAAAAGGTGGCAACTAAATTTTTCTAACACGTAGACTAAGCTAATCTTAAACAACTTATGTCTAAGATGTTCAACACATGAACAAGTTTGTTATACTGAAAATAAAATGCTAACTCTTCTAGTTCTCAACAAATGAGATTTCAGTATTCAACTATCTATTCGCATACTTAGCATGTTTCCATGCATGAGTATATATAAGCAAAGGTGTCCGGGTTGATGAAGAGGAGAAGGAGACAAAGGTACTTGGTTTAATAATATTATAAGAGATAAAGTTAGTGGGTGAGAGGTAAGTTAACTTTACAAGCAAAGTGTGTAAAGTAACCATACTTTTCAGTAAGGAGTTTACCCACTATCTATTATTATATTATTAAAGTACTACCTTTATGTCTTGGGTAAGTAAACTTCTCTTTCCATGCTTGTACTTTTATCAACACCATGCTTTCTGAAGATTTGACTTTACCAAGTATAGAGTTGCCAGCCATACTTAGTTGAAGCAGCATATCTTCAAGATCTTCTCTTCAAGCGTATCTTTCTCCTTTTCCAGGGGATAAAGATCTATCCTTTTTGTTTCTTTGCAGATACAAAAAGTGCTAAGTACTTTTACAAAGAAAGATCTAAGGCATAATAAGAACAACACATGTTCTGCCTTTGACTAAAGAAACTATTATATAGAAAAGCTATTAACTGAGATATAGAATGATAACTCAGCTAACAGACACTGAACTGCAAATGTAATTTTGCTCAGCTAATGATAAATGTGAAAGACTCAGCTGACTAGATTTTCTCAGCTGATCGAAATGCTCAGCTAACAATACAAATCAAAGTATACCTAATAAACTGATCAAACTAAACTGTCAGCTGATCCCAAGGGCTCAGCTAATCGTTTGAGTGTGATCAGCTTATGAAGAAAAGATTGGATAAGTAGTAAATACCTTATCTGACAGATGGGAGGCATCAGCTGATCCTTGATAGCTCAGCTGATCTTGAAATTTTCCTCAGCTGATGGTTTTGGACTATCAGCTGATCCATTGTAGATCCTCAGCTGATGCTTCTTGACTGATCTTTTCCTCTCAGCTGATCTTCTTGAAGTCTGTCCTTTAGCTGATACTCAGTGTTCAGCTGACACTTGTTTTCTTCAGCTGACACTTGTTTTCTTCAGCTGACACTTCTTACTTACAATTTTCTTTAAGTCTAACATGAAAAACAACACATGTTTTTCATTTATCTAAGTCTAAACTGAATAAGTGATTTTGTTAACATCAAATCCTATTTTACTTAATAGACAGGTTTGATTTAGGTTTGATATTGCTATCTCCCCAACAATCTCCCCCTATTTGATGATGACAAAACCTTATCCTGTGTAAGAAGAATAAGTTTGACTAGGATTTGTAAAGATATAACTTTTCAGTGCAATTTGGTTACCTAGCTATCTGTTTTTGGTAACTCTTTAATATATGTTCCCTGATATTCTATTTTTGGGAATCTTTTCATTTATGAAGTACCATTGTTTTGTTTTTGTGGTATCTTTTCTATCCTTTTTCTGTTTTTAGGATTTTTTATATTTTCTATATTTACACTATGTGAGCTATCTACTAAGAGTCATTTATACTAGCATTTTAGCTAAGTAGTTCATGATCAAAGTTTCAAGCTTGATTACAGAACAAAGTATTTACATTAGAGTTTGTACAATTGAACATTAAGCTAAATTACAGAAGATGAACTATTCTAAGAAGTTGAAATTACATTTAATCTAGTTATGAAGTTTCAGTTTTCTTCCCACCAAGGTTCTTCTTTAACATCCAGAAGTCTGTCCAGAGGATTTGCAGTCAACAACTCTTCAGCTCTTGCTTGAATCTGACTTTCAAAGTGATCAATTCCTGTCTGTCCCCTTGTTGAAGTTGCAGCTTGAAATATCAGCTCTCTAGGGGCTCTTCCTAAGTCAGATTCTCTTAGGAATTTCCAAATACCAGCTCTGTTCTTGAAGAACATCCCTCTTTCAGGTTCAATTATGTACCTAAACATTTCTGGTTCGATGTTGGAAGGCAGAGCAGTGTTTAGACTTTCATAGGTAGCCGGGTAAGGATGATCAGGATTAAGTATAATCTGTTCAACAGGCACAAAAGCTTTGGGGGATTTCTTGAAGGCATCCTCAATCACATCAATGTGTTCCACAAATTGATCATGAGTGCATATCCTGTGGTAGACATACATTCTGATCCAGTATTCAAGTTTGTTTATGAACCTTGTGGCAATTTCACTTTTGGATTTAAGGAGGTGGTACAGAGTCTCAATCATCTCAGTGAAGGAGAACAGTCTGCAGTAATGAAGGTATGCATACTCATGTGTATGTCTTTCATCTTTTCTTACTATTCTGAGATATGGACCTTCATCTGTACCCTTATATGGAGTAACTCTTGAGATGAGATTTGGAAACTTCCTATCTACCAAGTTCTTCTTGTTTTCCAAGAGCTCTCTGATCTCCCTTTCTGATTGCTGAGTTGTAACCCCAAAATTGAACTCATGCAATGCTTGAATGGCTTCTCTGTGAGTTCTTCCTCTTTTAGGAACTTTCTTGGTAGTAGGATCATCTTGCTGTGGTGCAACTTGTGTTGGATGTGATTGAGTAGACAGTATGATTAATTCTTCTTCTTGTAATTCTCTCAACTCATCATCAGTAGCACCTATGATGGTAGCAAGGTCTTCAGGAGTTGTGAAGTCCTGGTGTCTTTCCTTGGCTTTGAGAACCTCTTCAATTGAGGTGCCAAGTGCAGCAGCCAGCTCACTTAACTTCCTCAAATTCTCATCATCTTGAGTTAACTCTTCCTCTCTTCTTTCTTCTTCTTCAATCTCCTCAGCAGACATTATTTTCTTTCCTTTTCTCCTTGATGTGCTGCTGGGAGTTGGTTGACTTGATTGTACTGGAGAGGAAGCTTGGACTGTTGGAGCTTAAGTTGAGAGGCTCTGCTTTTTCAAGTTGAGCAGAGAGGACAGAGGCACCCTATCTTCATCATCATCATCATCATCATCAGAATCTTCTGATGGAACATTGATTGGTGCACAAGATTCATCTTGTCTGGGCTTTTTAGCACTCTTCCTTCTAGCCATTTGTTTAAGTCTTCTTTTTGGCCTCTGCTTATCTTGAGTAGGTTGCTCCCCCTCAGATAGATTCTCCCCCTCAACATTTGATTTCCTTTGAGTTTCTGTTTCATTGGGGGTTGATGCATCCTCTGCTTGTATTGCATGAGCCTCAGCTGTATAGGCATCAACAACTGCTCTAATGGTGTCTGGGGAAGGTTCTCTAACTGACTTCTCCCACTTTTTGGCATCATCAAATGAAAAAGGAAAGTTGTCAGAAGGCTTGGCAACAGAAGGTGGGATAAAAGAATAAGGAGATGGAGAAGGAGTGGAGGTAGAGGGAGGGATAGTTGAAGGTGAAGGAGAGGTAGTAGGAATAGGAGGTGGGGTAAAAGATGGAGGTTGTCTTAGCCTTAGGATAGCATCAGTGATTTTGGTGAATTCTTGAATGGTTTCACTGTTCCTTTGTCTGGAGGAGTGGCTTAAGTGTGTGACCCTAGCATCTATGGTGTGGAGAAGAGAAGGAATTCTAAGGAGAGAGTCATGGATGGTTACTGAAATGTTAGGAGGGGAAGGTCTTAGGGTTTGGAGTTGGGAAAGAAGATTAGTAATGGTTTGGTTTAAAGAAGTGATGGTTTGGTTTGAAATGGGAGGTGAAGGAGTGGGTGTAGGGTGAGAAGTTTGGGATAAGAGTTGATCTAATTTATGAAGAATGGGTGATAGATCAACTGGGGCAGGGGTGGGTTGGGGTTGGGATTGGGTAGCTTTAAGTGACTCAACCTCTTGGGTTAGATGAGAGATTTGAGTTTCTGTTTGGGTTTGGAAAGAGGTAAAGGAGGCTTGAAGGTTATCCATATTTTGAGAGATAGATAGGAGGGTTTGAAGTATTTAGGGTGAGGGTTCAGAAGAAGTAGAGGGAATGGGTTGGATAGGAATTGATTGAGATGAGGTACCAATATTAGGAATGGATTGGGGTCCCTCACTTAGACCTTGGTATATAGGCCTAAGATCACTGGGAACAGATTGTGTTCCCTGTGCTAATGGTAGGTCTATACCACTAGTATTGACAGGCAGTGCAGTAGCATGTGTAAGAAGAGAATCAAATACAGGTGCAAGCATGTGTGTATGAGTGAGGGTTGCACTCAGTGGGGTATCCCTTATTACAGTAGTAAGCTGTTGTGAACTTACTAAGGGTATGGATAGACTCAATGTGGGTATAGACACAGTATGACCTTAGGAGGAGGTCTGTATTTCAATGGCATCACCCTGTTGGGAGGGTGATCCAGATAGCAGAAGTCCCATATTTACAAATGTGTCCTGTTGGGAGAACACATCCACTGGCAGTTGGGGTAAGTCAACTTCCAGTTGCTCCCCCTCAACATATGAGGGAACTAGTGGAGTTGAAGTCAGAGGTGTGGATATCACTACCTCAGAGACTTGTGAAAAGTGCACAAGCTCTTGTGACCTTAATTCAATATGGGTGTAGGAAGGAGTAGAACTAGTGACTGTTGGGAGTACACTAGAGCTTGGTTGTTGTGGGGGTGTTACAACTGGAGGAGAGGGTGGGTTCTCATTGGTGGGGTTAACCAAATGAGTGTCCTCAAGGGTGGTAGAGATTATACCTGAGATGTGCTGAGTTTTGCTGATCTCAATCAGTTGAATGAAATTGTCAGAGATTGTATCTTCCTCAGCATCATCACCATCAGCAGCATCTCCACTTTGATGATTCTGTGGTGTGCTAGAACTAGAACTGACAGGTAATTCAGTAATGGGCATCCCTCTTTGAGAAGATGAGCTGGTTGTAACTTGAATATTTTCAGCATAAACATAGCCAGCATCACCACCATGAAAATCATCATCTCCTTCATCATTGTCATCTTCACCACTTTCATCACCACTATCTTCTGCATCAACATCCTCAGCAGCAGGATTAATAGGCTCATCCTGTGCTGGTGCATCATATGATCTTTCTTCTCTAGAACTGGCTTCATCATGAGTATGAGTAGTAGAGTGCTCAGAATTTTCAGTAACCACATCTGGGGACTCAGAATCATCAGCCATTGTTTCATCAACAGGTTGAACAGCACCTTCTTCTTCAACCACTACATCTTCTTCATCAGCTGCAATATCAATCAACACTTGCATTTGTGCAGTGATGGCAGGACCTTGATCTTCCCTTAATAAATGAAATATCTTTTGACCCATTTGAGGAATGGTTATTGTATCCAACACAGCAGCTATCCCAGTGTATTGTTCCCATTGAAGATGATGAAGTACAAGCAAACTTAAGTACCTTATGTAGGGAACAATAGTTCTTGTTGATTTCTTTGTTGTGCCAAGAGTGATCTTATCCACCATCTTTGAGAATATGACTTGAGCAAAGTCAATATTCCTCCCTGTGACTAAGGCATGTAGAATCATTAGTTCAGTTTGATTCATTTGGTCAAAGCTTCCAGATTTATGACCAAAACACCGAGTGATTACACTTGCCAAATACTTCCATGGGTGTCCCAGCACAGATAACTTATATTGACCATGGGTAACAGCCTCATTGTAGCCAATCAGGGGTAAAACTTCCAGAACTTGATCCATTTGAGTAAATGGTTGATACGGGGCCAAGTTAGGCAGAGAGATAGCTTGTCGAAGAGTATTGACATTGATGTTGATGTTGATGGTGCCATTGAGACAAGTGCATGTGATTAGTTCTTGATCAGTATGGTACCTTGCAGTGTACCACATCTCACCAACGATGTTTGGAAAGATGAAGAAAGGATGAGCAGAGAGACAGGGATACAGGGGATGAGCAGTAATGAAAGCTACCATAGATTCGTATCCTTGGTTTGCCTTGTTCGCGGGAATGTCTATGTTGATTAGAAAGTTGTTTGGACCAATGATGATTTCTGAATTTTCAGTAATGTTCTCACCAGCAACAGCATTAGGAGTAGAAGCAGGGTTGAAGGACACCATGATTACAGAGTGAAGAAACTGTGAGTAGAGAGAGCTTAGGGTTTGTAATTTTGAAGAGAATAAGAGTGTTTGGGAATTTTGAAAGCACAAGAAATGAATAACCGCTCAAAACACCTTTATATCTTCTTTGAAAACCTAAACTGTCACAGAAATATCTTTTTGAAAAAGTAACTGTCACATCTGCAAAAAGGGTAATAAACAGATAAGTTATTAAATACACGGACAACTAGACAAATACTACCTAGTAACACATTAAATACAAATGATAAATTAATATCATAAGTGTGGGGACACAAGAATTTTTTAATTCTGAGAATCATCAGCTGACTGAATAAAGTGTCAGCTGATCCTTGTTGAGCTAAAATAAGTGTCAGCTAATGAATGAAATTAGCTGAGCGTCTAAGTCTTAGCTAATGGTTGATCAGCTGAGGTATAGTATCAGCTGATGGTTGTCAGCTGACAGAATATCATTAGCTGATTCACCATTAATAAGATATGAAGAAGCTTAGATAAGTACTTCATTTCACACACAACTGGAAATAATTTCTCACACTAAATTAACTACCTAAGAAAGGAATATGTTACATATTTAACCTGCCAAGTTTGGATATTAGGAAGTTGAACCGAGACTCATCCAAAGGTTTTGTAAAAAGATCAGCTAATTGAACATCAGTACTTATATAGTGCATTGAAACTTTCTTTTTCTGCACATTATCTCTAAGAAAATGATGTCCGATTTCAATATGCTTGGTTTTAGAATGCAAAACCGGATTGTTAGAGATAGAAATGGCACTAGTATTGTCACACAGGATTGGTGAGTTTTCAAACTGTATGTCATAATCAAGTAGTTGATTTTGCAGCCATAGTAGTTGAGCACAGCAGCTTCCAGCAGCAATGTATTATGCCTCAACTGTTGAAGTTGAAACAGAGTTATGTATCTTGCTTGACCAGCTGACCAATCTTCCACCTAACAGCTAACAACCACCAGATGTACTCTTTCTGCCTAGTGTACAACCTGCAAAATCAGAGTCAGTGTATCCAACTAACTCAAAATCAGAGTCTTTGGGGTACCAAAGACCTAGATTAGGAGTTCCTTTGAGATACCTGAAAATTCTTTTGACAGCAGCTAAGTGAGATTCTTTGGGATCTGCTTGGTATCTAGCACAAAGACATGTTGAAAACATAATATCTGGTCTACTTGCAGTAAGATATAAAAGAGACCATATCATACCTCTATAAGCTGTAATGTTCACTGATTTATCATCAGTGTCCATTCCAAGCTTTAAGGCAGTGGACATGGGTGTTTTCATTGAAGAACAATTTTCAAACTCAAATTTCTTAAGTAAGTCATTTACATACTTTGTTTGATGAATGAAAATTCCATCAACTTCTTGTTTGATTTGAAGACCTAGAAAATAGTTTAATTCACCCATCATGCTCATCTGATAATTATCAGACATGAGTTTAGAAAACTTTTTGCAAAGATCAATATTTGTAGACCCAAATATTATATCATCTACATAAATCTGTACAAGAATTACATCACCCTTGAATTTCCTTATAAACAAAGTGCTATATATGCTTCCTCTTATAAAGCCTTTGGTGGTTAGAAAAGAAGAGAGGGTATCATACCAGGCTCTTGGAGCTTGCTTTAAGCCATATAAAACTTTGTTCAAGAAGTATACATGATCTGGCTTGCTTGCATCCTCAAAACCTGGAGGTTGTTTGACATATACCTCTTCCTTCAATTCTCCATTGAGGAAAACACTCTTAACATCCATTTGAAAAAATTTAAAGTCTTTGAAGGCAGCATAAGCTAGAAACAGTCTTATGGCTTCAAGTCTTGCAACAGGGGCAAAGGTTTCATCATAATCAATACCTTCTTCTTAGCAATACCCCTGTGAAACTAACCTTGCTTTGTTTCTGATGATCAGCCCTTGTTCATCCATTTTGTTTCTGAACACCCACTTAGTTCCAAAGATGGATTTGTCCTTTGGTCTTGGCACCAAAGTCCATGCATTGTTCCTAGTAAATTCAGCCAATTCTTCTTGCATGGCATTTATCCAGTGGGAATCATTGAGAGCTTCGTCTACCTTCTTTGGTTCAATCATAGAAACAAAACCTGTGTATAAACAGAAATTACAAGCTTTTGATCTGGTTAGTACATGTGCTTCTATGTTACCTATGACCTGATCTTTAGGATGATCCCTGTGGTCCTTATAGGCATTTTGGATTCCGGGAGAGTTTGGATTATTTTGGATTATGGGAGTCGAAATTCTTTGGTTTGGATCAGCTGAAGAAACTTCTGGTTGATCACTGATAGAATTTCAGGAATGTCAGCTGATGAAACTTCTACTGATGAGGGAATGTTTGAAATGGAATTAGAGTCCATTGATGTTGAATCATGATTCTCATCATTCAGTAAAAGTGTGGATTGGTTTAAGATAGGATGTGCATTGGTTTGATGTATATTTGGAATAGTTTCATCTAAATCCTCTACATCAGCTGATGGGAGTGGATCAGCTGATACTGGAATGTTGTCTTCAGTATGTAGCAGATCGTTAAATTCCTCACCTGTAGATGGATTAGTAGAACAGGAAGCAACAAAGTCATTTTCATTAAAACTTACATTGATTGATTCTTCTATGACCTTTGTTTAGTGGTTGTAGATTCTGTAAGCTTTGGAGATCACAGAATATCCAACAAACACACCTTCATCGGCTTTTGGTGCAAACTTCTGCAATTGATCTTTCTGGTTCAGAATGAAACACTGACACCTAAAGATGTGCAGAAAGCTGATGTTGGGCTTCCTTCCCTTGAGTACTCCGTATGAAGTTTTGTTGTGCCTTTTGATAACTAGGGATCTGTTCTGAGTAAAGCAAGCACAGCTGACAGCTTCAGCCCAAAAATTGAATCCTAACCCACTCTCACACAACATGGTTCTTACAGCTTCTATTAATGTTCTGTTTCTTCTTTCAGTTACACCATTTTGTTGTGGAGTCCTTGGAGCAGAGAAGTTTTGTTGTATACCTTTCTCATCACAGAAACCATCTAGAGTTGATTTCTAAACTCAGTTCCATGATCACTTCTGAGCATCCTTACCATATTTCCATTTAGCACTTCCATCTTCTTTATGAAGCTTATTATTTCTTTAGCAGCCTCACTTTTTGCTTTTAGGAAAATGACCCAAGTGTATCTTGAGAATTCATCAACCATCACCAATGCATACTTACTTCCACCAATACTAGCAGTAGCAACAGGACCTAATAGATCCATGTGCAACATGTAGAAAGGTTCGGTAATGGAGAAGGCTTGCTTAGATGGAAAAGAAGTCTTGTGTTGCTTTCCCTTCTCACATGCAGAACAAGGTTTAGGCTTAACATACATCAGTGAAGGTAGTCCTGACACTAGTTCACCCTTGCTCAGCTTATTTATATTTTTGAAGTTTAAGTGAAAAAGCCTTTTGTGCCATGACCAGTTTGTGTCAATTACAGACTTTGTATACAGACAGGTTAAGTTGGATGGATCACCAGAGGACATATCAAGAGTATATACATCCTTGGTTCTTTTTGCACAAATAATTGTTTTACCTTCTTGATCTAAAATGGAACCACCTGTCTTTGTAAAGAGGACTTTATGATCACCATCACATAACTGACTTATGCTGCTAAGATTGTACTTAAGCCCTTTAACATATGATACCTTGGACAAGGTTAAGTTCCCATTATGAAGTTCTCCGTAGCCTTTTGTTTGCCCACAAATGTTATCACCAAAGGTCACTCTTGGACCTTTTTCCTTCTTATACTTACTAAGCAAAGCTTTACAACCTGTCATGGTGCTTGAACATCCACTCTCAAGATACCATGTGTTCAGACCCTGCATAGATGAGATTGAAAGAAGGTTAGTGACACTTGGGCATCCACATTTAAGTGGACCCCTGTGGATTGTACCTAGCTATCCACTTTATATTAGGTTGTTTATGAATGAGAGAAACAACTGTGTTATCATAATTAGTCCGCTGTCTTGAGTTACCTTCAAGAGAACAATTACTTGCCTTATGTTCTTTGCTCCCACATTTATAACATTTTTTATTTTTGGAGCCTTTAACATGTTTTGGTAATTGCCTAAGAGATGTCTTAACTGTTTTCTAATGACTATGGGTCATCAGCTGATAGATTTCACCATTCAGTTGTTGCAACTGATTCTGTAAACTAATAAGGTCTTTGTTTACAGTCACCTTAGGTTGACCCTTAGTTAAAATGAGTTTTTGATCAACTTTAGGTGTGGCAGACTTAGACTTTTTGTAAACAAAAGGTCCTTTTCCCTTGGTTTCTCCTATTAAAAGAGTTTGAAGTGATGTTTGATCAGCTAAACAAACAGAAGAGGATCCATGATCAGCTGACAGGCTATCAGCTGAGCAGTTATCATCTACTTTTTTATTTGCTGATGTGATATCATTAGCTAAAGCATTTTCAGTCATCTGAGTTCCTAAATTTAATGTATCATTTTTCAAGGTTTGACAACAGAATGTCTCTTTGGTATCAACAAATGATTCCATTCCTTTACTCACTTCCTTTACAATTAAATTTTCAGTACTTTTGCTTTCTGTCAAAACAATAGAACTTGAACCCACTTTTGAAGAGGTTGAGTCTTTCAGCTGAGTACTTTTACTTTTGACAAATCTGTTAGTGATAATAGTTTTTCCTTTTACAATCTTCTGAAAGGTAAGAGGTAAAATATCAGCTTTTTCTAAAATATTTATGTCCTTCCAAAAATCAACACAGTTAGCAGCTTGGGAATAATTTCCACCAATAATAGCTTCAACTTGTTTTGGAATCTGCTCATTGACACACTGAGTGGTCTTCTCAGCAGATACACACCAAGATCTAACTACTTTTTGAAGGTCATTAAACTTTATTTTTGCTTCATTGGTTTCTTTTACCAAGATCTGATTAAGTATTTTTTGATTAGCTAAATCATCTTCCAGTTTTGTCATTTGTTTCAGTTTCTCATCTTTAAGACTTAATCTCTCTTTTAATGATTCTATTTATAATTTTAGCTTCTTTTCTCTTTGAATATTTGACTAAAACTCAACACACAGATAATCAAACATAGTGTTCTTTTCATTATCTTCATAGTTAATAAATTTTCCAACCTGATACATAGAAGAGGGATCCCAGTCAGGAGAAGTACAAGCTTTAGCAGCTTTCTTCATGTCCTCATCAAGGAACTTGTACTGGCTGTGTTAGCCATCAAACTGAGCTGAGCTGTGAGGACCTCATCTTCACCACTTAAGAGATCTTCCTCAGCCCAATCTTCTTCTTCAGCTACCAGCACCCTGTTCTGAGCTTTCTTCTTCTTCTTGTCAAGGACAGCAGCAAGAAGCTTCTTATACTTAGCTTCATAATCAATCTTGATGTCTGAGCTTGAGGAACCCTTGAAACCTGTGTTTCCTCTGGACTTACACCAATCTTGCCACAAGAGAAACAACCTTCAGAAGCCTTTGGTTTTGACATGGTTCTTTCTCCTTTGAAGGGTTTCTTCTCAAACCTCTTGACACCCTTTCTTTTTAAGAAAGGTTTGAACCTTGTAACCAACATGGTAGCCTGCTCAACAGCCACTTCAATGTTGTCCATGTTCTCCATAACTTCGTCACAATCAGCCACTTGCTCTTCATCAGAAGACTCCTCCTCTTCCTCCTCATCACTGGACTCATCCACCACTGCAGCAAAACTCCTAGATCTTGTATCCTTAGACACAAGGGCAGTAGATGGAGATTTTGCACCTTCCTTCATATCCTTGGTAGAGAGTTTCCTTTGTTTCACTTATTTTTCATGATTCATAAGGTTTCCATATAAACCAACCAGTGTAAGACCCTTGATTTTCTCACCATGTTTAAGCACAGTGATAAAATGATCCCAAGATTCTGGGAGATAGTCTAGAAACTTGTTTACAAGCTCCTTATTGCTCTTGGGAACCTCTGCCCTTCTTAAGTCATTAATAAGGCAGTTGAACCTGGTGTAGGTCTGAGTAAGACTTTCACCTTTATGAGCGAAGAAGAACTCATATTCTCTAACCAGAAGGAGTTTCTTGTTCTCCTGCACTTCTTCAGTGCCTTCATATGCAACAATCAAAGTGTCTAGCATCTCTTTTGCAGATTTGCAGTTAAGAACTTGATGATAGATATCATTTGGTAGTGCAGAGACTAAGGTTGTTCTTGCTTTAACATCAAGATTAACAAGCCTTTTGTCTTCATCAGACCACTGATTTATAGCCTTTATAATCAGTCTTTCAACAGCAGGAACTTCATCAGTTGCTTCAGTCACTTGAATTGTTGAGGAAGGAACATAAGGACCTTCAGTAACAGTTTTAAGCATCACATCATCAAGGTTTTACATATAGAGAAGAACTCTACTCTTCCAGAGAGAGAAGTTCTCTCCATCAAACATTGGACACCTTGTGAGTGAGCCATTGTTGGAAGAACCATTAGAAGCAGCACCAGGAGTGGCCATTTTGTAGTGTGGGGTAGAAGCAGTTGAAGAGTAAGCAAAACAGATCTTAGATATGAGTTATCTAGCCTGCTTTGATACCAGTTGTTGGTCCCGAATGGATACTACAACAACAAATGTTTGTATAAGGGGGGGGGTTGAATACAAACTTTAGCAAATTAAAATTTAAGTGACACACGGTTTACTTTTATATAATTCTTATTGATGTAAATCAATAATTACATTAACTAGATGCGGAAAATCTAAGTTCAATAAAAGGTGGAAACTAAATTTGTCTAACACATAGACTAAGCTAATCTTAAACAACTTATGTCTAAGATGTTCAACACATGAACAAGTTTGTTATACTTAAAATAAAATGCTAACTCTTCTAGTTCTCAACAAATGAGATTTCAGTATTCAACTATCTATTCGCATACTTAGCATGTTTCCATTCATGAGTATATATAAGCAAAGGTGTCTGGGTTGATGAAGAGGAGAAGGAGAGAAAGGTACTTGGTTTAATAATATTATAATAGATAAAGTTAGTGGGTGAGAGGTAAGTTAACTTTACAAGCAAAGTGTGTAAAGTAACCATACTTTTCAGTAAGGAGTTTACCCACTATCTATTATTATATTATTAAAGTACTACCTTTATGTCTTGGGAGAGTAAACATCTCTTTCCATGCTTGTACTTTTATCAACACCATGCTTTCTGAAGATTTGACTTTACCAAGTATAGAGTTGCCAGCCATACTTAGTTGAAGCAGCATATCTTCGAGATCTTCTCTTCAAGAGTATCTTTCTTCTTTTCCAGGGGATAAAGATCTATCCTTTTTGTTTCTTTGCAGATACAAAAAGTGCTAAGTACTTTTACAAAGAAAGATCTAAGGCATAATAAGAACAACACATGTTCTGCCTTTGACTAAAGAAACTATTATATAGAAAAGCTATTAACTGAGATATAGAATGATAACTCAGCTAACAGACACTGAACTGCAAATGTAATTTTGCTCAGCTAAAGATAAATGTGAAAGACTCAGCTGACTAGATTTGCTCAGCTGATCGAAATGCTCAGCTAACAATACAAATCAAAGTATACCTAATAAACTGATCAAACTAAACTGTCAGCTGATCCCAAGGGCTCGGCTAATCGTTTGAGTATGACCAGCTTATGAAGAAAAGATTGGATAAGTAGTAAATACCTTATCTGACAGATGGGAGGCATCAGCTGATCAATATGATTGTGTCAGCTGATCCTTGATAGCTCAGCTGATCATGAAATTTTCCTCAGCTGATGGTTTTGGACCATCAGCTGATCCATTGTAGATCCTCAGCTGATGCTTCTTGACTGATCTTTTCCTCTCAGCTGATCTTCTTGAAGCATGCCCTTTAGCTGATACTCAGTGTTCAGCTGACACTTGTTTTCTTCAGCTGACACTTCTTACTTACAATTTTCTTTAAGTCTAACATGAAAAACAACACATGTTTTTCATTTATCTAAGTCTAAACTGAATAAGTGGTTTTGTTCACATCAAATCCTATTTTACTTAATAGACAGGTTTGATTTAGGTTTGATATTGCTATCTCCCTAACATAATTTTTCACTAACTTTTCACACTTGAAATTTTTGGTCCAACATGAACCACTACCTTGTCAATCACTAAAGTTTGGATCTAATTTCATATGTAATGTTGTCCTTCATGCTTATCTGTGTATCTATGTCTTAACTATTTTATCCGTCTGTACAGATAAGATGGCTCAAGCTATCCGTGACCCTAAGGAGATAATGCCTCAAGCTGAGTTCCTTAACACCCGGACTCATCCTAATAACCACTATATCGACCTCACCAAACTCAAAACCCCTACTTATCCCATAGTCACAGAAATCCTCAAAATCCATCCACTAAATCACCTCTTAACCTACAATCCAGCCACCACAGGCACACATGTTCCTGAGTTATATGTCCAACAGTTTTGGATAACTTGTGATGTCAGACTTAATGAAAGAGGCAAGGAGGTCTTACATGCTGAGGTTGACGAATTCCAAGTAAATATTCCATTTCACCGCTTCAGATCAATGTTTTCACTGCCCACTGCAGTCAGTAGACCTCCAGCCACAGAATTTGAGGAAATCCCGGATGAGGAGGCATGTCTTACAGCCATTCGGGAAATGAGCTATGATGGGGAGCTCACCCACAAGAATCAGTTCAAACGCACCTGTCTACATCCAAAATATAACACTTTCATGACAGTGCTCCAGAGGTGTCTCACTCCCAAGCACTCGGGATATGAGTTTCCAACAGAGAACCAACTCAAACTCTTTGTTGCTGCAGCCAACCACTTGCATGTGGATTATGCATTCCTGCTCTTTCAAGATATCAAGGAAACTATGCTAAGAAAGAACTCACAAAAGAAAAAGGATGCTAACTTGCTGCCCTACCACCGCTTCCTGCCAATGATCATCCAGTATGTGATGGATAGGAATGCTAATATTCCTCGCCGGACATGTTTACCTTCTATCAACCCTAAACTTTTCATGTATATTAAACCTGCCACTCCGGCCAACTTTCCTGTCCCCGGATCTTTCCCTGTCACTCTATTAGACCTACGTGAGCAAAATGATACTGTTGTGAGCTATAGGACGAGTGTAGGGATACCTCCCATGGTCGGGCCAGAGCCGGCCAGAGCTGCCCAGGGAGGAGTAGCACCTGGTGAGGAAGTAGAAAATCAGCCTCAGACATCTATGGGAGATGCTGAGAGGGACGTGCAGAGAGAAAATGTTGAGAGGGGCGGTAAAGCGGGTGAAGGTGATGAGACTAGAGAGGGAGGGGATACATATGATCCCACCACCGTTCAAGCCATCATTCAATCACTTTCTCAGACCACCCGAACCCAAGCTTTTCTTACTAAACTTGGTCTTGACGTTTCTGAGTCATCCAGTTCTTCTCATGATGAGTCTACTTCCCATCCAGGAGGTGTCCCTGCCTTTGAACCTGTTATATCTCCCATGGGCACCCCTGAGCACCCAATCGAACAACCAGCAGAAAGCACACCCTCCTTCATGAAACTTACTGACCCACATACTACCTCTCCCGACCAGACTCACCCCGTTCAAACTACTCAGGCCATCCCCCAACTTGGTGGTCTGGTCATTTCTTTGACTTCACCTGCCCAAACAACTACCATTCCTATCATTCGCAATGCCATCATTGCCCCTGACCATGACATTCTTGTTGTCTCTCCATCTCCTGATATATCTGTTGAAACTGGATCTGTCACTCCTGATTCTTCATTAGATCCTAATCAATATGCCGGATATGGTCCAGGTAGTGGTGAAGAGGAAGATAGTTTAGCTAAGAGTTCGAGTGAAAGAGAGGAGGTGAGAAAAGAAAAGGAGAGTGCTGAGGGACCCCTACACCAAGAAAGCCGGGAAACCACATCCACTATGGGGCCTGACATTGTTGGGCCTCATATTGAACAAGTCGCGGTAATCCCACCCGTGCAAGTTTCTGCCCCACAAAGCCACTACGGTGTCTCTCAACAGGCACCGTCTTTATTGCACAAGGTTATAGCACATACACTGGGTCAACCCCAAGTGGGTGTTGGACCTATTGAACAACACAGAGTTACAATTGATGCACTGAGCTTGTTAACTCAACAAGTCTCCTCAACTTCCAGAGGTGGTACCTTTTCAGGTGCCATTCGAGGATTGGAAGGAAATCCTGCTGGAGCCAACATACCTGCTACTCCAGTAGGTGGTACTGCCTCTGTGGCTGGTACCTCAACCAGAACTCTTCGTGATTCCGGGTTTGTTTCACGTGCAGAACTTCATGATCACATTCAACAAGCCGTGGCACCAATCCACCAACAACTGCTAACGACAAATCAAAGGTTGGATCAGATTGAACAAGCTTCCCAGGCCCAAGCTCAACAATTGAACAGAATAGAAGAACTCCTTAATGCTAGAACTGCAGTGCCAGAACCACACCCATAACCTGATCCATCATCTATGTCAGTTGATGCCTTAAAGAGCTTGCTATATGTCTGACTTCTGGAACAACAGCCAGAATCAGCTCATGACCAAGACCTTCTGACAACTCTTCGTAATGAACATCGTCCACAGGGAATCTCCATGGATGACTTTCAAGAGTTTCATGAAGATGTAAACAACAAGATAGATGGGATCACCAGAGGTTTCTATACTTCACTTTCAAAGGTTACTGACCGGCTGACACTACTTGAACAAACCTGTCAGGCTCAGGCTCAAGGAAGCAAAAGGAGGCGGGATGATCAAGATCCTGATGATCAACCCGAGGGGGAGAAAATAAGAAGACTATATATGACTTCTCCCTCTGCAGATGCAAATGTACCAATTGTACTTGTTCCCCCTCTAAGTTCATACTTATATGCAGGTACAAGTTCAGCTGGGTCTGGAAGTCAACAACAACAACAATAGAAAACTGCACAACAATTGGCCGATGAAGTTTATGAACAACAACAAAAGGAAAATGCTGACAAACAAATTGTACTTTATGTACCTCAGCAACAATCTGAACCGAGGCCAATTGATCTTGAAGAAGGTGAAATACCTTACGAGTAGTCCCATGCCGAGATGTTTGAATGGTCTAGCGACTCAGAGGAAGAAATGGAGGATTTATATGAGTCCATACACACATCACCCGCACGACATATGGGAGAAGGTAGTTCTGCTCTGTCAGAGGAGGAAGCTGAGGATCCTGAGATGGAAGGACTCTTCAAGGATATTGATGAATACGTCGGGGTTGCTACACGTCCAGCATCACCTAGAGTTGTTGACAGATTGTATGATATCCCCAGTGAAAGGGAGCTTGCACTCAGAAAGAAAGAAAGGTTAGCAATTTCTAGGAGAAAGCCTAAAAAGAAGAAACCAACCTTTGACGTGTCCAGGGTTCTTAGTGGATTAAAGTTTGAAGTTCATCAACAATTCCCTCCTCCTTCTGGTCAATTTCAAGAATCAGCTGCTGATATTTTGGAGAGAAACAGACAAACAGAAGCAGCTGAAAAATTCAGAAGAGAATCAGAATGGCCCTTGCCACAAAGATTCACAGTGCCACCTGCTCCTCCAGTGTATCGTGGGGATCCAGGACTTGATGCAGGCAACATGTTTACTAGAAGTGCGGGGCAACAACCTATATGGAAACCATATTTCGTCAATGCTGCCAATCTTGAAGAAAGAATCTCAGACATCTTTAGCAGCGAACAAATACAGGTTATTCCTCCCGAGTTGCGGAACATGGATGATAAGCAGAGAAGAATATATGAACACATCCTCACTCAGTCTATGTCTAATCCAGAAGAGACCAAATCAGAATATCCAATCATTGAACTCATCAATGTCTACACTCAAACCACCTTCAGAATAAAGTATGCCATCTTTCACATCAAGAGAGCAAACAACCTAACATACTTCCTCACCGAAGCAGATCTTAGGTTTGTTAAAGTTGAAGACATTAGCTTTATCTTTGACACTCTTTCTCAGAAGAGAGGAAAGTGGCCAGAAGAAGAATTTGGAAGAGCTGCTTTGATGAGATACTTAAGAAATCTGATGGAATTCATAGAGGAACATGATCTGCAACTTGGAGCCTAGAACAATTACAGAAAAATCAATCTCTTAAAGCCTAACCAAAGCCATCCAGACTTAGAAAAGCTTGAAGAGTTGACTGTGATTGATGAAGGACATGAAAGCTTCAAGGGTGAACGAGGAGTCGTCTCTAAGAACACCAAAGGTGAAAAGATCTTCATAAGACTTGATGAGCTGATGTCCTACTCAGACGGCACTTTGAAAATCCTTCATCACAAGATACATCAGAAGGTATGGGATAACCCTGATGCCTACACTTATGATCAACATGTCCAGGCCTATCAAGCTATAGAACAGATGAAGACTACATTATCAAACAGAAGGCAAGTAAGGAAGTGGCAAGTGGCATTCGGGATTCGTAACAAATCATCCTATGAATGATTTATGTATTTATTTGTTGTGAATGATTACACACCTCACTTAGGGGGAGATTGTTAGAAATATTAAAGTGAGGGGTGTAATATGTAAATTACACAAAGTTGGGGAAATGCTATATAAAGGCATTTCCCCCACATTTCAATGTTAAGCTTTGCATTATTTCACTTCTTGTGTTTGTGATATCCTCTCTAACTCTCGGCTCTCTCTCTTTCTCAACCGAACTCACACAAACACACACTAATACTCTAAGCATTGCTTCATCCGTATAATACGGGACCATCACCCGTAAGATGACACCGCCCGAATCTAGTGAAACAAGATTGGTCGTCGAGCTCTAGCCGAGATCGGCTTTTCGTAACTGTGTGGAAGGTGCGTGTGGCAACTCACAAGGTCGGTTTTCGAGCTTTAGCCGAGCCGGCCATTGGGCTAGAGACCACCGTGTATCTTGACGGACGATTTACAATTCCAAGAGTTAATAAACTTTGGTAGTTGTCGTGCCCATACCGAGCTATCAAGGCAAGTTAATGAGGAATTGGTGTGGAGGGATCAAACATGCCAAATAGGTGCTATGAGTACCTAGGATCCTGCAAGTGTCTAAGAGTTGTAGTCACGGACTACAATCGGTAAAATGTTTACCGGCCTAAAATAGCTCCATGAAGTGATCCGCGGCAAACCCGTCATTGATTGGGGTATTCTTGAGGTTCTTAGCCCTTGTTTAACAAGGATTTAAATACGTCATAACTAACCAAACTAGTACTTTGCTTGTAGATGACATCTACTAGCAACACCAACACTAGCAACATGTCACTCCGTCCATTTTTGGAGAAGTAAAAACTCACCGGACCAAATTTCATGGATCGGCATAGGACTTTGAGAATCGTCCTACGCCACGAAATGAAATTAGAGGTCCTTGAGTCACCTCTTCCGGAGGCTCCGGCAATCAACGCGCTAAGGGCCTTAAAGGACGCGCATGAAAAGCGTGTCAAAGACACAAATGATGTCACTTTCCTTATGCTTACGACCATGAGTCCTGAATTGCAAAGGTAATTTGAGAAAGTGAGTGCGTACGAGATGATCTCGCAGCTGAAGGACATGTTCCAACAGCAAGCAAGGTAAGAGCTTTATGAATGTGTCAAGGCTTTTGTCGGTTGCAAGATGCCGGAGGGCGGCAACGTGAGCTCCCACGTCCTTAAGATGAAAGGGTACGTAGACCAGCTCGAGGAGTTGGGCTTTCCCATGGGGAAAGAGTTGGCGGTTGAAATAATCCTCCAATCTTTGCCTCCATCATATGGACCGTTCATTGTGAACTTCCATATGCATAGTATGGATAAAACCATTATGGAACTTCATGGAATGCTCAAGACTACCGAGTCCGAGCTTGCCAAAGCAAAGCCCTCCACCTCCACTGCCGTCCTAGCCATTAACAAAGGTGGTAGAAAAAGGAAGCAGCCCGCTTCCGGCTCGAAGGGAAAGGGCAAGGGAAAGGCTAAGGCGAAGTCGTCGAAGCCTAAACCAAACCCTACCCCGGAGCCGAAGGGAAACAAGTGGCTTCCACCACCACACCGGAAGAGACAACCTGCTTCTTCTGTGAGGAGAAGGGACACTACCGGCGTAGTTGCCACAAGTACTTGGAGTAGCTCAAGAAGCTACGAGCAAAAGGTGTCGCTGCCTCCGGTACGTACATGATTGAACTCCATAACACTTCTACTTCTAACACCTGGGTTTTAGACAGTGGGTGTGGTACTCACGTTTGTAATAATGTGCAGGTACTAAGAAGAAGTAGGGACTTGGTTGATGGAGAGCTGTATCTCATCATGGGAAACAAGGCGGTTGTCCCGGTTGAGAAGATAGAAAGTGTTGAGCTTGCATTTCCATCCGGCTTATCTATTGTTTTAAATAATGTATCTTATTCGCCCTGCTCGTGGCAAGAAAGATTTTATCTTTATATGCCTTGTATGGCATTGGTTTTGATTTTAAATTTGAGAATGGTAGCATTTTATGTTACAAAGATCATGTCTTTTATTTTAAAGCATTTCCATGTCATGGCATATATGAGACAAGCGTAAGCTTGCAAAACAATAGAGAAATCATGAATATTGATTTGGGATCCAAAAATGTTTTGGATAAATTATCTCTATGACTTGGTTGGTTAGGCCACATAAACAAGAAACGCATCGCCAAGCTCCAAGTGGATGGGATCTTGGAATCATTTGACCACGGGTCTAATGAAGTATGCGAATCTTGTGTATTGGGCAAGATGACCAAAGCACCCTTTACCGGTGTGTGTGAAAGGGCGCAAGACTTGTTGGGTATCGTACAGACGGATGTAAGTGGCCCGTTCAAGCATGCCACAAGAGATCATTCCCGCTACTTCGTTACCTTTATTGATGATTATAGTCGATACGGGTATGTCTACTTAGTGAGACAAAAGTCGGATACCTTTGAGGTATTTAAGACTTATCAAAATGAAGTGGAGAATCAACTAGGGAAAAGAATTAAGACACTACGATCTGATAGAGGCGGTGAGTATCTTAGTTCTGACTTCCGTGAATTTCTGAGTAATTGTGGGATTATCTCACAATTAACCCCTCCTAGGACACCACAATTAAATGGTGTCGTCGAGAGGAGGAACCGAACATTATTAGATATGGTTCGGTCAATGATGTGTCATTCGGACGTTCCCGTTACATTTTGGGGATACGCGATTGAAACCGCCTGTAGAATCCTTAACCTCGTACCAACAAAGAAGGTTAAGAAAACACCGTATGAAATGTGGCATGGAAGGTTCCATCAATTTCATATTTAAAGGTCTGGGGTTGTCCTGCCTACGTAAGACGTGAGGTTGAGGACAAATTAGAGCCTAGGGCCGAAAGGTGTTTTTTCATTAGTTATCCTGCTGGGTCTATGGGATATTTGTTTTACAAACCTTCGGAGAACAAGGTATTTGTTGCTCGAAGGGCAGTGTTCCTTGAGAGGGAACTGCTATCCAAAGACGCTAGTGGGAGGAGGGTTGATCTTGAAGAGATTCAAGAACCTACCAATGTATACCTGATGTTGGCACTAGCTCATAACCTACAAGGGTTGATTCTCAGCATGATGCTGGAGATAATGTAAACCCATTGCCTCTTAGAAGATCTGGTAGAAGTCGGCATGAGCCTGAGAGATATGGTTTTCTCATGTCTGAAGGCACCGACATGGTAGTGGTCTCTGATGAGCCTACCAAATACCAGGACGCTGTGGTGAGCCCTGAGTCCGCCAAGTGGAAAGAAGCAATGGAATCCGAGATTAAATCCATGTCCGATAACCAAGTTTGGGACTTGGTAGACACCTTCAAACCCGTAGGGTGCAAATGGGTCTACAAGAAAAAAGTAGGTGTGGATGGCGAGGTAGACACCTTCAAAGCCCGACTGGTGGCTAAGGGTTTCACTCAAACTCATGGTGTAGACTATGAGGAAACCTTTTCCCCGGTGGCTATGTTGAAGTCTATCCGGATACTCATGGCCATTGCCGCATTTCATGATTATGAAATCTGGCAGATAGACGTCAAAAACGCGTTCCTTAATGGAACACTTTCAGATGAGGTGTATATGACACAACCTGAGGGTTTTGTACATCCAGAGTTTTTGGATAGGGTCTGCAAGCTTAAGAAGTCCATTTATGGGCTTAAGCAAGCTTCTCGGAGCTGGAACCTGTGCTTCGATGAGAAGGTCAAAGAGTTTGGCTTCTTTAAGAGCATGGATGAGCCATGCATTTACATTAGAGCTAATGGGAGCGTAGTTGTATTCCTAGTTCTTTATGTAGATGATATTCTACTAATTAGGAACGATGTCCCAACTTTGCAAGGTGTAAAAACCTGGCTAGGGAGTTGTTTCTCAATGAAAGATCTTGGGGATGCGACTTAAATTCTTGGGATTAAGATCTATAGAGATAGATCCCACAGGTTGATCGGCTTGAGCCAGAGTACATACATTGACAAGGTCCTAAAGAGGTTTAGGACGGAGGACTCCAAGAAGGGGTTCATACCTATGTCACATGGTTTAGTGTTGAGCAAAGCTCAAAGCCCGAGTTCCCCAGAGGAACGGGAAGTAATGAGGCGAGTCCCTTATGCTTCGGCAATAGGCTAGATCATGTACGCCATGTTATGTACTAGGCCTGATGTATCTTGTGCATTGAGTATGACAAGTAGATATCAAGCCAATCCTGGTGAAACTCATTGGACGGCATTAAAGAATATTCTCAAGTATCTTCGGAGGACAAAGGAGATGTTCTTAGTGTATGGAGGTGCGGAAGAGCATCGGGTAACTGGTTACTCCAACGCCAGCTTCCAAACCGATAGGGACGACTGCCGATCTCGATCGGGGTTCGTGTTCCTACTAAATGGTGGTGCTATATCCTGGAGAAGCTCCAAGAAAGACACTGTGGCCGATTCTACTACCGAGTCGGAGTATATTGCGGCCAGTGAAGCTGCGAAGGAGGCTGTGTGGATGAGAAAGTTCATCCAAGATCTGGGAGTGGTTCCTAGTATCGCCGACCCTGTTGAGGTATTTTATGACAACAGGGGTGCGGTCGCTCTAGCAAAGGAACCGAGCTCTCACCGATGCACGAGGCATATTCCGCGGAAGTATCATTACATCCGGGACGTGGTCGATAGTGGAGACATTGTCATCAGCAGAGTACACATGGATAGCAACGTGGCGGATCCGTTCACCAAACCATTATCGCAAGCAAAGCACGATGCTCACACACGTGCTATTGGATTAGATTTGCTAGCGATTTGGCTTGATCATGTATTTATATTTTGGTTAGTATATTTGATGTATTTACCCTTTCGGGAACATTCAGCAGTATTGTATTTATCGTATTTATCGATTATTAAATGGAGATTTAGTAATACGCAAGTTGCGGATATTTCTTTAAATCTTTACTGTGTTCCAACTTAGCATGTTTTATTATTCTCTGAATGTGTCAAACATTCTAAATGTCCACAGTCGGTCATTCTTCTAGGGAAGGAAGTCTGAACTAATACTGAGGGAAGTGATTGGTCATGTGTTCAATAGGGATTGAAACACCGGGACGCAATACTTCGCCTGTACTTGAATTGTTCAAGTGACTGGACGACCCACACCTGATTTCACTTCATGGTACACGTCATGAGTAAATCTGGATGATAATATCAGTTCATCCTTATACCGGAGATGCATGTGTCTGCATCACTTTGGTTTGCTTTGTTCTAGTTGCTTTCAAACGCAGTCCGTAACTGGCTGTTATAAAGGGAGTAATTGGACAAAGTATGATCACTTTGATGGGCAGTGTAGTCAAAAGGAATTTGTTCCTCTGTTTAGAGAGATATCCCTGGGCCCCTCGATGATTGGTCGCTGACACCAAAATGCATGGCCATGCTCAAAGCTTGCAATAATTTATGATCGATTGCAACTTGTATATTTTGGTCACCGCTAGTCTAGATCGAGAAACACAATCGTGAACGAATGGAGAATGACTAAGTACCATGTCTCATGTTCACATGGATATCGCGAACAAAAGGATGTTTGATCCCTTATCTATAGGACCATTTCACACGGGCTGCAGTTTGGTTTTTATGCTGAAGACAAAACCCATACTGACTTGGGGGCAGAGATGAAGGTCGCTCTCTGTCTGTGATGCATTGGGTATGGTGAGTCATGTGCAAGTGGGAGTTTGTTGGAGTATGCCCACTGACACACGTATGCCAAATGATCACTGCCGATGACGTATGGGCCTATCGGGTCACACGCCGGGGGTTGATCTTGACAACAAACTAAAAGGTGAGGGTGAGAAAGAATAAATAACGATAGTTGGTAATCTGGACAGAGTTGGCGGCGCTATCTCTACCGTCGCTAACTCAGCCGCGATCGCGGCGCTAACTTTGGGCGGTTAGCGGTGCTAACCCCTCTGACATATTACAACTTTATTCTTTTCACCTCCAATCTCCACCAATGCATGTGTAATACAATCATGAACTCTTGGCCGACATGGGGTAGTCCTGGAGGCACTTAGGAGTTTATAAAAAGGGATCTCTTGTCTCTTTTTTCACTTCTTGGCCATATTTGCTAATATACACCTAGAAAGCTTTAAGTGCTTGTTCTAGTGTTAGAAGAGAGAGATCCTTGTGAGTTTCCTGGGGTTTTTTGTTGTTGTTCAAGAAGCCAAGTTCAAGTGTTGATTTGGTTCAAGGGGTGCTAGTACACCAAGGTCACCAAGTATCTCGGGGTGGACTTTGATAGCTCAAGAAGAAGGATTCAAGGCTTGGAGCTTAGCACACAACAAATACAGAGACATCAAGGGTATATATCTTCCTCTCACTTCTGTCTTTTTGTTGCAAAATTTTGTTATAGAGCTTGGTACACATTTGGGGTTCTTGCATGTGGTCTTGTTCATGTTTTTAAATTCAATTTTGTACATGCTTGCCTCCGTTGCCTTCAACCACGAACCCCAACATACTTAAGAGCTGTTTGGACATTTCTAATACCAAGTAAACACCATGTTACTTCTATTCTAAAATACTTCCATTCATATGTTCAAACTTAATTTAACACAAAGATCAAAATGGTTAGGAGTGAAAATGGCTCTGAATTCATAAATTCCTCACTGACTGACTTCTTTCACACTCATGGAATTATTCATCAATCTTCATGCCCATGCACACCCCCAACAAAATGCAGGGTAGAAATAAAGCACAGACAATTACTTGAAATGGCAAGATCCCTTTACTTTCAAGCTAACTTTCCAAAGCATTTATGGGTTCATTGCGTTCTCACATCCACATATCTTATTAATCGACTGCCATCTAAACTACTAGACTACAAAACACCATATGAGATGATATATCATAAACCACCCAATCTTCAGCACCTACGGGTTATATGTTGCAAAGCCTTTGTTCATACTCACACCAAAGACAAGTTTCATCCCAAAGCATCCCCTATGGTATTATTTGGATACCCACAAAATCAAACGGGGTATTTACTCTATGACAAAACCACATAAAGATCACTATTTGAAGAAATGTGACATTTCATGAATCTGACTTCCTGTTCAAAGACAAAACTTTACATACCTACAAACCCACTGAGACACATCCATCATACACACACTTCGATAATCCTATTCCACCACTCACAACTCACACAGATACCAATTACTCTCCACACACAAATCCTTCATCACATTCCACAGTGGACAACACCACTACCCCTTCATCATCTGATCCTCCAATCAACCACTCTCCCACTTTCCCAGATCCTACTCATTCACCTTCTTTACAACATCTACTCCACCTACACATGCAAATACTACTACCTCACACCATGAAGATACTTCACATCATGCAGATACTTCATTTTCTACAGATCACATTCCTCAACCCACTCCTTACCCAACCCCACGAAAATCCACAAGACGAAAACATCCACCCCCAAATTCAGTGATTATCATTGCACTTTCCCTAACTCCACCACTCATTCTATCACTTCTAAACATCACCATTCCCATTACATTTCATATACTAATCTCTTTCCACCATCTCTCAAATTTATCAACTTTGTAGATAAATTAGTTAAACCACACACTTTTGCAAAAGCTTCAAAGGATTACAGGTGGCTTGATGCTATGAGAAAAGAAATATCTGCACTTTAAGCCAATCAAACATTGATCCTTACACATTGCCACCAACTAAACAGGCCATTGGCTGCATGTGGGTATATCGCATAAAGTACCATGCTAATGTAACAATTGAAAGGTTTAAAACACGATTGGTTGCCAAAAGATTCCATCAAAGGGAAGGTGTGGATTACAAGGAGACCTTTGCTCCTGTAGCTAAAATGTGCACAGTTCGAACTCTTCTCACTATTGTTGTGCATAATCACTGGCTTATTGAACAACTCCACAATGCTTTCCTTCACGGTGATCTCCATGAAGAAGTTTATATGACTGTGCGACAAGGTTATCCTAAACTAATCCAACCTAACACTGTTTGCAGATTACAATAGTCACTCTATGGTCTTAAACAAGCAAATCGTCAGTGGTTTGAAAAACTCACTTCATCATTGATCTCTATTGGGTTCAAGCAGAGCTACATGGACACTTCCTTGTTCACTTTCACCTAACATGACTGTTTCACAACTTTATTAATCTATGTGGATGATATTATTCTTACTGGAAACCAACCTTCCCATATCAACACAGTAAAGACCCATCTTCACAACACATTAAGTATTAAAGACTTGGTTCATTGCATTATTAGGCATAGAAGTTCTGCGAAACTCTCAAGGTTTGACTATGTCTCAACGCAAATATGCACTTGATTACTTGAACAGGCTGGGGACATTATAACTAAGCCTTCAACTTACAGAACTTTAGTAGGCAAGTTGATTCACTTAACTCTCACCAGACCTAATGTAGCTTTATGCTGCTGAAATGTTAAGTCAATTTTTACAAGCTCCAAGGACACCACATCTAAAGGCTCTACTTCGATGTTTAAGATACATTAAACTGTGTCCAGGTCAAGGGATATTAATATCCTCCAATACCAATCTCACACTAGCTGCTGACTGTGACTGGGCCAGTTGCCCCACTTCTCGACGATTAGTATCTGGTTATGCCATATTCTTGGGATCCAACTTAATTCCATGGCAGTCAAAGAAGCAATTAGTTGCATCCAGATCATCCACCGAAGCTGAATATCGAGCCTTAGCTGACACAACTTGTGAATTAACTTGGCTGAAATGTTTACTCAAAGACTTTCATATTACCACTCCTACACCCATTAAAATCATGTGTGACAACGCTTCCGCCATTGCCCTTGCTTCAAATCCTGTCCAACATGCTCGCATCAAACATATTGAAATTGATTGTCACTTCGTGCGAGACAAAATCAAAATGGGAGCTATTCAACCCACCTTCATACCTTCAAAAGCTCAAACTGCTGATGTCTTTACCAAGCCCCTTCATCGACCTCTACACTACATATGTATATCCAAGTTGAGAATGTGTAAACCATGCCAACTTGTGGGGGGGATAATAAGGAACCACTGTGTCAAGACTTCAATACAAATTCTGAAGTCAACAACATTCAATGATCAAGACTTCGTGGCATGTATAGCACAAGGGTTCTATACACTCAAAGTCTACTCAAATGCAACACACTGGAACTTACATAATCAGTTAGTTAGTTGTGTAGTTAGTTAGATTTTGTTAGCTCTAGCTATTCTCTTTCTCTTCTGTACTTCAGCCTATATATATGTAATGTTCTCACACCGAAATGTTAAAGAATTTCATTTCATCAAATTACTTCTTCATACTTTCACTTTAGTAATCAACTTTGGTCAAATTCCAGTTTCAAGTAACCAACTTTTCGCCATGAAATGCAATCAAACTTACCACCGCGTGAGCATTTTGACCAGGTAAACGAGTCAAATTACATTTAAGTAAAAAAATTCAAACTTCGGTGGCTTTTTTCTAGAGAAAAAAGCCGGTTACCTAAAATAAAATTTTGACCAGAGGGGATTACTTTGTAATATTACACCCACGTTTATGGTTATCTCCGACCACTTTCTTATGTTATATTCTATTTATTGATGAATACCATAGTGTAGAATTTTGCTTTGCTATTCATGTGGAATGGTCTTAAGTCGTCTCTTTAGGTGAACTTATTGTTGTTTTAATCTTCTACAAGATCATGTTTTTTATGATGTGTTGTTTCCCTGATTCATGTCTATTTCTATGTGAAATCTATATAGTTAAGTTCAATCTTTCTTTTTCTTAATTACATTCGAATATTCGATCAAGTTGCTAATTAAAGCTCATGCCTTTGATGTGATAATTTATATTCATTAACATTATGCATGAGGTGTTTGATAAAATGTCACACAAAGGCAAAAATGGTGTTAATTAAGTCACGAGTCATGATAAGTGCATCAATTTCCCAAAAAATTTAACAGAACACTAATCCATAGTTTAGATTCCAATGTGTAGTTTGAGTTATAAATTGACTACATGGTTGAGATAATTAAGTCACGAGTCATGATAAGTGCTCATTTGGTTTATTAATTGACTGCATGGTTGATATAATCGCAATTGACTTGGCCGGGCAGACAAATTATCTACCTCCTTCACTCTCTCTATCTTAAAATCCATGGCATAAATTCTCAAAACTTTCAGACATATGCTTCAATGCTCTTATGAAATCGATCTAACCGGCACTCACTTATCTCCCTACCATTAGCACTCTGCTATCATTTTTCCACCAATCGAAACCACCTCTGCCGCCTCCATATCACAACCCACCACCGTCGCCCTATAATGATCACTGGACGAAGACTTCCTTTTCTCTGCTGAATATGAAGAACAAGAACTCTAGATCTGCTTTTTAATTTCTTAAATCTGTTGCTGCCGCCCAATCACTCTCACATTCAATCTGAAAATCTTACAACTGAAATCAGACCTAAATCTGTTTTGTTCATGGATCTGGGTTGTAGCTTTGACTTGGTGACCATCCTACTGGAATGAAGATCTTTTTTACATATAAGGATTTTGGCCATGACTATATAACAGATTGTTTTACGAGAAGTACGAGAAACATTTCTAACCATTAGATTAAATAATCAATGACCGTAAATGCTGATGGCGTTTTTTAGTGAGCTTTTTTAAGTAAACATAAATCCTGTAATAGCAAAAAGGAAAACACAAGTTAACGTAATACTAAGAAACAAATTGGAATAAAAATCTTTTCTAAATCTTATACTGTATACGTAATAATTTTATCGCATAAAGATCCGCTGATTCCATATTATCATTTCCCTTTCGAAATCGAAGCCCATTATACTAAATGGGTGTTGCTAAATCAACATCCCTATTACTAAAATACACCCTAAATATACAAGTAAATATACTCTAAATCTAAATCCTAATTAAGAGATATTGTTACTATAATTAAACACTGGATTAAAGCTACAAATACATCATATATGAGTATTTTTTTTATTTCTTTTAATTAAGTTTTTAACTAAGTTTTTAATTGTTTTTATTTTAAAAAACAAAGCATTTTTATAATATTTAAAAAATAATATGAAACCATAAAATTTGTTCTAGAAAATTTTATTTTTTATAGTTTAGGTTTTATTTTTATATAAGTAATTATTTTTCATCTTATATTGTAGTGTTGATATAAAATGTGACGAGCGATGACAATAACATCTCTAATGTGACTTCACCATTTCTTACCGATCAGGTGTGATACTTATAATGATTTTAAAAAGAAAGGTATTGTATCTTACGTCAGACTTATTTATGACCACGGCGGGGATTACAAGTTTTAAAAAACAAGTAAAAAATCATGCACCAAAAAGACCAATTGTTAATTCCAATGGATAGGTTCTATTTAAAACAACATGGTGGGTGGACCTTGAGGGTGATATGTGATAAACATAATCATCAACCTCCACAATATATGGAGGGGTATGCTTATAAAAGGTGGTTGAAAGAAAATGAAAAAAATTGGTGGATGACATGACGAGTAATAATGTTGCACCGCGTGACATATCGTCGTCGACATTGAAAGAGCAAAACGAGAATAATGTTTCTACACTCAAGACCATATAGAATGCACGGCAAAAGCTTCGTTCATCCTAGAATTCTGGAAAAATTCCGATGTAGGTTTTTATGTTGCTTTTGAACGATAAACGCTTTATTACCGAGCATAAAATGTTCTTTATGGAAAATTTTATTACAAAAGTTTATTTATTTATTATAAACATGTTTATTACATTTATGGGAAAAAGAATCTAATTATAGACAAATAAATTTAGAAAGTATAGTTGTATTAATTATCAAATACTTATAATTTGGAATGAATATTAATCTAATTATGGAGGGTGTTTTTTAGTAAATTGAGGTTGTTTATTTAGCCAACCCCATACTAAATATATAGATTTGATTTTTATATATATTTATCTTTACTACGTTATAAAGTAGTTATATTTTTTCTTAATCTTTTAATTTTTTAGTATATTGGAATTACAAAACGACCCATTACTCTCATATAATTGCAATAGTCATCATAAATGGAAAGTCAATACATGAACCAAATTGACTTTCAAAAGGAAACAATAAACGGTTGTAATATGGGAAAGTCAATTAGGCCGAGTGTTGTATGTTACTCGATGACATCAAGTAACCTCGGTAGGCTAAGGCACACAAAAAGGTGTCTCTCGGCGGGTAGGAGAATCGGGTACGTATTTCGGGTCTTCAAGTTCGATGGTTACTCGATAGAGAAGCAGCTCCACCCCCACCCTCTCTCAACCTATCACACATACACACATGTATTTTTTAATATAAAAAAAATAAAGAAATGGGGAGAGTTTGAAGGAGATGTATAACACTTAATTTGGGTAAAAAGGAAGAAATGGGAGAAGAATGATATGGCGCTGAGTGGCATTGGGTAAAGGCAAGGGAAAGAAATGTATAACTCATGGCCTCAAATAGAGATAACATGTTATTTTGATTGAAGTTACATGAAAAGTAAATAACTTACTCAAAACAAATTATAAAAGTAATTAAATCAAGAACACTATTTTTAAAATCTGAATAAGTAAATTAAAATCACAACAAAAAATTTGCAGAATTAATGCAAACTTATAACCAATTTCCAAACCTGTAAAAGCTACGTATATAAAGATGTAACCATATATGTTGTATTAATCATCATAATAAACATTGATCACCATATACGTACAAGCTAGAATATTATGAAATAAACACCAAAATAACTACCTTCAATGTTACCTCTTTTGATAGGTTTAGAAGGGAATTTTTTTGGGGGGGTTGGAAGGGTAAGATAAATTGGGTTAAATGGGAGGATTTATCGGTTAAAAGAGATAAGGGGGGTTTGGGGGTTGGTAATTTAAATTTTTTTAATCTCAGTCTTTTGGGCAAGTGGTGGTGGAGATTTTGGTCTAACAAGGGGTCGGGTTTTTGGTGGATATTATCAAAAGTATCCATGGTGGGGACGGGGGTTGGGGTTCTTCTGGGTTGCCGGGTGGGGGAGGCGCTTGGAATAATATTGTGAAGGCAGCCGCTGAATTAAATAGACTTGGTATTAACTTACTGTCCTTTTTAAAGATCTCCGTAGGAGATGGTAAAAATACAAATTTCTGGTTCGATAGATGGACAGGTGATTCGACTCTAGCACATGATTTCCCGAGAGTATTCAATAAGCTTGGAAGGCAGGATTTGGCTGTGTCAGACATGGGATCGTGGAATGGATCAACTTGGATCTGGCATATTGGAGGCTCGGAAGGAGTAAGAGGGAGAACGAAGACTGAACTATCAAACCTCTTCTTGAAGCTCGAAGAAATCAATATGTACAAAGATAAAAAAGATGTCAAGGAGTGGGATCTTTCAGATGACAAGATTTACTCTGTTAAGAAACTTCGGGAACTTTTGGAAAATTTTCATCTTCAAGGCAGGCCTACGGCTCAAGCAACTTTTTGGTCAAGATTGGTTCCGAAAAAGATATGTATTTTCAGTTGGAAGGTAGATCGGAGAAGAATACCGGTAAGATCTTTGTTGGATGCAAAAGGGGTGGATTTAGACTCAATTCTATGCCCAAGATGTGAAGAAGCTATTGAATCGGTAGATCACGCAATTTTTCTTTGCCCAAAATTAAGCTCGCTATGGTCTGATCTTTATAACTAGTGGGGGTTGTCATTCCACCCCTATGAGTCTTTCTTGGAGATCTCAGATGCTGGGAAATCGAGTGGGCTTTCAACACAGAGTTTACAATTGTGGAATTTGGTGATACGGGTAGCGGGTTACTTCATTTGGAGAGACCGTAACTAGTGATGGCAACAGGGCGGGGATTCCCCGGGGCGGGTATTCCCCTCCTTAACGGGTGATGGGTCAGGGATGGGGATGAATTGGTGTACCCGAAACGGGGATGGGGCGGGGACGGGTATAGTACTATTCGCCCTCGTTTAAGACCCGATATATATAAACATATATAAATATAATATATATCAGTTTATAACTTTATATAATGGATCCTTTATTAAATACACCGGGTAGACATTCAATGAATAGTTATAGTTACGAGATTTCATGGTGAATTGATGATCCGCTGGTGATGAAGATTGAAGGCGAAATGTTTTTTTTTTTAACGATATTAAGAACTTGTCTTTTTTTGTTTTATTTACTTTTCAAACTTGATAATGTTGTCATCATCTTTTTTGGGTTTTGTCATCGAATATTAATCGTATTTTGAAGTATTAATGTTTATCAGTGTTTATTTTAATATTTTTAACCATATCAAAAATTGTCATTATTTAATAAATTGGTACCCATCGGGTTCCCCATACCCGGTGGAGATTATTTCACCCGAACCCATTGGGGATTTGGTGGGGCGGGGGTGGGGATGGTTCTGGGGCTGGAGGTCGGGGATGGGGATGGGTATTGTGGTCCCCGTCCCCACCCGTACCCATTTACATCACTAACCGTAACAACATAGTGTTCAACAACGCAAAAGCACGGATTGAAAGTATGGTATTCGACATCAAACTGTACCTGTTCCAGTGGATTAAATCGAGATCAAGTAAACGGTTTTCGGGGGTGTGGGAAGTTTGGTTAACAAACCCGAATTCCTTAGTCAATATAGGTAGTTAAGATTTTCGGGGGCATTTATTGGATTCGTTGTAATATTTTGGTGTGCCGGGACTTATATAGATATTCTATTTTCACCACTGGTGAGATGGTATATTTATTAAAGTAAGTCCTTGGCAAGTTCATATGTACATATTCCAGCAACTTCAGTCATATATATATATATATATATATATATATATATATATATATATATATATATTCATACAGCTTTTCAAAAAAAAACTACCTTCAATGCTTCTATAATTGTTGGCACCGATGGCGCTTAAGACGAAATTGAGGTAAAACGAGGGATTAGTACCCCGCGTGTTGCAGCGGGGATTGAAAACTAACTCTTGCGTTATATATAGTAAATATGATTCATATTTAGTATCGTACTTTTAATAACGTTCATAGTACGCTTAGATCATTTGGTTTGAATTCAAATATCACTACAAGAAAAATACGTTTTTGCCACGTGAACTTTTTGCGGCGACATATGTCGCCGCTAAAAACCCGCTAGACGACAAAATTTGGGCCCACTACCATCTGTTTTAAAGATGTCGCCGCTAAAAGGCTTCCCTCTTTTTTTTCCCACCGAAAACCATGGCGGGATTAGTTCCCCCCCTAAAATATTCATCGTCGCCGCAAAAAGTGCATCGTCGCCGCAAATACGTCGCCGCAAAAGGATTTTCTTATTTTATTTATTTAATTAAAACGAATTTCGATTTTCTTTATTAATAAAATATATATGTCGCCGCAAAAAATTTTACGAGATATAGGGTTTTTCAGCTTTCTTTCTGCCATTTACTTGCTCCCGTCTCTCTCTCTCCCGAAGCTCTCTCTCTCTCTAAACCACCGCCGGCCGGAGCCTCTCTCAGCCGTGGAAACCGCCGAGCCCGGAGCTCTCTCTCACTCTCGTCGAACGCCTCTCGCCCCCGCTCCCTCTCACCGTCGAAATCGCCGCCGCCTCTCACCACCCTTCTTCCTCCGCTGTTCGGCCTCCTCCTCCGGCGCCGGCAACTCGTATTTGAGGTAAAAATCCCCTTTTTTTGTTTATAAATCTAGGGTTTTTGTTTTTAGATTCTTATATGTTTGTGTTTTGTTTGTTACAAGTTATCTCCTCCTCCTCTATTAGCCGCCGCCGTCGACCACCTTCTGCCGCCGCCGCCGGCGGTCAGAATCTTTCCACCGCCTCCGTCGACCTCCTCCTCCCCATTGAGGTATTTTTTTTATTTATATATTAATGTTATATATTAATGTTAATTAGTTTAGGTTATTATTAGTTTGTGTTTTGATTATTATTATTTTTTGTTAGTAATTTAAATTATTTAATTGTTAATTAGTGGTATTAATTTATTAATCTAAGGCTATTGTTAATTAATGTTAGATTAATTAGTGTTAGATAATATTGTTAATTAATATTAGATTAATTAGTGTTAGATTAATTTACATTCATTATGTTAGATAATATTTTATGTTATAATTTTATATTATTGTTAATTAGTATTAATGTTTAAGTATTGTTAGTATACTAATAATGTGTTAAATAATTGATTAATCTAGTTGTTAATTTAAATTCATTATGTTAGATTATATTTAGTGTTATAATTTTAGATTATTGTTAATTAGTGTTAATGTTTAAGTATTGTTAGTATACTAATAATGTGTTAAATAGTTTATATGATGATGATGTTATAGTTTATTTGATAATGTTTTATTATTATCTATTGTCAATAATGATATATTAGTGCTAATTACTTTTAATACTTGTGGCTTGATTTATATAATTGTGGTTTATAAATTAACATTAATACTTGTGGCTTGTTCGTATATTTCTATTTTTTTTCAGATGGCTTGTGTTGCTCGTGGCCACGGTGGAGACTGTGGAGGTGATCCACCTAATCCTAATAGGCAACCACCTTCCAGTGGTTGTGGCGGTGATGGAAAAAAAGGGCGTGGAGTAGCCCGGAACGTTGAGCTGAGAAAGCTATGGAAGAAGAATGGCAAAAGGCCTTTGCCAATTGACTTTGACGATGTAAGATTTAATAAAACGTGGAGAGCAATCGGGGACAATGCTGATTACTTTACCAGCTACCTGGGGACTTTAGTGAGGGATTCTATCCCATATTACTTCCCGTCATGGGAAAAAGTCCCCAAAGAACTTAAAGAACCGATCATTCCGTCTCTTCAGGTTCCACTTAAGTTTTTTTTTAGATATTGTATATTTGTAAAAATTGTACAATAAACTAACTTTATCTTATAATTTACAGACGTACTTTGACTTGCGGCCCCATATAGAAGATAATATAAGAGGTGGGTCGATTTCGGTGGGAATCGACAAAATGGCTGGGGCAATGTATAGAGACCAAAAATTCAAGTTAAAAAAAAATGGTTTGAGAAAAAAGGGGGGTCTCGCAGGTACACCAACTGCGTCGAGATCCTCCTCCCAACATGGATCAAAGGGATTGGGATTTGTACGTCGACTATTATATTGGGGATAAAACCGTTCAACGCTCTATTGCGAACACGCAAGTTAGGGCGCAGCAAGTACATCAAAGCTTGCATGGTCGGAGATCATACTGTCAGTATCGCTTCGAGAACGTAAGTCTATTTATCTCTAATTCTTAATTTTGATTGATATAATGATTGACCCGACCTGTTTGTGTGATATATTAATATTTATTTAGTATATAATGGTCGAGCCGTTTGATTGATATAATGATTGACCCGACCCGTTTGTGTGATATATTAATCGTTATTAAGTATATAATTATTGACCCGTTTCATTTGTTTATAGCGTGACCCGGAAACACAACAACCCCCAAGCTTGATCGAACAATATATGACAAACCATTCACGCAATGGTGTCTTTACATCCTCGGATGTTGAAGAAAATCATGTAAGTAATTATTTATACTTCATTAAAATTATTTATAAAATCTGATTTTATCTTATTTATACACAGCGCCGTATGGTTTTCATGAGAGACAATCAAGTCGGGAGTGAGAACCCTATGAGCGAAGAAGATATTTTGAGGGCGGTGTTGGGTGAACGTCGAGGACACGTTCGTGGGGTTGGAAGAACATTAAGTTCTTCATCCGTATCTGCTGCACAATCTACCGCTCAATCCCAGCCTACGGAGAGATTATATTCACAGGCCGAGGTAGATAACATGTTAGGGGATGTCCGGCAGCAGCTACAGTCTCAAAGCGAACAACTGCAGCAGCTACAGTCTCAATCTCAACGTACATCCGATCTCTATGATATATTACAGGCGGCAGGTATAAATACTAATATTTCCTCAAGATCCGGACGTCAACCAACCACTGACTTGGCTGATATTGAAGAGTCTAGTAATGAGGATTAGATTATATGTTTGTTAGGCGAGTACTTGTGATTGTTTAAAAACGTTTTTGTTAACTTTCAAACTATCGTGTGTTCTACTTCGTTTGTTATTACGATTAGATACTTGTTTGTTAAATCGTATTGTTATACTTGTTGTTGAGTTCTGAACAGCAGGTTTTCTGAATATTGCCCGGTTAAAAACGGGTGGAAAACGCAAAATGCAGCAAAAGCTGCTGGTTTTATTTTTGCCTTTTTGCGGCGACACTGACGTCGCCAAAAGTACACATGTCGCCGCAAAACGTCCTTAAAAAAGAAATTATATATTTAATAATTAAAATTACACGTCGCCGCAAAAATTAAATGTGTCGCCGCAAAAAGATTTTATTTTAATTTATTTTTAAATTATATATGTCGCCGCAAAAAAAGTATCCACGTGGCGGAAGGTGGTCCCGTTGAGTGTCGTCGCAAAAAGTAAAAATTGACGTCGCAAAATGTTATTTGGGACGAAGTATTTGCGGCGACCTTTTTGCGGCGACATGTCGCCGCAAAATATGTTTAGCGGTGTTATTTTGGCTTTTAGCGGCGACAAATGTCGCCGCAAATGGTGTTTTTTTTGTAGTGTATATAGATTCACTTTTTCGTACTACACATAATATATATAGTTAACATGATTCATATTTTATATTGTATTTTTAATAATGTTCGTAGTACGCTTATATCATTTGGTTTGAATTTAAATATATAGGTTAACTTTTTCGTACTACAGATAACGTAAGATTGATTAAAAGAGTACATAGACATCACATCAAAATAAAATTTATATCGATGTGTAAATAAAAATGAGATCGTCACAAATATATATCTATATTTGCGTTAGACATTATATGCTAAAAGTTATAGAGGAAAACAAAAAACTAACCAAATTAATTGTAGTAATATAATAATAATAAAATATTAATAGTGAAACATCATTTGCGGCCGCGTGAATGCGTTACCTACGCTGAACAAAGCAAGCAGCTGGTTCAGTGGTAATCACATCCGTCTACATCCTTTTGTTCCAGCATTCGACTTCTGCGGCATTTAATAACGTTCATAGTACGCTTAGATCATTTGGTTTGAATTCAAATATATAGATTCACTTTTTCATACTACACATAATATATATAGTTAACATGATTCATATTTTATATCGTATTTTTAATAATGTTCGTAGTACGCTTATATCATTTGGTTTGAATTTAAATATATAGGTTAACTTTTTCATACTACAGATAACGTAAGATTGATTAAAAGAGTACATAGACATCACATCAAAATAAATTTTATATCGATATGTAGATAAAAATGAGATCGTCACAAATATATATCTATATTTGCGTTAGACATTATATGCTAAAAGTTATAGAGGGAAAACAAAAACCTGACCAAATTAATTGTATTAATAAAATAATAATAAAATATTAATAGTGAAACATCATTTGCGGCCGCGTGAATGCGTGATACCTACGCTGAACAAAAAAAAATTAAATGCCGCAGGAGTCGAATGCTGGAACAAAAGGATGTAGACTGATGTGATTACCACTGAACCAGCTGCTTGCTTTGTATCCAATTTTAAGAAGAAATTATATATACTATATTTATCAGGGTACTGTTCATTCCCCTGATAAAAGATTATTAGATTACGGGTAACACATGCTCCATTGTTCATCATTTTTACATTAATGAAACAAATAGAATTTTGAGTTTCACCAAGTTACACTTTTGTCATCAACAGAATATGTTTTTTTAGCATCTACCTTTTAAATTATAAAATATGTTTATGTACTAGGTAGATTGATGTGTGGGTTACGAGTATAATAGTCAATACTTGTTATTCATTACTTTATATTTACATATTGCATAAAACTTAAAAAGAGTCTAAGTGATATCAATATAACTTGTAAATTGGTGTCTTTTTCAAACTTTTTTTGGAGCATCAATTAACAAATACGATATGATAGAGAATCATCTTCAATGTACTCGATTTCAAAAAAAAAAGCATGTATTCATAAGTAAATAGGTTGAGATTGTCATGACTTGTTCTTAATAACATAATACTTATATAAATAACATGTTATCAAAAAGTTGAAACTGTTACTATATGTCATGATACGATGATAATATAGATCTCGTATATATAGAACTTAAAGCTTGAAAGTTCATCAAACTACTCATACTTATCCTGTAAGCACCATATACAAGAGTGCCTAACTATGATAGTCTAAATATTCAAGTCATGTGCAAGTTATAGTTATTTTCTATGTAGCAACAAGAGAAAATGGCATGAAACGAAACCAGATGTTATCCGCATCACAATATTGACGGGTCCTTTGTTAATTTGTTGTACGTATATGGAAATTCTCTGGTACCACACTCAAGAAGAGCAAGATCACGGCTTCAAATATCAACGTCATAACACAATAGACATATCATTGCCATAGAATTCACTAAGCCAACACAACACACATCAAGAACACCTTGTAACATGTAATCGTTCTTATTAAAATTGAGAAACATGTCATAACACTGTTCTTAGTTTGGCAAATAACTTGATTCTGATTTATCATGTAATCACTTGGAAGATAACCATCCACAACACCTTGTAATCAACTCACACTATAAGAGTTTTACTTGATCACATATAAACCATTCTGCAGATATCGATCTTCTAATATATATAGAGGACTAACATTAATAAATTCTATTAAACAATTCTAGCAATTCATTTAGATTAAAAATCTTAACCATAAATTTTGATAAGATTTCAAATTCAATTTTGATTTTTTTAGTCAAAATTAAAACTTGATTTATAACTCTAAATTAATATGTTATTCAAACTCACTTAATATAAGATAAGATATATAGAAGGTAAAAAATATTACTAAAATTCAAACAAACACTAATTTGTTGGGTATTGTAAAACATTTATTGAAATTAAACTTGAGGAATTGCTCTGTATGCTATAAAATTAAGAAATATATTTTTAAGTGTTGAATTAAAAGAAAATAATAGTATAACCTTTAAATAGTGATACTTATTATAATACGTTATTTTAAATAGTAGTAATTTTGATTTAAAATAAATTAATTTGCGTTACACTTATTATATACTTTAAACTTTTTATCCACTATATTAAGAATAAATATTTACTTTATTTATCATCATTTATGGTTATTATATGATACAAATTTTATCGTAATTAAATTTTACATTATTCTTTTAAGTTGTTAACAATTACTTTTATATGTCAACTAACTTTAATATAAAATTCTTTTAGTTTTGAAAAAGTCACATATTGTGTTTTTTATTTTTCGATGGTAATAGAATTCTTTGGTGTCTTAGTCATTTCGTCTAAAGGATATGGCGTAACCTAGGAAGTATCTATTAGTGAAATATATTTGACATTTATGTTTTGTATATATCTCTTTATATCCTTCCCTAATTATGGGAAAGGTTATTTGTAATCCTTATATATATGTCTCCAAGGCAATGTTAAAGGCAGAGAATTAATACCAAATATCATGGTATCAGAGCCTATATTCGGCTCCTCTTCTTCATCGTGAGAAACACCATAGCAGGCCCTAATCTTCTTCATCATTCTCCTTCCTACAATGTCTGGTTCAGCAATGATTCACAGACTACCAAATCTCCTTTCCACCCTGCCTTTGCTGTCAATAACATTAAGAACTCCATCCCTCTCGTCCTAAATCAAACAGATGGTCATTACGCCTCCTGGGTAGAGCTATTTCACATTCATGCTTGTGCCTACAATGTACTCAATCATGTTAACCCCAAAATACCCAGACCCGCCGGCATTGATCTCCCAACCTGGACCCGACTTGATGCTATTGTCAAACAATGGATTTTGGCAACCATCTCTACCGACCTCCTTCAAACGATCATGAAACCGGGTGCTACCGCTCAAGAACTATGGAACCGGCTCGCAGAAATTTTTCAAGATAACAAGGCTACTCGTGCCGTGTATCTTGAAGAGCAGTTTAATACTACTCGTCTAGATGCCTTCCCAAACGTAACAGAATATTGTGCTCGACTAAAGAACCTTGCCGATCAACTCGCCAATGTTGGTAACCCGATTTCAGAAAATAAAATGGTTCTTCAACTTGTCTCCGGTCTCCCTAGAGGTGATTATGACACAATTGCTACATTTATTCAACAATCTGATCCCTTGCCGAGTTTCAACAAGGCTCGATCGCAACTTCTTCTCGAAGAAACCCGTCGATTGAAGCAAGAATCACATACCCCTCAAGTTTTGGTTACTCAAAAATCAGAATCTTCTCCTATTGCTACCGAACTACCGGCTGCCCGTGATCAAAATTATACCAGCAATCGTGGAGGTCGTGGCTCTTACCGTGGCGGTCGCGGTCGCGGTCGTGGGGGTGGCAAACAATATTCATGCACACCACCACCGTGGTACTCTGGCAATCAGTGGACATCACCACCTTGCCCATACCCAACAGTTTCACCAAATCATCAATCTGGCCTTCTTGGACCTGGCCCACGTCCACCACCATCTCAGCAGCAAGCCTTGTACTCAGCAACACCTTATTCCATGCATGGTGTTTCAATGACCCCCACCGAGTTACAGAATGTTTTTAATACAATGCATCTTCAACCTCCGGATAATACTTGGTATATGGATACCGGCTCCACCTCTCATGTCGCAAGTAACACGGGTAACTTCTCTCATTTATTTTCTTTAAGCACTCCGCATTCTATTTTACTAGGTAATGGCAAGAGTCTTCCGACTCTCGGTTTAGGTTCCACGCCACCCTTCCTCATCATAACCAATCCTATTCTTTACGTAACATTTATCATGTTCCTCAATTAATTAAGAATCTTATTTCGGTTCGTAAATTCACTCTAGACAATAATGTTTCTATCGAATTTGCCCCGTTCGGTTTTTCTGTGAAGGATCTTACAACGGGGAAACAAATAATGAGATGTAACAGCTCCGGTGATCTTTATCCGTTTACTAAAGAATCGAGTCCTTGCTCCTCTTCCTTTGCCCTCCATGCCGTCTCTCCATCAACTTGGCATAACCGTCTTGGACATCCGGGATCCTCGGTTTTAGATTTACTTAGGCGTAGAAATTTTCTTTCTTCAATTAAACTTAGTAACCGTGATTCTTGTAACGCTTGTTCTTTGGGCAAACATTGTCGTTTAAGTTTTTCTTCATCTAAAACTGTTACGTACTGTGCTTTTGATATTATTCATGCCGACTTATGGACCTCTCCTGTTGCATCTACACTTGGTCACAAATATTATCTCGTTCTTTTAGATGATTACTCGCACTTTGTTTGGACTTTTCCCCTAAAATCAAAATCACAAGTCTATTCTATTTTTCTCAATTTCTATAACTACATTTGTACACAATTTGAAAAGAAAATTAAAACATTCCAATGTGATAATGGTCGTGAATTCAATAATCCAATGGAATGCAAATGCGTTTCTCGTGTCCTTACACTTCCCCTCAAAATGGTAAGGCCGAACGGATCATTCGCACGATCAATAATATCATCCGAACCAATCTCATTCACGCTTCCATACCTCCCCCGTATTGGCATTATGCTCTTCATTTTGCCACATATCTCCTTAATATACTTCCATCAACCACAATTGCAAACCATACACCTGCCACCATACTTTATCATCGTGTGCCATCTTACTCTCACCTTCGCACATTTGGGTGTCTATGCTACCCAAATACTTCTTCCACAACTCCTCACAAGCTCACTCCTCGATCTACTCCTTGCGTTTTCCTTGGATACCCGTCTAACCACCGCGGGTACTTGTGTCATGATCTCACTACTAAACAGTTCTTCGTTTCATGCCACGTTACCTTTGATGAAAACACATACCCCTTTGCAAATCTTTCTAAATATCAACCAAACTCCTATGACTTTCTTCATGACATTCCTTTGTCTCCATACTTTATCCATCATTCCATGACACCTACTCCCTCCTCTTCCTCCCACACGAACCCCCTACCACAACTCCCACCTCTGTAGAGAACCATATTGCACCTAATCCCATTCCTCTAGCTTCACCTCCATCGCATCACCCCATGCAAACGCGTTCGAAAAGCGGGATTTTCAAACCAAACCGACCACTCTCTCTTCACACTCATACTATCTCTCCTATTCCTCTAATCCTAAACTTGCCCTCCTAGACCCGAACTGGAACTCTGCCATGCCTTCTGAATTTAATGCATTGCTTAAACAAAATACTTGGGATCTAGTTCCCCGTCCGCCGGACGCTAACATTATTCGTTGCCATTGGATTTTTCGTCACAAGTTTAATGCAGATGGTTCTTTGGAGAGATACAAAGCACGCCTTGTGGTCAATGGAAATTATCAGGAGATCGGGGTAGATTGTGAGGAGACGTTTAGCCCCGTTGTTAAACCCGCCTGTATTCGAACGGTTCTATCTCTTGCTTTGGGAAGAAAATGGCCAATCCACCAATTGGATGTTAAAAACGCATTCTTGCACGGCGACCTTTATCAGACCGTCTACATGCACCAACCACCTGGGTTCTCTCATCCTTCATTTCTGGGTCATGTATGCAAGCTCCGCAAGTCTTTATACGGCCTTAAGCAGACCTCAAGAGCTTGGTACCAAAGATTCGCTCAATATCTTCTCAAACTCGGGTTCATTTGTAGTAAGAGTGACAACTCCTTATTCATTTTTCGCGAAACAATGATTTGGCTTACTTGCTACTCTACGTGGATGACATTGTTCTCACGGCTTCTTCTACTCAGTTGCAATCTTCAATTATTACGGCCCTCGAAGGCAACAGGCTTGGTGTTGATTTCTTCTTCAAAAACCCACAAAATTGGAGTGTAAAAGCTTGTACGTATGTTTGTATGTGTTGCATGTGTTTCTAGCTTATCCAGGGGATAAGAAAGAGTCAATAGGCCAACTTAAGTGCCTAATACCCCATTGTGGGTATTTGGTTCTCCTATTCAACTTAAAACACAACTTAGGTTTATCCGTTTTAACTAACGGAGATATTTTTGAAACCATTATCCAAAACCGTTCAACTATTTATCGACTTAATCAACTTATGACACTTTTCATAATACCACATTTTATCCACAATTAACACCAATTAACACCACTTCACGTTTAAAACACCAATTAACACATAGAACGCCATTTAACAACAATCATACTACAATTAACAACAAAACACCATTTAAAGTCAAAGTACAACTAACAAAGCTACATGTACAACAGTTTACAACTAGGCCCCATTTCGGGGTGTTACAAGCCGAGCCAGCACACCAACAGTTTGTCGATCAGTGTCAGAAGGTAAGTTTATTATTTTTATTTTTTCAATCCCCCCCCTCCAATGGTCATATACATATATATTTTTTAATTTTTTTCTTTTCCTCTCTTATATATATTACGTTCAGCCCCACATTATTTTTACACACATATTCTACCTTCTTCTTCCTTTCTCTCTACTAAAATTTTTCATTTTTTGCAACTCTCCTATTTTTTTTAGAAATATGGATAAGGGGAAACAAAAACAAATATTCAAAACCTCACGCCGCACATCAAAATCGCGAGGCACGAGCTCGCAACTGTCTCCTCTGGAAAATATGTTCGGGTTTTTGACTCCTCCGCCAACTTACCATGTCATACAACAAATATGACGGGTTTGCACAATACAATCTTGGTTTTCAAAATTATGATGTTAGCTTTCAAGGAGACTTTTAAGGACTACTTCAAAGCCAAACATTTCCGGGGGAGGATGAGGCCAATGACGAGGACGAGGAGGGGGAGTTTATTCCCGACATTCAAACCGAAACCCAACCCGAGGAGGAGGATGTTATTCCCGAAACCCAACCCATAAAAAAATTCGCTAATAGGCGAAAAGCGGTGGCGTGGGATTCGCAGCAAGAGGCTTTACTAGCCCACTTCATGGGTTACTATTTCAGAAATTTTTGTGGTTGGCAATGCACAAAAAATACGTACGTCTCTATATATTTATATATGCTTACTTAGATTTATATATTTATATATGCTTACTTAAGTTTATATGTATTTGTAGATAATTTTTGGGGAAGAGTATGTGATTTCTTCAATAGTTCAAGCCCAATTCAGCGCATCAAAGATCGCGAGTTTAACTTATCTCCAACCAATCATCTCTCAGGAGCGCAATTTGAATTTGTTTTGGAACAAAAAGAGGAGCTTCGACGACAATACGAGTGGAAGTAGTGAAATTTATATTATAAATTATGTATCTTTTTTTTAATTTTTTTATTCGAAATTATGTAATTTCCATTTATGAAATATTATTAATTATTTTATATTTTATAGTTTTTGAATTATTTAAATAATTCTATTAATTATTTTATATTTATAATAATTAAATTATATTAATTAATATTAGTTGAAAAAAAATAAAAAAGAAAAATAGAAAAGATAGAAGATTAAAGAGGGTTTGATGTGAGGTTAAGGATTAGAGGTGGGAGAGGACGTAGATGATGATGTGACAGTGGCTTTGAAAAAGTAAGTGAGTGTTGATGGTCGTGGTCTTATGTGGTGATATATACTTTAATTTATGAATAACGAAATAGAAAGATACAAATAAAACCTTTAATTTTGGAAGAATCTACATTCATTTCTTTGTGCTTAATTTTGGAAGAATCTACATTCATTTCTTTGTGCTAAAATAGTAAATTTGATGATAAAAAGTAAAAGCAAAGCAACATTAATTAGAAGTAAAATACACTATTGGACATCTCTAGGAAAACATATCTTTAAACCATATGCGGAGACATAGCGAATTGAAAAACAAGGTGTGTAATAGGAAAATTGAGAAGAATCTGTAGGACTACTTCCACTTTCACTCTTCTTGCTAACGAGTCGAACTCCAAACGCATTAATAGACGTGAAATCATATTCAATGCGAAAAGAGAGGTGGTTGTATGTTTGATCCCACCACCAAGGAGCTGTGTCTCTCAAAGAAGCAAATGAAACATAGCCCGCCCATGTATTACCACCACTACTACCACTTTCCTTCCAATCTACTTCATGTTCAGAATCCATGGAACCACTCTTCACGTGCTCCACGGTTATCTCTGCATGATCATAATTGAAGCTAGATGTACTTTTCTCAATAGAACACATTAAGAATCCACAAAACTCATTTCTCCAGTTCTTTGGAAGTTCCAATCTACATTTATACCCATCACGAAGACAGGGGGTAAACCACTTTGCAATCTCAAGTCCTCCCTCAAGTCTGAGAACCATTGATCTTCGGTTTTCGATACCCTTTCCCTAATTAATTAAACAATTTTCACAAATTCATTAAATTCTGACAACCAGCCTTTATTAGAGAGAGAGAGAGAGAGAGAGAGAGAGAGAGAGAGAGAGAGAGAGAGAGAGAGAGAGAGAGAGAGCTACACATACCTGAAGCATGGATTCTAGTACTCTGTTGCCATCATTTATTATACCTCCAAAATCAAATGAGACTTGACATAAGCATTTACAATTTGTGAGAGAATCTCCAACAGTTGTTAGTGAGTGGCAATAGTCTGCGTTGAGGATAGTTACACTTGATGGGAGCTGGGGCAATTCTACAAGCCTTTTGCAACCTGTCAGATTGAGGAGTTTGAGCCGAGTAAGTTGCAAGAGGCTGAAATCTAATCTTGGAAATTCGTTCCAACTTAGATCCAGCTCTTCTAAATTGGATAACTCAACGATACCATAGAGGGTTTTTCCATCTTCTAAACCGCAACTACTGAGTTCCAGCTTCTGTAAGCTACGTGGAAACTGATAAAACCTCGTCTCGTATAATGGAAGCTGGGTGTTGAAATCTGAACTGTATTTGAACTCTTTCAAATGTTTTAAGGCATCCATCTTGAATTCTATGCTCTTTAAAGCATCACCATGCTTCAAGTATAGTGAAGTAAGGTTGGCACAACGTTCTCCAATTGATGAGGGTAGAACTCTAATCCCGTTTTTCTCCAAACACAAGTTTACCAAGCTTTCCATGTTTGATTGGATCTCAGGGAACTCAAGAATCCCAGAGCAACCCTTTACTTCAAGAGTCTGGAGTTTTTCCATCCGGACTATGTTTGGAAACTTTCTAAGCCTTCCACATGATGATACACTTACATATACAAGACTTTTATGACTTCCAAGTGATGGGTGAATCTCCTCCAACTCATGACATTCAAAAATTGTCAACCTTTGAAGACACGGGAGTCCCTTGAAATCTGGTGTGCTTACTAGAGCCATCATAAGCCGAAGATGGAGCACTTTCAAACAGGGTAGGTTCTATATATTAAGGTATACAAGTAAGCATCCAGCAGTTAATATCAAAGAGTTAATGACAACTAGTATGCTACTTACACACACACACGTTTTGGCCATCTCGACGTACAAATGCTAGTGGTGGCCGGGAAATACACATGCAACTATGGAGACATGACCAAACCAGTTTACACTGTATTCATTGTCACGACTAAGCGGTTTACAATAAAGTTAATTAGTGACCAGTCAAATATATGATCACTACTTCGACATGTTAATAAAACGAAAAAGTGAATTACCTTGTAGCCCTTCCAAAGTACCTCTTGCAAGCTGCCATACAATTTTAGAACAACAAGCTTCATCGGTTGAAAACTGTCAGGAAATGAAATTCCAGGATATCCATCCCAGTGAATATAACACAACTCATTTGAAAGAAAATTAGGCCCTCCATCTCTATCATACTCGTAATAGTTCCAAGACTCCACCCTAAGCCATCTTAATTTTTTCATGTTTGAAATACTGTTACAGAAACGTCGTACATCATCACCATAAACACGATATTCTCCTATCGCTTCAATCGTGTAATTTTTCTGCAATAAAGGATCAAACATATACGCATAATTAATCTAAGTTCATGGAAAAAGAATTTCTAAAGGTAAGATGACACAACTTCTCTATATATTTCAAAACTAAAAATTTGATTTATTTATTTTTCCGTACGTTTAGGCACTCCATCTCTAGCATACCAGCCATCCTTTCCGAACCCTAAGAGATCTTAGTTCTTTCATGTTCGAAGCAATCTTATAGAAGCGTACGTGATACATAATAATCATCAACATTACATAATCCTACGGCTTCAATCGTGTCATATTTCTGCAATAATATGATCATGCATTTCTGGTAAAAAAAAGAAAGAAATTAGCACAACAAAATAACAGTAACCAATTCAGTTGGAGTTGTTGATGAGAGTCTAGAGTTACATGACTGTCACCATGATCTCTTTATGTACTATTGTTGTCTATAAATACTATCATCCATTTACAGTCAAATCATAACACAGAATATACATTACACATTACTCTCATTTCTCTCTATCTCCGTACCATGAATTACTTCAGCGACTTTTGTTGACACGTGTGTATCATCTGGTGCACATATTATATATATTTATATATATAATGCATATATGAAAAACTAAGCTAACTTAACCAACTTTACCTTTGTTGCATGATCCTCCAACCAAAGGTTCTTGATTTCTTCTTTTTTCCACAGCCTGCTATGATTTTCAGGATTACTAGGATGTTCCCATCTAACAATGTAGTGTCCCATTTCTTGAACTAGATCATGCATTTCAAAACAACCATACGAATTAATAGTTATGAGAGATTTTTGTCTTAACACTTTTATCCCTATTACAGGGTGAAAACCACAAGCCTCAAATATCTTCTTTGCATAAGTAGTCGATTGCCCTCTGAAGAAACATGCAATATCCAAGAATAACTCTTTCTCCTGTGTCTCTAGTCCATCATAGCTAATTTTGAGCTTTTCCACTATTTCCTTTTCTGGAATATCTTTTAGTCTATCCAAGACACTCATCCACTCCTTCTCGTCTTTGTCATATAGAAAAGAACCTAAAACTTTAATCGCTAACGGGAGCCCAGCAGCATAAGACACCACATGTAATGAAAGTGTCATATAATCTTTTAAAGGAACTATTTCATTATATGCATGCTTATTGAAGAGCCGGGTTGCCTCATCATCTGATAATAATTTGACACGATAGATATCATTTACCCTGTGGGTGTTTATCAAATGTTCATCTCTAGTTGTGATGATTATTCGGCTTCCACCTCCAAACCAATTATGTGATCCTGCCAATGCCTCTAGTTGCCCAAGTTGATCGACATCATCAAGAAGTATTAAGACTTTTCTACGGCATAACATACTTCTGATCTTGTGTTTTCCTTCCACAACATTTGGTACTTTCACTTCCCTACCGAAAATAGTTGATAGAATGTTTTCTTGCAATTTTTTTAAACCGTATCTGCTTGATTCCTCTCGAATATTCTCCACAATGCAGCTACCTTCAAAGTGGTGAGATATGTGCATATAAACAGAAGTCGCAAGACTAGTCTTGCCACCACCCCCAACACCCCATATGCCAACCATGAGCACACCATCTGACTCCATATCTAGTCTTGATTTCAGATCTTGTATGCGGGTTGACATTCCAACAAACTCTTCATCAATATATGAATTTAAGGACAACAATCTATCCAAAATTGTATCAACAATTTCCCTGATGAATTCTGATTCATGCCTACAGATCCGATCCACATGGATAATTAGCACAAGCTCACACTAAATCACAACAAGGACGATGATTTATATATAAATAAATCTTAGATCTATAAGACTATAAGAGTACAAGGAGTGGAATGCTTTTGTGAGCGTGGTGAGAGCACCACATCATAGAAATTAATTGAAAAAAAAACACTCCATGTTCATTGTGATTAAATGATTGTGTGAAAATTTTAAGAGAAACAAGCAAGGTTGGATCAAGTGGTTATCACCCTTGCCTCTGGAGACAGAGGTCAAGGGTTCGATCCTCACTCCTTGCAAGGCCGGAGGTCTTTTTCTACATTTAGTAGAACTTGAAGCATCCTCTCTACCATAGGTAGAGGTATGGGTGTCTACATCTCAACCTCCCCCATACACCGTGCAAACGGTATTGAGACCCATAACCCGTGGAAGACGGTATTGGGTGTTACTTTACTTTTTTTTTGTGAAAATTTTAAGAGAGGTAGATGCTGCGTGGTTTTTAATTGATGGGCCCAACCTCACAATCTTTTTTAATTTCTTTAACTTTTTTAATTGATAAGTAGTATTAGGTGGGTCCCAAAATTTAGTGTGATAACAAATGACCACTACAAGACTAAGTGATGGCCTAAGTGATAGAGGAAAAAAATTGACGTGACGGTATGGTGGATGTGATGGAGAGTAACCATTACTTACACTCTAAATAAAATAGAACTAGTATACTTTATTGCTATGATCACATCAACTCAAGGATGTAATGGTAGATTGACTGGCATACGAGAAAAATAAGAGGATTTTGTATTAAGGTGTTTTGATAATTAGCATATGCTTACATTAAATAAAACAGATAATTTTTAACAATAAGAATAATGATAATGATATACATTAACTTATTAATAATAAGAAGAATTACAATAATTATAACAACAGTAACAATGATAATAATATTAGCACTATTAATAATAATTATAATAATATGAACAAACAGATATAACTATAATAAATGAGATTATATTTATTAGCAACAAAACGTTTTGTAATATATATACATTAAAAATTTATATAATATTATTTACTATATACTTATTTGCATCTTTTTATTTAGTTTTCTTTATTTTCTCTATATACACATATATAGTTTTATGCTCTTGGATCTGTTTAATTTTTCTAAAATTTGATTATATTTGATTTTATTCTATTTTATCTTATTTTCTATCTTACTTTTAATTTTATTTTTATGATTTGTTTTTATTTTTCTTTCCGACTTTCTTATCTTTTTTGCTTTCTTTTCAAGAGGTCTTTCGAGAAGCGGTCTCTATACCTTTTTGTACATGTATGACTGTCTACATCTATTATGCTTTTTCGGGATTGGGACATGTTATATTAAGGTGTTTGAATAATGATGTCCGGTGGGATCATAGCATTTATAGCATCTATGTTCTTTCTACTCGGGTCGTGCTAGACCATAGTTTCTCATCCAAAATTTGTTATGTCCATCTACTTAAACCCCTCACTAATCTAAGTTAACCCCCTAATAATTATCCTTTAAAACTTTCTTAAATAACTATATATAATTATTAGATAGAAACTGTAGCCACCTTATCCTCTCTCTTATGATAAATAACATTAATAATTACTAAAAAGAACCTACAGTCACTGTCCCTCCATCATCACTCTTATTCACACATTAAATAAACCCGCAATTGCGAAACTCCTCTCTCTCCCTCCCTTCCTCCCTCTCTCTAAGACTTCACGCCACCTCCAGCCACAACTAACATGATCATGACATCTGATCCAACTAATGAGGAATTTTACTTTTGGTTAACTTAGGGCTGTTTGTTAAAATAGTAAACACTCAATGATTCTATGGTCTAAATAATTCAAAGGCTTTATAAAAATCTGCCTTTGAATATGACATGTTGTTTGATAAAGGTTCTGAATGAACAATATGAATGATGCAAATTATCATTTTAACCTCAATAATGATAATTATATTATAAGATATGATTGTATAACAAGGCAACATGTGAAAAGAGTATTATGGTAAAATACTTGGTGCTTAATGATTCAGAATATACTTTAAGGTAGAATTATTCAGTAGCATTCTTCTATTTCATTCAACACAGTCTTTATTCAAAAGCAGTAATCAAACACGCTGAATGCTGAGCGATTCAGCATTTAGCGCTGAATGGTTTCATTAAGCAGTTCCTTAGTCATTTTATGTTGCAAGATTATATGGAACCGGCGACGTCCACATTATTGGTAGTTTATATTGCATACTTTTAGGAAGAAGTCGAATAGTGTAGTCGGTTAATTTCCTTATTTAATTCTTGTAATTTTTTCATTTGGAGATGTGCAAAGAAAATTGCCACAAACTACTTCTTGTCTTTCGATTCTTGGGAGTTTTGGATACGACTTGAATAGGGCCAAACAATTGGTCTTTTCATTGCTTCTTTCTCCCTCCCACTATGCCACCTCGCCATGAGCCTACCCCATTGAGGAATCAATGGCCGCTATGGAAAAAAAGAAATAAAAACTCATAACTTCCTCTTCCATGAACACTAAAAGAATCAACAACAACTACAGCTCTACAAGATGGAAAACCACAATTAGATGTCATCGGAACTAACTAACCACTCAATACTAGCAATCCATAATTCTTTTCACTACGATTGCTAATACTGAACCATAAACAACCCACTGAAACAACACCCCTCCACCTCCACCACCCCACGTAGGGGTGTCAATGACTCAAATATGATCAGATCCGCTCCATTTATATGATATAACAGGTCAAAAGACTAGATCTATGGAACCTAATAAGCGATTCAATAGATTCATTTACTTGGATCACTACGTGTTCCAAGATTTGTCTGGGTGAACCCATTTAAAATTAATCTAAAATTTTATTTTAACAACCACCATCATCAATTTATCATTCATTACCATCACCACCTGCCGCCCGCCACCCACCACCTGCTTGCCTCCGCCCTGCGCCACCATCTTTGGCCTGCCTCTACCTGCCGCCACTACCCACCTCAACCCCCACGACGGGCGGCGTCAGGCAATGGTGGCGGCCGATTACGGGTGGTGTTCGCAGCAGCGGATGGTGGTGGGGTGGAGATGCGTGACAAATAAATTTAATATATTTTTATATAAATAATCCTATGTAAATATATTAAATGGTTTGTCCCGGGTCAATATCCAATATTACTAATAGATCAAATCCAAATCAAATTAAATGGGTCTTCATGTTAATGAGAAGATCCAAATCCAAATTAAATAGGTCTATAGATCGAGTTAGATATTTAGAATATCCGGTCCGATCTGTCGCGACAACCCTGAAAGACATTTGGTTACCAACTCAGTTCCCTTAAATCTATATTTCTCTTCCTGCACCATTGCCGTCCTTAATGATTAGCCATGGTTTCCTTCAACCTCTATGGAGATGCTTTAGGTTGGTAAAAAGTATCTTTACAACCTCCTCACTGCCGGCAAGCATTTACACGAGCTCTCGAAACCCGTTTTGACCCATCTTCATACGATAATCACCAAGCCGCATTATTCGAACTCTACCAAAAGACAACTATGACAGCTTATGAAACCAAATTTGAACATTTTAGTAAATGTATCATTGGCTTATCACACGACGCCCTTCTCAACTCTTATATATCCGGCTTAACAAAGGGCATACAACATTAGCTTACAATACATCGGCCATCAACGATCACTCAATCTAGCGCTCTAGCAAAGCTCACCGAGGAAAAGGTAAATGATCAACGAAATCACCCCAAATTCCATATCCATTCTCATCGACTTTGGCAGCACCCACAACATTCTGCAACCACATGTTGCGTCATTCTAAAATTGACCACTAATATCCAATTTCATCTTTCCAATTTTGTTCACACATCACCGTCCATCTAAACAGCTAACCAATCAAAATTCTACTCTTCGCCTACCAATTGAAGGAGTCAATATTGTGCTTAGCATGGTATGGCTAGGCTCTTTAGGGTAGGGGTGAGCATAAAAACCGAAAACCGAACCAAAACCGAAAAAACCGAAAAAACCAAACCGAAAAAACCGAACCAATGGTTTTGGTTTTGGTTTTGGTTTTCAATATTTTAAAAACCGAAAATTTCGGTTTGGTTCGGTTCCTGCTTCTAAAACCGCCCACAAAAACCGAACCGAACCGAACTTAAAAACCGAACATAAAAAACCGAACCGATTGTAGGAAACCGAACCGAACCGAACCATTACACTTACTTAAATTTATTTTTAACTTTTAAGGCAACTAAGCATCAAACTTTGTTATTTATGTTTTCAACTCTTCATGTGTTCAACACATTTCTATGATGGGTTAAATGTGTTTCATGTTGGACACTTTATTAATTATTTTGTTTCAATGTTTTCGGATAAAATCTTGTATATATCATTCTATATTGTGTTTTGTAGCAGCCCAAACAGGAGACTATGAGCAGCCTAAGTTAATGATTTGCAGCAGCCTATTTCAAAAAAAAAAAAAAAAAACTAAAAACCGAGCCAAAAACCGAAAACCGAACCAAAAACCGAACATAAAACCGAAAACCGAAAACCGAAAAACCGAATGGTTTTGGTTTTGGCTTTTCCAAAAACCGAAATTTTCGGTTTGGTTTCGGTTTTACCCCAAAACCGAACCAAACCGAACCGTGCACACCCCTACTTTAGGGTCAATATCAGCTGACTTTTCCATACTTCAGTTAATGTTCACGGAACAACTATTACCTTGGAAGGTGAACCATTATCACCCAAGCATCTTCTAGTACAAAAAGATATGCAATTGCTTCTAATCTTTTCTCATCACAATTTCCCCACACCATCTATCACGCCACCACCACAAGATCCCCAACTCCAAAACTTATCTCAACTTATGCATACATCTTCGAACCTTCTTCAACCCTCCCTTCCTAACATGATCATGATTATCACATTCCTCAAACACGCAACTCTTCTCCCGTAAATGTGAAACCATGTCGTTATCCTCGTTACCAAAAAGAAATGACAACTAACCTTATTACCGACATGCTAAAAGACGACATCATCAAACCAAGCTAACGCCGTTTCTTCTCTGGTCCTACTAGTGCACAAAAAGGATGGTAGTGCGCAAAAAAAATAGCATCATCAAACCAAGCTAATATTTTATAATGTAGTATAGATAGAAAGATAAGGGTAGTCATTTAATTTCCTTATTTAATTCTTATAATTTTGTAATTTGGAGATGTGCACAAAAAAATTTCCTAACTTACTTCTTGTCTTTGAATTCTTAGAGTTTTGGGTCCGACTCGAATAGGGGCATATGGCCTAACTGCAACCCTCCACCTTCACACCATCTTCAACCACAACCATCCACCTTCACGCCACCTTCGGCCACAAACCTCCATCTTCACGCCAGCTCTGGCCACAATGAGCTCCACGGACTCCATATCTAGTAAGTCTGAAGATTTAAAGCTTGGGGTGTATTCGTAGATCTAGGGCTTGGTGTGTGCGTAGATCTAGGGCTTGGTGTGTCTATTTTTTTTGTTTTTTTTGCCGGAGGTCTTTCTCTACGGTCTCTCAGCGAAAGTTGTTCTCTATATGTAGTCTCTCTCACAAGTGTGTAGAGTCTATTTTGTAGGCCAGAGGTGTTGCGAAGTATGCTCTCTCTCTCTCTCTCTCATACACAAAGGTTTGTCTCCCAAGTGTGTATAGATCTGTTTCTTGTTTAGCCAGAAGGTTGCCAGATTTTAATGCAGAGATTTGCTTGAATGAGTTGTTTTTGTTTCGATATATGCTGATTAGAAGTTGGCCGGATTTTATATCCCATGACCGGATTCTAAATTTTATAAGAGAGTTAATTACAAAAATGGTCCCTATGGTTGTCACTATAAAAAGTACGAATATAGTCACTGTGGTTGTCATTTTGTTAACTTTTTGTCCTTTAAGCTAACTATTGTTAAGTTTGACCGTTAGTCAAAGGGTATTTTAGTCATTTCTTGTCTTGTTCTTGTTACCCTTTGAAAATTAAGATGATTAAAGTTAATTCAAAATTTATTCATGGTTTACTCTTTTCTTTTCATTTCAATCTTATTCATTATTCATTAATTACAAATTATTAAAAAATTGAAAAACAGTACCCAAGTCCCAAATCCACTGTAGCCATTTTCATTTGTCATCAATTACCACGATATGCAACCGAAGAAGATGAAATCGTATGAACCATTGAACCCTAAACCAAAATCGTATAAAACCGTAAATCTGGAAATGCAAAATGAAAATTACCCAAGTCACAAACCCACAGCCACATCTATGAAATGCAAAATTGAAAATTACAAATCGCATAACATTAGATCTCGAATCAATCATATGGTAGTGGATGAAGGCCTAATCAAGAACAAAGATGGTGGCGCCCGTGGAAGTGCTTAGAAACATATCTGAATAACACAAAGATGAAAAAACCTCGATAGTGCTTCAAAACAAATCCGAACTTGATGGTGGCGCCTGTGGAACTGAGCGACAGCGGCTGTGAAATAGAATGCTTCGATGTGTGATTGTGGCGGCTATGGAAGTGAGTGGCGGTGATGATGGAAGTTTCTTCAAATCTGTGGCGGTTATCGAATCATGGGGTGAAGGTGATCGTGCAATGATGGTGGCCAGTGTATATTGAAGAGAGGGAAGAGAGAGAAGGGGTGGTGTTGGTTATGAGGTGGTTATGGCCAGCAGTCAAGGGGGTGGTGGTGGTGGCTAGGGAAGATTGAAGAGAGAGTGAGAGAGAAAGAGAAAAAGAAAGAGAGAGAATGAGGTGGTGACTAGTGCAGACGAAGAGGGAGAGAGAGAGAGAGAGAGAAAGAGAGATCAATGGAGGTAGTGGAGAGGTTGTAATAGCCGGCGGTTGTGGTGACAGGCAGTCCTAGGAGTGGCGACGGCGGTGATCGGCTGTTTTATGGGTGACGTGGTGGTGTGAGAAGCAAAAAGTTTTATAGAGAGAAATGAAAGATGAAGTCTTGAATAATGGAGAGTAAGAGATATTGAGAGAGAAGGTGATAAAAGGAAGTAGGAAAAAGATGTTTGGTAATAAGTTTACCAGAAAAGGTTGTTTGGAAATAAGTTTAATAGGTAAATTGTGTTTGGTAACAAGAATAAGATGGAAAATAACTATAAAACCCTTTGACTAAGGGTTAAAGATAACTGGAGTTAGTCTAAAGGACCGAAAGTGAAACAAAATGATAACCACGATGACTATTTTTATGAATTTTGAAGTTAAGGGGCTAACAGTGAAAATCAGTTTGTAATTTACTCCTTATCTATACTATATTATAAAGCATTTACAACTTTTGTTTAATCTCTTAAAAATTAAATCATTTGAAATGACCAAACTAACCCTTAACCTTAAAACAAAAATGTTAACTTGATGCTATTAATTTTTTACCCAAAATAGGCGTATACTTATTTTAAAATTTGGAAATAGTTTAAGGCGAATCTTTCTTTCTTATTAATAGTTTGGAAACTTGGGTAGACATATGAAGTTCCTAAAATTTGGAAAAGGAATATAAAAGTATATTTTAAATATATTAATTACACTCATATAAACAAAATGAAAACTATCAAATTGAGTAACTATAAAACAGAGTTAAAAGTTGTTATATTCTATTTTAATAACTAAAACTTTTTATATTAAAAAAAAATCAAGTCCACAAAAATTAACTAATTATTAAAAACTATTTTCATAACCAAACATTCTATTGTATAATAAATAATTCAACTTAATCTATATTATCTTATAAAGTATTCAACATTCTTTTTCTTATAAATTTTAAGACTACTTAATTTTCACTTTTAATTATTATATGTTTTTATACAAATAGTACAAACTCTTAAAACAATAGCCCATTCAATTATCTTCTTAATTACTTCAACTAATTTATGGTAATTATTATTAACAACTTATCAAACATGACACCAATAAAATTTTCAAAAATAGAATATTTTTCTATTAAATTATTTTTCTATTATTTTTCTTATTTTATTATTCTTCATAAATAATAAAAGAGTTTATGGAAAAGAAGAAATAAATATAATAGAAAAAGTTGAAAAAATGGATATGTTGTTGATTAGAAATATTTGTTTACACCGCATTCTGTGGGTATCATACATTTATATTTTGAAATTGACATGTTATCGAACATAAACTATTCGACACCGCCGCATTGCGCGAGTACAATGCTAGTAAGATTACATGCATTGGGCTTATAAATTCCGTGAAGAATGGAACAATAAAAATCCTTGGAAGAACAAAATTAATAATGGGTAAAGTCATAAACATAGATTATAGATAAAATGGGGATACGCAAAAAATTAAATAGAACTATATCCCACCTAGTCAAAACTTTTGTGAAAAACAAGTATCTACATCTAGTTAAAAATAGTTCTAATAAAAATTAATTATTAAGGGGTCAATCTTAACATTAGCTGGACTGAAGTTAATTTGGTCAAAAATCAATTTGGTCAAAAATCAACCTAAATGTACACACTAATATTCTTGAAAAGATAAACTTGAGTCGATGGCTACTACTGGTGTTGAAACTGATCTGAGAGGCTGGACTGAAGTTAGGAGAAACAGAAACAGAAGTAACAACTACATCCAAAACAAAGAAAGAGTGGTGAATGAAGTGTCGAAGACTAGGGAGCATACAAACCTATTCGGAGAAAGAGCAACAACTTTCTATGTTTCAAACTTCCCGGATGGAACATCTGCTGCAGACATGTGGAAAGCAATGCAAAGGGAGGGTAAACTCGTTGACGTTTACGTGGCTAAGAAGAAGAACAAGCGGGAGAAGAACTTTGGGTTCATCAGATTTCTGGATGTCGCAAACCCATCAGAGATGGTTTGGAAACTAAAATCTGTGAGTATACCCCGTAGCCAAACAACATTGTACGTAAACGTTGCGAAATACAAAAGGGTGAAGCAAGTAGGTGTGACGGAGCCTGCACACTCCTCAAACAGGGATGGGTTTCGTCGAGATGGGGCATGTCAAACGGGCCTCCACCAAGGAACCTTTGCTGAAGTCGTTGGGAAACCTACAACGAAGAACAAGATCGCTTTCGAGTCCTCTCCATCGATGCAGGAGTGGCTGTCCTCTGCACTCATCGGAAAGGCATGCTCATTGGAAAGACTGCTCGATGTTTCTAGTTTGTTGGGTGCGGAGGGCTGTGACAATATTAAGCTCCGATACCTAGGCGGCTTAAATGTCCTTCTGGAATTTGACACAAAAAAACAGGCGGAAGCTTTTCGTGTCAAAGGTAGGAACTGCTGGAGCAATTGGTTCAATACTATGGTGTATTGGCAAAAAGGTTGGAGCACAAAAGAGAGGCTTGCATCAATTCTAATCTTTGGTGTCCCTCCAATTGCATGGTCGTCGGATATTTTTTCTGAGATAGCAATGGAATGGGGGACGATTCTCGAACCGGAGCCATGTGAGTTCAACTCTAATCTTGCAGTTGGAAGGGTGACAATCCTAACCAAATCAATGAACTGCTAATAAGGAAATCTCAATTGACGGAGTAGATTATCCTATTTCAATCAATGAAGATCATATGGAATCAATTAGATTAGCATCCATAATCCTAGTGGAAAAGCATGCTGATGACCAAGATGGCCCACCCTTTTTCGATGATGATGACTCATGGGTTGAAGACTCCATAGCCGGAAAGAGGTCGCCGGAAAACAGTCCCAGTAAAACTCACGGTGGCGGTATCCCTGAACCGGTCGTTGATGAAGAGACCGCTTTTCCTGGGGTTGAGATCAACACCAATTCCCTAGGGCACGTCCCTAATTCTCCTTGCATGCGCAACCATAATAATGATAGTACTTTTTCTGGTGATAATTCCCAAGAGGGTCCTGGTTTCAATAAAGTCCACGGGCAGAATAATCATAGGAGAGATTTGGGTCAGGGGGATATTTCAGGTGCTACTAATGCTCCTGTTGGGCCATCTGATAGAATTGACGAAGCCCATCACCAAGGCCCATCTAATAACCATCCACATTATGGACCCAACCAGATATCTAAAAAAGTTGGGGCCCAGAGACCTCCTTTTCCCTTGAAGTCAAAATCCCTTCTTGGTCAAAACTGGTGCTACGGTTCTAAACGCAAGACGGGGGGTAGCTCTTCTGTTCGTTCGAAGTATTCCATCGATCTTAATAAATCAGAATCGATGGACTCCGGCACCACTCCGACGACTCAGAATTACTCAACATCAGCAGATCAGATGGATGAAGTCCGGAATACCATCGAAATAGGAGAGCTCCTGGGTTTTCAAATGCAAGATAGCGTGGCAGAGGTCAGAGAACTGATCTCTCAATCAGGTGATGTTTTTGTTCATAAATGAATGTTTTAACAATTAATGCAAGGGGGGTTGCTTCGGAATCGAAGCAAGATTGGATCAGGGGTTTATATAATATGAACAATATTCAATTTTTGGGGGTTCAGGAGTCTTTTGCATTCAATCCAGATTCTCTTCTTTTGAACAAAATATGGGATCACTCTCCTTATGATTTTGACTTTGTTGATGTCAGAGGGAGATCAGGTGGGCTTATCTCCATTTGGGATTCTTCTTTTTTTTCCAAGACTGATGGTATAAAGGGTAGTGATTTTGTGGCAGTTTGGGGCATTTTGGCTGGATCGAAAATCAAATGTGGATTTATTAATATCTATGCTCATCAAGAGCAAACTAGAAAGAAAAGACTGTGGGAAACGATTTCGAAGCTGCTGATGGATACCATGGAATATATATGGATTATCTTTGGGGATTTTAACGATCCAGGGAGGAAAGAAAGGGCTCGCATTTCTCATATGCGGAGGCTAGGTGCTTTAATGAGTTTATTTTCGATACGGGTTTGGTGGATATTAGATGTGGTGGTTTTAAATTCTCTAGGTCCAGTGCGGACGGTGCCAAGCTAAGTAAGTTAGACAGATTCCTCGTCTCGAACAATTTTCTCTCTTTTTGGCCGAACCCAAATGCCACGATCCTGCCTCGTCTGTATTCCGACCACAATCCTATTCTATTTTGGAACCCTCTATTTTAAAATTAATTCCTAAATGTTAGGAGACGGTTAGACGCAATCTAAACCTCCAAATTTGGTAACGATAAAGCAGTTGGAGAATGAGATTGCACTCTTGGATGCTAAGGCTGAAATTTCGCTTCTCTCATCTGATGATTTATCTAGAAGACAGGAGTCTATGATTAAACTCAAGGAGGCTGCTTGGAAAAATAACTTAGACTTGAAGCAAAAATCTCGTATTAAATGGGCGGTGGAGGGCGATGAGAACTCCAAATTTTTCCACGGCTATATCAACAAAAACAGGCGGACCAATTTTATACATGGTGTGTCGATCAATGGGTCTTGGGTTTGCGATCCTCTATGTATAAAATATTCAGCCTTTCAATTCTTTCAAAATAAGTTTGCTGGTAGTGGCTCTAGTAGACCATCTTTTCTCTGTAATAGATTCAAAGTTTTGCGTCAAGATGAGATTCTATTGTTGGAAGGTGAGATCTCGTTGGCTGAAGTTAAAAAAGCAGTCTGGGAGTTGGGTGCAGAAAAGGCCTCGGGTCCGGATGGCTTCCCTCTGGTGTTTTATCGTTCGTGCTGGGAAGTCATTAAAGATGACTTATTTGCAGCCGTCAAGTACTTCGAAAACAATGGTGTTATTGATGGTGGGTGTAATTCTTCCTTTATAGCACTAATTCCTAAGGTTGACTCCCCTACTACCTTCGCGGATTTTAGACCGATTAGCCTTCTAAACAGTCTGTACAAAGTCATCACCAAAATTTTGGCTAATAGATTGATTCTTGTCATCGACTCAATAATCGGTCCCGAGCAATCAGCTTTTATACACAACAGGAGTATTCTAGATGGCCCCTTGATTGTTAGTGAAGTGATTAGTTGGGCTAAAAAATTTAAAAAAGAGCTTATGATTTTCAAAATCGATTTTGAAAAGGCGTTTGACTCTATTTTCTGGGATTTCTTAGATGAAACAATGCTTCAAATGGGTTTCGGGTTAAAATGGAGGCAGTGGATTCATGGATGTTTAACTTCTGCGAGGGTCTCGATACTTGTTAATGGTTCCCCTACCGGTGAACTACAGATGGGTAGAGGTCTTCGTCAAGGTGACCCGATCACCCCCTTCCTTTTTCTTATTGCAGCAGAGGCATTTAATTTGGTAATGAAGGAAGCATGCAGCAAAGGCGTTTTCAACGGGATGCAACTATCTCAAAACGGGCCCGTTGTATCTCACCTTCAATTTGCAGATGATACCATTGTAATAGGCGAGTGGTCAGATTCTAATCTTGCTAATCTTATGCGTATTTTACGTTGCTTTTACTTGTCTTCAGGTTTAAAAATAAACATCAACAAAAGCAATCTGTTTGGAGTTGGAGTCGACAGTGAGACTATTGTCAGGCCAGCAAATCGATTTAGATGTAAGGCTGGCTCGTTCCCCTTCACCTACTTGGGTTTCCCTATTGGGGTTTCAATGAATAAAGGTGAATCATGGGCTCCGGTTTTTGATAAATTCATAGCAAAACTGTCTAAATGGAAGTCGAAGACCTTGTCTATGGGAGGTAAACTTACGTTACTTAATTCAGTCTTGGGTAGCTTGGGTACTTATTATTTTTCGATATTTAAAGCTCCGGATAAGGTAATTAACAAACTCGAAAGTCTACGCTCTAAATTTTTTTGGGGATCTACTGATTGCGAAAAGAAGATTTCCTGGATAGCATGGAGTCTTATTTTGAACAAAAAATCAAATGGTGGTTTAGGTGTGGTAAGCCTTAAGGCTCTAAACCTTGCTCTTTTGTTCAAGTGGATATGGAGGTTTAAAGTGGATCAACAGGGGCTGTGGAGGCAGGTTATTCAAGTGGTTCACGGCGAGAATGGAGGTATTGTTGGTGTTAACTCGATTGGAAATTGCCCAGGGCTGTGGAAAAATATTCTTAAGGTGTTCAAAATTTTCGATAAAGCTAATTTACCAATTATTGATTGGTTCCAGACGGAGAACTTGACAGTCAAATGGGCTCTTGAACCATCAAGTGTGTTTTCTGTTCGTTCCCTTCGGATGACTTATGAGGATACATTTCTTCTAAAAACCGAAAACTTTCAATTTAAGTGGAACTACTTGGTGCCTTTAAAGGTGTGTTTAAACGCTTGGAGAGCGGCTCATCATCGTTTACCCACGAAGGCTAATCTCCAACGTAGAGGTGTTTTTATGTTATCTAATGCATGCCCTTTGTGTGATAGAGATGTGGAATCTGAGAATCATATTTTTGCTTTATGCCCTTTTTCCAGAAAAGTCTTGAGTGAAATATGTAACTTGTGGCATTTAGCATTTGTTCCTGTTGATGATATTGATGGCTTACTCTCTTGGGGTTGTACTCTAGGCCTTGGAGGTGATACACTTCAGGTCTTTCAAGGAGTTATTCTCACTTATCTATGGGTATTATGGAAATCCAGGTGTGGTAAAATTTTCAAGACAATCAACTCGGTGTCGGGTTCTTCGGTGTTCAATCAAATCCAAGCCCAATCTTTCTTTTGGTTCAAGCATAGAACGGGGAGTAACAACCTTTTGTACCGGTGGAATGATTGGTGTCTTTTTCCATCTTCATGTTTCGTGTCCTAGATTATTTTTGTATTAGTTCTCATGTTGTCTCATTTCCTGTTGGGTTGTATGTGACTTCTTGTAACTAGTATCTTGCTAGTTGCCTTTTTTTATTATATTTCCCGGTTTCATGTGGTGGTGTGATGGCCGAGCCGAAGCACCATCATTCGTAACCTTTGCCGTACAAAAAAAAAAAAACACTCAAATTTGGTCGGGCTTGGTTTACCGGAGATTAATTGACGCTCAATATCAGTCCTACAACAAATGGGTCTTAGAAGGGATTGGAGCTAATTAATTCAGTGTCTGTTGGAGCTAAACGAGCTCGATGTGAGGCCAATCTTTACTTGGCTCTTGAGTCTAATCAAGCATAGATAAACATTTATAAATAATGAATATGAAAGAATACTTGGCTCTCGAGTCTAATCACCAATCATGCCGCTTTATTTCCTCAAATTCCTTTCAAATTTGTTTTTGTTTATGTCGAAATCCTTAAGCTTTGGAACCTGAGTTGGGCGTGGTCATAAGAAGAAACAAGTTACCCGATTTTATTATCGGATACCATATCATTCAAAAACAGTCTTTAACGAACCCTAATTCTACCAACAATTAGCTTCTTTCTTCATCAATTACCCCGATTTTCATCTTTTGTTTCTTGATTTGTTGATTTCTTCATATTCTTTCAGGGATTCCATCGATGAAAAGGCTTTGTAAAGGAATTTCAATTATAGTTTTCATATTCTTTGCGTTACATCTTAAAGATTATAGTTTGTTGTTCTTTCTTCATTAGGTTTTGTAGATCATCTATTGTTGTTTATGCGTTGATTCTGATGTTCCTTTACAAGAATCACTATATTTTTTGTGTTTGTTATATACACTCTGATTCAGTGATATAATCCTCCTCAATAATGTTCACTTTTCAATTTCTATTTTACACAGTCGATTAGGGTTTCATATCCATGCTTTATTTATTGTGTTGTATATATTATTTTAGGTAATGGAGGATTTAGTTTATATATTGTTGAAATTCCTAATGACTCAAGTTTTTGGACTAATATTTACATAGTTATTGAGCCTTTTAGCTAGACATAACATTAAACCTAACCATACAAAATTAAGACCACTTTCAATCTCCTTTGTTGTGGTATAGAAGTCAATCTATGCTTTTACAATATGCCTTAGAAAATTTGGTATGGACTTGTGAAGTTTACTACTAGAGGAACTTTAGTGTTTCTATTCATATCTAACCTTTCTATTTTATTACTTTATGCACAGAATATTGTCATTAAAAGGTAGCTGGTGCTGTATGAGGAATGGGCTCTTATTGCTATGTTGTATTGAGTACACGGTCTCCCGAGTGATGAAATTGATCTGGTCATTGTGACCCATAGTTTAATTGCGGAAAAGGTGGAATCCTCTTCAACAAATTTACATTCTGAATTGCAACTTTTTGTTTTCTTTTCTTCTTCTTTTTTTTTTTTTTTTTTTGTAAATTCTTTGACTCTTGGTTACTTGAAATGTTATATTTGCTTGCGATGGTGGATATTTTTTACTGGTAAAATAAGGTCGTCATGATTTGTTATTTAGATTTATTAGTTCTAGCTATATACAATTTCTTAGTTCTAGCTATATACAATTTCTAATAGTTAAGTTAAAATATATGTTATGTGATATAATGTTTAATATGAAAAGTTTAAATTACATTTTCTTAATTATTAATTTAATTTGTATTGACTTAATTTTTTTAATAGTTTTTATGATAGAAGGTTTAGTTACTAAAATGATATATAAGATTGTCATTAATTTCACCTAATAGTTACTTATTAGTTTAATATAAAGGGTAGATTAGTAATTTCAAGTTATTTAAAATTAAGAGATTAAGACAAAGGGATAAATGCTTTATAATATAGTATACGCTGCCGGAGGTCTTTCAGGAAGCAATCTCCCTACCTACGGATAGGGGTATGATTGTCTACATCCACCTCCCCATACCCCGCTTTTTGCGGGATTTGGGTATTGTTGTTGTTGTTGCTGCTTTATAATATAGTATAGATATATAGGGGATGGTTCAAACGAGAACTGTTTTTCGTACGAGAACCGCGGGAACCATTTATAACCATTGATTAAAAAGATGGAATGTCCGGATTAAAGAGTTGTTAATGGATAACCTTAAACTAATCAAACTTATCTTTAATTTATTAAGGGCAATTTGGATATTTTTACATTACTCTCACTTTTTTTAAACTAATATATCCACCAAACGAAAAGGTGTTGAATTTCAAAGATATACGTTTGCTGGGTTTTTATCAAAACAGTAACATATGCATATTAATAAGTTTTTTTAATACAGGTCTCAACAGGTGCACATGTGCATATATGCATAGATGCAAATATATGCACAGATTCACCTAGTTTTTTTCCAGCATAGATGTAGATATGCACATATACAAATATTTACATGTGTGCATATATGCACATATGCACTTAGTATTTTCCGGTACAGATTTAGATGTGCACATGTACAGATATAGATATGCACATATGCAGATAGATGTAGATGAGCTAAATCTTTAGTAGCTTAACCAGTTGCGCTTGAGCCAAAACCTTTAATTGATTATTTTAGGCTCATCTAGCAAATTAACAAATTAATGAGCTGAGCCCGAGACAAGCTTTTGGCTCCACTCAGCTAGTTTACACCCCTGGATACAAGATACACTTTTATGTTTTAATACGTCAATGGAAACTTATTGGATATAAATACATATAATTGAGCTGTAATTAATTAAGCACATATAGAATCTTTAAAAACAATGTAAGGAAAGATACCTGCAGTTCCTGGAATCAAAGCCAACATTGTTACTTGCATCAGCAAGTGCTTTTCGCCATGATTTAACCTTGGCGGTGTTCTCATCGTTGTGTCTGTGAAATGCTTCTCCGAATTTTCTTTTCTGTTTTCTCACATCTGTCGGTTCCACATCATAGAATATTGGTATCACGATAAGCCCTCTTTCCTCCTTGCATTTCATGATATATGTGAGTTCCTCTAGACACCAGGAAGAATCTGCATAGTTTTGAGAGAACACTACAAGAGCAACCTGTGATTCTTCGATAGCAATGAAGAGGGATGGACAGATGGATTCACCCGGAAGAAGTCTTTTATCATCCTTGAATGTGTTGATTTGTTTATTTACAAGAGCCATGTAGAGATGATCTACAAAGCGCAAGCGGGTGTCTTCACCTCTGAAACTAAGAAACACGTCATATCTATAAGAACGAGAAGAACCAGGAGCGGAGCGAGAAGAGGAAAATGAAGATGCCATTGATGTGTTTAAAATGTGAATGAAAGCTGCAGAGGAAATTAAAAGAAGCTTTATGAGGTTTATTTTGTTGATCAAGAGATCTGAATAAGATGTACCTCAACCACTCACACATATATTTAAAGAGTTAAGAAAGTTCCATTTACTTTCTTCATATCATTAAATAATACAATTAAGACTTAAATTCAAGAGAAAAAATCATATAAAGAGAGAAAGAGTTCTATAATATATATATTTTTAATTATAAGTATTTTAGTGTTATATAAATTTGAGTTTTTCTTAATAAAATGTTAAACAAAAGAAAGAAAAACATTAAAGTATTGTTATTATTAACTCGCATGTAACAATCTACATAGGTTCTATAGTCTCCTACAAAATTTATATTTATCTTTTTACTCACAAGATTAATATAAATGTCAAAATCATTAGAGAATGTGAGGCATGTCATCTTGTTGTTAGTAGGAGAATAAAGTAAAAGAAATTCGTAGGAATAAAGAGTTAACGCATAAAAAAACAATGATTATAATGTAAAACAATAATATTATAATAAAAAGATCGATTAGGTCGATCATAAAAAAACTTAATTAAATAGACAGATATAATTAGATATTTCTAGGGGAAAAAATGAAACTACGTACACTATTAACATAACTTAATTTAGGGCTAACTTTTATTACCAAGTTAAGACTGAAAAAATACAATTACTTATCACATGCATTTACGATGTGGATTTATAAAATATATTTTCTTTGAAACATTAATTAAGATTTTTTCTGTTGGTAAAGGCCCGTGTGTTTTCTGTGTATATGTGTTGTACCTAACAATGGCGCATGACGTCCCTTTATGAATGAAATCTTAGCTGTTTAAAAAAAAAAAAAAGTTTTTTTTTAGTCTTCAACACACGGCTTCTCTTTCCTAAAGACTTTGTTTTTGGTCTTTTTATAATATATAAATTTACATTATCAGGTGTTGATATTTCCACGAAACAAACTTATTGTTCCACTGACAAATTATGTACAATGACTTTTATACCCTTTGGCTAATGATGGGTCATAGGTTGAAGAGAGAGAAAACACATCATTCTCTCTCCGGTCTCTCCCCCCACTTTTTCTCTCCATTTCTCTTATTCTCAATCTTTCTCTAAGAATTTGCTTCTAAGCTTAAATATTCATATCTTTAGACCTCGATGGTGAATTGGTGATGATGATGAGGTATTGCAGTTTTACCTTCATTTGCGATGGCCACCATCAACATAACCCACATACCAATAAAACTAATTAATATCAATTTTTTAAGTTACCCTTTTCAAATTTTAAATTTGACACTTTGAGACAACCAGGGAGCAGGTGTAATCAAAATGCTTTAGGTTTCCGGCCGTTGGCTTCCACCACCGGCTACTCGCTGACTTCGCCCCCACCGGTCTTCCTACCGTCGGCGACCAGGTAAGTTACCAATCTGTAGGTGGATAAGCTTTCAAGCCACTCGTCGGCGACCAGGTAAGTTACCCCCTACTAAGTTCCTCCCCTATGTAGGTGGATAAGCTTCAAGGTTCAAGAACCCAACATTCACCGACAGAAGCTGGATTTCTTGGGTGTTCTGCTTTGGAATTGTTCGCTCTCCGGCAACCGGGCAACCTACACCCGTGGATATTTACTGAGCCTTTATTTTGTATGATTGTTGTCGATGTTGCTACATATATCTACACATTGCAAAGTTTAGAAGAGAATAAGGTGGCAGATAAACTTTTTGTAAAAAAAAGTTACGATTTTGACCAAATAAACGGATTGGGATTTTTTCCGGCGAAAGAAAATTGTAGAGATGAGAGTAGTGTAGGGAGACTGGGAGGAATAGTGGGGGAAAGATAGTGGGGGAAAGAGACCAGAGATCTGATGATTGTTTATTCTCTCTCTTCTACACATGGATATTACTCAGTCAATAAATCAATAAATAAAATAAAGGGCATAAAAGTCATTATACATATTTTTCAGTCAAAGAATAAATTTCCTCCGTGGAAATATCACCAGCCTTATCATTTACCATAAAGCCAAAACTTTTATAAAAGAATAAACATACAATGCTATTATTATCAAGTGGCCGGCATAATGTGCTTTCCATCTCACTATCATGTATGATGTAATTGGTAAGAAATGTTCACATTCAGAATAATAATACAATAATTAATATATAGATTTAAATAATATCAAAGTAAACTAATAAGTACTTATTTTCTTTGAAAGGCATGCAGGTATATATATAAAATTAAAAACAGTGTAACCAGGTTACAGAACAACATCACCAAGTGACTTACCTCAATGTTATCCCTACCCACAAGATGTGAAGATAGCATAACACTGAAAGTCACAGGTGTACGCAATGGTGGATTTACTATCCACTCTTGCCACCGCAAATTCTTCCCGTTTGAAGCTCTACCTTTAATCCATTGAAAAAGCGAAGTTTTTATTTCTAAAAGTATTCCCGCCGTAGGTAACTTTTTATCAGCGAAGACCAATTGATTTCTGTGTTTCCAAATAGAGTAACCCGTGGCTGCTATTACTAAACTCCACATCTTCCTGTTGTGCTTATTTAGCTTTGTATCGGCTTTAAGTACTTATTAGCTGTGGGTTCAAGCCTCACAGTAAATAAAAGTGTAAATTTAAAACTACGATTAGAGAGTTTGTTTTGTGTTTAAAAAAAGTTTTAATGTCCTTGTGAGTCAAAAATTCTAGTGAATGATGCATTGAACAAACAAAGGAAAATTTCTATTCTAATGGGTTATTTTAAAATATTAATAAATTATCAACCAAGTATGAAATTATTTTATCAAGGTCATTAACTCTCTAACACATATCCAATCGGTGACTCCAACAGCGGCAACTCCAGCGGCGACTCCCCAGCCCCTGTGCGACCTCCAACAGCGGCGACTCCAGCGGCGGCGATCTTCCTCTCACAGCAAGGAAAGCTAATCGCCGGAAGAACAACTTCAACCACAGATCTGAACCTACGCCCGGCCATCACGGCACCTTGAGATCTGAACCGCACCACACAGATCTGAAGCTGATTAGAAGGGTTGCTGATTTAGCATTGTCACCAGCATCAGCTCGCAGCCCGCCGGATCTGCTCGCTGCTCGCTGCCGCCGCCCCTGTTCCGCCGGATCTGAAGATCGGTAACCCTAGCCGCCGATTAGTTGCTCAATGCCTCGGATGGCTGTGTTGGTTCCCCTTCGTTGCTCGCCTGCCCACTAATCTACTTGCCTCGCCAGCTCCTCTTCGCTGATAGCCGTCTCCCCTGCACTGCTGCCCACTTGTCTGCGCATCTACTCGCCGGCTGTCCTACTTTTGCGCAGTCTACAGTGTTTGCGCAGCTTTGCGCAGTGTTTGCGCGATCTACAGTGTTTGCGCATTTCTCCAGTTTGCGCGGTCCCTCAGTTTGCTCAGTTTGCGCAGTGTTTTAGTGTTATTTATAATTATATATTAAGCAAATTAATTAAAATATTTCATGGAATCTAAAGATGGAGATTGGATAGAAGTCAGGCATCGGAAAAAAACCGTTATAGGACACCATGTTTCTCAGAATGTCGCGAGTTTTTTCTTCACTAATTTTCCGGAAGACTGGAGTTTGGTTAGATTGAGAAAAGAATTTGAAAGTTTCGGAAATCTGGTAGGTTTTTTAGTTGCAAGGAAAAAATCCAAAGCTGGAAAACGAGTTGGTTTTCTAAGATATGCTGGAATTCAAAACTTGTTTTCTTTCGAAAAATTATTAAATGGAATACCTATCGGTTACTCCAGAGTGAAGGTCAATATTGCAAGATATAAGAAGGATAAATTTCCCGTGAAATTTTCAATCCCGACGGGGGCTTTCAGGTCGAGAAAGGAATCCATAGATCACCAAGGTCATACTTTCAAAGATGGTTCTCAAAACCTGGTTATTCCCGGGAAAAGCTTTGCAGATACTCTAAATGGTGTTAATCATCCACAAAAATCTCAAGAAATTTCCATGACCTCCCCCTACCAGACAATAGACCGGTTTAGCAAAAATCTTCTTGGAAAGGTGGTTAATTTCGAGACTTTACACAGATTGGGAAACATTATGGAAGCAGACGGTTGTGGAGATATCAAATTACTGTATATGGGAGGTTTAACGGTTCTTGTTGATTTTGATTCAAAAGATTTAGCGGAGTCTTTCCTAAACCAATCAAAAGACTTATGGGCAAACTGGTTTGAAGACCTTTCTTTTTGGACAACTAATCTTAACCCGAAAAACCGTATCGCTTCCTTGGTTATTACCGGAATTCCTCCACAAGCTTGGTCATCAGATGCTTTTTCTTTGGTTACAGAATCATTCGGAGAGTTGCTTGTTCCAGCGGATTGTGGTAGCGACAACACAAATTTAGCTGCAGGCAGAGTGGTAGTTCTCACTCACCACACAAAGGATATTACGGTAGATGGAGTTAAACATATAGTTCGTATCTATGAAGATCACTTTGATTCGTGGAAACATATGCCAAGATGTCCAACAACTAAATTAGCAGAGTCATATGGGACTGATGGTAAATCTAACAATGCCAAGGAATTTTCTGAGTCTGAGGATGATGAAGATTATATATCTGATACGCCACATGAGTCGGAAGGATTTGCTCCATCGTCACCAGAAAAATCGCGTGCTGCTACCCGGGTTGAGTTGAGAACTGAAAAGGTTATTCCAGAATCGAAACTTTCGGCCACATTGGGAAGGAATATATTGGAAAAAGAAGATCGTTACTTCAACAATGATATTCAGGAAATTGATAGCTGTATTCCAAGACAAGTTTTGCTGTCTCAATTTAATGTTGGGCCTATGGACCCCCCGAACCTTGGTAGCGAGCAAGTTGAATCCTCGGTTCAAAATGATATTCATGATGATACGAATATTGTGCATGTTAATATTTTGGAGAATGGATTTTATGAGCCGGGTGGATCCATTGATTTGAATAAATCTATGTCTAACCCTTGCTCCTTTGTCGTTCCCTCTACAACCCTCATCACGCCTAGGAGCAACACAAGGAAAAAGGCTATAGAAGATCGTAAAGCTACAATATCTGATCAGAATCAACCCGCTGGAAGTGTTTCGATTGAGGTGCAGAATACGATTGATGTTGGTAATATGGTTGGATTCGACATGACTGGCTATGATAAAGAGGTACGTGATGCTCTGATCTCTGATGTGGGTATTAATTTATCAAAATGAATCTGAACCTATTATCTAATAACATAAGGGGGGTGGAAAGTGACTTGAAACAAAAACAAATTAAGGAAATTTGCACTGTAAATAAAGTAAGTTTTCTAGGGTTGCAAGAAACTATGGTGTCCCAAATGTCAGACATTCAAATCAGATCTTTTTGGGGGAATTGCAATTTCGATTTTTGTTATAAAAAATCAATAGGGAAATCTGGAGGTCTGATTACAATATGGGACCCGAGTTTATTCTGCAAGACTTTGACCTTTGAAGGTGAAGGTTTTCTGGCTGTTACTGGATCTTGGTATTATCATTCTAAACAAATTGGAGTAATAAACGTTTATGCCCCACAACAAGCTCAACAAAAACACCTACTGTGGAACTCTATCCAAAACGTTGTATTAGAGAATGATAATTTGATATGGATAGTCTTTGGGGATTTCAATGAAGTTCGGGAAGAAGTTGAAAGAAAAGGTACTCAATTCTCATTATCAGGTGCATCTTCATTCAATAGTTTCATTGCAAATGCTGGTTTATCTGAAATTAAAAATGGCGGACGAAGATATACCAGAATCAGTAAGGATGGCCTGAAGTTAAGTAAATTGGATCGCGTTTTTGTTTCACATAATTTTTACGAATTATGTGAAAATCCAATAGTAGAAATCCTTCCGCGTAGTTACTCAGATCATTGCCCCATTCTCTTAAAATCTACTAATTTAGATTTTGGGCCCGCGCCATTCAGATTTTTTAATTCATGGTTAAATGATGATTCCTTGACTGAAGTAGTCAGAAATAGCTGGTTCAATTGTAGAGCTAATTGGTCATCACAATCTCACTGCTCTCGTCTAGTTTCCAAATTAATTCATCTCAAAAAATGTATTAAATCTTGGAGACTGGAGAAAAGTAGAGACAAGTCGGTGCTTGATACAATTAAAAAGGAGTTTAATGACTTAGAAATCAAAGCTGATGTGGATTTTCTTTCACATGAGGAATTGTCAAGAAGGATGCATCTCAGAGAGAAAATATTTGAACTGGAAAAATTGGAATTACTAGATATAAAGCAAAAGGCAAGGGTAAATTGGTCGCAAATGGGCGATGAAAACTCCAAATACTTCCATAGATCTCTCAAACAAAATCATAGAAGGAACTATAACCATGGGTTCTCGATAAATGGATCTTGGGTCTCAGATCCCAGTTTGATGAAATCATTAGCAAAGACCTTTTTTGAAAACAAGTTTAAAGATGAGGCTCACTCTAGGCCAAAATTTTCCAGTAATGCGTTGTCTCAAGATCAAAGTTCAGCTCTTGAAGATAATTTTTCACCGGAAGAGATTAAAAAAGCTGTATGGGCTTGTGAATGAGATAAAGCTCAAGGCCCAGACGGATTCTCTTTTGCTTTCATAAAAAAATATTGGGAGATAATCGGTAAGGATTTCATCGATGCAATTTCTGAATTTCACTACTCAGGGTCTCTCCCGCGTGGATCGAACTCATCTTTCATCACCTTAATTCCAAAGGTACAGGATCCCATTTATATCTCAGATTATCGCCCAATCAGTTTAATTGGTACCATTTATAAGGTAATTGCAAAGCTTTTGTCATTACGTCTCCAAAACGTGATCAGTTCAATCATTGGAAAAGAACAAACAACTTTCATTAAAGGAAGAAGTATTTTAGAAGGCCCTCTGATTGTAAATGAAATCTTAACATGGGCTAAAAACACTAAATCACAACTTTTTTTTGTTAAAAGTTGATTTAGAAAAAGCCTTCGATTCCATAAGTTGGTCATTCCTTGATGATATCATGGCACAACTAAATTTTGGGATAAAATGGAGATTATGGATCCGTGAATGCTTACACTCGGGACGAGTGTCTGTTCTGTTAAATGGTTCCCCTACCGATGAGTTCTTAATGCATAAAGGAGTAAGACAAGGTGATCCAGTTGCTCCATTTCTATTCATTATAGTTATGGAAGCTTTAAATGTAGCTTTAAATCAGGCGTGTCGGATGGGTGTAATTCATGGAGTTCATCTCCCCAACAACGGCCCTCGCATTTCACACCTATTCTACGCTGATGATGCTCTCTTTGTTGGTTCTTGGTCCATAACAAATGTTACAAATCTTCTCAGAATCCTACGATGTTTTTATCTGGCATCTGGGCTCAAAATCAACATGTCAAAAACAAATTTAATGGGGATTGGGGTGCAATATGAAGATGTCTCTTGGTTGGCCTCGCGCATAAACTGTATGGTTGGTCACTTTCCATTTAAATTCTTGGGTATTCCGGTTGGCAGCTCAATGAATAGAATATCTTCATGGCAGCCGTTAATTGATAAGTTTCAATCAAAGCTCTCCAATTGGAGAGCCTCGACTCTATCAGTTGCAGGGCGTTTGACACTCTGTAAAACAGTTCTTGGATCAATAGGTAACTATTATTTCTCACTTTATAAGGCTCCAGTTATGGTTCTAAAAAAGTTGGAGAGCCTAAGACGAAAGTTTTTCCTGGGTGGTGGGCCTTATTCGAAGAAAACAACATGGATTGCTTGGAACAATACCATTTCATCTAAAAATCAAGGAGGACTTGGGGTGGGGAGTTTATAGGCTCTTAATATTGCTTTATTAGCAAAATGGTGGTGGAAGATCAAAGTAGAACACTCCACATTATCGGCAGCTGTCATAAACTCGATACATGGTTACTATAGGCGTGCTCCAAGAGATCCATTTCTCTCAAAAAAAGGAGGCACGTGGGGTATGTTATTATCAATCAATAAACAACTATCAGATTATAACATCAACCTCTCCCACTTATTTAATATCTCAGGGAATGGTACATGGTCATGGTCCTTAGAACAAAGTGGAGTTTTTAATGTCGCCTCCCTTCGCAAGCTACTAGATTCAAAGCTCCTAAACAACGATCTAGGACTGCAAATGTATTGGAGTAATTTAATCCCCGGGAAAATTTACATACATGGATGGAAGGCTCAACACAGAAGACTAGCCACCTTTGATAATCTCTTTAAACGCCGGATCATGAATGAATCGAAACCATGCCCTTTTTGTACATTGACCACGGAGACAGAAGATCATCTGTTCACTGATTGTTTTGTTGCAAAAATCCTATTAAATGAAATAGCAAAATGGTGGAAGATCCCCCTCTCCGGAAACTTGTTGGAATCACTACTCTTATGGGGGGAAGCAAACAATTTTTCTGGGGAAAAGCTACACGTATTCAAGTCTGTTATACTCACGTTTCTTTGGCAAATTTGGAGATCAAGGAACGAGTTGGTTCATGCAAATAATAAGGTCTCGATTGATAGAATGTTTATCTCAATTCTAGGAATGTCATTTTTCTGGATCAACTCAAGAAAAAAACTTAAACGTAGACTTGATTGGATAAATTGGTGTTGTATGTCTGTCCCTCTCTTCTCATTGTAATTCTGTTGGTCTTACTTCTCTAGCTACTCGCTAGTTGTTTTTAATTCAATAAACTTTCTGCTGCCGTTCAAAAAAAAAAAAGGTCATTAACTTTTTTATTTCATTATAAAATTTCTCGTGAATGATCTTTATTTCAGAGTGATGTGGCTTTCTCTATTAAATAATTACAAACATAATAATAATAATAATAAATTAATAATAACTAATAATAATAATAATCTGGACATCGATTCATCCTGCATACCACCATACCCGGAAGCTTCAATTGGTTCTTAGGCATCATCTCTAGCAATCGATGGTAAATACCAATATACTAACCATCGACTGCACCATCTCCGGTGATACAAAACTGGTGACTCAAAACCATAGACTGCAAAACTAGTCGCCGTTGTTGAGGTTCTCAGGCGATGAACAGTTCGATGGGGGTTAGGGCTATTTCGAACTCACCACCAACTTCTCAAGCGACAAACAAGCGACGTACGTTTAGGGTTTCAACAAATCGATTTTCGAACAGATCGAGTTAGGGTTCTCCATTTTCGAACAGATCGATTTACGGTTAGTGTTCTCCGCCGTTGTGGGGGTTCTCAGGCGATTTTCGAACAGGCGACGCCGTTGTAGGGGTACAAGGATTCTCCATTTACGAACAGATCGTGTTAGGGTTCTCCATTTTCGAGTTAGGGTTTCAACATATCGATTAAGGTTCTTCAGTTTCGAACACAGAACTTGAATTCCATATTTGTTCTTGTTTAATTCATCTACTTTGTGTTATGATGTTGGTCCCGAATGGATACTACAACAACAAATGTTTGTAAAAGGGGGGTTGAATACAAACTTTAGCTTTTTAAAATTTAAGAGACTCACGGTTTACTTTTATATAATTCTTATTGATATGAATCAAGAATTACATGAACTAAATGCGGAAAATCTAAGTTCAATAAAAGGTGACAACTAAACTGTCTAACTGAGATACTGTATAATGACTCAGCTAACAGATACTGAACTGCAAACATATTTTTGCTCAGCTAAGGATGAATGTGAAAGACTCAGCTACTAGAATCTGCTCAGCAGATCATAATTGATCAACTAATAATACATACTAGAGTGATACTACATAAGCTAATCAACCTTTATGATTAGTAGATCCCAAGGGCTCAGCTGATCATTGAGAGTGATAAGCTTACAAAGAAAAGATTAGATAAGTAAAGAATAGCTTATCTAATGGATGGGAGGCATCAGCTGATCATAGTGAATGACTCAGCTGATCCGTTGACTGCTCAGCTGGTTTTGAAAGGATCCTCAGCTGATGGTTTTGTAGATGCTCAGCTGATGCTTCTTGACTTGTCTTTTCTTCTTAGCTGGTCTTCCTGAAGCTGGTCCTTTGGCTGATAATCAGTGTTCAGCTGACACTTTTGTTCATCAACTGGCATTTCGTACTTAGGAATTTCTTTAAGTCTAACATGAAAAACAACACATGTTTTTCATTGATCCAAGTACAAAATTGAATATGTGGTTTTGTTAGCATCAAATCCTATTTTAAATAATAGACAGGTTTGATTATGATTTGATATCTCTATCTCCCCGACAATCTCCCCCTATTTGATAATGACAAAACCTTAACTTTTTTAAGAATAATCAGTTTGACTCGGATTTGTAAAGATAAAACTTTTAAGTTCAGTTTGGTTACCTAGTTATCTGTTTTTGGTAACTCTTTAAAATATGTTCCCTTGATATTCTGTTTTTGGGAATCTTTTATCTATGAAGTACCATTTTTCTGTTTTTGTAGTATATTTTCTATCATTTTTCTGTTTTTAGGATTTTTGGATTTTCTATATTACACTATGTGAACTATCTACTTAAAACAATTTATACTAGCATTTTAGCTAAGTAGTAAGTTTAAGTTTGATTACAATAACAAGGAATTACAAGAGTTTGTACTAAGCAACTAAACTATGAGTTATACTAAGTTACATAATTTGAACTAATCTAGGAATTTGAAATAACAACTAGTCTAGTTATGAAGTTTCAGTTGCCTTCCTACCAAGGTTCTTATTTGACTGCAACATTTCTGATTTGAGGATTTGTAGCCACAATTTGTTCAGCTCTTGATCGCAGCAGCTGTTCAAAGTAATCACTTCCTGTCAGATCCCTTGTTGATTGCACAACATGAATGATGAGTTCTCTTTGAGCTTTTCCTAACTCAGATTCCTCTAGGAACTTCCACTCACCAATTCTGTTCTTGAAGAACATCCCCTTTTCTGGTTCAGTTATGTATCTAAACATTTCAGGAGTGGTATTGGGAGGAAGGGCTGTGTTTAAGTTCTCATAAGCAGTTAGGAAGGGATGATCAGGATTGAGTATGATTTGTTCAACAGGAACAAAGGCTTTTGATGTTTTCTTAAAAGCATCCTCTATTACTTGAACATGTGCAACAAACTGATCATGAGTTAATACCTTGTGGCATACAGTCTGTCTAATCCAGTAATCAAAATGTCTTATGAACTTGAAGGCAACTTCACTTTTGGACTTAAGGAGATGGTACATGATCTCAATCATTTCAAAGAAGGAGAACAACTTGCAGTGTTCTTGATGAGCATCTTCATATGTACTATACTCATCCATTCTTACAATTCTTATATAAGGATCAATTTCTGTACCTCTGTATGGAGTGACCCTTGAGATAATGTTTGCATTATCTCTCTCCATTAATCTTTCTTTGTTGCTCCAGAACTCCTTGGATTGCTTTACAGTTGGCTTTTTGGTCTTGCCAAATTCAATATTAAGCAGAGCTTGGATGACTTCTTTATGAGTTCTTCCTCTTTTAGTAGCTTTCTTGACATATGGGTCTTCTTGCTGCTGTGATGCTTGAACTTGAGGATCTTGAGAGGATAGCATCATCATTTCTTCTTCTTGTATCTCTCTAAGTTCTTCATCAGTAGCACCAATGATTGCAGCAAGGTCTTCTAGAGTGGTGAAGTCCTGGTGCCTTTCCTTGGCTTTTAATATGTTCTCTACTGTGTCACCAAGTGCATCAGCCAGTTTCCTTATCTCTAGAATATCATCTTCTTCTCTTTGAAGTTCCTCCTCTTTTCTTTCTTCCTCTTCAATCTCCTCATCATACATGATCTTCTTTCCTTTTCGTTTTGAAGTACTGCTAGGAGTTGAAGGACTTTATTTCACAGGAGAGGAAGCTTAGACTGATTGAGCCCTTGAAAGGAACTCTGCTTTTTCATCTTGAGCAGAGTGGACAGAGGCAAGTCATCTTCATCATCATCATCTGAATCCTCTAATGGAACTTGAATTTGGGCACATGATTCACCTTGCCTTGACTTCTTTGCACTCTTCCTTCTAGCCTTTTGTTTGTAACATCCCAAAATAGGCTAGTTGTACTATATGTTTATGTACTTGTACCTTGAATTTAATCAATGTGTTTTGTTGCTAAATGTGTTATTTGTTAAGTATACTTGATAAAAAGGTGTTATGAGAGATAATTATAATAATAGATAAAAAGAGTAAGTTAGTAATCGGTTTTAAGTAATGGTTCTAAATAATATCCTCGTTAGGTGAAACGGATAAACGAGGGTTAAGTTGTAAGTTAAAAAGGGGAACAAAATACCGCGTTCTAAATAATTAAACCACAAGAGTCGGTTTGTGGGATTCTTATCCCCTGGTAACACCCTCAACACACACAAAACACACACACAAGACTTACGACACACACACTTTGCTCTCTTGAAATTTCAAAGAAGAAAATCAAGGAGGAAGCTTTGATTTCGAGTTTGGGCTACTGATTTCTTACTAGGAATCATCATCTTCAGCTTGTGTTAGCTTCAATTGGTAAGTGTTCTTGAAGTTCAAAATCTTGTTTTGGTTCTTGAAGGAGTTACACCAATTTAAGGGTGTAAATCATGTTTTGATGGTGGGTTTTGGTGTCTAGTATGTTTGTAAGTGTCTATGGGTGTCAAATGAAGTATACAAGTGATTAAAAATGGAGTTTTGGTCGAAAAAGGGGTAAAAATCGGAAGTTGCAGGTCTGAGCGACGAGCAGGGACGAAGGTCTCTGTAACGAGGGTCCTTGCGGCTGCAAGTGAAAGTGCTTGCGACCGTAAGGGTTGTTTGTGGTCCATGCGGCCGCAAGTGAAAATGCTTGCGACCGTAAGTTGTTTTGAGTTGCCGCGCCGCGGTAATAGCATGTGCCCGCGCAGCGGGAATGCTTGCGGCCGTAAGTTTGGTCCTTGCGACCGTAAGCAAGTGTTTCGCCTTAATAACTTGTGTAACTTGTGTTTGGACCTACGTGCGCTATGTGTAAGTGTTAACCAAGCGTGAACCTGATGTGATAGGTGATACGGAAGACTCCGTGTGACTTTGGGATTCCTAAATTAATATCTGCCTCTTGTGATTCCGAGGTGAGTACCGGTTAACCTTAGGTTTCGTGATAAACATGTTATAATTATGTTTAAGGTAAGTTAAGGTTTATATGTGGTTAAATTGCTATTGTATGAATTGCTATGCGATGATATTAGGCTTGAGTAGGCCAATCATGTTATAACTTGTTATATGATGATACTATGGCTTTCTGTAGGCCAATATGTTATGCTATGGATTTTTGTAGGCCAACCTCGATATGATATGGCTTTTTGTAGGCCAACCTCGATATGATATGGCTTTTTGTAGGCCAACTATGTTATGATGAGGCCAGAGTAGGCCAATACGTGTTAGTGCCGGTACTTTGTTGATGTCTGGGGTACGGTGATTCGCGGCCGCGAATCTGGGTTCTTGCAAAACCTCCGTACTTCAGCTAGGGGCTCTCATTGGATTTCCCCGCTCGTTAAAGGGGCTCTCAGTTTTACTGATCTCCCCACTCGTTAGGGGCTCTCGCGGATTTCCCCGCTCGTTAGGGGCTCTCACTGACTTCCCCGCTCGTTAATGCAAGGGTGGGTTGCTACCCGCCCCCCCACCGGCGCGATATGATTGATGTATTCGGTTTCCCCCAGTTTGGATCATTGAACCAGACTTACAACCCTGCAAAGCGTGACTCCTCCTGGGCACCGGAACATCGCTAGCTGTTTGGATAGACTTGTTTGTTATTCTGTGATATCTTCTGCATGCTATAACATCTTTGTTATGATGCTTATGTTTAATAGTTGCTCACTAGCTATTTATAGCTAACCCCTCCATGTACTCCTTTCAAATTGCAGGTAAATAGTTGTTGGTGAGAAGGAGTGCCATGATATGGTATTTCGTTGGTAATGTTTGGGAACACGTTGGTTTATGCTATTGCTTACTCTGATTTTAATTTGTAAGGGTCGGCCGATATTCGGTAACACCGTCGGGTTCTTTTGTTAAAATTTATACTACAGTTCATATAATTAGTTAGTTAAATACTTTCGCTGTGTTTGTTAAAAGATATCTTTTGATAAACAGTTGGTGTCTTAATTATGTTTTATTAATTAAGCTCCTGAAAACCCGGCGCGTTACATTGTTTAAGCCTTCTTTTAGGCCTCTGCTCATCTTGAGCAGGATGCTCCCCCTCAGCAGTTGTTTGTTTTTGAATTTCTGCTTCTGTTGCTGCCTTATCAGCTTCTACCTTAGCAGTATATGCATCAAAGGCTGCTTGAATGGTAGCTGGAGATGGTTCTCTTGAAGAGTCTGACTTCTCCCCCTTTTTGTCATCATCAAAGGTAGGGAAGTGGACAGAAGGCTTAGCAGGAACATCAGGATTAAAGGTTGAGAAAGGAAATGGGGAGGGAGTAGAAGAAAAGGGTGGAATGGTTGAGGTTGAAGGTGAGGCAGTAGGAATAGGAGGTTGAGTAAAGGGTGGAGGAGAGGCTCTTTGGTGTGAGGGCATGGGTGAAAAGGATGGTAGAAAAGTAGAGGTGAGAGGTCTAAGCCTATTGATAGCATCAGTCACATTTGTAAACTCTTTAAGAGTATCCATGTGCTTCTGTCTTGAGTAGTGGCTTAGCTTGGTTACCTCATCACCTATATTTCTGAGAAGGGAAGGGACTCTGAGTATATGGTCAGGGATGGTAACAGAGATGTTGGGAGGGGTAGGTTTGAGTTTGTGAAGGTTGTTTATAAGATTGGATATAGTTTGGTTTAGAGAAGAAATGGTTTGAGGAGAGAAAATGGGAGAAAGGGTAGGAGTAGTAGTAGAGGTTTGGGTTAGCAGTTGATCCAATTTGGTAAGAATTGGAATGAGATCAACAGGGGCAGGGGTGGGTAGGGGTTGGAATTGGGTAACTTTAAGTGACTCAACTTCTTTGGTTAGAAGAGAAAGTTAAGTTTCTGTTTTGGTTTGAAAGGAGGTGAAAGAGGCTTGAAGACTATCTATCTTTAGAGAGATGGACAGTAGGTTTTGAAGTATTTGAGGTGAGGGTTCAGTTGAGGTAGAGAGAATAGGTTGAATAGGGATTAATTGAGTTGGGATGCCAATATCAGGATTGGTGTGGGGTCCCTCACTTAGACTTTGGTGTAGAAGCCTAAGATCACTGGGAACAGAGAGGGTGCCCTGTACTAATGATTGGTTTATACCACTAGTATTGACAGGCAGTACAGTAGTGTGTGTAAGAAGTGAATCAATGGTAGGGACAAGAATGTGAGTTTGAGTTGGGGCTAAACTCAATTGGGTTCCCCTGAGTACATCAACAAGCTGTTGTGAGCTTGTTGAGGGCATAGGCAGACTCAATAGAGGGTAAGACACAGTGTGACCTTGGGTAGAGGTTTGTATTTCAATGGCATCACCCTGTTTGGAGGGTGATCCAGATTGCAGGAGTCCCATTTGTACAGATGCATCTTGTTGGGAAGATGCACCTACTGGTTGAGGGTTAAAATCAACATCCATAAGCTCCCCCTCAACATAAGAGGTAGCTATAGGTGTTGAGGTCAGAGGTGCAAGTATCACATCCTCTGAGATGAGTGCAGAGTGCACTATCTCCATTGACCTTGATTCTATGTGGGTGACAGAGGGAGTAGAACTAGTGACTATTGGAAGTGCACTAGAGCTTGGCAGTTATGGGGGTGTTACAACAGGAATTGCGGATGGGCTCTCACTGGTTGGGTGTACCAAGTGAGTATCATTGGGGATTGAAGAGACCATACCTATGATGTGCTTGGTTCTGCTGATTTCAATAAGTTGAACCAGCTTGTCAGAAATGATATCCTCCTCAGCAGCATCATCATCAGCAATTGCATCCTCACCACCTTGTTCATTGTGAACAGATGCACTGGAGCCTTGAGAGTGTGGTGGAAAAGGATAAACAATGTGGCATCCAAGAGTTCTACTGGGAGAGTCATCATCAGACTCATCTTCACTATCAGAAGTACTGATGTGCCCAGATCTCCTTGTAGTAATTAAACTTAAGGGAAACTAAGTCAAGGGCATCATAATGGGAGTGGATGTGGTGGATGTGGCATTATCAGCACCATAGTAAAAACATATTCCACCAGCATCACCATCATCACCAGCATCCTCTTGGGTTCCTTGATCCTTTGGACTGGAAGACTTAGCAACAGAATGCTCAGAGTCTTCATCTTGAGTTCTTTGTAGAGCATCAACATGATCAAACAAAGGAAGACCCTCAGATTGCTCAGAATGCTCTGTAATGATATCAGGAGACTCAACAGAGTGATGTGAGTCCTCAGCAATTTCAACAACAACATTTTTAGCATGTTCCTCTTCCTCATTCCCACTTGCTTCATCAGCAGCATCATCAACCAGTTCTTGCATTTGCTCAGTTATAGCAAGACTTTGAAATTCCGTTATCAAATGGAAAATCTTTTGACCCATTTGAGGGATGGTTATTGTTTGCAAGTGTACAGCCAACCCATCATAGTGTTCCCATTGAATATTTCTAAGAGCAATCAAACTGAGATACCTTATATAGGGAACATGGGTTCTAGTTTATTTCTTTGCAGTACCTAGTGTGATCTTCTCCACCATCTTTGTGAATATGACTTGGGCAAAGTCAATATTCCTCCTAGTGACCAATGCATGAAGAATCATCAATTCAGACTGGTTCATTTGATCATGACTTCCTGATTGTGTCCAAAACATCTTATGACCACACTTGCTAGATATTTCCACGGATGGCCTAGAATTGACAGTTTGTACTGGCCATGGGAAACTAGTTCATTGTAGCCAATCAAGGGTAAGACCTCCAGAGTTTAGTCAAGTGATGCAAATGGTTGAAATGGGGCTAAGTTAGGTATAGATATTTCTTGGCGAAGGGAATCAACTGTAATGGGTATGTTTATGGTGTTGTTAAGGCATGAACAGGTTATGGTTTGCTCGGCTGGGTGGTATGTAGCAGTATACCACATCTCCCCAATAATGTTAGAGAAGATGAACAGAGGATGAGCAGAAAGACAGTTGAATAAAGGATGAGTAGTTATAAAAGTTACCATGGGTTCATAGCCCTGGTTTACCATGCTTGAAGGAATGTCAATGTTGATGAGGAAGTTGTTTGGACGAATGGTGATCAGAGAATTGCGAGTAACATTCTCACTGGGAATGGCATTTGGAGTTAAAACTGGGTTGAAAGTCACCATTGTTGCAGGATGGAGATACAGAGAGCAGTGAAGGATTAGGTTTTTGAGAGAAAGACGAAGATGAGTTTTTGAGAATTTTGAAAGCTTAGAAAATTGGAAACCGCTCCAACATCATTTATATCTTCTTTGGAAACCTAAACTGTCACAGAAATATCTTTTTCAAAAAGTAACTGTCACGTCTGCAAAAACGAGTTAACGGAAAGGTAATAAATACACAGACAACTAACGGACAATTAAATAGAATTAAATACAACCTAGTACCTAATTAAATACAAATGAGAAATTAATAAAATAAGTGTGGGGACACAGAATTTTGACTCTGAGAGACATCGGCTGATGAGAGAAAAAGTATCAGCTGATCCATTTTGAGAGAAAACAAGTGTCAGCTAACGAATGTACTTAGCTGAGCTGCTAGTTCTTAGCTGATGGTATATTAGCTGAGGTATTTCATCAGCTGATAGTTATCAGCTGGCATAATTTCATTAGCTGATTCACTATTAGTAAGACATAAAGAAGCTTAAATAAGTACTTCAGTTAGAATTCACACACGAACAAAATTATATTCACACACAAAGCTAACTACCTAGGAAAAGAATATTTTACAAGTTTAACATGCCAAGTTTGGATATTAGGAAGTTGAACCGAGACTCATCCAAAGGTTTTGTAAAAAGATCAGCTAGTTGAAAATTAGTGTTGATGTAGTACATTTAAACTTTCTTTTTCTGCATATTATCTCTTGAAAAGTGGTGTCTGGTTTCAATTTACTTTGCTTTAGAGTGCAAAACAGGATTGTTAGATATAGATATGGCACTAGTGTTGTCACACACGATTGGGGAGTTTTCAAGCTGTATGTTATAGTCAAGTAGTTGGTTTTGTAGCCTCAACAACTGAGCACAACAGCTACCAGCATCAATGTATTTTGCCTCAGCTGTAGAGGTTGAAACAGAGTTTTGTTTCTTGCTTGACCAGCTGACTAACCTTCCACCTAACAATTGACAACCACCAGATGTACTCTTTCTGTCCAAAGTGCAACCTACAAAATCAGAATCAGTGTATCCAACTAACTCAAAATCTGAGTCCTTGGGGTACCAAAGACCTAGATTAGAAGTTCCTTTGAGATACCTGAAAATTCTTTTTACAGCAGCTAAGTGAGATTCTTTGGGATCTGCTTGATATTTTGCATAGAGACATGTTGAAAACATTATATCGGGTCTGCTTGTAGTGAGGTATAAGAGTGACCCTATCATGCCTCTATAACCAGTAATGTTCACTGATTTACCATCAGTATCATTTCCAAGCTTTAAGGCAATGGACATGGGTGTTTTCATTGAAGAACAATTTTCAAACTCAAATTTCTTAAGTAAGTCATTTACATACTTTGTTTGATGAATGAAAATTCCATCAACCTCTTGTTTAATTTGAAGTCCAAGAAAATAGTTTAGTTCACCCATCATGCTCATCTGATAATTATCAGACATGAGTTTAGAAAACTTTTTACAAAGATCCAAATTTGTAAACCCAAATATCATGTCATCTAGATATATCTACAATAGGATTACATCACCTTTGAATTTTCTTATAAACAAAGTGCTATCTATGTTTCCTCTAGTAAAGCCTTTAGTTGTTAGAAAAGAAGAGAGGGTATCATACCAGGCTCTTGGAGCTTGCTTGAGACCATACAAAGCTTTATTTAAGAAGTATACATGGTTTGACTTGCTTGCATCCTCAAAACCAGGAGGTTGTTTGACATACACCTCTTCCTTCAATTCTCCATTGAGGAAAGCACTCTTAACATCCATTTGAAATACCTTGAAGTCTTTGAAGGCAGCATAGGCTAGGAACAGTCTTATTGCCTCCAGTCTTGTAACAGGGGCAAAGGTCTCATCAAAATCAATACCTTCTTCTTAACGGTATCCCTGAGCAACTAGTTTTGCTTTATTTATGATGATCAGCCCTTATTCATCCATCTTGTTTCTGAACACCCACTTAGTACCAATGATGGATTTATCCTTTGGTCTTGGCACCAAAGTCCATACATTATTCCTAAAGAATTCTGCCAATTATTCTTGCATGGCATCAATCCAGTGAGGATCATTTAGAGTTTCATCTACCTTCTTTGGTTCAATCATAGAAACAAAACCTGTGTATAAACAGAAATTACAAGATTTTGATCTTGTTAGTACATGTGCTTCTATATTACCTATGACCTGATCTTTTGGATGATCTCTGAGATCCTTGTAGGTATTTTGGATTATAGGAGAGTTTGGATTATTTTGGATTTGGTGAGTTGAAATTCTTTGGTTGGGATCAGCTTATGAAATTTCTGGCTGATCAGCTGACAAAATTTCAAGATTACAATCTGTGAAAACTTTTACTGATGAATGAATATTTGATATGGAATTAGAGTCCATTGATGTTGAGTCATGATTCACATCATTTAGTAAAAGTGTGGGTTGGTTTAAGATAGTTTGTGCATTTGTTTCATATTTATTTAGAACAGGTTCATCTAAGTCCTCTACATCAGTTGATGGGAGTGGATCAGCTAATACTGGAATGTTGTCTTCAGTATGCAGCAGATCATTAAATTCCTCACCTGTAGATGGATTAGTAGAACAGGAAGCAACAAAGTCATTTTCATTAAAACTTACATTGATTGATTCTTCTATGACCTTTGTTCTGATGTTGTAAACTCTGTAAGCTTTGGAGATCAAAGAGTATCCAACAAACACACATTCATCAGCTTTACGTGCAAACTTCTGCAATTGATCTTTCTGGTTCAGAAAGAAACACTGACAACCAAAGATGTGCAGAAAGCTGATGTTTTGCTTCCTTCCCTTGAGCACTTCATATTGAGTCTTGTTATGCCTTTTGATCACAAGGGATCTGTTCTGTGTAAAACAAGCACAGCTGACAGCTTTAGCCCAGAAGTTGAATCCTAACCCACTCTCACACAACATGGTTCTTGCAACTTCAATCAATGTTTTGTTTCTTCTTTCAGCTACACCATTCTATTGTGGAGTTCTTGGAGCAGAGAAGTTTTGAGATATCCCTTTCTCATCACAGAAACCTTCTAGATTTTGATTTCTAAACTCAGTTCCATGATCACTTCTAAGCATCCTTACCAGATTGCCATTTAGCACTTCCATCTTTCTGATAAAGCTTATTATCTCTTCAGCAACCTCACTCTTTGCTTTAAGGAAGATGACCCACATGTATCTTGAGAATTCATCAACCATAACAAGTACATACTTACTTCCACCAATACTTGTAGTGGCAACAAGACCAAATAGATCCATGTGCAACATGTAGAAAGGTTTAGTAATTGAGAAGGCTTGCTTAGATGAAAAAGATGTCTTGCGCTGCTTTCCCTTTTCACACGCAGAGCAAGGTTTAGGCTTAACATACGTCAGTGAAGGCAGTCCTGACACTAGATCACCCTTGCTTAACTTGTTGATGTTTTTGAAGTTTAGATCGGAAAGCCTTTTATGCCATAACCAGTTTGTGTCTGTTATAGATTTTGTATACAAACAGGTTAACTTAGATGGATCACCAGAGGACATATCAAGAGTATAAACATCCTTGGTTCTCTTGGCACAAATTACTGTTTTTCCTTCTTTATCTAAAATGGAACCACCTGTCTTAGTAAAGAGGACCTTATGATCACCATCACATAGTTGACTTATGCTGATGAGATTGTACTTAAGCCCTTTAACATATGAAACCTTAGACAATGTTAAGTTCCAATTATAAAGTTCACCATAGCTTTTTTTGTTTGCCCACAGTTGTTATCACCAAAGGTCACTCTTGGACATTTTCTTTCTTGTAGTTACTAAGCAAAGCTTTGCAACCTGGCATGGTTCTTGAACATCCACTGTCAAGATACCATGTGCTAAGACCCTGCATAGATAAGATTAAAAGAAGGTTAGTGACACTTAGGGCATCCACAATTAAGTGAACCCCTGTGGATTGCACCTAGCCATCCACTTCATATTAGGTTGTTCATGAATGAGTGGAACAACTGTGTTATCAATATCAGGCCGCTGTCTTGAGTTACCTTCAAGAGAACAATCACTTACCTTATGTTATTTGCTACCACACTTATAATATTTTTTTTTTGGAGCATTTAACATGTTTTAGTGATTGCACATGAGATGTCTTAACAGTCTTTTGATGACTATGGGTCATTAGCTGACATATTTGACCATTCAGCTATTGCAGCTGATTCTGTAAACTAAAAAGGTCTTTGTTTACAGTCACCTTTGGCTGACCCTTAGTTAAAAGGAGTTTTTGATCAACCTTGGGTGTGGCAGACGTAGACTTTATGTGAACATTAAGTCCTTTTCTCTTGGTTTTTCCTATTGAAAGAGTTTGAAGTGATACTTGATCAGCTGAGCAATTAGCAGAGGATCCATGATCAGCTGACAGGCTATCAGCTGAGCAGTTATCATCTACTTGCTGATCAGCTGATGTAAGATCATCAGCTAATGAAATGTCAGTCTGCTGAGTACTTATATTTAATGCATCAGCTTTCAAGGTTTGACAACATAATGTCTCTTTGGTATCGACCAATGATTCCATTCCTTTACTGGCTTCCTTTAACATTAAATTTTCAGTACTTTTACTTTCTGATATAACAATAAAATTTGAATCAACTTTTGAAGTGGTTATGTCTTTTAGCTGAGAGCATTTACTTTTGACAAATCTGTTAGTAATAATACTTTTTCCTTTTACAATCTTTTGAAAAGTAAGAGGTAAAATATCAGCCTTTTCTAAGATATTTATGCCCTTGTTAAAATTAACACAACTAGCAGCTTGGGAATAATTTCCACCAATAATAGCTTGAACTTGTTTTGGAATCTGCTCATTGACACAATGAGTGGTCTTTTCAGCAGAAACACACTAAGATCTAACTACTTTTTGTAGGTCATTAAACTTTATGGTTGCTTCATTGGTTTCTTTTACCAAGATCTGATTAAGCATGTTTTGATTAGCTAAATCATCTTCTAATTTTGTCATCTGTTTCAGTTTCTCATCTTTAAGACTTAACTTCTCTTTTAGTGACTCTATTTCTATTTTTAGCTTCTTTTCTTTTTAAATATTTGACTGAAACTCAACACACAGATAATCAAACATAGTGTTCTTTTCATTATCTTCATAAGTAATAAATTTTCCAACCTGATACATTGAAGAAGGATCCCAGTCAGGAGAACTACAACTTTTAGCAGCTTTCTTCATGTCCTCATCAAAGGAACTTGTACTCTCAGTGTTGGACATCAAGCTGAGCAGTGAGGACCTCATCTTCATCACTTGAGAGATCTTTCTCATCCCAATCTTCTTCAGCCACCAACACCCTATTCTGAGCTTTCTTCTTCTTCTTGTCAAGAACAGCAGCAAGAAGCTTCTTATACTTAACTTCATAATCCACCTTATTGTCTGAGTTTGAGGGACCCTTGAAGCTTGAGCTTCCTTTGGACTTACATTCACTGGCATAGTTACCAGTCTTGCCACATGAGAAGCATCCTTCAGAAGCCTTTAACTTATACTTGGCATTTTCACCTTTGAAAGGTCTCTTCCCAAACTTCTTGACACCCTTTACCTTAGGAAAGGTTTGAACCTTTTAACCAACATGGCTGCCTGCTCAACAGCAGCTTCAATGTTGTGATGTCCTCCAAATCTTCATCCCTAGGGCTGTAAACGAACCGAACGTTCATGAACCGTTCGTGAAATTGTTCGGCGGGAAGTTCGTTTATGTTCGTTCGTTTATTAAACGAACGAACATGAACAAAAAATTTCGTTCGTTTAGTTAAACGAACGAACATGAACAAGGCTCTCGTTCGTTCATTTACGTTCGTGGACTGTTCGATTATATGTTCGTGAACTGTTCGTTTACGTTCGTTTGTTTATGTTCGTTCGTATATATTTATATAGTACATATATATTTATAATTTGTAATCTGTAATTATGTAATTTAAATTAGGTTTTATTTATAAAAATAAAAACCCAATAAGTAATAAAAACAAAGATTTGAATTAGAAACCCTAGCCTCATAATTGTTTTCTTCCGTCGCCTCTATCCCTCTCCCGTCGCCTCTCGTCGAGCCCTGTCGCACCCAGCCGCCGTCGCACTTCCACATTCGGTTCGTCGCACCTTCAGCCACCGTTGACCGTCGCACCGTAGCACCTTCGAGCCGTCGTCGTCCACCATAGCGAAGAAAGAGAGCTTCCAGCCACCATCGCACGGTCGCACCTTCCAGCCACCATCGCATATCCGACCATCGCACCTTCCAGCTTCGAGCTTCAACCACCATCGCACATCAGTCCTTCTTTCAGTCGAGCTTCATCTGACCTCCAGCCCTCGGATCTTTCTCCATCAGGTTAGTTAGATTTCTTGTTGATTTTTGGGTTAAACGATTATCTATGGTTAGTTATTGTTGATTTTTTGTGATTAGTTAAGGATTTCTTGCTAGTTTCTTGCTGATTTTTTGGGTTAAACGATTATCTGCCCTCATGTTATGTTATTGTGGTTAGTTAAGGATTTTTTGCTGACTTCATGTTATTGTTATCTTTGATTTGTTGTTAGTTAAGTATATCAGTATATGTATAAATGCAGTAAGAAAACACAAGAAACAAATATATAATATTTCCTGTTTTGTGTACAGATTAGGGGTGTTCAAAAAAACCGGAAAACCGTGAAACCGAACCGAACCGACTGATCCGAAACCGAAAAAACCGTAAACCGAGAAATCCGATACCCGAAAAAACCCGAAAATTAGGGTACCCGCTGTTCACGGGTCGGTTCGGGTTTTATTTTTCGGATACCCGCGGGTACCCACCAACCCGCATTTTTTCCCTTTTAATTTTTGGTCCAACCCACAAGCCCACAACCAATAGTCCAATAGTCCAATACCATGTTAATTGTTAACCCTAACTCCTTCTATACCACAATCACATTACCACGTTCCAGACTTCCAGTCTTCCGTTCGTTCCACTCCTTCTAGGGCTTCCATTCCACGGTTCCGTACTTCCGTTCCCCTATACCACCGCAGCAACGGCGACGGCGATTGGGCAGTCGGCAACTCCGGACCACCAGGCTTCATCGGCGATTGGGTGTTCGAAACCGTAGAGTAACTCCACCGGACCACCAGCTTCATCGGCGATTGGGCAGTGGCCAACTCCACCAATCTTCACGGCGGCCAGAACTCATTAAAGGTAGCTTCTCAACTTTCTGTTTTTTAAAAATTAAAGGTTGTGGGCTTCTGGTTGTCGGCTATGAACACATTAGCCGATTAGGGTGCTAATTTTTTGGTTTTTTAGTGAACTTCGATCTGTTAAGTGATAAAGCTTCCATCTAATATTTTTTTATTTTATTAATTTTGACATAAGAACATATCTCAGTTGGATGTTTTTTTTTACTATTATTAATTTGATGTGTGATTGAACTATTAAAGGATTTGTGGGCTTCGGATCTGTTCAACTAAATTAATTTGATCTGTTTTTTTTTTAGTAATTTTCTGTTAAGTGTTAAAGCTTCGATCTGTTTTTTGCTTTTTATTGAACTTTGATGTGTGATTGAACTATTAAAGCTTGTGTTGTGTTGATATAGTAAGCATTTTACTATAGTAGGCAGATTACTAGATTACTAGATTATTTAGTTTGTGACTTTGTGTTGTTATAGTAGGCAGATTATTTAGTTCTTCTACTTATTTAGTTTCAAAGTTCAATTTGCATCATATATGTTTTTAAGCCATTTAATTTAGATTAAAGCCATTCGATTTGTTTTGTTTAGTATGTTTACTTGTTTAGTACTTTAGTAGTACTGAATTGTTTGATGTTCATATCTCTAACTTATTTATAATAGATTAATGGAGAATATAGATGTGGATAATCTTAACTTTGAGACTTCTAGCAATCCTATACCCGGGGCTGAAAGTGCAAATGATGGTACTCCAATGCAAAATGAAAATGAGCAAGAAAATACAGCAAAACACACAAGAAAAAAGAAAAGATGATAAAAAAGAAAAGTCAGAGGTATGGGATCATTTCACTAGGGATCCTAGTGATAAAACGTTTGCAACATGTGATTATTGCACTAATAGATTGAAGTGTCCTAGTAAGAATGGAACTACTTCTTTACGTAATCATCTTAATCGATGCAAGAAGTATCCATATAATACGGATAAGAAACAAAAGCTGTTAATTTTTCAAAGTCAATCTTCTGTCCAAGACACCGGTGATAGTAATTCTACATTCATGACATGGAAATTCGATCAAGCTAAATGTAGGAAGTATCTTGCAAGAATGATAATTATTGATGAGATGCCTTTCAGGACGGTTGAGCACGAAGGGTTTCGTGACTTTGTGAATATGTTGCAACCCCAATTTCAGATCCCCTCAAGAATAACTGTCACTAGAGATTGCTTTGATATGTATACAGTTGAGAAGGAAAGCTTGAAGAAGTACTTTAGAAAGACTAAGCAAAGAGTTTGCCTAACCACGGATTTGTGGTCTTCAAGGCAAAACCTTAGTTACATGTGCTTAACAGCTCATTTCATTGATGAAGATTGGAAAATGCATAAGAGGATTATAAACTTCTCTGCAATTTCTGGTCATTCGGGAGAAGTACTTGGGAAATATATTGAAAAAAGCTTGATTGATTGGGGTATTGACAAGGTTCTTACGGTGACGGTTGATAATGCTTGCTCAAATGATCTTTCTGTTCGATACTTGAAGAGAAGGCTAAACACATGGAAGAATAGTGTGTTGGATAGTGAACATCTGCACATGAGATGTTGTGCCCACATATTAAATCTCGTTGTGAAAGATGGTTTAAAAGAAATTGATGACTCCATTTTTCGAATTCGGTCGGCTGTGAAGTATACAAGGTCTTCGGCTGCTAGGCTCCAACGTTTTAGGGAATGTGTTAAGAAAGTTAAAGTTGCAACTAAAGGACTTGTTTGCCTAGATGTCGAAACAAGATGGAATTCGACATACTTGATGCTTGAGAGTGCTATAAAATTTCATACAGCTTTTGATATGTTGGAGGAGCAAGACAACAAGTATAGTTCCGAACTATTATCATCAAAAGGCTTGCCTAGTAAAGAAGACTGGAATTATGTTAAGAGTTTGGTACCTTTTCTTAGGGGTTTCTATAATTCCACTTTGCGTCTTTCTGGTTCGTTATATGTGACTAGCAACATGTATTTTTATGAAGTTTTTGGTCTTGGAGCAATGATTAGGACGAAGATGGAAGATGAGGATGAGAGTTTGAGAAAGATGGCTGCAAAAATGAAAAAAAAGTATGACAAGTATTGGAGCAATATTGATAATATTAACATCTATTTGTTCATCGCGCCGATTCTTGATCCACGCCATAAATTAGGTTATGTGTCTTTCACTATTAGAAGTAGTTTCGAGCCTGAAAAGGCTGAGATGTTGATTGATAAAATCAATAGAGTGTTGGATGGGTTGTTTAATCATTATTTGGGTATAGTTGGAGTTGGTAATGAAAATAGTGGAAAGAATCAAGTTGTTGATGAAAATGAATGTATGGAACTTGATGATGACCCAGCAGCGTATTTGAACAATCAATATAAAAGACAATTGGAAGAGAGTTCAGGTACTACAGGTGCAAAATCCGAGAAGGACAAGTATTTGGATGAGCAGTGTAAGCCTCTACATAGTAAGTTTGACATACTGAGTTGGTGGAAGAAAAATAAAGCAAGGTTTCCGGTGATGGCAGCAATGGCGAAAGATATTTTGGCAATTCCCGCCTCAACAGTTGCCTCTGAATCAGCTTTTAGTACGGGAGGACGTGTTCTTGATGCCTTTCGTAGTTCACTAACTCCTAGGATTGTTGAGGCACTTGTATGTACACAAAATTGGCTTAGGTCTAAATCTGTTCCTTTCGACATTGAAGAAAAACTAGAAGAACTTGAAGCACTTGAAGCAGGTAAATTTTAGTTTAATAATTTAAAATTAACAACTATTCTTTATCTTCTGACAAGTTTTATAGTTTTATTTAATTTTTGTTTAATGTATGATTTTGAATTCAGATTTGAAGGATTTGCCGGAATGTCTCTCCACCATCACCGTTGATGATTGAAGTTGGATGACATGAACGAGTGCCGTTATTTGAGTAAGTTGTATAATGTTGTATAATTAAGTTTTATAGTTTTAGTTAATCTTAATCTTCTTAATATCTTGTTCACTCAAGAGAATGATCAAAGGATTGGCATAATTGTTTCATATGAATTAAGTTTTATGAATTTGTGTGTTATATATTAAATTCTTGGTTGCAAACAGTCAATTAATTTCTATGTAGCTTCTTAATAAAACCATTACTTATTTATATATGTTTCAAATATATGCAGGTGACAAATCTAAAGAATATCTTGTGGGTTGAGGAACTTCAAGCTTTCACAAACATTGTGGCACGCTCTTTGTTTTTTCTAATAATGGACTATTATCTTTGGTTTGCAAACTTCTTGTGTTATTGTATTTGGATAATGTACCGTTAAACATTGGTTTGATGTTCGTGTCATGAACTATGTAACTTGGGTGGTGTGTGTTTTAAATTTGAATTTGTATGTTTGAATGTTAAATTTTATGAATCTGAACTCGTTAGAAAACAGGAAAATTTAATAACAGGTCAATTTTCGGGTATCCGTGACCCGGACCGTGGGTACCCGTCTCTCTGCGGGTACCCGCTCTCCCTGCGGTTCGGTTTCGGTTCTCAAAAATGGGTACCCGCCCCGTGCCTGCGGTTCACAAAAATGTCACTACCCGCCCCGCCCCGCCCCGTGAACACCCCTAGTACAGATGTCACATGTTTCCTGTAGTGGTACTCCTTTATTCAATGATGATCCGTTTTCACCATTCGAGTCATACGAATTTGATTCAACTGCCCACACTCCAGCAACCGAAATGGATAACAACCTTGAAGTTGTTGTCATTGAAGGTGATGAAATTTGATTCAACGTACACTTACTTGCCAAGTAAAGAAGATTGGAGTAAGGTGGAAGATGTTTGTTCATTATTGGCACTTTTTGAAGAGACTACCAAAATAATTCCAGGTATTACATGCATCTTTTTTTTCCTTTTATATGAAATGATGTTAATTAAATATAATTTTCATTATACAGGCTCCGAGTATCCAACCTCAAATTTATTTCTTTGTGAGTTGTATGGAATAAAAGAAGCTTTAGATGATGTGGTATTGGATGGGAATGATTACATGAAAGCTATGGCACTCGAGATGCAATTGAAATTTGACAAGTATTGGGGTGATTCTAATTTGTTGCTTTCAATTGCTGCCATTTTAGACCCTAGATACAAGAAGAAGTTGATTGACTTTGCTTTTAAGTTTATTTATTCCGAAGAGGAGTCTCCTCAACAAATTCAAGTTATTGATGATACTTTGAAGGCTCTATTTCAGGAATATGTTAATGCTCATAAAGCAAGTGTTTCATCTAGTCTAGCTGCTGATGAGGTTGTAAGTACAACTAGTAACAGTGATTCGTTCACAACTTCTAAATTTGGTAAGGGCATTAAAACAGGCACAACTAAATATAAACAACATATTAGAAGTGTTGATTCGTTCACAAGCGAGAAGTCGGAATTAGACACATATTTGGAGGAAGGAGTGTACATTGAAGAGTCGGGTGTACCTTTTGATGCTTTAGGGTGGTGGAAGGAGAAAACTTTAAAGTTTAGAATTTTGTCTAAAATGGCTACTGATATATTGTCCATTCCTATAACCACAGTTGCTTCTGAATCTGCATTTAGTGCCGGTGGGAGGGTTGTTAAACCGCATCGTTCATGTTTAGTAACTGAGATGGTGGATATGCTAATATGTGGAGCTGATTGGTATCGTCATTACTACGGCATGCATAAAAAGAAAACCAAGGTAATATTCCCTAATATTAGTTTTGATATATGTTATTGTACTAATACTCTAATAGTCGTTTTCGTTTATTATTATAGGAAAATCAAGATTATATATATATTGAACTTCCATAAACATTAAGCAAGTTAGCTTTGTGAGAGAGTTCATGAAGGTAATTTAATACTTATTACTTTAGTTTCTTGTTCTCTAGTTTCAGTTAAGTTGTTATTGCTATTATTATTTTTGATTTTTGATGTAATCTAGTTTTTGACTAATTTTAGGATGGAAGCTTAGATGGAAGCATGGATGGAAAAGGAAGCAAGTTGTTTCAAGTCCATTTGAAAAACTATGTTAAACGCATTTTAATTTAATATTTGGACATGTGTTTTGCTACTTGATTGTATTATTGTGTACTTGAATTCGTTCGTTTTATGTTCTGAATTTGTACTCGTTTTAGTTCATTTATGTTCGTTTGTGTTCAGGTTCTGTTCGTTTGTGTTCAGGTTCGTTCATGTTCATTTATGTTCGTTTATGTTCGTGAACCGTTCGTTTAGTAATTAAATGAACGAACACAAACACCCTCATTTTTTATACGAACGAACACGAACAGGAATTTTCGTTCGGTTAAATGTTCGTGTTCGTGTTCGTGTTCGTGTTCGTGTAAAATTAAACGAACGAACATGAACATGCCTCCGTTCGTGTTCGTTCGGTTCGTTTACAGGCCTATTCATCCCTACCAGCCACTTGCTCTTCATCTTCAGAAGACTCCACTTCTTCCTCTTCATCACTGGACTCATCCACCACAGCAGCAAAACTCTTAGATCTTGTATCCTTAGACACAAGAGTAGTTGATGGAGCTTTTGCAGCCTCCTTCATATCTTTGGTAGAGAGTTTCCTTTGCTTCATTGATTGTTCATGGTTCATGAGGTTTCCATACAAGCCAACCAGTGTAAGACCCTTGATTTTCTCACCATGTTTCAGCACAGTGATAAAATGATCCCAAGATTCTGGGAGAGAGTCTAGAAACTTGTTTACAAGCTCTTTGTTGCTCTTAGGAACATCTCCCCTTCTTAAGTCATTAATAAGGCAGTTGAACCTGGTGTAGGTCTGGGTAAGACTTTCACTTTTATGAGCAAAGAAGAACTCATATTCTCTAATCAGAAGGAGTTTCTTATTCTCCTGCACTTCTTCAGTGCCTTCATATGCAACAGTCAGAGTATCTATCATCTCTTTAGCAGTTTTGCAGTTAAAAACTTGACGATAGACTTCATTGGGTAGTGTAGAGACTAAGGCTGTTTTGGCTTTGACATCAAGATTAACCAACCTTTTGTCTTTATCAGACCATAGATGCACAGCTTTGACAACATATCTATGTACTACAAGAGTAGTATCAGTGGCAGTAGCGACTTCAATAGCGGAGGAAGGAACATAGGGGCCTTCAGTAACAGTTTTGAGCATCACATCATCAAGGTTGGACATGTAGAGAAGAACTCTACTCTTCCAGAGGGAAAAGTTTTCCCCATCAAACATTGGGCACCTTGTGAGTGAGCCATTGTTTGAGAAACTATTAGAAGCAGCAACAGGAGTGACCATTTTGCAGTGTGGGGTAGAAGCAGTTGAAGAGTAAGCAAAACAGATCTTAGATATGAATTATCTAGCCTGCTATGATACCAGTTGTTGGTCCCGAATGGATACTACAACAACAAATGTTTGTAGAAGGGGGGTTGAATACAAACTTTAGCTTTTTAAAATTTAAGAGACACACGGTTTACTTTTATATAATTCTTATTGATTTGAATCAAGAATTACATGAACTAGATGCGGAAAATCTGAGTTCAATAAAAGGTGGCAACTAAACTGTCAAACACATAGACAAAGCTAATCTTAAACAACTTATGTCAAAGATGTTCAACACATGAACAAGTTTGTTTACACTGAAAGATAAATGCTAACTCTTCTATTCTCTCAACTAATGAGATATCAGTGTTCAACAGATCTATTCGATACTTAGCATGTTTCCATGCATGAGTATATATAAGCAAGGTGGTGTCCGGTTGATGGAGTGACGAAGGAGACAAAGGTACTTGGCTTAATAATATTATAATAGATAAAGTTAGTGGATGAAAAGCAAATTCACTTTATACAGGAAGTGTGTAAAGTAAATATACTTTTCAGTAAAGTCAAATCCCACTATATATTATTATATTATTAAACTACTACCTTATTGTCTAAAGAGAGTAAACTTCTCTTTCCACGCTTGTACTTTAATCAACACCATGCTTCTTGAAGACTTGACTTAACCAAGCATAGAGTTGTCAGCCATACTTAGTTGTTGAAGCATATCTTCGAGATCTTCTCTTCTAAAGTATCTATCACCTTTTCCAGGGGATCAAGATCAATCCTTTTTTTCTCTTTGCAGATCGAAAAAGTGCTTAGTACTTTTACAAAGATAGATCTAAAGACATAATAGAACAACACATGTTCTGCCTTGGACTTAAGAAAATAATACAATGAAAAACTATTAACTGAGATACTGTATAATGACTCAGCTAACAGACACTGAACTGCAAACATATTTTTGCTCAGCTAAGAATGAATGTGAAAGACTCAGCTACTAGAATATGCTCAGCTGATCATAATTGATCAGCTACTAATACATACTGGAGTGATACTACATAAGCTAATCAACCTTTATGATCAGTAGATCCCATGGGCTCAGCTGATCATTGAGAGTGATAAGATTACAAAGAAAAGATTAGATAAGTAAAGAATAGATTATCTGATGGATGGGAGGCATCAGTTGATCATAGTGAATGACTCAGCTGATCCGTTGACTGCTCAGGTGATTTTGAAAGAACCCTCTGCTGATGGTTTTGATGCTTTGTAGATGCTCAGCTGATGCTTCTTGACTTGTCTTTTATTCTTAGTTGATCTTCCTGAAGCTGGTTCTTTGGCTGATACTCAGTGTTCAGCTGACACTTTTGTTTATCAGCTGACATTTCTTACTTGGGAATTTCTTTAAGTCTAACATAAAAAACAACACATGTTTTTCATTGATCCAAGTACAAAACTGAATATGTGGTTTTGTTAGCATCAAATCCTATTTTAAATAATAGACAAGTTTGATTATGGTTTGATATCTCTATCTCCCCAACATAGGATACCAGATTTGTTCTTGTGTGATTAATTTTTTTTATCTTGAATCTCGATTTGGGTTAATTAATCTTGTGTGTGATGAGATAACAACCTCGCAGAGTGTTCTTCATTCTTGATTTGGGTTAAGTGGAAGGCTGTTTTTCATATTTCCATCCATGTTCTTCATATGTTCATCCATCTTTTTATTTTCTTAAGAATATTAATGATATGGCATTTGATTAATGATGTGGCATGGAAAATTAAATGAAAATAAAAAATGTGACTTGTTACCTCTTGAAGAGGTAACCTAGTACATAGATTGGTAGTTTTAGAAACTTGAATACATTAAATGATAGTTTTGAAAATTGGGTATATAAATTAGCAAAAAATGACAAGTTCAATACACTTTTTGCAACTAAACCCTTTTTAGAAATGTCTGCGAATGAACAAACATTTCATTAGAAGATTGTTTGTTAAAAATAAGTTGTAAAATAATAAGATCTTATTTCTACTTACTATCACTTATTTTAATAAATGATAAAAAAATCACTTATTCTAATAAAAAATCACTTATTCTAAACCCACCGGCACCGACGCCACCGTCCACCCCGCCGACCACCACCCGCCACCGCCGCCGACGCCACCGCCACCACCGTCACCGCCGACGACCACCCACCGCTACCGGCGCCGCCCCCGTCGCCCCCCGTCTCCACCGCTGCCCCGTCACCGCCGCTGTCCCGTCACCGCCACTGTTACCGCCGCCGACACCGTTACCGTCACGGGCCGCCGCCGCTACCGTCACCACCGCCGCCACCATCATTGCCACCACCGTCACCGCATCCGCCCCCACCGTTACCGTCGCCGCCACCGATACCGCCGCCGCCCCAGCCCCCGTCTTCGCCACTGCCGCCGCGTCACCGCCAATGACCACCCGCCACCGCCGACCACCCACAAACCGCAGTCTTTTAATGAATTTGTTATGTATAAGAATTTTTTTTTATTTTTTTTTTAATATAATGTTTTGGATATTTAATATTAATGTTTTAGATGTTGGATATTAATGTTTTGAAACTGGATATTTGATAATGTTACTTAAATTGTTGAATTTAGTTTAAAATTAGAAAAATATAGTAAATAAAACATTTCTTAAATTTTAAAAAACAAACAATCTTATCTTCGCAGACATTCGCAGACATAAGATATTCTAAACCACATCTTATCCTACAAACATGAAATAAGACATAAGACATCTTATGTCTTAAAAAACAAACATCACATTAGTTTTGCCCAACCCAATTATCCTTGATGCCAACTCTATATTTTTTTAACTTAGCATGCTCTGAATCATTAACAATATATTTTATTTCATAGAAAAAGCATACATAGAAAGGGTAGAAATGTAAAGCGATATAAGCTTTATAACACAGTGAGCTTCACGAGCCAAGTATTTTAATACTAAGCCTCAACTCCACGATCTACTAAGTAATTCGAGCTTAACCCGAGTTACTTAAGCTAGGCCGATTACAAGTATTTTCCAAATCAATTCCAAATAGCATACGAGTGCTCTCGACTTGGCTACAAACTTAGTTCCAACCTTCTACTATTGACACATCATTTCATCGCCTACCGGCTACCGACATATCCTACAATTATCAGTTATGTTAATAATTCTATAACCATATTGATTATTTGATTCTTATAAAGGTTATTTGAGATTTTGAAAGTTGTAATCAAAAGATTACAAACATATTTAAACTTTCAATTTTTCATTTTTTATGAAGTCTCACGTCTCAGTTTAGTGTTTGGTGTGAAATCGAACCAATTTGGTGTGAATAACCCAAATAAGTGTCCGTTTTCATCGAATCAGTTTTGTTTTTTTGGATTTTTTGTCCACACATTTTACAAACACCACATACACCTTATTACAAAGATTTCTTTAGATAATACAAACAAATTAGAGAAATTAAATCTGAAAACCTCTTACCATGATCGAACATTATGTTTTAGACTCCGAGACAAAACTCGAGCAAGCTATCTTGTACCACATAAATGACATTATGTTCCTACAAATAACTGTCAAGGATAATGAAATACTAAACTTAATAAATTACCATTTAATATATCAAGCTCTTAAAGATGTATCCATTAAGCACGTATCAGGTATTTTTATTATTTTTTACGTAATTTTTAGTTATTGAAATGCCACATGCAACTTGTAAGTCAAAGAAGAGGAGCTTCATACAAATAAACTCAAAGATAGATGAACTTCAGGAACATATAATTTGATATCAAAGAACAAGCATATCAACTACAAACCATAAATTACAATGAACCAAAGAAATTCAGAAACGCAAACAAAAACAGATCATTGCAGGATTGTGACAATGATGTTGTATTGATAAAATCAAGAACAAAAAACTGAATAGATGAAGGTATTGCTAAAAAAAACCTAAAGATGGAGCCATGAAGGTACTATCGAAACCATCGATTGCATCGCACATGGAGATCAAAACCCCTATGAAACCAAATAGGAAACCCTTGATGAAGATGAAGATCGAAACCCTAATCTGTGCGATTTTGGTAGTATTAAACCTAGATGAAATCCTTTAAAAAGATGAAGATGAAAAAGACCTTTACTAAAAATTGATGAACCCTAACTGAAAAACCCTAAATTGATGATGTAGATGAACTCAAATCATGAGGAACCACAATTTTTGTTTGAATTAGGAATCAACTATCAAGAGCCAAAACCGTCATCTCAAAATATCGCAGAAATGTAAATCTTGTTTGAATCCGAAACAGATACACTAAAAAGTGAGTTTTTATTTATTTATTAATCTTAGTTTCAAAAAAAATGTAAAGAAAAACTTATTAGCATCATGTCACCGCCATGTAATCTAAACCAGTGTCACATCATATTGTGACCAGCCGATACACTAAATGGTAACTTTCAAAACTTCAATACATTAAATGGTAAGTTTTAGAATTTGATACACAAAATAGTAAAACTCACAAGTTGAAAACATCTTCAAATAAAAAATTCGACTCAAGGTTTCCCAAAAGTTTCAGGGGGGGGGGGGGGGGGGGGGGGGGGTTGTAATCTTAAAAACCCCATTTCTTCATACAAAATTAAATGATTTCGAATTAGTTGTATAAAAACTTTCTCTACCATCAAGTTCACCTTTAAGTTTGTATGCACGTCGGAAATGCTTTTGCACTTAAAAAAGAATGTGACAATAATATCTCCCTAGATAAGGAGAGACGAGACTTCACAAAGACTAGTTTATATGCTAAAGTTTTCAATATGATAATTATAAGATAATAAGAAAATGAAAAGGTAATTTGCATGCCATGAACTATAGTTTAGTGCTTCATCATAAATAAACCTACCTCTCTTTGGAGTTTGTAACTCAAACACTCAATTAGGCTGCGAGAAGATGCTCACGTCTGCTCTCGATGAATTTTTGCCTGAATTCCTCAAATTTTCCATTTGTAATGGACTAATGGCTCCTCTAATTAGGCGAATGAACGACAAATAACGGTGTGTGTTATCTCTGCATGAACAAAAGAACTTTTAGATATGGTGGTAGACGTGACAAACTGACAATTTCAACCAATCTATATGGAACAAGTCGAATCAGGTTATATTTAATTGAAAATGGCTCAAACAGGAATACAGGATATATAACGAGGTTAAAACTAGATATGTATAAGACCAAGAACTAGAAGAAAAGGTAAAACTACATCAAGGGGTAATCAACTTTGGTCAAATTCCAGTTTCAAGTAACCAACTTTTCGCCCAGAAATGCAATCAAAGCTACCACCCCGTGAGCATTTTGACCAGGTAAACGAGTCAAATTACATTAAAGTAAAAAATTCAAACTTTGGTGGCTTTTCTAGGGTAAAAAAAAAACCAGTAACCTAAAATAAAATTTTAACCAAAGGGGATTACTTTGTAATCCTATCAGCCCTAAAAGAAAGTGTTCAGAGAGAATTGCCAAGAAGGACAACAGGGAGTCTCAAATGATGCTCCATTCTTGTTACTACTAGAACTTTCTGGAAGATATAATTAATATAGAATCCCTTGGCACAGCAACAAATCCATAACACTCCAATTTTTGATACTGTCTTCGAATTAGGAGCCTCCATGCTGCAAGATACAGTAAATGTGATGATTTATACATGGTGTAATGAAACTCATTCTAATTATAGGGTGAATAAATTACTTTGAAATAATCAACTTAGGAGCAACTATAACAAAACATAAGTAGCTGTAACAAAAATGTTCTGAATATATTTATAATAATTGGCCAAAACAATCAAACAGACTGGTTCTCAACTAGAAATTTTCAAAGAGCAATAGCACATCCAAACACTATTAAATCCCAATGCCAAACAACCCCAAAATACTTGATCATTTCAGTTAGTATTTATCTATTCAACTTCAAATTCGGTGATACTGACTCGTGGAACACAATAATTACCAGATAACATGACTGCGCAAATATAAATGTCACATGCTGTCAAAATCCATATCAATGATACTTGTGAAAGGCATTACGATTGCAAAGTATCGATCACTTGTTATTAGAATGACTGAATATTATATCTAGAATCCGATTTTCTTACATTTTAAATCAAACTTACATAAAAACAAGGATTACTTACAAGTGCATGGGGCTAAACTGAAGGAGGCGAGAATCCGGATATATATGGAAGGGAGGAAAGGTGATCCGGATTATGAAAGCCGGCAGGCCTTTGCGAGTTGTGAGTAGAAGAGCCGGTATTTCTATCTCTATGTCTTTTGCCGGCGGTACTCCTTGCTCATAGTTGTTGTTGCTGCTGCTGCTCAATTGAAGCACGCCGACCCTTGCGCGCCATCTCTTGCTCCATGCCTTCTCCGCAAATTTCATCTTCCGACTGTTTCGATCGCTCTGCCGCTGTTCCGACTGCGGCACCCGTTTGTAGCCTGTCGCTGCCGCTTGTAATTTTTAGGAATTTTGGCGGACGCTTTGGGGTTTAGTAATTAGAAGAAAGGCATGTATAACAACTATCACTTTTATTAAATTTACTAAATTAAGAGGTGTTTGATTTTATAAAGTACTAGAGTAATTCCCGTGTATTACACGGGTTGTTAAAAAAGATAAATATTAAAATTAATAGAAAATATTAAATAATTATAAGATATTAATATAATAATTCATATTGGTTAAGGTGAAATACCCGAGTGATGCACGGGCATGTTTAAAAATTTAATAAATGTTAAAAACTAACAAAAATATTGAATATTATAAAACGTGAAATATTTGTGAGTTTAAAAAAACAAAGACAAAAGATGTCAACACCATAACCAACGATGGAAACGTTGACGCAAGAAAGCTAATATGATTGCAAAAATATGGTATCATAAAAGATGTGATTGTATTTTTTGTACAAGTCGCCAATTATTATCGTTAAAATTATAAGCTATAAAATAAAAATTTAAAATTAAGGGTTATCATAAATATTCAAATCAAAAACAAAATATTAAAAGAACAACACATGGGTATATACATACGATTAAACATTAATTAATTTAATTGTTATTTTAAATATTATAATTTAATTAAAGGTTATCTTAGTCAAATTAGTTTGACTCTAAAAAGTCAAAATTAAAATATTAAAATTATAAAAATGAACGACTAAGATTAAATTTTTACTAAATAAAAGGTCAAGACCATCTAATAATTTTTTTCTAATTAGTCTTTTATATATATTAGAAGATATAACATTTTCTCTCTTAGAAATCTTAATTTTTAATCACTACTTCGTCATAACCATCCATCTAATTAATCATATTCATCCAATTGTTAACATTCCAAAATAGATTAAAGTTTTCTAGAAATTGAAACTAATTTTCTATTTGATACACACATCCTTTTAAAATAAATTAAAAATTATTTTATATTTGTTACACACATTTTGTAGTATCAATTATAATCGGTCGCCGTAGTGCGCAGATATCCCACTATAAGCTATTAAGCTCCTTTTAAATTAGTGTTTGGTTGCAACACCACTTTTTCAAAAGACTATGTTTACATAAACTGTCAATTAGCGTTTCCAAAAGAGATTCAAGTTCACCAAAATAAGTATCTATTCACATAACGCTAATGGATTTAACAAAAGTAGTGTTAGTGTTTAAACAAAATATTCGGAGCTATCTGACCGGCTACACCGCTGAGGCCTTCCCCTTACTACTACCTGCCGTACCTGCAAGCATAAAACACACAACGTAAACTAACGCTTAGTGAGCATATTACTGAACATATAAACATATAAAACATGAGTACTCTTCTCGGGATGCTTTACATCCTAGCTACAACCTGTAAACCATAAACGGTTAACTCGTCACGAGGTATGACCACACCTCGCGCGTAGTCAAACCCCTGACACCCTTCTTGGGTATAAGGATCTCAATATACCCCTTTTTCCTTCTTTCTGAAGTCCCAGTACGACTACTCGTAACTAGGCTTCCACTTTTCTTAGTATAAAGCTACTCTTAGCTAAATACTATCTTTCATTGAGCATCGTTATATCAACAACATAATTAAACATCTTATACACATAACATATACAGGTATCATGTAATCACATTCTTTCAAGTAAATCATGCATATGTATTGACTAAATATAGTTAAGTATACTTACCTTATCAGGAGCTAAGCAAATATACTCCTAATAGGGTGATGTCGAGCTCTTAACGCCTACAATTCATGAACGAGTGCTATATTAACTTCTTAACACTTAACGGCAACTCAAACTGAATACGAAACAATAAACAACACTTTCTGACTCTGGGCCTCCCTACGGTCGCAGAGAATTACCCCTACGCCCGTAGGAGTTTCCTTTACTACGGCCGTAGGAATCCACCCTGCGCTCGTAGGACTGGTTCTCTACCTCCTACGGTTGTAGGCAATGTGAACTACGCCCGTAGGTTCTATTCCTTCGTCCTTAGACGGTATTTCCACAAAACACAATCCTACGCCCGCAGGAACACCTGCCTACGGCCGTAGGAGACATTTGTATCTTTTATAATTCCGCGTCTTTTCCTACGCCCGTAGGGGATAATCCCTGCGGCCGTAGGAACAGTTGGTACAGCAGACCAGTTTGCTCTGTTCAAACAGCATACAAAAATTCGAGGTTTTCACCTCTAGACTCAATTCTAACCTGATTTTTGAGATCACAGAGCATCTACTAACATGTTGTTCGACCTTTTAGACCATAAGGAACATCACAAACAACATTTACAAACCAAGTCAAGGATCCATGCCATGAATCCAAACCTTTGACCTAAATTCTTCAAAATTCAACAAGAACACACATACTTTTGCTATAGTATCACTAAAAATCACTCTCAGGTGTAATTTCCTTCTCCCTTGATCGATTTCAGCAACCAAAGTTTGTGTATGTGTGTGTGTCGTAGGTGTGATGGTGCAAGAACAGGGAATTGACCAAGTATGGTCGATGTAAATCTTAAGAATCAAAACTTTGAGTATATGGCATAAATGGTCCCTGAACTAGTTAGTTTGCTGAAATTACACTTTGGCCCTTCTACTTATGATCATAAAAATATATTTCACATAATCACATAAAGGCATTTTACTGAACACGTAAACACTTAACATTTAAAGTAAAAACGCATGATGGGAGCTTTCAAACCTTGGGGCGTTACACTGGTTTAGCTTATTATTGTAAAATTACTAAAATACATGTTTACATGTAAAGAAGAGAAGGTGTTGAGGAAAAGAAAGAAAGATATGTTTATATATATAAGGAGTTGATTCTTCCACTTATAAATTTGATTCATCCACTAAAGGTACAACACCTTTAAAGCTATCTTACAAGTTACTGAAGCATAAGTTTGTAGTTGATGAATCAACTTTATAAGTGGAAATATCATCTCCCATATTAATAAGTCTGTATGCTAAAAAAAGTTGTTCCACTTGGTTTATCAAAATTGACTTAATTTTACTAAAGATAAGCTCGTAAATTTAAGCTAATAAGATAATCCATAAACTAATTTAACAAGCTAAAAAGTGACATATGTTTGAAATTTTGTCGATAAAGATAAATATTAATATTGGTTAATAAAGGTAACATTTATTTTTTAGACTAGGAAAAAATATAAATTTCAATCTCTAATAAAAAATAGCTAAATCTAATATTATGCAAATTGCTAAAGAATTGAACATTATTTTTATTAGTAAATTTCGATATTTATATTACCTTTTTTGTCAAATTGCTATTATAAATGAAAAATATTAAACATTAATAAAAAGATATTATAAACAAGAATTTAAAAGAATGACAACTGACGACGTCAAACACGCAGACCAGCCATGGAAGCATCGACGCAAAGGGATGATAGAAATAAGGGTGTAAACGAGCCGAGTCAAACCCTGCCAAGCTCGAGCTCGACCGAGCCTTAGATTTCATGCTCGAGCTCAATGAAATAACGATACTTGATACTCGAACTCGACTCAAATCTATATCAAATTTTTTTATTTAAGTGATCAATTTGACTTTGTACAATATATTATAATAAAGTTGGAAACTAGACCCTTAACAAAGGTTATCTCTTGAACTTAATAGTGGGGTTGTAAATAGACCACTTAACAAGGTGATATATGCGTTTTTATGCATGTTTTACATGTTGGAATACCCCGTACTTAGCCCAAATACAAGGTGATTACTCCTATTATTGATCTAATATGCTTAATATTCACCATGCAGGTTAAAAAGAGCTTTAAGTAAGATAAATGGGCAAAACAAGGGAAGAATAGAAGAAAAATGAAGATTGGGTTAAAAAGACACCCTACGGCCGTAGAAGAAATTTCCTACGGCCGTAGAAGGCTATTCTTCTAGAAGATTTAACCAGCACATCCTACGGCCGCAGTAGATATTCCCTACGGCCGTAGGAGCCCCTTATCCGCAGTAATCATTTTCTGGCAGATTTCTTGCGTGTGTTGGGTGAGTAGCAGAATCTTGCGTGTGGAGAAACTCCGTCCCAGCCACCCTACGGCCGTAGAGGATACTTCCTACGGCCGTAGGAAGTTCTGATACAACACATTAAATGGCAGAATCTGCCATTTGCACAAGGGTCCGGATTTTTCACCACATTTTGGACCAACACCCCCAAACACTCTCTCTAAACATCCTAACACTACAGGGGACTTCTCTTGGTGATTCTAAGGAGGAGAGCTTGGATTTGAAGGCTTGGAACAACATCTTGGAGCTTGAATTCATTAGTTTTATCATTGCTAGCTTGGGTATACTCTTTCCATTTCTTATTTCAATCATGTACACATGTGTTCCAAATGTTGTAGTGCTAATATTATTGTATATGGATAACTAAACTCATTTCACTTGGGCCAAGATGATTCTTGGCTAGTTATGGCAATATATTTGACTTTTATGTTGACTTGATTCAAATATGCATGTTTGATCTTGAATACAATTGTGTTTTATCAACTTAGTATGTTTAATCTTACCATGTTCATGTGTGATAATGTGTATAGGATAACTCCTTCATGTTTAAGCATGTGGATATTCAAGAATGATGATTGATTTTATTAATTCCATGTTAAGCTTGTTATTAGAAATGATACATCTTGCATGATTGTCATTAGATATCATTGTTGGGATATGTTTTGAATCATTTTAGGTTCATCCATTATTGGTCATTTTATTCATATGTTGGTTTTATGCATGCCTTATGATTGTAGATGAAAATCTTGTCATTTGGTGTATTCTTGGGTCAAACATGCTACTAATAATTAAAAGATTCACAAAGATGTTTGTTGGTATGTTTAGATGGTGAAATGAACTCACATGTATGCCCTTGATATGCTGGTCTTGGTGTTCAATGAGCATATCACATGATTCATGTTTTAAGAAGTGTTGACTATACTAGAAATGGTAGGTTTAACATGTTCATATCTTTAGTAATCATGTGGCTAAATATTAAAATCTCTTAATTGTGAGGTTTGAGTTTAGAGGAGTTTGTGACCCCATTGTACCAATTTACATGTGTTTATGATCTGAGATTAAAGTCTAGATTGTAATTTGTTGTGGAATGCCTTTATGTTAGATTAAACTGTTTTGTCGTACTGGTTCCTACGGCCGCAGGAAGAAATTCCTACGACCGTAGGACAGTAAACCTCCTACGACCGTAGGAAGAAATTCATACGGTCGTAGGAGGCATTTTTACCACAGTGTGCTGTTTTTGCTTGTTTTAACCATTTTAACTGCTTTGACACCTTTTTGGGTTCTGAGGACTACTGGACAGTTCATTTGAAAAGATGTTTGTCTTTGTAGTCTGATTTGGACGCGATCTGGTGGATCTGTAGTTGAATTCTGATATGCCGTTACTTGCCTGATCATGTTTAAGTGTTAAATCTGAGTCTTGATAACTCGAGTGATGATTCTTGCATGATAATGTGGTTTTGTTGAGTATTAGAACAGCATGCTATGCGCTCAATCTATTCAAGTCTTCATATTATGTGTTGTATTGTGTTATTGCCATGATTAGTCTCGATGATTCGAAAGTCTAAGTGATCTGTTATCATGCTGTTGCCTTCATTGTTAATCTGTGTTAGTTACTGTAGTTCTTGATTAATTTAGTTCATTCTGTTACTTGCTTTTATTTTAATTCTGCTGATCAAACAACAATGAGACTTAAGTATTGGTAGCTTTCTGTCCTGGTGGAACGATATCCGGTCTTACCGAGTCTATACTACTATTGACCAGATTATACTTGCCTGAGTCGTGTGTAGTATCTGCTTAGTAACATCGTTTTTATAAATTTAAAACGAGATTGTGTTACAAGATTTTATAACAAGAAAAACTCGCAGTCTAGCGCACACCACAAGGTTAAATAATGTGTAGAAACATGAATAGTATAATATGAGATATATAATGTGGAGTAAACAAATATATCTCCTAAACTTGTTAAGTCCTTTTTTCCCATATAGAGATAAAAAATATGTAGTAGTTACTTGTAAATAAACCCTTATGAAGTTTAACATCTGAAGCAACTACTGAAATTATATAATAAATATGTAGATTCTGCATCGATTTTTCATAACAATATGTAATAAAACGGAACTAGCAACTACAAAGATTGATTATATTACACTTTACATAGATTGGTTGCATTTCAAACAATTTGATTTGATTAGTATGAAGAAGCGTTACACTTCTTATAAACCCTAGATCATTAGGCACCCAATTTGCTCCCAAATTAAATGTTGAATCATGAGAAAATCAAATTTACAGGTGTTTAAACCCATTGTGTCAATCACTCGCCTCAAAACCCTACTCAACTCTTCACAAACTAACTGAGTTGCTTTCAAACTCAACAAATTGTAAAGAAAGGTAAAGTTGACCGAAAGTAGCAACTAGCAAAAATTTAAATGGAAGTAGCAACTATGAAGTATGAACGGAAGGGGGAAGAACGCAACAAGATATTATGTACATACCGGACGATTACCCGAAAAAACGAAACTAACCAAATATTTTAAGTATTTCGGTTTGGTTAACCGAACCTAAGAAAATTTCGGTTATTCGGTTCGGTTACGCTTCATGACACGGACGATTAACCGAAAAACCAAAAACTTAAAAAACTCAAAATTTAATTTTTATATTTATTAATACTAACAAATTAATCAATATTTACAAATGATAATTATCTATTCATAACAAACTGTTTAAATATTTGTATTCCACTTTTCAATATATATATATTAGTAGATATATTTTATTTAAGTTTACGAGTCACCTATATATAAAAATCTTATCATTTACTATTTATTCACTTAGTTTCATTTTAACTTTATCACGTTTTTATTCAAAATATTTTCTTATCTCATAATTAGTTGATATATAAATAACAAGATTTATAATGTTTTAAATTTCTTATTTAAGCCTTGTTCGAGTTAAAATATAAATATTAAATTTTGAAACCTTTTGTTTTAGAAATATATTTAGTAGTTAAAAATGATTAATTGTTTAACCCGAAAAACCGAACTAAAAAACTAGTTAACTGATCATAGGTTAATCGGTTTTTTCGGTTTAGGTTTAGGATCATGAAAGTTACAAACCCATATTTTCAATTAACCATACGCTCGATTAAACATTCATGAACACACCTAATAGGTGTAAATCACCTAAGTTAATCTAATCTTTAACACTAGTAATCATATTTTCATACTTTTAAACTTAAAGGGCAAATCATCGGTACAGTCTGCAGTACCTAACATGGGTACTACAAGGGACAATATAGTAATTTAAATCTCTTTTGACATTGTTAGCATCGTTCCTTAGGATGACGGAAAAAGAAACGGAACAATATACAAACTATATATGAACCAATAATGTAATTTAATTTTACTCTTTTTTTTATATATATTATGTTCCACATATTTTTTTTCCTTTTTTTATTAGATTTTTTTCCATTGAGATATAAACCTTTATAAAATAACAAACACATGTGTGATTCAATCCCAAACACAAAACATAGTGAAATGAAAACCAAATCAAAGATCACGCTAACTGGTAAATTCGAGCGGCGAATTACAAAAGAAGCAACAATAAACCTACTATAAACAAGAATATGTAGATTAAAATGCCACTACAAATTCAATATTAATCCAAACAATAAACTACCAATATGACATGGTTTGCATTAAAATTAATAATCAAGTAAACTAGAGAATAACCAACAAAATAACAAAGTAATCATCAAGATACTTCATCCGTATTAACATGGCGTGGATTCTCCATCTGAAACAAGAAATTGATAATAATTAGAAAACAAAAAACAAGGATAAAATATATGTATTTAAAATGCATACCTTTCTCTTTTAACACCCCGTAGTGTTATGACATTTTGCTTTACAATAACCACAATGTATTGAGCTTTTCAATTTCAGATGGAGAATCTCGTCCTTCTTCAATTACTTTGTTAAACTTTGCTCTGATAGACCATAATGTCATAAAACTAACTTCTTTAGTACCATCACTATTGATATCCCTCCATCTCATTCCAATAGTTCCCGCATTGTGAGTAGCTTTCATTGACCATCTTGGTATTAAATAGTGATTTGGAATGTATGTCAATAGCTTTCTTTTCATTATGTATAGAATATGTTTACACAAAATTCCAGAAGTCTCAAATCTTGCACATGAACAAGTAGCAAAAAAATATGAAGTAGCTTTATATTCAACCATTTTCCAGTTTTATGTATTACCTTTTAAATAACCAACACGATATCTTGCCAAGTCATCATCTTTGCTTACTTTTTCATGACCGCAATCAAAACTAGCTTTCCACTCTTTCCTAAAAGTTTCATAAATATTGCGTGTATAAAATTTTGTTGCCACCGCTTCAATTGGATGATCACTATGCAATGTGAGCTTCGTGTTTAAAGTTCTAAAATCTTGCTCTTCTTCTGCACTTCTTCTTGAATTCTAAGCATTGTCATACTGTAGTACAAAATCATTTAACATTGTTTTAGAATTCACATAATCATCAAAAAATGAATGAATGCTTTCGCTTCGACCACTAGTTGTCATGCCTGCAAAAAAAGTGTCTTTCAAATACGCCTATACCCAATGATGACGCAACTTGTACATGTTTCCCAACCAAGCATCATCTTCTATAAGATATTTTTCCTTCAATTGTTCCCATCCTGCTTCAAAATCTTTGATGTTTTGGCTTTAAACCCATTTAGTATAAGTATCTTGAAAATCATCATATCGAGACCGTAATGGTTGAAGGTGCTCTAACACATGCTTTTGAATATGCCAAGCACAAAATATGTGTCTTGTTTATGGAAAAACTTTGCCAATTGCTTTACCCATAGCCAAATCTTGGTCGGTAATAATAGAAATTGGTGGGCAATCATGCATACATTTTAGAAAATATTCAAACAACCATGTGAATGTTGTTTCGCTCTCATTTTCCAAAAGTGCTGCTCCAAACAAAATAGATTGACCATGGTGATTAACTCCAACAAATGGAGCGAATGTCAAGCTGAATTTATTTGTCTTATAAGTCACATCAAAACTACAACATCTCCAAATTTATTATAAGAGGATCTTGATCTACCATCGGACCAAAACACATTTCTAAATGTCCCATCGCTACTCAAGTCCATTGCGAAGTAAAAATCTTTATCCGACTGAGCTTTTGTTTGAAAATGCATGATAATTCCATGACACTCTTTGCCTAAGTTGATTCTCCTTTCTCCACTTACAATTGTAGAACATTGAATTCTTGTTAGCTTATCCTCTTGGTTGCCTCTATACGCATTGACTATTTTTGTTATTTCACTAGGCTTTAAGCCTGCGTTTGACAACAAGGTTACAAGTTCTTTACATTATTTGGAACGATGAAATACTTTGTGAGACCATTGTTTTGGCACATGTGATGGCTCATCTAAAGGATGATTATGCTTATCATCAAATTTGTCAACAACCCACAATCCTTGCTTAGACAAAGTCACTCGTATCATGGCGTTACATCCTGTCCGTTTAATGCAACGACGTTTCGCATCATTAGATGTTCGCTTATCATTTTTGTAACCTTGTTTGTTACAAACATATATGTGGCGATATATTTCGTTTGTAGCTGCATGTTTATTATGGTAGTGCTTTCTAATACCAAAACCTCTATAAAGACCATATTCGTTATAGAAATTGTACGCGATATCCGCACCAGCAAACGTTTTACCAATTACAGAGCACTCGGTTGAAAAATTAGTTGACTCCATCCCAATTTCCTCATGCCGAAGATATCCATTATTCTCTACAGCATATATTTCACTTCTTTAAACTAGTATTTAATCTAACTCAACAAATAATGAAAAAAGAATGAAAAATAAAAAACTATGATTAACAATCTAACTAAAAAAGTTAGAATTTAATCAAGCCTATTTTAACCTTAATTAGTTTTTGTTCATGACGAATAATACGAAGCATGAAAAACATAATGAAGAATATGATCAAACCTGGTTCATCAGCTTCTTCTTCTTCTTCTTCTTCATCGTAAATAAGATAACCATTTTTGTCGATATCATCGATCAATGTATGTTCACTTTCATTACGTAGTTCACATAGTTGGAAAAAAAATTAATTAATCATATATAAGATAAAAAAGCAACAGGTGAAATATATATGAGTAGATACACTATTCTTGCATTAGAATTAAACCTGGTTGAACTCTGATTTCTTCTTGTTCCTTTTCATGATGCATAAGGTATTCATCGTTATAAATACCATCCATCAAATTTATGTCCACTTTAATTATTCCACCTTTATCATAAAAAATATTAAAGTCATTGAATAGATTATGGATTAATATGTCTAATAAATCATAAAGCAATTAATAAAAGATAGGGTTAATAATGAAAAAACCCCTACATTTTGATATACTTTTTGGTTTAAACCTTAAAGTTTATTTTTAAATGGTTTAAACCTTAAAGTTTGAATTTTATTTTGATTAAAACCTTAAAGTTTTTTCCAAATGGTTTAAACCCCACAACTTATTCAAAAATGATTTAAACCTCCAAATTTACACTTTATTTTGGTTTAAAGCTATAAATTTACACTAAAAATTTTGTTTAAAATATATTTTAATCTCCTAAGTTTTGTTTGTTTTTTAACTTTACCCTCTTTACTTGATTTAAATAAAAATTTGGAAATGAGTAGACTATGAAGTTGACGAGTTTATATCAAAGTTCAATGACCGAGTTTGTATTTAACTCAGATTCACCTCAACTCGGCCCCAACTCGTGATGATTTGGTCCAAAAAATTTTCCATTTAAATATAAGCACTAATAAAAATTAATTAATAATAAATTGTCAACTTCATAGTCTCCTCATTTTTAAATTTTTATTTAAATCAAGTAAAGAGAGTAAAATTAAAAAGCAAACAAAACTTAAGAAATTTAATTTAGTGTAAATTTAAAGCTTTAAACCAAAATAAAGTGTAAATTTGGAAGTTTAAATCATTTTTAGATAAACTATAGGGTTTAAACCATTTGAAAAAAACTTTAAGGTTTTAAATCAAAATAAAATGCAAACTTTAAGGTTTAAACCAAAATAAATTGTAACTTTGAGGTTTAAACTATTCAAAAATAAACTTTAAGGTTTAAACCAAAAAATATATCAAAGTTTAGGGTTTTTTTCATTATTAACCCTAAAATATTATACATACCTCATAGTATATCTTGCTCAAATGGATTACAGTGAATGACGCCTTGCAAAAAAAGAAGTAGGTTACTAGGGTTCTAGATTTTGGCGGCTTGCAAATATGTTGGCGCCTTGAATATGGGCCTGGGGAAAATGAAGTAATGAACCGCATAAATTTCGTAGTAGACTATTTAGAGTAATGATTATTGAAAATACTAACTTTAAAGTAAGGGCAAAATGCGCGAAAATAGAACAAACTATGCTTATATTGTCATTGTATACAACCAACTTCATTTTTTATTAAAAAATACAAACAACTTTAAATTTGTGTTCATTGTATGTAACTGGTAACCTGATTATCAGGTTACCGGTAATTTCCTTTTTTTTGAATTTTTTTAATTAGAATATTCATATGTTCTTGGTGTTCTTCAAGGTATTCTTCAAACATTCATTCAATAGTTGTTGATGAAGAACTATCAAAACAAAATCTTGAAGCAACAAATTTTGAAGCAACCAATTACAGATCTTGAAGCAACAAATTTTGAACAAATATTGAAGCATCAAATCTGGAACACACCACCACCGCCGTCACCTTCAACCCACCACCACCGCCGTCACCTTCAACCCACCACCACCGCCGTCAAGCGCCACCACCGTCGTCACCCACCACCACTGCATCTTCATTCGAAACCCTAATAAACAACACCGCCGTCAAACGCCACCCTAATCAAACTAGAATCAACCCTAATCAACAACACCCTAACGGGAATCAAAACGCAACTCGGAAATGAAACGCAACACCCTAATCCAGATCTGCAACAAAAATCAGTTCTTAGAAACCCTAAGCGAAAAGAATCAAGCATCGCGACTGAAACCCTAAGCTGAAACCCTAGAACCTAATGATTTTGACAAAAACGATTCTGCACAAAGATGAAGATGAAACCCTAGAACCATCGGAACAAAGATGAAGATGAAACCCTAGAACCTAATGAAACACAAACCCATGAACCTGATGAAACCCTCGAAGCTGATATGTTCATCTATTGTATAGATTTAAAAACCCTAAATCCAAGAACCGCCGCCGTCTGCATAACCTTTATGGATCTCGAAACCCAAATCTGCACTGCCTCCTTCTCGCCGTCGCACCGCCGCCGTCTCCTTTCGTCGTCTCCTTCTCGCCGCCTCCTTCTCGCCGTCGCACCGCCTCCTTCTCTCCGTCTCCTTGCAAATCCCAGATTTGCCACTTGTTGAGTTTTTGGTTGAACCACCATGTTTTTTAATAACTATGAACTCCTTTCTAACAATTAATAGTTGCATATAAACTTTGACCATAACCCATAAATTTAAAAAAAATTAAAAAAATTAAAAAATTAGTCGCCGGAATCTGGAAATAGTTGCCGGAATCTGGAAATAGTTGCCGGAAACCGGTTGGTATAGGGTGACCTCCAATAGCAGGTCATCTTGCATACAATGAACAAAAATTTAAAGTTTGTCGTATTTTTTGATAAAAAATGAAGTTGGTTGTATACAATGACAATATAGGCATAGTTTATTGTATTTTCACGCATTTTACCCTTAAAATAATAAGGTTAAAATTACATGATTGCCCCCCTGCAGTATCTAATATGGGTACAGCAAACAGTACATATAGTTTGCCCTTAAACTAATTGTTTAAGTTTATTTAAGAACCATAATCAGTACGTTACCATTACAATCCGGCCCAATTTGTCATCAACTAGACCCGACCCATAAACCCACCCGTCCACCTCCGGTGAACATGCATATGAGCCCCACGTGACTCTAACGTCGCTTTACCCATTTTCACCATAATAAACGGTTTATCACTTGGCATATTCTCTCTCTCTCTCTCTCTCTCTCACACACACACAAACGTTCCTTTCTCTTTCATCTTGACATCCTCATTAATTACCACTGAATTCCTCTTTGGGTGTTCCATCATAATCCCTTTTATGATATGATGACTTGCTCGCATTATTATGTTTCTGCAAAATTAACCTAAACAATTGTCCGATTCAACTCGGAAAGATTGTAATTCAGAGTGAAAATTATTTAGAAAAAGGAAAGAGAGAGAAGATTTTTCTTGATGGATCTGTGGGCTGTACAGATCAAAGCTGTAGCGCGATGCCCTTACATATCGAAGAATAATAACATGTACGATAAACCTAATTCTTCATGGAAATCAAGGAAGATTGCTTCTTTCGATGTTGGAAAGGTATTGGAGATCAGGTGGAGAGGAACTGTTTCTTCTCGTCAATCGTTTGTTGTCCGTGCTATGGGAAAGAAGAATTCGCAGAATAATTCCGATTCATCGTCTTCTTCAGGTGCGATTTTTCTTCTAATTCATTGCGTAATAATTTAGGGTTTCTTTGAGTTCGGCATGTATTCTAAAAATCATATGCTGACTGACTTCCCAATTATCGATGCTTTGCATTAATGTAGCTGCTTTCCGAATTAATTTTGGTTTCTGATTACTGAACCTTCATAGTTTTATGAACATACTGATGAATATTGTGGCGGGCATTTATAATTGAAGAGTATTATGTTTTAAATCATGATTTGAAAGTAGATTTACAACATGATCAATTAGCTTATGCTAGTAATTTGAAAATTTCTGGGTTAGTTTTTCTACTTTTTGTTGATACTGGCTAATATTAATGCTTATCCATTGTATAGATATTAGTTTGAATGTTCCAGTTATTTTGTTTTCTTTGAGCTCAACGTCGATGGTAACATAATGTTTGTCTGATTAAGAGGGATTATCTTCAATCACAATGTGATACAAGTCAAAAATGGAAGATTAGAAAAGTTAAAATAATTACTGTTGATATCAATGTTTTCCACCTAACTCTTGATATATTCATATATCTCTTGCATGAACCAATTCTTTGTACACTTGTTGATGTTACCGTCCATGATTGAAAATTTTATTGGCCCTGTCCAAGAAGTATTAATAAAAGTATGTTCCAAATACTAAATAAGATATTGATTAAATCATTAGTCCTGTATTCGTATGTAAGAAAAAGGGCAAAGCAAGAATTAGGATTCGGTGTTAAAGGTCTAAGACCAACAACTTCATATCTTGTGTTTCTGGGCAATCAAAAAGCCGTCAGCTAAAAGTATTTACTAGTACTTGATTTCTCCTTTATGTTAATAAAAGTTTGTATATGCCTAGAACAAAAACTGTAGGTAAATATTCTCCAGTATCGCGTTTCTTGTTAAGTTTTTAGAATGCTTGTATTTTCAAAAATGTTAATGATGACAAATGGCACATTATATATACTGATAATGTTATAGTATATGTTCTATGTATTCCTCTTGAAACTTTATGATCATTTAAATGATTTTTTGTCCTTTTTCGGGTTTACACTTCTTGGTTTCTTATATGTATATGTGCGTGTAAGTACATACATGTATATATATATATATATATATATATATAGAGAGAGAGAGAGAGAGAGAGACAAAAGTTCATGCGAGAACCGTTGTTAGCGCGAGAACCGCGAGAACCAATCTAAGCCGTCCAATTCCCCCTCCTTTAATGTCATTGCCCACCCATGAATTCCTCACATGCACCCTGCCACACCCTATCCCTCCACGCTCTCCATCCATGATACTTCCCATATCCAAGGAACGGCTGAGATTGGTTCTCGCAGTTCTCGCACTAACAACGGTTCTCGCATGAACCCTCCCCTATATATATATATATATATATATATAGGTAGAAGTTCCATCGAGAACCATTTTTAATGCGAGAACCGCGAGAACCAATCTGAGCCGTCTAATTCCCCATCTTTCTATGTCATTGTCCACCCATGAATTCCTCACATACACCCTGCCACACACGATCCCTCCACGCTCTCCATCCATGAATTCCACTTATCAAATCAACGGTTAAGATTGGTTCTCGCAGTTCTCGCACTAAAATCGGTTCTTAATGGAACCCTCCCCTATATATATATATATATATATATATATATATATATATATATATATATATATATATATATATATATATATATGTTGATATGTATATACACATGTAGACTACATTTAGTAACATATAGACATCTAGACACATTTATATATATACACACATTTATATATATACCTATATGTTCACTTATTATGTCTATACCTATGCATGACCTGTTCGTAAACAGATACACTTCTTTTGAAAGGATTCAAATTCATAAATTATATGCCTATTTGCAGTTATCAAAAGAAATTGGTGAGTGGCTGAGTTTGCCATGGTCCATAAGTTTTATTTATTTTTCCTTATTAAGGAGTCTTTGCTCTTTAGGTATTTGATTATTGGCTAAAGGACACTAAATAACAAGTTACTTTTCTCGCTTTTCAAAAAAAGAAACAGTGTACTTTTCTTAATGTCTCTAGGTTATTTTACTTCTTATTACCAATATAAGTAACAAAGTTCTAGATATTGTTTCAATATAGGTAATTAAGGACAAATGTGAACTTTAAACCGATATTTGTTTGTATAAAACGTTAGAAACATGTTTACCAGCAACTTTCAGAAGAATTTCAAATGAAACAACCAAGAAATGGCCAAAAGCAACCATCTTTGGCTCTTAATTGACCTATAGTCTAGCAATATCCCATGTTTCTATATTGTTAATAACAAAAAGTATGTTACCTACAATGGTACATTGAGAAAAGTAAATTGCTATTCAGTGGCCTTTACCCTTGTTTATTTGTAAAATGAACTTCTAATAAACTATATGTCAAGTTAAATGTTCGATCTTTTGTGAGTACAATATTTCAAATGTTCTAGAACAGTAGAACCATGATGAAACTGGGGAGGATTTCATAGAGAACTCAAAAAGAAAAAAAAATATAAGAACCCTAAGAACTAACCGTGGCCACTCATTTCAGATGGAGGGAGATGCAAAGGTGGATGCATCTAATTTACGTCCTTGATCGAAAGTCAAGCAGCTAGGATTAGTTCTTATATTGCTTAAATTTTTTAGGTTTCATTTCATCCCAATTCTGATGAAACCAACATATGCTTTAAAGTTCTAAAAGAAAACAGATCATGTAATGTGTTGATTGCACATCTATATTGACCATTGAATTTCTTTATCTTCTTTTCAGAAAAAAGTCTGCTAGCGATTTTTGGTCCCAGATCTATGGTTGCTTTTGCCAGTAATCATAAGTAGTGACAAAGTCCTGGTGATAACTTGATCATACAATTGGTGCACTGTGTAAAGTGTTGCTTCTAGAATTTACACATATAACTTATTTTCACATACACGTTAATGTCACATAGACATGCCCACATATCTGTGCCTTTGTTCTTGCTTCTTCTTTGTGTAATAGTGAACAGAAGTCTGCAATGGTTAGTATAATATCTAAACAGCCCTTGATAATATATAGTATACTCTGTGCATCTCTGGACCTCTATGAAGTGTTGTCATGCCAATAGTTTTGTAGTGAGTACTAGTAAACCAAAAGGTAATTTTTTCTTGCAAATTTGCCAAATAGGAAAATATTCCAAATAATTTGCGGCCATCCCAGATATATGTATATTTAGTTATTTTCTACTTTTACCCCTAAAAACTCTTTATGATTGGTAGCAGCATATATAGGTAATACGCACTTTAATTGTAGATACCACTATCTTCTCAATCATCATGTATCCCTATTTCTCAAAGCTGGATTTCTCATATTACCATCTTATTATATTAAAGGATTTCAGATAACCTTTAGTTTTACTTACATTTTCGTCCCTAAACTTCATTTTCATCCCTGCTTTTGTGGTTTTGTACTCTCTTCATTGCATGGAAAATGACCAATATACCCTCATCTTCTTTACCATCTCTCTTCATGAATTCTTATTTACTTTTCAACCCAAATTCATAATACTCAAGAAGAATTTGATGGGTGAAAAGATGAAGGTATCTCGGCTGTTTTCTGGTAATGTGCCATGCACATGCATATCAGTGACAGAAATGACACAAATTCACAAACCACAAAAGTTAAAAAACAAATGTATTAAATGAAGTTTAGGGACGTTATTCCACAATAGATAATTTTCAACATATCACAGAGACAAAAATATATAACTTCCATAATACTTACTATGGTTTATATACATCTTAATATTTGTGAGTATTCTTATAAATTACAGGCAATGGTGATCATTCTGTCCCCGAAGGAGATGGTCTGAAAGGAAATAATCCTGCTGAAAGCAACAAACCTAGTGATACGGGTACTCCAAAGTCCCAACATAAAGCCACTGATTGGAGAGAGTTTAGAGCCATTCTCTATTTAAATCAGCAGGTAAAATTTCTGAATCACAGTTTTCCTTATCAGTTATCAACTCCAACTAGACTATAACGAGTAGAGGTGGCAAGACGGGCAGGTCAAAATGGGTTTGGATAGAAATGTGTCATTTTTAGTACATGTAGAAAGGTGTCGGGTCAGGTTGGTCAAACTAGTTAGTCAACTCTACACAGTTGGTTGCAATTTTTCGGGTGAACTATTGCCTTCGATTATCTAGGGCTTATATAATATAATATTTATTTTATACTAGTTGCCACAACATTGTTTATCAAAGCTTCAAAGGGATAGAGAAACTATTTGCATACGCTTATTTTTTATACTAAATTCCTTAAATAATCAAAATGTGCCAAGCATTAACACCATGAGATGTGATTATTACAACTTAAAGCACCACAAGTACATGTATATGCGATCTCATGGGCCCTGCACGTAATTACAACTTATCAACAGATATCGATTACTAAAAATAATGTAACCACTTTCAGATAATTGATATATTGGGTATGCTATGCAGTTAATGCTTAGCAAACAAGATGAAGGTGTTATCCCAGAGTCTAAACGTCTTGGGTCAAAATGGGCTCACCCCCTTACCTCCCCTGAAATGGGCTGTGTCCTTGTTGCAACCGAAAAGCTCGATGGGGTTCAAACCTTTGAAAGATCAGTTGTCTTCTTACTCGGCTCTGGAACCCGACACCCACAAGAAGGCCCGTTTGGAGTAATTATAAACCGACCTCTCCATAAAAAGATCAAAAACATGAAACCCACAAATCTTCATTTAGCCACAACATTTTCCGACTGTTTATTGCATTTTGGTGGACCCCTTGAGGCAAGCATATTCCTGTTAAAAAATAACGGCAAAAAGAAAGTTCTTGATTTTGAAGAAGTGATTCCCACTTTATGCTTTGGTTCCCGAAACGGGTTGGATGAAGCTTCTGCTTTAGTGAAAACCGGGGTTTTGAAACCTCAAGATTTCAGATTTTTTCTCGGGTATGCCGGCTGGCAGCTTGATCAGCTCAGAGAAGAGATTGAAGCTGGCTTATGGCATGTGGCGGCTTGTAGTTCAAATTTGATATTTGGTGGCTCACAGAATGAGAGTTTGTGGGAAGAGATTTTGCAGCTTATGGGCGGGAGTTACTCGGAGCTAAGCCGCAAGCCGAAGCAGGATTTATAGTTTTTGTTTGAAGTGTTCTGAGTTAAAATAAAATAAATGAAAGTATTCAAGGTTAAAGTTGTTATGTTTGATGTTTTTATCAATGTTTACAAGTAGTCTCAAGTTGTACAGAATGGTCAAAGTAGTTTTTTATTAACTAAAATATGAACACTGTGTAAAGTAACTTATGTTCTGTTCTCTTAACACCTAATATTCTACTTTTGTATTGTTGTTTTTGAAAGATTGATAGGGGTGCAGGCAAATTGCTAAAGTCCTCGTAGATTATGGTTTTGAGTAACGTCATGAAAAAAAGGTGTAGATTTAGGAAACATGTAAAATTAGAAGTAGATTAGAGTGTACTGTTTCAACTAATAGAATTTATTAATTTTTATCGATTTTGACTTTGATACAAAATCAGACTCTAATTTAGGCTTTTTCCATTGTTGGTTTCGGTTACACTTAAAAGTTAAAATCAATTATGAGGTGCTATATAAAAATATATGTGGTGTTTCGGTATTTGTATTAATAATATATCTATGTTTAATTAATGTATTGAAGTGTATATGTTTGTAGTTTTTTTTTTAGCTATTGATGTATAATGATTGATATAATAATAACTATATATTTATGATCGTCTTATTTTTATTTACGTTTTAATGTAAATTTTATTGTAATTTGACAAAAAAAAAAAAAATTCTTTTACCTTTTATTACTAATAAAGGGTTTATTTTGTAACCATTGAAGAAAGTAAGTTACTTATTTAATTTTGTATAGATCGAAACATAATGACACTTAATTTTTTTATCTATATATTTTATATTGAACTGTTTATATAGATATTTTCTTGTATATCTTTTAAAACTCTAAACTTGTTTTAATGCAAATTGATTGGCTACCTAGGTTTGTGAGGAATTATCTTTAAGGGTGTGTTCAAATTTGGAGTGCTTGTTCTCGGTTTGAGGATATATTTGTGTTTCATACAAATTATCATGTTATTTAGTAACTCGTTAAAACCTTTTGGTTTACTTTCTATCATTTGTTAATTTCATATAATTATTCTTCTTAAATCAACTTGGTTTTCTTATGGTAAACTTTCAGATTTTCAGTTTTTTCCCATTTCTAACCTGCTTCTCATTCAAATATTGTTACTTTATTCGATATTAGGATTAATTTGCAATTGTGACATGCTTTTCTTTCAGATTTGATTCAGGATGAGGTTCTATTTTCCGATTTAGTGTTTCAAGGGCATTGAACGAGATTTGTGTTCCATTTTTAAGTGTTCACAAGAACAGATTTGTTTGTTAGTGTTTGAAGGAGAATTGTGTTTAATCTTTTCCAAATCTAATGTTGTTTGATTTTGTTGACTATGAGTTATGTTTGCTTTTAGAAATGGAATATGTTGGATAGGTTTCTTTGCATGGTAATGATGGTGGCCAGAGATGGTGGGAGCGGTGACGTCAGCCATCGGTTGCCGGAGATGGTAAGAATGGTGGTGGTTGGTTAAGGTTGAAGATGTACTATGAATTACCATAATTAATTAAAAATTTTGAACATTAAATATCATTTAAAATAGATTTAGATTAAAATAAATGAATAAATAAAGGAAACAAGGGTAATTTTGTTTTTTAAATTGGTAAGTAACTAAACATGTAAGACATTCGTGTCAAGAAAGACTAAACCTGTAAAAATTACAAGAGGACAAATACATAATTTTAATCAAACCACGTGAAAAAAAATATAATTAACTCTAATTTCAATCTTCAAACAATCCATAAATATGTTATTTTATTATTTACTCTTTGGACATATATGACATTTGTTTAAATTATTTCATGCATTGTTTTTATTACATACTAGACTAATTCCCGTGTGATACACGGGTTGTTTAAAAAAGATAAATATTAAAATTAATAAAAATATTAAATAATTATAAGAAACAAATATAATAATTCACATTGGTTAAGGTTAAATACCGTGTGATACAGGCGTTTGTTTAAAAAATAATAAATGTTAAAAATTAATAAAAACATGATATTGTAATATGAAGAGATGTCAACACCAAAACCAACGATGAAAGTGTCGACGCAAGAATCTAATGTGATTGCAAAAACATAATATCGAATATGAAGAGATGTGATTGTATTTTTTATACAAATCTCCGATTATTATCGTTAAAATTATAAGTTATAAAATGAAAATTTAAAATTAAGGGTTATCTTAAATATTCAAATCAAAATCAAAAATATTTTAGGTACAACACACATGTAAATACATACATACGATTAAACATTAATTGAATTTTTATATTAAATATTATTATTTAATTAAAGGTTATCTTTATCTTAATTCATATTGATTAGTCACATTAGTTTGACTCTAAAAAGTCAAAATCAAAATTTTAGAATTATAAGAATGAACGGCTAAGATTAAATATTTTACTAAATGAAAGGTCAAGATTATCTAATAATTTTTTGCCAATTAGTCTTTTATATATATTAGAAGATGAGATATTTAAAGCTTGTTCATGTATGCATAGAGTATATATTAAAAGAAAATTATTAAATAGACTACTAAAATAACAATATTCGAATAATCAAAACACGCGGACCTACGACTCTATTAACCCGACCCAGTCCTCTCCTCCGCCATCGGCTAATCCATTCGTGTGTGTGTTTGGTGCTTCAAAATTCACCAAACACCCCACGTTACAGGTAATCGCTTCCTTGACTCCATTAGTTTTCGATTCATACTTGATTCATTGTTGATCGGTTTAGAACCCTAAAACAACATCAACGCCGTCTCTCCGTTTGGAACGATTTCGCATTCAGCGGTTTTGGTTAACCTACTCCAACGATCGCTGATTCCAATCCACTTCCGTCGTTGATTTCATCATCTGTTTCTGATCATTCCATTTCTAGCATACGGATGTTATGTGTGTGTGTGCGCTTATGGCGGGACTGACCGGAGTAGTGGCAATTGGAGATTTCAAATTTGATGATTTGACATGAGTTTCATACCTGATCAGGTTTGGATTTGGATGGATTCTTTTGATGTGGGGAAATCAAATTCAGCTTTAAGTTCATCTCATGAGTCCCAATTTTATTGCTGTTGGTAATTTTTATGGTTTTGAATAGTTTTTACTTTATTGATATTCATGTGGTGCTTTCAAATTTGTTATTGAATCATTTACCTGGTTCTTTTCATTGAACTTTTACTTGACTCACATCTCTCTGTTTTAATGGATGGAGTTAGGTTATATGTTGGCATAAAGATTCATGGGATGCCCTAAATTATCACCTATCATAGTTTTATGTTGATTAACTTATTGTTACTCTTACGATACAAACTTTGTGGAATTGATCTTGAATGATATTTCGGATGATGATGATCTTGATGACAAGGAAATGTAAGCTTTTGCTCAATTGATTGTTGGATTTAAAGTGCATTGGGTTCATGATTTACCATCTATCCATTGTTATTGATATTTCATGTGGGTAGTTTAATTGCTAAATTAGCTTAAGTAAGTACTTAATCTTACATTGGTATTATTTCATATCTCATAACGGTTTATTTCAATGGGTCAAGGAGTTGTGATTGGTGTCTTGAAGACTATACTTGAGTTTCTTTATCAACACCTTTTATTGATGCTTGAGGGAAACACCCTCCTATTATTGATAGTGTTCGACTTCAAGAACCGTATCAGGTTGTGAATTCATTTCTCAACACCTTTCGTTAACAGAATCGCAAGCACCGAGTATTTTGGGATCTCGTCATTGGTTCAGCTTGTATATGTCCATTTTCTGTTATTTAGTTTATCAATCTTTAAAAGTCTTGTTGTTATGTAATTACTTAGCATAATTTAAGCGCGTGGCAAGTGTTTTGTTTGTGATTATGTTGTGTTTCAACGTGACACCCGCGTGTGTACCGGTCTTTAAACTAGTTAACAATAAAACACTTAACAAGATATCATTACTAATTAAACTTTTATAGCTTGTTTTATTTACTCCAAAAAGTCAATCCCACTTACAGAGATAATTTATCTGTATTTATACTATATTATAATGTTAGATGTTAGATGTTAGATGTTAGCACCTTGTCTCTTTAATTAAATTAAATTTTAAGTCGATACACAATCTCATCCATCTAGTCTGTTATCGAATCCCCTTTCTCTCAAACCTTACACTCTACTCTCTCTTAACAAGTTTTTATCACCCACACTAATCCTCCGAATCTATAAATCTGCCCTAACAAGTTTCTCTTATTGATCAATGTGTTTAAGGATAACACATTACTGAACAAACATATTACCAAACAAAAATATTCATTGCCCTTATGTTACGCAGGTACTTTACTAGTATGTGTAAATACATATTCCCAAAATGTTCGAAAGGCGGATTTCAGTTGGTCTATAATGGTAACTTTTGCTCTCAGAAATTAGGCAATCACCATTATCAAGTTTATTATACACTAATCGCCATTTATGTCGATCACAAAGCCATTGAATATTTGAATCTCAAAATTTTGAATGATAAATGAAGTTTTGAACCTGTAGATTCAAAAGATTAGGCGACTAGTAATTTCATTTTACTTTTCTTGGAAGAAACCCAGATAAATGTGTTAAAATCATCATATTCCGCTTTTTAGTATCTTGTGAAATCTGTCTTCTTAATAATGGTCAATCTATGCATTCATGGATAGTTAAATGTGAGAAAGTACAATCCTCGAAATGAGAGTGGAAGCCAAGAACCGATTCTTGTATTACAACTCGGAGATCCACAATATGCTGCGGAACATTTACTAAGAATCCAAAAGATGATGCATCTTCTACAAGTTTAACCGTTCAAGGATGACACTTTTACACATCGATAAAAGACCAATGATCAATTTGCACCTAGTACAAGATTCCACTAAGCCCAATAATGTCACCAGCAAAAAGACCATGGTAAGCTTGATACTAGAGGTGGCAAGATGGTAAGCTTGCTATTTTTAGAACAGGTCTTGGGCTGGATTGCTTTGACCTTTAGACACTTAGTTGTCCATTTTTAAAAATATTTTTTTATAAAAAATTAATATGTTAGTGACAGTCACAAAAACAATATTATTACAATGATAATCTATATATTTAGCTAGATTTTTATTTGATCCCTTTGAGCTAAAATTGCCCCCAATTTGGACCATTTTCAGGTAAATGATTCTGAAATTGCCACCTTTACTTGCTACCATATTCGCTTGCTGTTTTGTATTGTATATGAAGAACATTTTACAATATTATGATTCATTTTCAGGGCCATAGAAAGAAGATAAACACGGTTTACTCTGGACCGTTGATGCCTCCAGGCGGAAGCACAGTAAACATGCTTAAAGAACATGAGAGACATATCCAAGCAGCAGTTTGGAAAGCACGGGCAGACAAGACCAAGAGTATATTGGTATGACAACTTACGTTATCCAATTCTAACTGGAGTCCAAATCATGACCTTTCACCTTGAAGTGACTAATGTTGTGGCTGTATAAAGCATGAGGTGAAATCGAATGAAGATATAAAGGGGGTGATGATGGCAGAATCGCCTGTCATATACACAGAGGCCTAAACCACAAATATGTAAACCATATCGTCGTAAAGTACTATGACTTGAACTGCATTTCCAGCAGTTTTAACGATTGAAATAAACAATTACCCGTGTTATAGGAACGCGCTAATTGTGTCTGCCTAGTTAAGAAAGTAAAACAAAAGTATTAGTAGGGCAATCTTTTGAACCTGCATGTTCAAAAACTGAACTATCATTAAAAAATTCGATTCAATGGCTTTGTGTTCAACATAAACAGGTATGGATCGGTAAGAGAAACGTGTTAGGGGGAGAATTTATAGATTGAGAGGGCGGTTGTTAGAGTGAGCGAGAAACTTGTTAGGGGGAGAATTTATACATGTATACTAATAATGTTATTAGCATAAGTTGTATCTTTTCTTCTTGAAACTTTATGATTATCAAAACGATATTTTGTACTTTCTTTTTCCCTTCTTGGTTTCTTATCTGTATATGTGCATGTAAGTACAAACATGTATTTATATGTATATGTTTATACGTATATGCATATGTATGTTTGTCGACACATGTAGACTACATCTAGAAATATGTATGTATACATTCCTACGTGTGTTATATAAAACCGACCATCTTTGGCCCTTGATCTACCTACAGTTGAACAATATGTAGAACTATGTTGTCTGTATTACTGATAAACAAGTAATTTGCCAATAATGGAACATTAAGAAGATTAAGTATATGTCAAGTCAAATGTTCTATCTTTTGTGACTTTACTGTTTCAAATAAATGTACTTTGGGATTTTGGGTAAGTCTTGAACTGTTCCCCTTTTTAAAAACTTTGGTTCGACCCGTTTGAGGTAAAGCAAAAACCTACTGATATTGAGTTTTTCATAAGTAAACGGGTTGATCTTGCCACTTCTTATACTCACGAGCTCTTACATATACGTTCCAACAATATTTAAGGCGCTTAAATCAGTTTCAATTTTTTTCCTGAGCTACTTGAGCTTTTAATTTGTTAGGGTTCATATAATACTATATTTACTTTATACAAGTTGCCACAAAACTGATTATCAAGGATTCAAAGGGGAATTGGGAGTAAAATTATTTGCATATCCTTATTTTTTATATGCTAAACTCCTTAAATAATAAAAATTTGTCAAACACTAACACCATGAGATGTGATTTTTATGTTGATTTACTATAAAATACTTAACGGTGTTGGAATAATTGTCAAAATGAATTTATAGTTTTTATTATTATTTTTCCTTAGTAAAATATGTGTGGGTCGGATGTGGCAGCACCACCGCGGGACACCACCAACGGTAACCACCACCGTCAAGTGAAGGACAACCGCCGGAAAAGTGCCTGTAAACCGCCACTACCACCCCTACATATATATGATAATTCCAGTTGTGAATCTGTAGGTTCAAAAGATTACTGCAACTGATAGTTTTAATTTACTTTCTTAACCAGGCAATCACCATTAGCGCGCTCCTATAAGACTTCTAATTATTTATATTAATGTAAAAACCACTGGAAATGTAGTTTAAGTCACAGTACTTTACAACGATATGGTTTACATATGTGTGGTTTAGGCCTGTGCATATGACAGGCGATTCTGCCATCATCACCCCCTTTATATCTTCATTCGATTTCACCTCATGCTTTATGCAGCCACAACATTAGTCACTTCAAGTTCAAAGGTCATGATTCGGATTCCACTTAGAATTTTGGATAACATAAGTTGTCATACCAATCTACTCTTGTTCTTGTCTGCCCGTGCTTTCCTAACTGCTGATTGAATTTGTCTCTCGTGTTCTTTAAGCATGTCTACTGTGCTTCCACCTGGAGGCATCAATGGTCCAGAATAAACCCTGTTTATCTTCTTTCTATCGCCCTGAAAATGAATCAAAATATTGAAAGTGTTCTTCATATACAATACAAAACAGCAGGCGAATATGGTAGCAAGTAAATGTGGCGATTCAACTAGTTTCCTAATAAACGGGTCGCTGCTCTTTTATATCAAAGAGCTGAAATATTTATCAATCTTACCATGGTGTCTTTGCTGGTGACATTGTTGAGCTTAGTGGAATCTTGTACTGGATGCATGTTGGTCATTGGTCTTTTATTAACGTGTAGGAGTGCCATCCTTAAACTTGTACAAACTGCATCATCTTTTAGATTCTTAGTCAAAGTTCCTGCAGCACTCTGGTGGATCTCCGAGTTATAATAAGAGAACCGATTCTTGGCTATTCCATTCTCATCTCGAGGATTGTACTTTCTCACATTCAACTGTCCCTGAAATGCATAGATTGACCGTTATGAAGAAGACAGGATTTCACAATAAGATACTAAAAAGCAGAAAGTGGCAATTTTGACCAATAAAAAAGTTTAGCTAAAAAAAGTCGAAAGCCCACCAAGTGTTATTTCAATTTGTAATGCTTATAACCTACTGAATCTTTATATTCAAAATATTAGATGATTGTAATAAGATATAATTTTTAATCCTTTTTAACACACAAACTCTATATAATTAAAGGAAAATTTTGGGCAAAAAGCGTGTTGGGTCGGGTCAACCTTACTGAACCAATACGAAATCTACTTTTGCCCCATTACCCAACCTGCCTAATTTGCCTCCTCCATCTAAAATATTCAAGTTCTGGAAAAGGTACCTGTGCTTTAGTTTGTGCTTTCAGTTCGCCAGCACCGAGCCTAACAGATTCAGGCACATGTCCTTTCATTGCTTCAGCTTTCCTCCTGTAAACATTCAAGAGAACATATGAATATTGGTTAGGAAGCCACAAAGATGGTATTTCTAAGGTGTTTCTATTAGGTGATGATATACAGTTCCTTTCCTCTACAAACAAGGGACATTTTGGTCTTTTCATGTCAACTTAGTAAAGAAAACGTACCTTCTAGCTTCCTCTTCTCGGTACCTAGCATCAAACTCTTTGCTTGGAGGATATACTGGTAAGCTGGATGGATCACAAGGAAGAGGTTCCGTTGTGAAGAACTGATACATGATAAAAGTTTATTTATCAGTACCATATCAGCAAAAACAACAAGATTATTAAACATCTCAGTTTTTTACATTCGTTTTATAACTCTTCCTCACTTTTATTTAGTTTAATTAGGTGACGGGTCAGATCAAGAACCAATAACTAATGAACCATGATCCGTTCGATTGGGTCATTGGTCAGATCATTAGTCATCTCGATCGAACTCTGATCCACCCGCACACCAACTATAAGCAGTTGTTACAAGGGGCTCGAGAGGCACCATTTGTGTCTTATCTTTTGTTCCACTAAAACAAATTAATTTCATTAATGGGGTTGAGTGTAACACATACCTCACTAGCGAGTGCAGAAGATGCAGTACCACGTGCATCTGGTTCAATTGCAAGGAGGGTATCTAAAAGAGCCAAAGCAGAAGGAGGCATGTGTTGTTGGAATGTCTCGGTAATACGACGTTGATAAGGGTGCTGAGGTTTAAAACTAGTTGCATGAGGCAAATGTGATACTTTCCAATATTCTTCTGAGGGTGAACCACAAAGCTTGAAGATCTTGTGTATTTGCTCAACCTAAGATTCATGTTACTTTAAACAATTACCAAATGAAGTTCCAACTTCAAAAGAGAATGATTTTGACATAAGTATTATAAGCAAGAGTGTAGGATAGATCATAGATGTCTAATAAACTGGGGAAATAGGAGAAAATATTATAAGAAAATAGCCATGAACAAGAAGTAAGACAGTTAGGCTAACACAATAGGATATAAAAGCCAGAAATGCATAAAATACCTCCGTTCTTCCTGGCATGATAGGCCTGCCCATAAAGAGTTCTGCAAGGATGCAGCCCGTACTCCACATATCAATGGCAACACCATATGATGTTGAACCAAATAGTAGTTCGGGTGCTCTATACCATAAAGTCACAACACGACTGGTTAATGGTTCTTTTTGGCCAGGCTCAAACCGTGCAGCCAGACCAAAATCTCCAATCTTGAGAATTCCATTGTGGTCCACTAGAATATTTGAACCCTTGAGGTCACGGTGAAGAATACCACGGGAATGACAATGCTCCAATCCACGAAGAAATTGTTGCATGTAACATTTAATCTACAAGCCAAGCATATACCGCGAAATATAATTAAAGAATAAAATCAGTAAAGCAAACAAATGCTAATATACTAACTTCATACCATAGATAATATAGGTTTATTCTTGAAGAAACATGATTTAGATTATATGAACTAGAGGCCTCAATTTCAACCCTTTTACTTGTGAATGGGTCGATTCGGGTTATATTATTTATAGTAGGTGAACGGGGTTATATAAAATATTGAGATAAAGTGGAAAGGGTCAAATGGGTTGACACTTGAGAATAGCCCAAATTGTATTTTAAGCATATGGCCTACTAAATTGCTTTATTCAAAAATTTAGATTAGACTATATTAACATATTAACTATTATTCATATCTAAGGTACAATTTATTTACTATAATGAAAAAAAAATATCAAAGAAAAAGTTTTTCAGGTCAACTTGACCTTGCCCAGGCAGTTTTCTATAGTGCCGAAAGTTATCCCTTTTGACCTATTATCCAATTCACCACACACGCCTATGTTTCACCTCTATCAAAGAGAAATAATGTTTAGCTTTTCATAAAAAACAGGAAGAAAACATAGAAAAACAAACCTGTGGCAGTGTGAACTTCTTGACTCTTTGAGATTGTAAAAGCCCGGCAAGATCATGTTCCATATAATCAAAAACAAGATACAAGCTGCCTGAGAACTTTGAAGTAACCAAAGCCTGAAGCTTCATACAATTTAAGTGGTCTAACCTCCGCAATATACATATCTCCCTGGCCATAAAACGGACACTCTCTGGATCCATATTAATGAACCGCACTTTCTTTATAGCAACCATTTTATCATTTTGCAGATCACGGGCTTTGTATACACTACTATATGTGCCTTGGCCAATCTGCAGCAAGATTTCATATTATAAACAATATATCATGTTATGAACATCTCTTGCTAACTATGCATCAAAATGACTACATTGTCGTCATCTAAAGTAGATAAGATTATGCTAAAACAAATTCTATAAAAGAACATCTCATCTTTCCATACATCAACATGCCAAAATGTGCATCTGAGCACTAGAAACTATTAATTTTGACTTGATAATTACATATGACCCCTAAACAATTATACTTGCAACTTAAGTAGAACTTGTAGGTTGACTAACTAAACAGAAAATGTATATAAAAAGGAATTGAATTGACTAAAATGTTGAAACTAAGAACACATGACAAGAGTGATGCAATATGAAATAACTATGAGACAATAAGTACCAACTTTATTAAGCATCTCATATGAGTCGGCACTGCGGGGAACCCATCCTTGTATTGCCTCTGAGGCAACCGAAGTTAGCCATGACGGCCATCCTGCTGCTTTCTGTGCACCTTGGGTCCCACCTACTATGCTTTTAATCTTCTGCATCCTTTTTGAACCGAGTACCCTTTCAGAAATTGATTGTTTACGGCTATCCTTTTGCTTCTCATTATTTTTTGTTATAGAACCCTCAGTTATACCATTTTGTGACATACCCTCTTTATTCAAAGGATCAGCCACCTGTACTCCAATATACTTGTCCTCTTCTTCCTTATGATCATTTCGCCCCATTCCACAGCTTAATCTTGAGCAAATTCCACCCATTTTGCTCACTTTTGAAACAGATATAAGGGTTTATCCCAAATAAATCAATTCTTAATAGTGGTAAGCCTCCAGGCCACTCAATTTATCAGCCCTTTGAACTTATTTACTCGTATGAGTGACCCGATTGCAGCTCTTTTGGAGGGGAAAAGAAAATGCAAGAGATTATTCAAGCATTTAACTTCCCCAAACCTATAATCCCAAGCTTTTCACCAAGAAGAAATATGGCTTTTTATAAAGAAACATCAACAACGAATCTCACGAATGTTTATATAAGAGGGGAGCTGAAATTAGACCTAAAATCCCAATTCTGGTGTAATAATCAACAACATACCATATCGAATTATATAGAATCCAAATCCAATGTAATTTAACAAAACAGAAGGATTGAAATTTAACAAAAGGAATAGATAGGCAGAACCCAAAACCAGAAATCTTGCACCAGAAAGATCCAAATTTCGATTGAGATCAACACAAATCGAATCAATCAAATTTGTGTGAAAGTAATTTGTGTATAAAATATGGTGCAGGGATTTCTGGTCGTTTCTGCGAGGTAACTCAGAAGATGATTTGGGGATTTCAAATGATTTCCCCTCCCTAGTTTTTGCTTCGCATCTGAATTTTATAACTAATTTGAAGAAAGCAAATTTCTGGAAGGCCAAAAATGGAAAAATTGTAAATAAGTACGAACACACGATAGGATATCGATTCATAATGTAATAATCATATGATACAGAGAAATTAACAGCAAAAAAAGGTTATTAATAACATGATTAAAGTTATAATACTTACAGAAAAGCATGGGAAATTAGGTTTCGGAATCAAGGGCATCGAAGAATTATTCAAACGAAGCGCTAGAATTACGCTCAGCCCAAGAATTTCTGTTTGCAAAGAACGTAACTGGAGAAGCTTATTAATGGCGGGAATATATGAGCTACTTCAAATAGCTGTTAAATTTACAGACTTCGCCTTTATCTTTAAATGTTCTCTTGTTCTAGTCCTTGTAGTATAAGAAAATGCCAAATCATCTTTAACAATTTTATCTCATTCGTGAAATAATAAATGATGATGACATTTGTTGCTACATCAGTTTGATGAGTCGATTTTTTAATGATTGAGTTTGACCATTTTTCATTATTCCGAACTTGAATTGTATACTACCTACAAAAAATGTTAGAAGGGGACTTGAGGCTGAAGCACGGGATCCATCCTCCGACGTAAAAGTCAGAACTCGTGTATTTGTGTAGAAGATTACTATATGTATATGTATGTTAAGAGTAACTTGAGAGAGTGTGGAGAAGTAAGGACAAGAGAGGGATGAGTTAAGTAATATCCTTAATGTTTTTCAATGATCTACTCAATATTGGTTGTTGGTCATTTTATAATATACAATGGGTATTACATGTGGTCTAGATTGGGAAATAAGCTTTGGTTCTTATCTATAAGTAAATCTTGACCCGGATCTTATGTATGACCTATTTCATCAACCTTTTACACACACTTTAATACGTTGATTGTCAAATCTGAACATAAAACAAAACCAATGAAGCCTTCATAACCCGCAAAAAGTGGCATATCAGCAATATGCACTTTAAAAGCTCAGAAAAATATGAACGTGTTAGACCACCAAACCTTTATTAGTTGGATATACGGATGAACTGTTATGCTGTTAACACAAGTCAATTAATGTTGTTGCACAGTTCTATTAATGTTGTAATTCCTTGTATTTGAACAAAAACCACAACGATTTGTTTTGATCAATCTCATATTAACACATATAAGTTTATCGATGTGCAATTTGAATCTTCTCAAGTTTCATCATAATCTTTATGAAAATAGGAAAGCCAATTTTTTTTATAAATAAAAAATATTGAGCAAACATCTTCAGAATGCATTAAACTTAACATATTTTGCTTTGGAAAAATTTGTAGAACGGTAAACAAGTTTAAAAACTGTTCTATTAAGGTCATTCATCCTTTATTTTACATTGTGAAATAATCATAAGTGTTCTTGGTAGAACATTTTTCAAACTTGATTATTATTCTGTGAAACAAACCTATTTTGCTTCACATTTAAAACCTGCTCTTTAATGTAAGAAACTTTCAAAACTAGACTATTGTGTGTATCAAGTGACTTGCTATCCATTAAATACACACGATAACATAATCCTAAAATTCTAAAAGAAAATTGTTATTTTCTTATAATTCATTCTCATGACATATAAAATATACTAATTCTATCCCTTTATTTTATCTTTTAAGTAATAAATAAATAAAATATAAATAAAACCTCTCATTTTAATATATTACAATAAAATTTAATACATACTCCCTATTAAACTTAGCAAAGGTAAGACTGTAATTGACCAAATACACGAGGGAGTCAGGTGTGTATATATAACGCGATATCTACGACCGTAATATATCTCTCTAGAGGCGGTGCCGGTGTGGTGGCATCATGCATCACACCATCCGTAACCACAACAACCTGCTCACGAAACACGTGTTGGTCACTCGCGTGACGACAAACTCGCCACCGCCACTATCACTGCCAGTACCAGCAGCACCTCTTTCTCTTCTGAATTCATCCTAACTCTCCCCAATTTAATTTTCATCTATCCATCAACTCCCTCTCTCTCTCTCTCTCTCTCTCTCTCTCTCTCTCTCTCACACACACACACACACTGTCCATCTCTTTGAACTTAATTGTTTGATCCGTTGATTAATATGGTGATGATGGATACGATCAATTCTGTGCTTAATTGGGTGGTGCCGCCGGTAAGTCTGGTGACGCTAGCCTTCTCATGGCCGGCGCTTACTTTCATCAAAACCTGTGAATGGCTTTACTATTCTTTCTTTACTCATGAACAATTGGATAACAAAGTTGTTGTCATCACCGGCGCTTCCTCCGGAATCGGCGAGGTATATATATGCATATGCTTCCTGCTCTTAATTAATTTCCTATTAATTCTTGTTTCTTTCAAAATCTGGACTTACTTGTCACTTATAGAGATTCTGTCATATGGTATCAAGATGCGACTAAGGTTTTCTGTCAAGACACACTGTGAAGATTATGTGTGTGTTTTTCGTTAAAATAATTATAAAGATTGCCTGCTACATGGCTTTGTAATAAGAAAAATAATGACATGCAATTTTTTAAAAATGGCCGTCGTAATTTATGTATTAAAAGTTGAAATCCAAGTACAAGATAAATAAAGTGGATTTTTATGCAAACGAAAGTTAATTATAAAACACGAGTTATGATCTCACTGACACTCAGGTGTTGTTGCATTCACAGTCCAAGAAACTGTGTTTAGGCCATTTCAAGTATAATGTTTATTGAGTTTAAGAAGTTTGTGAGTACAAACACGCGTGAGTTAGATGTTCATTTAAAAATGATACTTGATCAAACAGTAAGTTCTTAAACGCACATCCAAACACCTTCTTGCGGGCGTTGTTTATGAACAAAGACAACACCAAAGCGAGAGGACGGACGATGGATTGGCACTTTTGACCCATCAAAACATAAAGTTATATGACGGTTTTGTCGGAAATTTAAAGAAAATAAGCAAATGGAGAATATGAATATGCTAACAAGAAGGGATAGACTTATAAGACCAATTTGATTATGATCAGTGTCTTGAGACCAAATTCCCATTGTAGCATTATCAGTTGTTATAACAATATAACTTGTAATATTCTTGAGAATTAAATCTCTGTGTTAAATTTTTTTCAAGCAAAAGACACATGAGTTGTTATGATATTTGTTATTACTTGCATAACCATTTACAAACTAGTAAATATATCTTTTTTAATCTCGTCAGCAAATCGCATATGAATATGCTAGGAAGAGAACAAATCTTGTATTAGTCGCACGAAGGGATCACAGACTGCATGGGATCAGTGAGAACGCTAGACAATTGGGTGCACCACATGTCTTAATAATGGCTGCAGATGTTATCAAAGAAGATGATTGTAGGAGATTCATCAATGAGACGATCAGTTTCTTTGGACGAGGTAACAAGATTCCAACTGTTCCAAATAATCGACATTTAATCTTTTAATAACTGTGAAACAATCTGTTCTAATCTGAATTGTTTCATTTTCTGCAGTCGATCATCTTGTAAACACAACAAGTTTAGGGCATACCTTCTATTTTGAGGAGGCAAACGATGCATCGATGTTTCCCATTTTGATGGTATAAATTGTAACGGTCTTGAGTGATATTTAACAAATATAAGCGGTCTTAATTGATTAATTTGTATATTTTTTAAAAAATTTCAGGACATAAATTTCTGGGGGAACGTGTATCCTACGTATGTGGCTCTTCCTTACCTTAAACAGAGTCGTGGTCGGATTGTAGTCAATGCCGCAGTCGAGAACTGGTTACCTCTCCCTAGGATGAGCTTATATTCTGTGAGTACATTCATATCCACAAGCCAACTCTAGGTGGCGTATTGGGAGGGTTGTGTAACGGGTCAAAGTTATTATTTGGTTCAATTTGGAATATGTGTGGTGTCAAAACGGGTTGTTTTTGGGTTGACCCGAAACACTTTATGGACTATTTATGAGTTATAAGTATTGATTTTTGGTCTTAATGTTTCGTTGACCAGGCAGCCAAAGCTGCTCTAGTGAACTTCTATGAGACATTGAGGTTAGAGTTGAACGGTGAAGTCGGAATTACAATTGCGACACATGGTTGGATTGGCGCGGAGATGAGCCGCGCGAAATTCATGCTAGAAGAAGGCGCGGAGATGCAATGGAAGGAAGAAAGAGAAGTAAGTTTCTCAAGACCTCCATCCCCCTCTCTTCTTTTCCCTATCCAAAATGCTAGCAAATAATATATTATATAGATCGTGGGCCCTTGCGACTTTCGAGTGTTGCATTAACGAGACCCAAACTAGAGGTCACAATTTTGATCAATGTATTTGTAAAATTAGTTGATTCAGGTTATGATTCGACTCTAGAGGAATGTTCAATATAGTCCAAACTTAATTCATAGTCCTAAGAGACTAATTTTAGCTTTTTGATCAGCTATATCAATGGTTCAAATTGAATTTTAAAATTTTGGACGGTGTGACATTTTCGTAATTAACATGTGATGGCTTTTACAATAACATGTGATGATATTACCAAATCATCTGTGATTGAATATTAAAATTTCAGGACTATGTTTTTTGAATTGCCTTTATTAGACACAACTCTTCGACCCTAACGGGCCAAACATGTAAACTTTACGCTTTTTTGTGAAGAATTTTGGGAAGATTGACATATAGTTTTTTCCAACAAGATCCATTTCAACCCTAACTAAAACATCATCTGTTTCGACTTGCTGAACTTGACCATGTTCCGACCCTTTGCACCTACTTATATTGTTATCGTTCCTTATGATCCAAAGTTACAAGCTTCGGGTGGTCCCGTGGAACAGTTTGCAAAGTTGATTGTGTCAGCGGCTGCAAGAGGCACTGCAAATGTGAAATTCCCGAGCTGGTACGACGTGTTTCTTCTGTACAGGGTGTTTGCACCGGACGTGTTGACGTGGACATTCCGCTTGCTTTTATCGTCCCAAGGTATGAGGACAACCTCTTTTATTGGTACAGGAAGACATCTTTTAGAAGCCCCGTCCCCACCTAGACGACTCACTGGGAGCCCGCTCATCGTCCAACAAACCTCGGCCCCTCGGATTCAGCTACTGAATGAATAGGAAATGTTTCTTGTACATGTAAATTTTGGATTTGTGTATGTTAATGTTGCTTTAAAGGATGGTTTGAATAATTGATGTGGAGTTGTTTGAACAATGTTATGTCATGTTACAAGCTATAAAAGTACAAATGTGTGACATAAATTGTTAAATAAATATATGAAATATTTAACTTGTGAATTCGTAGTTCCTTCTAATTTGTAAAGGATTTGTCAAATCTTATGGTTACAAAATCATCAACCTTCCTCTTTAGTTAAGATACCATCTTCGACCGTGGTTTGGGCTTCGACCTCCATCATCTTCTACGGTGACTGATTGATAATCTTTAACCATGGACCTTCCTCTTTTGTGACGTTTGAAGATCTTCAACTGTCGACCTTTCTCTCTTGCGAACATATGACCGAGTCACGAGATAAGTAGGCCACAATGTACACCACGTAGGCCATATTTGTTATGAGAGATATTTTCTTATATATATGCTATGTTTATGTATCATATGAATAGCATTCGTTTCATGCCGAGACGGGGCGTCACAAAAAATAATAAAGATATGTGTTACCAGACTTCAATTAGTAATATGTTTGAAACAACATGCATTTTTTAGATCTTCATTTTCTCATCTATATAATGCACATCCATAAACCATCATGACATCACCACGAACATTCGTCGCCACCTATATGTAAGTTTGCAATCGCTAGATGATCGACACAGGACCACCACCACCACCAAACATCTACCAAGCCATGATCATCATGTCAATGCCCCTTAAATCAACCCCCGAATCACATAAACACGCAAACCACCGTGTCACGACGAATTTGATGAACGAAAAGTGATAGACACGCACACAAATATAAATATAAAACCCTAAATCAAACACATCCCCCTACCCTCACATAAACAAACACAATCTATATATACATACACCCACACGTCTATCATCACATGAAAGTCCTAGAAAACGGATTACATGTGCGCGCACACACACATATGGTGAGTGGAATGTGTATTGGTGTGAGTATGTTCTTAAGGTTAATGATAAAAAAAGTTTATTATTTTTAATATTTAAAAATAGTTGTAACCTGTTATGTAGATAACGACATAAAAAGACACAAAAGTAAGAGGTCAATTATACTTTAAAAGGTTAAAAATAATAAGCCACTAATTAAGGTTAAAGTTTGAGAACCGAATCACCTTTAAAAGAGAAATCAGTATCAAAAGGTGAGACTAAAATTACACAATTTTCCCTTCTTTTAACCTAATAACTTAGAACTTTAACTTGCATTTCACATGATTGTTAGTAATTTTTGAACAATGCCCATTATTTGTTAAACTTGGTAAACAAGTTGGGTGGTGCGAAATGCACTCTCCTTCAAGTCTTAATTATAATTATAGACCCAAATGGAGTCGCCTTTCAAAAAAAAAAAATAGACCCAAATGGAGTCAATAGGCTTGCCCCTTGCGAGGTTTGGGTCAGCGCCCAAAACCTAAATGAAGAATACAGAATGAATATGCATCGGATTTTATCAAATCTAGCGTCGAAGGGGTGTTTAAGACTTGAGTCCTATTAAAGTTGCATTGTGAAGCTCAGACGCTCAAGCTTATTAGAGCGCATCATTTGATTCTCTTTTGATTAGCCTTTATTAAAATTGTTCGAATACACTTAGCACTTGCTCATGCACATTTGTTCAGCTAATGACCGTAACCTATCTTCATAATTGTCTTCTAATAACAGTTACCCTTGCAAATAACACTGGCCCATCTTCATGACTATTATCTAACCGTAGTTACCCGTTGAATAACTGTAAGTAACCAACTATAACAATCATTATCACCAAGAATAACTGTCTTGGGATGCCTATAGATGGAATAAACCACCCAAAGGGCCTTTGGCATAGCGGTATCAAGTTGTAATTAAGATGTTCCTCCTTCATGAATCATGAAGTTGGGCGTTCAAGTCTCATATAGACATATGTTCAGATTAGGACTTAGGAGATTTGTCCTTCCAAAAAGTAAACGGAATCAACCAACTCACTAGATATATGTTACCAAGCAGAGATCTTCAGATTCTGATTATCCCTAATTAATATTTGTGATACTCGTATGAGGGTCAGATAATCAATTCAGAAAAGTGATTTTGATACACGGCCAAGGGAATGAATTATATAGCCTTAGACAAGGAGTTCACAACCAAGTCTTAATTCAAATGAAGAAATCCCACAAGCATTTGTCACAAAAGTTGGAAATGTACACCGACTTCAAATGATACCAAATAAACTCAGGGTAACTTCTTCTTAATACAGCACATGTCATTAAAATTTTATGAAAAAAATTATAACATATACAATCATCGGTATTGATTTCTGAAACCGATATAACTCAAACAGAAATTTCTTAAAACTGTCAGAAATCCGATAAAATAAAAGAAAATGACAATGAATATGCAACTGTGAGCAAATAAGGTATATCTTACCAATTAGTTTAAGGCATTGGTAGCAGCATAAAGAAAATCCAAGAAGCCTGTTCCCTTAAGGATCCCTTTACCAGTTAAGAGTTCAAAATCTAAGAGCAAGAGGAACCCTATTATAGCCGCCTTTCCATTTATCAATTCATTATTTCTTGTGAAACCGAATCCTCCCGAGCCCTCATCAACCACCATTCTCACCTGAACAGAAAAAGAATGAAGTGGAATGTTCAATTAAGAATATGCTACAAGAAAATTGATTATTGAGATAGAAGAATGTTCAATTTAGTCTATTTTTAAGTCTTATTCCTAAGGGACTAATTTTAGCCTTTGGATCAAGGGCATCAATGGTCCAGATTGCATTTTGAGATTCTGGGCGGAGGGTATTTTTGTAATTCACATGTGATGCTTTTACAAATGACATATGATTGTATACTGAATCGTCTGTGATTGCATTTTTAAAATTTTAGGACTAACATTTTTACAAAGACTTTATTGAACACATCTCTATTGAGATAAACGTAAAGTTTCCTAGATTAAATCAACTCATTACCTCATCCACATTGACATCAGAAGCGGTTATACCAGGTTTAGACCGTCCACTAAACACGATTTCTGCAGATGCATCAGACGGTGCAGAGCCTCCCATGCTTATGTAAATATTCTCACCATCAATTTTCACAGGATAAACAAATAGATTCCTCAACGCAGGTGTCAGCGCTCTTAAAACAGGATTCTTTGGAAACCATTCTTTGATGGACCCGTTTCGCAAATCGAATGTGCTATCAGTTGATGGACACATGATACATCCATCCTGCACAAGATTCCTATAATCAGTCATAATTATGCATAATATGATGGTTGGTTTCGGTTCATAACTTATTAACATGTTTGCCTGTTAACTTGAAGCTTGTTTCAAAAACTTTCAAGAATAATTGGGTACACATGGGTAAGCTCTAGTCAGAAACCACCACCAAGGTGGCCTAGTGGTAAGTCATCCCGTCCTCAAAGAGGTCACGTGTTCAAACCTCACTAGGTAAACATCTTGAGGGTGGCCAGGAAAGGTAAGGAAACGTTCACGGGGATACCCCAGTTAGGCCGCGTACATCTGAGTCAAAGACTTGCCCTCCCCAGATAACCTGAACAGGGAAAACCTCTTCATTTACCCGTTTATGGGTAAGCTCTAGTCACTCATAGTGGGCTAAGTATGCAATTTATATTTATCTCAATGATCAATTTCTTAAAGGGTGTTTTAAATTATGTTTGCAAACTAATTATTTTGATTGTTACTCACAAACCACTTGCACAAATCATGTTTAAGTCATCCTAGTCTTTTAATGGTCTATGGGACAACATCTCCGAAATAATTCGACTAGCTAAGCTATAGGTACTCGATATATAAAATATTTTGGCTAAGTGGTTAGCGCTTTGATCATAATAGTCTAGGAGTGCAGAAAGCCATCAATTAGGTTCTCTTAGCAACAATGGTAATTTCAGAGTAAATATTATTCTTAAGCAATTGTGCACAAGACTACAAATGGAACAACAGTAGATTTGGGGGAAAATTGAAATCAAAACCTGTGTGAGCTTAGCATTGATCAAGCCTTCACTATAAGCACCTTCAGCAGGTGATCGATTCTCTATAGCAAACACCTCATCCTTATACCACAGCAACAGAATCGTCTCTCCGTCCTGTATAATCACTCTCCGCTCACCTCTCGGCAGCGCCGAAAGCGGCACCACCGGCACCCAATTCCGTGTATCTTCAGAAACACCTGACGGCGACACATCCGCCGCCTTGCAGACTATTCCGGTTCGCCGGATGGCCAATGTTACGGGGTTTCCTGGTTGGCAATTGAGATGATGTAATGGTAGAAGTGGTAGCTTACGGCGGTGATGTGGGATGCAGGGGGCTGAAAGGAAGCCGGAAGTGAGCTTGGTGGCGGCCATAATTTGATAGTTGGTAGTGTTATGGGGAATGGAAGTTGGATGGCATCTGCATATTATCCCAAAAAAGAAGAAAAATTGTGGGTGATGATGCCCGTTGGTATACGTATAGACTCCATAGCCACATAAAGTAGATAACTGGTTCACTTTATTTGAGTCAAATTGCTTTTTTATTTTTTATTGTTATTATTATTATATATATAAATAAAAAAAATTCTATGTGTTTTATAAAGCATAAACTACCACATGGGATTTTTAGATTTGGAGAAGACGTGTGAGAGTTTTATGAGGAAGTTAATTTGGATGACACTAAATGAAAGGAGGATTTTAGGGTGAGTATAAGAGTTATAAAAGATATGTATGAATATGGCTTGACCTTTGTTCGAATAATCGAATCTAGTTAGAGACAGTGAGTACTTTCCAGTGTTAAGGATTCTTTAATCTTCACTAATGATCTTCATTAGCTCGTTTCTTTTCGTAATGATGCATTATCTCGGGGGATCCAAGAGAGCGATCCTTGGTGTATGCTTTTCGTCAACGATATTGTCTTGATCTTGGAAACAAAGGAGGAGTTAAATATATGGCTAAACAACGAAGGACTAGGTTAAAGGACTCGTAGCTACGGATTAGTAGATAAGGCCGGATATTTAAGGTGAGATTTTAACAAGAACAAAATCAATGAGTGAGGAAGTCAACATAAGAGAACATGGATTGTGACCATAGGAGTTTTTTAGGTGGGAGATGATTTGCATATAACAAAGTTTTTGTCATACACAATAAAATATATGTATGGGACAATAATACCCCTTAATATGTGAATGTCAAAAATGTATCACGGGTTTATAAGGGTAAAAATGTCATGGATTAATTCTTTTGTGTGCAAATCATCTCCCACTTTAGATACATAAGCTCCTTGTTACAGGATATATAAGGACTATGTCAATGGTATTCAGCCGGGGTGGCAGAATTAGAGAGCGGGGAAAATAGTTCTTTTATATATATATATATATAGGGGAAATCATCCGTAATGTTAACATTACGTAACTTAGGTGATGTTACACTCACAATCTACTTTAATGAAGGGTAGTTTAGTCTTTTCAGTATTTACTCATTTAAATAATTTGTGAGTAACTGAGTATAACATCACCTAAGTTATGTGATGTTAACATTACGGATCATTCTCCCATATATATATATATATATATATATATATATATATATATATATATATATATATATATAGAGAGAGAGAGAGAGGGAACATTTCCAACGGGTATTGTTTTTCGCATGAAAATCTTTTGTAACATCATTACTTACTCATTAATATGAGTATTTTGATCATTAATATATTTACTCAACCATGATTTGCATCCGGATGAACCTTCATTAACGAATGATGCTTGATTTTAATATAATACTCCTTATTCATGACTAACTAATGAGACCTTATAATTATTAGTTATTGATTTATTTTAAATAAGATTCAAGATTGATTTTTGTATAAAAATCGTTCTTGTTTGATGACACGTGCCGTCCTTTTACTAAGCCACTTGTAAATTTAAAAATACTAAAATATAATTATTTTGATGATGATACAACAATTTATTATTTATGATAACGAAGCCACATGTAAATTTAAGAATATCGAAATATTATTTAATTGATACATTTATTTATTATTTATGATAGATAACAATAGTATTTATCCAGATTAATATTTGAAATGTTTAGTAGTATCACCTTGTAAAATACATCCATTTAGACAAGTTTAAAAATCTAAAAGTTCAAATAATAAATTTATCCTCAAATTTGAATGTACCGACTTTAGATATGTAGATTTACGACTAAATGTTATTTATTATTTACTATTTACAATTACTATTTATTAATTATTTTTAAAATAATTATTATAAAATAAATAAACTATAATTAATATGTTTCTCTTTATAATAAGTCACCAAATTTTATTTTAAGTTTATTCTTTTATTAACTAATAGAGGTTTTATATAAATATAAGATATATAGATAACTACTAGATACATGTGAATTATTATTATTTATTCAATATAATTCATAATTCTCAATTTTAAATGAAAACTAATATAAACTCTTGTGTGTAGTAAAGTATTTAATAATCTTGTTTGATAATATACGTGACACATATTTTATATTTTAGTTAAATTGAAATCAATAAGTTTACAACTACTTTTAGGGTAAATTGATTGGAAATATAATAAATTTATGTTATACTATCAACTAGTTTATTACCCCGTGTAAAAACACTGGGATGTTTAAAAAAAATATAAAATTTGATGGTATGAAATTATAAAAGGTATAGTAAAATAAGTGTAAAAGTGTTTCAGAAATGTTTTGAGATATTAAAATTTTCAGATAAAAATAATAAAATATCACCAAACATTTACATATGTCAGAATTTTAACAAAAAACAATAACTAATTTTTTTTGAAGTACTACTATTAATGGATAACAAAAAATTAAGAATATACTAATTTTTAAAAAGTGTCATATTACAATAAAATTTATATCAAAACGTAGATAAAAATGAGACGATCATAAATATATAATTATTTTCTCTAAACAAAATGTATCACAAGTTACTAAACATAATGTATAAACACCATATAATTAATTATATTAATATACAATTTTTATAAAACCCCCTCATATTTTCTTAAAACCTCTCACATGTTTTATAAAATCCTCTCATAATTTTCATTCAGGTCCCTCCAATTGATTTAGATTTGGAATTCCATGGCCATTAATCTTTCTAAAATTGTTTTTGAAATTGAATAATTTTAAAATTGAAGGTTATGATTAGTTAATTAATACTCAATTTATGGTTATTTTTGAAAAATTTGCATGCCTTATATATATATATATATACAATCAACTTTAAAATTAAAAAAAAAAATACAACCAACCACATTATCCCTTCCATTATATACAATCTGTGACCTAGAGTCCAGGTAACCGATCACCTTCTAATTTTTTTGTAATTTTTAATTATTTTTTCAAGTGTTCTTCAATATATATTCTTAGTTTACACATGAACAAAACTCATAAAATAACCAAATATGTAAACCAATTCTAAAACCCAGTTCTGTTCAAATCCAAGAACACTTTGAATTTTCCGGTTGTTACCCAAATCGAATAGATGAAAAAGAACAAGAAACCATTTTAAAATCGAAACCCAGATTAAGATTTAAGAACAAATAAACCCTAAATCATGCTCACATATCAAAATAAAAACCTAAATATGTAAAATAGATTAAGAATCTAAACCCAGATGAAGACTGATTGTATTTTTTTTAAGGTTTTATAATTTGAAAGTTCGTTGTATATATTGGTAGCTTAGCAAAAGTTTATTATATTTTGATGTAGTTTGCCCTTACTTTTATTTAATATTTTTACTTAAAATTTATATTATACCACAAAACATATAATAAATAATAAATTATCACTTACCATACCTAACAAGGGCAATAAACTAGTGTGTGTCTATATAGATCGTTCTCTCAATTATCGTAAGAAAAATAGTTCTCCATTAAACTTATATGAACAAACACACAACACACAGTATGTGTGTATGTTGTGTGTTTGTCCATATAGGTTTGATTGAGAACTGTTTTCCGTACGATAATTGGGAGAACGATCTATAACACTATTAATGACTCATTAATAAATAAGGGTATATTGGTTATTTATATATTTATCCAATTGTAAATCACGCTCGGTTGAACCTTTATTAATGAGTGATTCTTAATTTTCACAAATATACCTCATTAGTATGTACTAATGAGCGTATTAATGAGCACTGATGATTTTAACATTATTAGTCATTAGTGATGTTACTCAAAAATCAAGATTAATTCTCACAGGTTTTATATCAAAATTAATTCTGGTTTTAACTCATCACTCGATCCTTTATATATTCTTATCTTTATTTTTTCCGTTTAGTATTTATAAATTTATTCGCATCCATCATATATATACTTAATTAAAAAACTAATATAAGATATAGTTCGGTCTCTAGTTTCCTTATATAATTAACCTCTTCTAATTCTTCACGATTATAAAACTATATATCATTATAAACTACATAAACACACCGACGTCGTCGATCACATGCGATCACATTCAAACATGTATGATGCTTCATCGCGTTTATATGTATCCATACTCATTGAAGTTTTCTTTCTTTTTATTGTATTCCTTGCAAGACGTTTCTTAAGAAGACAACTCATTCAACATGTTATACACATGCTGCGTGGAGATTTTTCAAAAAGTGTTGAGGAGCAATACGATAGAAGCACCTCTAAAAACAAGTACTGCGTGATATGCTTGGAAGATTTTGATGACAAGGAGTTGATCCAGGTTGTGGTCTTATGTCGACACTCGTTTCATACCCAATGCATTCACGAGTGGTTGCTGCAGAATCAAAGTTGTCCCATTTGTCGAGTTCACGTATTGCGGATTTAGTTGGCGGCAGCGGCGGCGGGCTTTGGTGGTTCGCGGTGTTGTGATGGAAACTCCTCGACCTCATGTATGTCGAGGTAAATTTTGTCGAACTCGTTTTGTTTTATATATGTGCTACCTATGACATAAATTTGTCTAAAGTTGATTGATTATTTGTAGAAACTCGTTAATATATAGTCCAAACCCTAATTAACTCTAGTTTTTTTGTTTATTTATTTATTATTTGTTGAACCTTGTAGAGTATTTAGTTCAATCCTATAAATTTTTATGTGATGGATGTGAAACAACAACTATTGTGTAGTAGGATTATGATGTTGAAATGACAAATTGACAATATATGTAGTCTGGATGGATGATCGAGAGTAACCATGCAATCCTTTTTGCTTTCTTGTGAAATTGTAAAAAACTGATCATATCTATCACTTTGTTGTGATTCTCAAACAATCAATTTCTGGAACTTAAATTGATTTTGTCCTTAATTAATACCTATAAATAACTTTTTATATTTAACACACTAATACTTTTACAGTTTTATATCTAAAGGCAATCACACACCTTACTCATAATTAACTTCATTGTAAAAGCTTGAACTCTTAACTTTTCAAAGAAAGATGTCTTTCACCTTTCACCAACCCCGGTTTAACAGTCAAATTGTTGTGTTAGGTATAAAATCAATATGTATAACCAAAGACAAGAAAGTTGAAAAAAATATTTTTCCCCATATTATGATTTTCACAAATGATAATGTTTTTCTTTCTTGCCTTGATTCATCAACCATTCCTCTATAAAAAATTCCAAGTAGCTTAATATTTGGTGGATGTGAGATGTGTATGACTTGCAGCCATAATTCAAATTGTTGATTATTATCATCAAAATTTAAAATATAGAAGAAAAATCCATGGTGGGCTTGGTCAAGATCCATGGATTTAATGACTTAATAACTCATGTTGGGCTTGAAAACGGGCTAAAGATTTCTCATGTTGGGCTTAAAAACGGGTTAAAGAATTCTCAAGGTATGCATCTTATTGAATTATTGTAGCAACTAGCAAGTAGAAATCATTCAACCAATGTGGCACTCTTGGACTTGCTCAATTGGTGGACAAGAAAGACCAGAATGCTACTCAAAATGTATGTTTAAACATGTTTCTTGCCCATTATATATTATGACGGTATGACCCCATGAATTTTTTTATTTTTTTAAAAAAGGCAGTATTTATTTATTAAAAATAAAAGAGATTTACATATCACTATGTATCATTCCATACCAAAATCATTAGACACGAATTCAAGTGCAGATACAACTGGGTATATATTAAGGGGTGCCGGACTATCCTTCGATGCATCCTATGACGTCTGATCCAATTTCCTAATCACTCGTCTGTTTGGCAACTTCAACTAGGTTATTGATCCAGTTTTTGAAGATGTTAACAAACCCACAAGGTTGGATCAAGTGGTTATCACCCTTGCCTCTGGAGACAGAGGTCAAGGGTTCGATCCTCACTCCTTGCAAGGCCGGAGGTCATTTTCTACATTTAGTAGAATTGGAAGCATCCTCTCTACCATAAGTAGAGGTATGGGTGTCTACATCTCAACCTCCCCCATACACCGTGCAAACGGTATTGAGACCCATAACCCGTGAAAGACGGTATTGGGTGTTACTTTACTTTTTTCTTTTTGAAGATGTTAACTTCTATTTCTTTATTCTCCTTTTGAGTCAATTAAAAGATAGGAGCTTAATGTCAAAGATCAAATCATCTATCACTAGTGTTTTACCACAGAAGAGAAACATGTTACGACTTTTCCATACTAGGCAGCCAGCTATTCTCAAAAAGCCTCCCAAAGAAGAACTTGCACCAAAGAGAGGGACTCAATCCTTTCATAGAGACTTCTTTAAAATTAATCTCGGCGTTTATACGGGAGACGCCAATTGTGAATTTTGTACCACATTCTTTTTAACCATATACAGTAGAAGAGTAAGTGTGTCACTGTCTCTGTATCCGACTATAAGATGGATGACACATCTACACCTTTGTCTGCTAATTTTGCCTCTTACTATCCACTTTCCATGCAAAAATAAGAACTTTTTTAGGCACAATCTTCGACCAAAAGGTTTCAGTTAACGTCACAAATGCGTTTCTAACTGCTGTCACAAATCCGTTTCTAAAATGGCGTTGCAAATCCGTTTCTAATTTTTGTCGCTAATCCGTTGCTAAAATTCCGTAGCAAAGACGTAGCAAATTAGCAACAAATTTCGCGACGGAATTATTGTTGCAAATTCCTAAATCCGTCGCTAATTTCCGTCCCTAAAATTAGCGACGAACATATTAGCGACGGTTTGGTTTAATTTGTCCCAAATCCATGGCTAATACTCGATTAGGGAAAGATTCGGACGTCACTAATCACCAGTTTCTCTTGTAGTGTTTGTTATCATTCAGCTTCCACGACCATGAATCATCTGTCGCGCATTGCAGTGTAGTTGTCTTTAACAAGTCAAATAACCTGAAAAAATCAATCGATCTTGTTCCACCAAGTCTCCTCAGACATCAATGGACTAATTAAGACCAAGAATCCCACACCCAAAAACCTAATTCTCCCACCGAAGCTCTTTTAATTAAGATGAGCTATGTTATACTGTAATTGATCCTAACTGTTTATACGGTCATTTTTTTAAACTTTATCTAATAATTCAAGATATTTACTCAATAGCATATTGAATACATCTCAATATGAAAAGGGTTATGGGCTTTCTTTAAGTTGCAAGTAAATAAGACAAAAAGGAGAGAGGAATCCGTTAAAAAGATCATGAGATTACAAAAAGACGTTTGTGGTGGCTTAAGAAAGACAACAATGTACCATTATAACACTCATTATTATCTTCTGTTTTATTCCAACTATTTATTGAAGTATTTATTATTTATATAATGCCTAAATAATTCCTAGGACTATCTATTTTAACATCATCGGATCCCAACTGTCCCCTTGAAACGTTGTATTCATTAATACATATTCTCAATATCAATTTTATAATCTTATAATAATATTATTAAAAGAAAAGGGATATAACATCATCATCTCTTATAAAAAAGTCTTCATCAATCACAACCCTTTATTTTCTAATTTAAAAAAAACTATTAGAAAATTACGTTTGAATATAATAATTAGGAGGGTTTGAACTGTAAATTGTTAGGGTACTATGAAATATGTGAGGGGTTTTAAAAAAATTGTATATTAATGTAATTAATTATAAGTTGTTTGAAAGTTATGTTTAATAACTTGTAATATATTTTGTTTTGAGATAAAGTAATTATATATTTGTAATCGTCTTACTTTTATCTACGTTTTGATATAAATTTTATCGAATATTATGAGGTTTTTTTAAAAATTAGTATATTTTAATAACTAATAACTTGGTACATAAAATAAAAATTATTACATGGATACTTGAATTCAGTGATATCATGTGTTTTCAATTATATTTAATTGAATAATAAATTACACTTAAGCGATTTACGTATGTATAAACATAATCTATTCTATGTTAGAATCTTATTTTTATGTGATCTAATTTGCGTATATTTAGATGGACGTCATCATTATTTAACTTTTAATAAATTTAATTTACAAATTCAAAGATTTAAATATATAATTGATTAATAAAAGTCTTTAAAGCACTTTATATTTTATAACATCAACAATAATTTTATAGTTATGTCTTTACAATGTTGAGATAAAGCTCCATCACGAGAAACACATTAGTATTATACTAAAAACTTTTAGACATGTAATGTAACTTTATATTTCTTAAAACGAGTATTTATAAAAAGTATTAAAAAGGCACATTTTCACTCATGGATATTTATATGTGACGGTTTCTCCAGTGAAGAGTAAGAAAGGGTTAAAAGTTTTAATTTGCAATGATGAAAGAAATCCTACTAATAAAACAATGAATGTTGTTTATAAAGAGATTTTACGGAAAATTTAATGATAATCTTGTGAATGAATTTCAAAATTTTGTAATGGTTGTTCATTTCTTACGCGATTTTATATTCCTATCTATGTTTTGTAATTTTTACCATATGTGTTAGTTCTCCTTAAAATTATATAAATTTAAAATTGACTTATATTATCTCGTGTTGATACACGGGTCGCTTAGCTAGTAGTAGTAGTAGTAGTAATAATAATAATAAAAATAATAATAATAATAATGATAATAATAATTATTATAATAATAATAATTATAATAATAATAATAATAATAATAATAATAATAATAATAATAATAATAATAATAATAATAATAATAATAATAATAATAATAAAATATAACAACAACAATAAATCCACATAAGATACAACATCTTGTAACTATTTTACAAATTAGTAAACAAATATTTATCATGAATGAATCAATTTCTTCGATAAAAAAATTTCATAACAATAATAACAGTAATAATTATAGTTAACTATCATTGCTTTTAGTATCTAGTTCACATGTTTAAAATTAAATTATAAATTTAATTGAATAAACAAATAAAAAATTATATTTATTTATATTTCATTCCCTTAACTACTAAATTTTGTTATGTATAATCTACTATTTTCTTTTCTTGTATCTTTCTTTAATTTTAACACATGTCTTCATCTAGCTAGTAAGAGCATGTGGTGTACTCTTCTTGAGGTATCGTATGTTTCAAGCCACATTAGCATAACACCTCCTATGCTTCACGCAAGCTTAAACACAAGTACTACTTATGATCTCAACACTTCAAAAAAATTTAAAAAATAACCTCTTTTCTCTCTTTCTCTCTCTTATTTTCTCTCTTTCTCTCTCATTTCTGTCTCTCCTCTCTCTTCGGCAATCAAATGCCGAGAAACCATACATTTTGCGGTACCACCCAATGGGGTGGTGTTTGCTTTGATACCACAACTCTATCTCAACATGCTTACGGTATATCACATGCTCTATGAAGATTTGATAGCAAGATACAAAACATCTTCAAAAATTGACACCCTAAAAAGGCCATCTTAATCTTTGAATTTTTGTGGAGCTGTAGTCATGAAAAAGAGTCACTAAGAATTGATTTCTTGAAAAAGTGACCGGCATTGTGCGGATGGAAACCTTGTAGCTGCTCAAATACTTATATGAAGGATCAATACAATAGTTTTAAAAATCAAACAAACTCCCTACAATGGTTTAACAACCGAACAAACTCTCTACTGGTTTATTGATACAAAGTTATAAACGGTCTCTATAGCGGAAAGAATAGTCCTAGTTTAAAATATTAGGCCCTGCTTCCAATGCTGATAGGATTTCACTCAACTCATAGTGGAATTGTAACACTAGACTAAGAGATTGAAAGACTTTTGGTGTCCAGTAAGAGGAAGATCAGCGAGAACTTTTTCCCATATCTTACTTTGGTCTCTCCACTAATCTTTAGATACGGGCATGGGCGGTCCTAGGTATAGTGGGGAGGGGTCACGAGACACGGGTCTTTTTACGGTTCGTAGTGTTAATTTTCGATTTTTTTAGACGGTGCTACCAGTAAATTTTCGGAGTGCTACCGGTGATGCCAACAAAATCAAAGAAAAATGAAACTTTTTAAAAAAATAATAAGAAATAATTTAATCTTTCAATTGATACCTTTAAAATAACATTTTAGTTAACATAGTTTCATATAAATTATATTTTGTTTTAAATTTTGGCCCTAAAGTACCAGAACAATAGCCGAAACCTCGTTAATCCGACCCGATTAATCGGAAACCCGAGAAAAAAACCCGAACCACACCCTTAATTTATTTAATTTTATTTTCGCATTATATAGTGCTAACGGTCAAAAAAATTCCTGGATCCGCCCCTAGATACGGATAATGTCTAATCTCTTTTATGAGCGTGAGATCATATGGATACTCTTTCCCACACTTAGCATCTTTATGTGAAACATGCTCCTCTTCAACTCAGCGCTTTATTACAAATAAACACCTAAGTTCATCTCCGGCCTCCTCCATCCTGAATCCCTGCCCAGCCTGCTCCTTTTATTTGTCTTCTAGTCGACTCCTCACCCTTTGTAAATTGAATGCAACAATGATCCAACACTTTTAACTGTAGTGTTCAATTATTTATCATGACACATTAAAACTTTATGTCCTATTAAATCACAAATTTAAATTATCAAAAGTGAAACTTCTAACATTTCTACAAGTAAAATGCTTAAAATAAAACACTTCTAAAAATAATTTACTTTAGAAAGCATTTAAAAAGTTGTTACACAAATCATTACATTTACTGAAGTATATTTCTAACTAAAAATGATATATTCTTCTCTAGTTCTTCCTACTTCATCTTTCTACTCATCACAAGATGACATGTGAAGTTTATTACTTCTCTTTCCTTATCTCTTCCATTGATTTTAATACTTGTATTGATCTTATAAGTATGACAAAGAAATAGGAAAATCTATCGCCTCTTATTTATAATACATCCATGTTACTCCTGTGTAGAATAGCATAAAGGCTAGCTATATAAACATACAACCTAGGTAGAGAACAATGGTTTTGGAACTTTAGCAAGTTTGGATCTTTCTAATTTTGGAATTTTAGATGTTTGTTAGAAATTTGCAATACAACAAGATACAATAAAGGCTATCGCTGTCTTAATAAGAACCAAATCATTGCCGAACATCTTCTTATGTCGTGTTTGGTTAATTGCATGCTTTGAATCTTAAGACCCATAAATCAAACTCCTCCGCATCCTTTATAGCGAAAATATCTTTGCTTTAACGTTAAGTAGATATTTGCATAAAATATCGGATAACTTTTTTGTTCTATATTGATTATATATGAGTTATTAAGAAAAAAATGAGTGAATATATTCATATCAAGATTACTTGTATTCGGGTTTATGGGTTCTAGATAGAGGGGAGGGTTACTGTGAAAATAGATGTTTAATTAGGTGAGAATTGAAGAACAAATACTAGTTTTCAATTATATGTTTATCTATGTAAGATCTAATGATCACAATTCACTCATTGTAATTCATGGTCGTCGTAATCCATGATTAGGTAAAAAATAAAATGAAGGGCAAATTAGCTCATCAAATCAATTAAAGAGTCATGATTATTCTCTCATTCTTACATAAATATTTATTATCATTTAAACCTTTCACTCTAGATATACGTACTTTCTAATATTTCAAATTATAAACTTATTACATTTGGAATATTTTAAATGTTTTTTTAAAGAAAATTATATCTATTTGATTTCTAAATTGTATTTAATATTGTATATGTTGGAATTTAATTTCCGTTACAAGTTGTAAAGTTTTTTTTGTTATGAAAGATTTATTAATTAAAATGATATACAAGCATTTAGTTTGCTTCATTTAATTTGGTTAATGGTTTTCATTCTATATGATATGAAAGGTAAAATAGTAACCTTAAATTTCTTAAATTTAAGAGATTAACATATCAAATTAAAAAAATTTAACTAGCTAGTAGAGATCAATTATAAGTATTTATACAATATTAATCATCAATATGGATTTTTATATATTTTCAAACAGGCAAATTAAAGTACGTTGGCCAATTCAACGAATATTGCTATACTAGTTTATTATCCCGTGCACGCACGAGTATTTTGAAACTATATTTGAGATATTAAAATTTTCGAATAAAAATAATGCGATAAATGAAATATCACCGAAAACTTACATATGTTAGAATTCTTAACAAAGAGGGTATAACTAAATTTTTTAAAACACTTCTTTATAGACTACATTTGTTGTTTTGTTTGTAAAATTATCATTGTTGTCCCAAACCAAAACTTTAAATCTTTTTTACTTCTAACACGTGAAACGGAAACATACAATTGACCATGTGTAAACACAAGTTTCCTGAGGAATAAACCAACTTCTGAAAGTAACTGTCTTTGACTTTTGTTAATCGTCATAGCAAAATACATATCCACTACTATTAATGGATAACAAAAAATCAAGATATACTAATTTCAAAAAAAGTGTCTTTTTTGAAACTACATATCCACTACTATTAATAGATAATAAAAAATCAAGATATACTAATTTCAAAAAAGTGTCACATTACAATAAAATTTATACCGAAACGTAGATAAAAATGAGATGGTCGTAAATATATAATTAATTTTTCTCTAAACAAAATATATCACAAGTTATTAAACATAATTTATAAACAACTTATAATTAATTACATCAATATAATATTTTTATAAAAACCCCTCACATTTTCTTAGAAACCCTCATAATTTTCATCAAGCCCCCTCTTGATTTAAAATTGAATTTCAAATTATCGATGATTTTTAATCTTTCTAAAATTACTTTTGAGAATGGATTGATTTTGCAATTGAGAGTTTCTATTGGTGAATTAAACTTGATTTAATAGTTATTTTTAGAAAATTTGCATCTCTTTTATATATATATAATATATAGATAGATATAGATATCCAACCAACTTACTTTTATTTCAAATAATATAATCGAACTTTCTAAACTATTACATTATATGCAATTTTCCTACTAGATGTAACCATCTGATTTATTTATTTATTTTTCTTGTTTGTTGATTTTTGCTGGAAAGATGATGATGAGGATGAACCCCAAACATACGCATATCAGGATTTCTACAATCATACTGCAGGGTTTTCAAAACTTGAAATCGATTTAACGGTTTTCAAAAGCCAAATGAGATATATAATTTTTTTAAGAAAAAACAGTGTTGCACTAGTAAACTAGCGACTGGAATTAAAGCTTAGCAGATTCTTGCGATTAGGATTCTTCATGTGTAGTTTGAGATTTTGTTCAAACTACATACTAATTATGTGATTTGCAATATTGGTTTGCAACAATAGAAAGCATTAATTGGTCTTTTTTTTCTTGATTTTTCACAGATTTTTTGTTCGTAATTAGGGTTTGTAAATCTGGGTTTTTGTTTTTGCTTTTACCCCTCGATTATTTATGCAAACACAAGATCAAAGTTTGAATTGTTTGCTTCAAGTTCATGTTTGTGATGTTTGTTTTCGATATGAATTTCATTGTTTTTGATTTGCAACATTTGTTTCCGATTTGTAATCTTCTTGTTAAAACATAAATTGTGTCTTATTTAAATTGAAGTTAGAAGTTTTTTTTTTTTTTTGAACAGCCCAAAAATATTTCATTAATTTCAAGTTCAACAACGGAGTACAGAGTCTTAGGGTCTGTTTTTTCTTGTCATTAAGTGCTGTCTGGATTAAGTGTCTGTCTGGAAAAATAAGATCTATATGGAATAAGTAGTGTTGTTTGTTTTATGTCTTAAATAAACTGTCTGAATAAGAAAAAGATTAAAATCATGAGCTTAATGTAGAAAGTATCCTACTCATAACTTATTGTGTTAAGTCGTCTTTCTGGATTAAGTAATAAACAAACAATACGATTATAACTTACCAGAATAAGTTTTTTCCCCATTAAGTTAATTAAGTCAAAAGTAAACACCACCTTAAAGTCATGACCCACATACAAGCATCATTAGCAATGTAATCTGGTTCTAGTTATATTTCATCGAAGTTAAAAGTTTGGTTCTAGTTATATTTCTTATCGGACAGATTTAGTAAAACAATGTAGTTTTTTCTAATTTCTTTAAAGGCATTTCAATATTATCAATTGTGTGTCTTCTTGGTATATTCTGTCATATTATTGCACTAAGATCATCATAACCGTCATGGATTTATTTTGATTACACTAATACTTAATACAATTAGGATCCTATACTTCTAGTTTGCTTCAAGTTCATGTTTGTTTGCTTTAGCTTCATGTTAAAAATTTTGGAAGATGAAGAGAAGATGAATTGGCTACTCCACTATTTATAGCCAATTGGTTTTGAGTTCGAATCCCACGGAGGAAGGTTCACCCGTAGTTAATTGGTCAAAGGTCACACGGACTCCACGTAACTCATAAGTATGTAGCGCAAAAAAAAGAACACCACATGTGAGAGGACATATTGAGCAAATAACTTTGTAATGTGCTTAACAAAGATGGTGAGTTAATCCACTTATAGCAAATCAGTTTTAAGTTGAATTCCTACAAACTTACACATAACAATTAAAAAAATAAAAAAAATGACATGCAACCTATATAACAAGCCGCCACTCATTGCTTAATATACTTATTCTTAAAACAAATGTCTTTGGTAAATGTTAGGGCTGTCAAAAACAGACACGACACGACAAAAATAAACGACACGAAACGAAATTGGGACGAAATCGAAATTCGAATTCGTGTTCGTGTTGTGTTCGTGTTGATTATAAAAAACACGACGTCGTGTCGTGTCATGTTCGTGTTGAAATTTTACCACGAAATTAACACGACAATAACCCGATATGAACACGAATATAACACGACAATAAAACGATATCTACACGATATATATATATATACAAATATAATTATATAATTATATATAATATCTCATTGTCCATATATCTCATTTGTTGTGGTTCTTGATATCTTTCTTTTCTTAAACAATTTAATTAAGCAAATGGATATTTTATGTTGGTTTTTGTTATGTTGTCGTGTTAGTCATTTTTCAGCATGAATTATTGAAACGGGTGAAAATTTAATGTTACTTTTGTCGTGTTGTCGTGTAAGTCGTGTTCGTCGTTTTTTAATTGGGTCGTGTTCGTGTTAGGAAAAAAAACACGACATCGTGTCGTGTCGTGTTCGTATCATGAAAAATCAATTCGTGTCGTGTCGTGTCAGACAAAAACACGACACGATGACACGATTTGACACCCCTAGTAAATGTTTACTCGTATTTAGTTTTGCTTATAAATAGTTATTACTTAGATTAATAATACGAATTTAATTACCATTCAAATAGTGTTAGTTTATTTAATTTACTTTAAAGGATATAATAATTTATAAAGGAATTGAAATTTTTTTCTTTAATAAAATTAGATATGAATGTGTTGTCGACATTTTTCTTATTGCAACTAAATGTTAGGAATAAAGAAGATATAAGTACTGGCACATTGGAACTATAGCTTGGCATTTTCTTTAGCAATCCGTGATGAGTATGACTAGCTAGTTGGTCGATCTAATATAGTTAGACAAGATTAGGTTAGATGTTCGTATAATATATGGATTGGTTAATCAAATGATAACTATTAAACATTAACAAAAGGATGTTAAATAATTATAAAACACGAAAAAAATGACTCCAACACACAGAAAAGCGGGGGAAGTGTTGACAGGAGATTGAGACGTGACAGAAGAAACATGGTATCATGATACAAATAAATTTATAATTATTTTTTTTGTATACGTTACCGATCATTATTGTTATAATTAGTATACAATAAGGTCAAATATCTATTGCTTCTAAACTAAAACTTTTTAAAATAATTATAAATTCTTTTATAACGACAAAATAAGTAATTTTGATATATATGATATTTTGAGATATTATAAAAGGTTAATATGATATATGTACATTAGAGTGATCAAATATGATATTATTGGGTTTAAAAAGTACATATATGAAATTTCAATAATAATTTTGATTCAACTATGACTTAGAAAAGTCAAAATTGGAATTTCAATTTTGATTAAATGGATTATTAAGATTGAGTAAATAAATTTATTTGATGCATATAAGTCTTTTATTTATATTAGATGATTGTTAAAATGCTTACCTTACCAATATAAACTTTGTATTTTTATAAACACATGTAGGGTAAGGTTTCAAGAATAGTTTAAGAAGAAAATAGATAACACTAGTAAAAATATGAAAATTAATAGGTTACACTCATTCTCAGTTTTGAAATAAAAAACAAAATGTGATAAAAAAATGTCAGTTATATTTAAAAACTAAGATTACATGCTAGATGCACTATGCATCTAGTTAGATGCACTATACACGTACTTAGATGCACTAATTTTCCAGCCTTTACACTAGATTTACAATGGAAATATGTTTTCTTAGCTTATTTTTAACAATTGTTTTCCCTTAATTTTGCTTATCATACATATGTATATAAACACTAGCACTGTACACGCGCAATGCGGCGGCGATGACAATAGATTGTGCTCGATAACATGTTTGATTTAAAACGTATGATATGGCGTGTGAAATGCGATGTTAGTCAACATATCCATGTATTTTCTACCTATTCTGATTTCTTTACTTTTTTTTTACAATCAACCATTTTATTAGTTGTTAAAATAGTTTTGAAAAACAACTAAAAAATATTCTAATTGAATAATTAGAGAAAAAGATATTATAGCATTAAAATTGTATTGATGTAAGTAATTTAGCCATCATGAGATAAATTAAATAATTTTTGTGATGTTTAATGATTTATTAAAGTAATAATTGCCTTAAATTAGTTGAGATAATCAAAGGAATGATTGGTTAAGCTATTGCTTTAAGTGTTTATATCTTAAGCAAAAAAATTTGTACTACTTAAAATTAAGTAGTCTTAAAATTTTTAAGAGAGAGAAAGTTAAATGCTTTATAATATAGTATAGATTTAGAGAAACACTTTTCCGTTGCTTCAACGTAAAACAGGAACAAAATTAGCCCAAAAAGATTACAAAACTATTAAATTGCATTCAATTTTAATTTAAAATAACAGAAGTACAACAAATTATAAATTATATGAATGTATATAAATTTTTTGATAAATGGATGCATATTGTATATGTCAGATACATTGTACATCAAATATATGCATCTAGTTTGTTTTTACCAGTTAGATAGTTTTTTAGATTTTGAATTTCTCGTTCTGTTTTTTTTTTCTTTAAAAGAAGTGCTATTATTGATTCGTCAACATATTGAAGGGTATAATGATCATAACAACCGCTTGTGACAACGCGATTTTTCCAAATTTCACCATTAATAAAAACTTCGAATTTACGCCAGAAGTCTAGCAATGAAAGTCTTGTTTCATTGAAAATACATCTTATCAAAACGATAAGGGGGTGTTTGTTTCATTCTTTTAGGAAGATTTCAAGAGAATGGGAATTCAAATCCCCCTAAATGATGTGTTTGGTTTGCAAATGGGAAGAAGGATTCAAATTCCTGGGAATGCTTGAAATCCCATGGATAAGGGATTTAGAAATCCTCCCATCCCCCCTAGTATTTTGAAATCCCTCATCTGAGGATTTGCTCCGACGACCATCCGGCTAATTTTCGGCGAATCATCTCCCTTTCTTCCCACCGCTGCCGTCGCCTTCGCGAAGAAAACCCACGAACAAACCTTCGTCGTCGCCTACCCGAAGAAAACCCTAGTCGTTCGTCGATCTCCGTCAACCTTCACGAAGAAAACCCTAGCCGGCGGAAACCCTAGCCGTCGTTCGCAGAGAAGGGTTCGACAGAATCTTCGCTGTCGTTCGCAAAGAAGGGTTCGACAGAAACCCTAGCCGTCATTTGCAAAGAAGGGTTCGACAGAATCTTCGCCGTCGTTCGCAAAGAAGGGTTCGACAAAAACCCTAGCCGGCGGAAACCCTAGCCGCCTTCCATCATCGTTCGTCTGTCAAAAACCGTCGCCCGTTCGTCTTCGTCATCTCAGATCCATCGCAGATCTAGGTCTGCAAACCCTAGTTCCCTTCGTCTTCGTCTTCGTCTTCGCAGATCCATCACAGATCTGGGTTCGCCGTCTTTATCTTCCCAGATCTGGTTCGTCATCGCCGTCAGTGAGGTGGTCCAGAGAAGGGCGGCGGTGAGGTGGTAGCCAGCGACATAGATGTCTTGGATGGTGGGTTTGTGTTTTGGATGGAAGAGGTGAACCAAACAAGGGAATGGGACTTGAAATCCCACCAAATGAATTCCTACCAAATGCAAATCCTATGTACAAATCACATTCCTCCCAAAATCAAAGAATGAACCAAACACCCCCTAAGAGTTTATCACACTTAGAAATCACGCCGTTGCATACATAAGTTACATAATTATTCTTTAAAAGTGAAACAAAAGGTACCGTCCTAAGACAATATTCTACCCATAGTCTCCGTCTCACATAATTCATATCTCTAAGCAACATGCACGAGTACAAGACACATTTACAAGAAACAAGTGCCAACTTAAAGCCTCGTGAGTCAACAAAGTTTGCTGAAATAGGTGCAATTTAAAACATAATATAATTTAACGGAAGTATCAAATAATAGATAATCCTTCCTGCCCAATCATATAGTTGACCAACCCTTTAAATTCCATTCAACACATAACGGTCAATTATTTGCAACATAATACACATAAATACATAAATCATCATAACACATAGTAATTGCCAATTCATAATCTTTCATTTATCATTATTCTTTAAGTCATCACAACCTTAAATCCCTGAACCGTCAATAATCTTCAATCCTCAATCCGTCAATAACCATATCGCGTATATAGCAATTTCTTAACCCAAACCATGTTGTTGTCAGCCATGTCATTATCTCCCGATGACCCATAATGTGCTAGGTATATGACCCGCGAACCCATATATATAACAGGTTACGTGGATTATGTCATGTTTTTACATATTCAGATTCGTATCACACCCTAACACGAATAATTATACCGGCATGAACCGCCAACCCTAGACCCGAGTATGACACCTTTCTATCAAAGTGGTAGTGTGGTACCACATATCCTTATAGATACAATATAAAATACATAAAAAAAATAAAAATAAAATACTATTTGATTTGTGTGAGATGACCCTGTAAATATTTGTACATATTCACAGAAAACTTTTTGTTATGATTACAATGAAACATGTGGCCATTGTTCCTTTTTATCCACATGACTACTTGAGGCATAAACCCATGTAAAAATAACCACTATCACCACCCCAATCCTCCCCAAATTACTCCACCACAATGAGCCACCAACCGGCCTTACCGGACTCCTCCGCCGCTTTTCCCGTCGACCGGCCAACATCTCTCGCCGCCCAGTGCTGGCTCGACGACGCCTGCATTGTCGACATCGATCATTTCGTCAAAACCCTCTCCGGCATCAAATCCAAAGGCGTCCGACCAGACCTCGTCGGTTCCATCATCACACATTACGCCTGTAAATGGATTCCAGAACTCTCCGGCGACCCACCTTCTCCTTTCCCCACCCGCCACCAATCTCCGCCGGAAAGCGCCACCGCGTCCTGGCTCAAGAAACGGTTCTTCATCGAAACAATCGTCGCCGTTCTTCCACCGGAAAAAGACGCCGTCCCCTGCGGATTTCTTCTCCGGCTCCTGAAGAACGCTAACATGGTGGGTGTCGATTCGAATTACCGGGAAGATTTGGAGAAGAGGGTTGCGTGGAGGCTCGATCAGGCGACGATGAAGGAGTTAATGATACCCTGTTTTAGTCACGCGAGAGGCACTTTGCTTGACGTTGAATTGATGATACGGCTTGTGAAGAGGTATATGGAATTATACGATGCTGATGGTATGAGAAGCGGCGCCGGAGTGTTTAAGGTCGCAAAGCTTTTGGAAGCTTATCTTGCGGAGGCTGCCGTCGATTCGGAGCTAGGATTGACGGAGTTCATGGAGCTCGCCGGAGCTGTTCCTGCGCAGGCACGCGCCACTGACGATGGGTTATACCGCGCCATTGATACTTACTTAAAAGTAAGTCATTATGAATTCTCTGTTGAAAAATCTTTATTCTACAAGGATATCCATGCATCTAACATTAATATTATCTAACTCAAATAATATTGTACTAACAAAACATTAAATCATTAAAAGTTAAATAACTTAAATTTTTTTATTTAAGTGATTTGTAAATATAACATTATTTAAGTCAGTTGTTTTAAAAAAAACTACAAGTTATGTTCGGATGAAAAGTTTTAATCTTCTTTTTCAAACAAAAACACTTTAAAACAAAGTTTCTTGAGTAGTTTTTAAAACTAGTCGAATTTTTCTTATATTAAATTACATAAATACTCTCTTTAATTGTTTTCTAATTCCTCCTATTTTTATAATTTGTTTTTGTCATGTTATATTATTAAGGTCTAACTATTGGCTAATTTAACAAACACATATATATAACTAAAATATATAACTTCTAGCTACCAGCTTTAAATTTTAGTTATCAACTAATAGCTTTCGGCTACAGTTACCGGCTATTATCGTCAAATATATCCAATATAAGTTATATGAATAATTTTTTATTATTTTATTTATTTCTTGTCAAGCTAACCAAAATGATAGGAATAAAGAAGTTAAAGTGGTAGCACATTGGAATCATAACTTGGCCTTTTCTTTAGCATCCCGTGATGAATGTGACTACTTGAACAGATCGATCTTGTTTATTTGCCTATTTATTTGGTTTATTAAAGACCCAACTTATGAATATAAAATTTGCACTCAGACAACTATCTATTAAGTAGTGATGGCAACGGGGCGGGGATTCCCCATGACCCGTGGGTACCCGACCCGAACGGGGCGGGTATTCCCCGCCTTAACGGGTGATGGGTCGGGGATGGGGATGAATTGGTGTACCCGAAGCGGGGATGGGGCGGGGACGGGTATAGTACTATTCGCCCCGTTTAAGACCCGATATATATAAACATATATATAAATATAATATATATCAGTTTATAACTTTATATAATGGATCCTTTATTAAATACACTGGGTAGACATTCAATGAATAGTTATAGTTACGAGATTTCATGGTGAATTGATGATTCGCTGGTGATGAAGATTGAAGGCGAAATGTTTTTTTTACGATATTAAGAACTTGTCGTTTTTGTTTTATTTACTTTTCAAACTTGATAATGTTGTCACCATCTTTTTGGGGTTTTGTCATCGAATATTGTTCGTATTTTGAAGTATTAATGTTTATCGGTGTTTATTTTTATATTTTTAACCATATCAAAAATTGTCATTATTTTGTAAATGAGTACCCATCGGGTTCCCCATACCCGGTGGGGGATTATTTCACCCGAACCCGTTGGGGATTTGGTGGGGCCGGGGCGGGGATGGGTCTGGGGCTGGAGGTCGGGGATGGGGATGGGTATTGTGGTCCCCGTCCCCACCCGTACCCATTTACATCACTACTATTAAGTATCTAAGAGATTAAAGATATATAATCTAATTAGTGTATGTGATTTACCTCTTTCATATTGGCCGGTCTCAAATAATAAGTTATTTGTTTTTATATATATTCAATATGATGTAACAAATACGTGTTTCATTCAGACACATGCGAACATCACGAAACGAGAAAGAAAGACGTTATGTAACCTAATCGACAGTCAAAAGTTATCAATCGAAGCATCGCTTCACGCTGCGCAAAACGAACGTTTACCAGTGAGATTTGTCATCCAAGTGCTTTTCTCGGAACAAGCCAAGATCCATTCTCACATCGGTTGGAGCCGATCATTCAGCAAAACCAAGAGCCCGAACCTAATCTTGGACCCACACGACCAGTGTCACTCGTCAAGAGACATCATGACCCTTCAACAAATGGAAATCAAGAAGCTAAAAGAAAACGTAACCAAGCTCGAGAAGCAGTGTCACTTGATGCAGTTACATGTCGATAAGTTGTCGGAAAAGAAACGAGGGTTCTTCAGTTGGAAGAAGCTCGCTACGTCGACGACTCTGAGGACTATGAGTGTCGAAGTAGTTGACGAAATTAGAGGTGAAGGAAAAGGGTATGATTCAGTTAGTTCGGGAAAGCAAACTCCTCTAAAGGGAAAACATGGGAGAAGCAAGACTCTCAAGACATGGAGGCAATCCACATCATAAGTGTTACATTTAGATTTTCTTTGTTCTATTGATTTGTAACATAAAAATAACGAATTATTATATGTTTTTATATACATGTATTGGCTGTTCTATAGACAGGTTGTAGTAAGTTATATATACACATTTATATTTTGCACATCTCCAATGTATCATCAATAAGTAATATATAACTAAATGTAACATATCTTGTCACTCCATATTAATATTACTAAATGTAATCTTTTATTCTTATATAGACATGAATATGTAGAGTAATTATATCAGATATCAATAGTTTTGAAATAATTCCACAATGAATATGATAATGATCTTCTTGTGAATTGTAAGAGTAAAATAAGAATATACACACAAAAAAGATAACATTGAAAATGGTTAAAGGAATAAAGGTAGAATTATATTATTTATACCCAAAGAATATTTAATGAATATACCTTATACTTCTAGGTATACAACTAGAAGCAAAGTTTACTAAAATGATAAATGGAAACAACTTATGTGCTAATAGAAAAGATCATAGTTAATTGCATATTTGGTTTCTGAACTATGTCACTTATTGCATCATCGGTCTCTAAACTACGTTTATTACACTGGGAGTCACTAATATATGACTTTCGTTAAACTCGTAGTCCTTGATCACTTAAAAGGACGGTAATACCCTTCTTAATTCCATTTATTCTTTTATTTAACTTTTTTAATTATTTAAATATTATTAAGTTATATTAAAATAATATAACAAATGGAAAATATAAACAAATATAATTAATATGTATTTGATTATCACCACCAACCACCTTCTTCTTCCACCCACCACCACCGGTTTCTACACTAGCCACCTTCTTCTTCCACCCACCACCACCGGTTTCTACACTAGCCACCTTTTTGTTCCACCCACCACCTCCAGCCACCTCCTTCGACCCACCACCATCAGCACCACCGTTTACCGAAAATGGGTACCAAAACCCACAAACACACCACCACAGATACAAATCTGAAAATCCTCACGAAAATCCTAATATGAGAAACCGTAACTAATAGAGAGAGAGAGAGAGAGAGAGAGAGAGAGAGAGAGAGAGAGAGAGAGAGAGAGAGAGAGAGAGAAAGATACGACGACGGAGAGAGATCGAGATGCGACACAGAGACAGACAGAGAGATACAACGACCACCATCCATCACGAACAAGACCTGCGAATCAAGAACTACACAGCTCACGAACAAGATCTACATCGCACATCACGAATAACATCTGAAATGGTGTACAGATCTGAAAAAAACGCATGAGAAAACCCTAATTTTAAGGGAGAAGGAGATATAGAAAGAGATAGGTGCAATGGTGGTAGGAGTTACGGTGGTGGTGTTCTTCCGGTATCATGGAGGAGACGGGTGGCCGGCAATGGTCTGCGATTGTAGAGAAGAAGGAAGGGGAGGTGATGGTGGTGGTCTACGTTGGATGTACGGCCGAGAGAATGGCTGACGATGGTGGTTGGTTGTGGTGGCCGGTGATGTTGGTTGGTTGTGGTTGCCGGCAATGGTGTTTGGTTGTGGTGGTCGGCGGTGGTGGCTAGAGAAGCGTAGAGAGAGACTAAGTGGGGTTATATATATATATATATATATATATATATATATATATATATATATATATATGTGTGTGTGTGTGTGTAATATATATAACTATTTATTTGTTTTAATATTTTGTTAAAAAATTATTTGTTTTAATATTATTTTTAAATTATTTATCGTTAAAGAAAATATTAAAAAAAAGAATTAAGGGTAGAATGGACCTTTCAATGATAAAGTAAGAGTATTTTAGTTATTTTATTTATATCAAGGACTATCAGTGTGATAAATATTTCAGGGATTCCTAATGTAATAAACATAGTTTATGTCTGTATATGTAATAAGTGACATAGTTCAGGGACTAAATATGTAATTAACTATATATATATATGATAGTTCATGCGAGAACCGTTGTTAGTGCGAGAACTGCGAGAACAAATCTCGGCCGTTCCTTGGATATGGGAAGTTTCATGGATGGTGAGCGTGGAGGGATAGAGTGTGGCAGGGTGCATGTGAGGAATTCATGGGTGGGCAATGACATTGAAGGAGGGGAATTGGACGACTTAGATTGGTTCTCGCAGTTCTCGCACTAAGAATGGTTCTCGCAAGAACTTTTTCCTCTATATATATATATATATAGTGACTCGGCTAAGAAGTTAATTTGAAAACCATTTTTAGTGCGAGAACCAATCTGAGCCGTGCAATTTTCCTTTTTTCAATGTCATTGGACACCCATGAATTCTTTACATGTACCGTGCGACACTTTATCTCTCCACGCTCTCCATTAATAAACTTCTCATATCTAAGGAACGGCTTAAATCGGTTCACCTCGAGTCAATTTCGATAATTTTTCGAGTCAGTCTCGAGTAGCCAACGAGTTATCTCGGCTCGATTACATATTTAGTTTTCACGGTACTCGCAATAAAAATGGTTATCAAATAAACCACCATATGTGTGTGTGTGTGAAATAGTTGCACTCCAATTTCCATAGTTTTAGCACCCGTAATGATTTGATGGCCAAAACGACCAAAAATGGAAGCCATTGCTTATTATTCCCATTGCGACGATATCGTTTTATGCATGTTATTGATAGCATATTTATGGTAGTAACGAATTTAAGCCGTCACTATCCATTTCTTTTTCCTCCAATCAATAAGAAATGAAATAATCATGTGTGAATTCAGTTATAAATATTATCATTATTACGGTGTAGTTATTTGTTAGTTATATATAGTTATGACATACATGCTAACCTAACCAAATACTCTTTTATATAATTATATATACTAATAATTTTCAGGAAACATGAATAGTACATTTTTATATTTTTCTGTATTGAGTATATTATATGTTTATAGCAAGGTAAATAACTAAATATAATTGGAAGCTTGCCGGATTGGTAGGTTTTGTTGCAATTCATATAACTTGTCTTCCACCCTTTTTATATCTTTTTTTTTTTTTTTTTGTTATAAAACACCCTTTCGACATATAGTTTTCCAATATATTTTTGTCTATATTTTTTTCTTTTCTTTTCTTTTTTATAGTTTTTATTTTTACCGAGCACAAAGTCGTTTAAGTTATTTTACAACTTTGATTATATTTTATTAAAATATTTAACTTTATTTAATATATGATATTTTTTATAACCTTTAAATTATAAAGTTCAGAGTAACTAGAATATATATTTATAACTACGTCATTATTATCTACATTTCAATATAAAGTTTATCGTGGTACGTAACTTATCTAAAAATATACTTTTAAATTGTAATATGAAACACTAAAAGAGTTACAATTTATAAGATATAAAAGAAGATTGTCTTTTACAGTATTACCTTCTTCTAATTTTAAACATGAGATGAAAATTTTGAGATTAATAGTTATGTTTTCTGAACGAGAAATTATAGTCATTTAGAGTCTTTTCTTTTCTTTGTCTATTATAATAGAGCATATATTTGTAACGACCCGAAATTTTGTAAGACAGATATTGTAATAATATTTAGATAGAAATGAATGTTATTTATGGAGTTGATACCAGAAGTTATTATGTCAAATAATGTTTTGATGCGCGAATCGATAAAGAAAAAGATATAAAAATGGAAATGTTGGAAAAAGAGATCGCGACGCAATGCTATAAGAGATCGCGGCGCAACGGGATGCGTGTCAGCAGTCGGGGACACGTGGCAGGCGGAGGTGACGCGTGGCAGCATATCGTGTCGCGACGCGGCAGTCTATAAATTCAGCTTATTTTCAGCATTTCTTTCTCTTCCATACCTACAATCTGCCCAAATATACACTGATTTCAAGGATTTTAAGTATATTTTAGTGTCGGGGTTTGGTTTATACGTATTTGTGAAGCTCGGGAAGCACAATAACGTCGTTACGAGTTAGATTTTGATGTGAGCTTTGTTTTGTGGAGATCTTGAAGAGCATTTGGGACATGCAAGCTTGATTTTCGACGATCCATATTTGTAGCTAGTTAGATCTACATCAGTTGTTTTACAAAACCGAGCATGAAGACAAAATCTATTTTCGAAAGAGTTTAAGATTTTTATGAAGATATATCTATATTTGAATGTTTATGATTGATTTATAATTGATTATTATGCATGCAATCTGTTTACGATGATATGCGTATGATTTACGAGGTGTTAGTGGCGCATGATGTTTACATATGGATATACAAACTAATGATTCCGATGACTTGATATGATGATATGGACGAGGGTAGACATACATTTAGTTGTAAAGATGATACATAGTATGAAAAGTGTGCCTCCTAGGTTATGCTAGCAAAGCGATGTTTAGTTGTCGGTTTCTAGATAACCATGATAACACATGGTGTATTTGTGCTTGATGTGCTTGTACACTGGAGTGGTGTTTGACTAAAGATGGAGGTCAAAATGCATGACACCATGAGGATGAAAGGAAGGTCTAATGATGTGGGACATCGTTTGTACTTTCATCCGAACGACTTATGTCGGAGTAGCTAAGCGGACGGATAACAGAGGTGTGTGTACAAGCGGGAGTCGAACCCTGCCTTGTACCATTACTTGCCGGACACGCTTAGTGAACTTTTGCCAGTGTGGACATACCTTGGAACCCTAGTGGTTGTCGGACACACATAAGGTATTTGAGGTAGCGATGATAGAGATGTATGATGATAGACCCCATTAAGAGTGATGTATTAATGATGATTAGAGATGGTTAGAGATGTATAAGATGATAACGACGTAATAGATGAACATGATGTATTTAATGATGCTCACGATGATACTTGACCATGTGGGGATTTATGATGTATGCGGGTGGGTCAAGTTACGGGTTGGGATTCATTATCTAAACCTATACATGTTTAGTAAATATTTTAATATGACGATTTTGCGATGATAACTAAGCTGACTCACGAAGTGAAAGCTGACACTTGTTTCTTTGAAATATGTCTTATGCTCGTGCAGGTAGCTTAGGTGTGTGGCCTTGCGTGATGGGAAGCTTTTGGGTAGTATATATTTTGTATATGATGAATATGAAATCGACTTGTGGTCGTATGATGAACTTGATTTTGTACAACGATGTAAATTTTGACGTAATGATGGTTTTAATGACGTGTGTAATTGAAATAGTTTAATTGTTTTAATTAATGAAGTGTAAAAAGTCTTGCATTGCGATGAAATTTGATTGAGTAGAATTTTTTTGTAAATCCTCAATTTTTGAAAACCACGGCTGTTACAATTTGTTTTTTTTTCAAAAATGTGTTAAATATCAAATTTGTTTTAAGCGTTTATGTTTGAATGTTAGCTTTTATAAATTTTATTATTATATTTTATTTGAAATGAATTACATTGCTGTTAATTCAAATACGGCAAAATGTATATATTCGGAAGTACATTCGATCTAATAAGTACCTTGTGTCGGTGACTTCAACAAAGAAGCTCAGGCAACCAGACACTTTAGGATTATGCCTTTATTTTTTTCACTCAATACAATAATCTATTACATCACGTTCTTAAACATCACGATACAATCATATCACATCTCAACTAAATGTTAGTTTCTATTTTTTATTTGTTTTTTGTTTCCCGTTACAATACCCGAAAAATAATAACTCGTAAAACCAAATTACGAAGATCAAAATGGAAATAACCAAAACCCATTATCAACCGTTGAATTAAGGTGTTGTCTATTCTATGGGTAAAAAAAGGTTTTGTCACTTCATCCAACGTCTTATCAATGTTTTTTTATTCCATTATTTTCTTTCATAAATAAGTTATACAACAAAGAGAAAGATAATAAAGGTGAAGATCGATATCAAATTGTTAACGAAACAAATTTCATAATAGAATTAATTTTAATTTTAATTAAAGACACCAACACAATTTTCATTTGTATTATTATCTTTACTAATATTATAAAGTATTTAGATATAATATTTAAACTTTAATTGAAATAACAAATTTAATCCTTATATCTCAAATCAAAAAATTTGTAATATAATTGATACTTAATTTTTTACCAAAGGCTTGTAGCTTAGCTGTATTTAGTAGTTGTGGAGTATTGTCTCTTCTTAATAGCATGGGGTGTACCACATGTGAAGCATCCAATGCTTCGCACCACGTCAACACCACATCACCCATGCTTCAGTCATGCTTAAACTTCCGTACTACTTATGTTTCGCATGCTTCAAAAATATTTTATTAAAAAATACTATTTATCATCTCTCCTCGTTCTCTCTCTTTCTCTCTCCTCTCTCTCTCTCTCTTCTCTCTCTCTCTCTCTCTCTCTCCTCTGTCCATCGGTACCACACTTCAAACTAAGCATACCGAAGAGTATGCCGACAGCATAGCGTATGCTCTAAGAGGTTGTGGGTTCAAGTCCCGTTATAAATAATGAAGTAGATTTTAAAATAGGTTTAATATGTGTAAGTTTGTTGTTAAAAAAATTAAATGTATCCTATATATATTTGATACTTTATGTGGATAATTGATGCAAGTCAAGATGGAAATGATTTGACACAACTCTTCCAAAAATTTGGAAACCATCATGTGACTTGAAAAGTCCAAATAAATTGGAAAATGAATTAATCTAAGTACAAAAGTTTTTAATCATGTATAATATTGATCATACATAACAATAATTTACTTTTGTATTTGACAATATGTGAGTTATCACAATATGAAATATATAAATAATATGTTTAATATGATTTTCTTATAAATTTGTTTATTGTGGTACTTTTAATTAACTTTTTAAAATTGCCTTTTGAAATAAGAATTAGGTTACATATCTTTTAGATACACTAATCAGGATTCAGGAATTTTAATTTGTCAAAAACTTCCCCCGTATTATATATTATGTTTCCTTTAATTAAGTTAGTAGGGCTTTTGTTAATTTGGTTGGTAAATGACTCCCAACGAGGTTTCATTTGCCCCACGCGTTGCGTCGGGCTAGAAACAAATTAATATTGTAAGTTTGTGGTAGGAGTGAGCACAAAAAACGATTAACTAAGTCCCTAAACCCTAAATCCTATAAAAATTTTAAAGAGTGTGCAAAGCCGGTGAAAGAATTAAATGGAAATAAATGAAATATGTGAAGAGTTGCGTACGTACCACGTGTAGTGTTCAAGACGAAAAGCCTCAGGTTTTATATCCAGTTTCATATAAGCCATTTATATATAAATAAATGATAATAATAGTAATAATAATATTAATGTTCTTCATGTTGTTGGTCTAAACTTGAGGAAACATGTATATATTAAGGTTTCTTAGTGAAAGAATTATTTATTATCTCATGAGATTTTCAAATTCTCACATGCATAGCATATCATGAGATGAAGGCAATATTACATGAATACCCCTCAATTTATCATGAGAAAATGCTACTTTAGTTTGTTGATTGGTATATATAGGAATTACACTCTTTTTATTGTCATTCCTATTACTTTATTTAATATATTTTTAAACTCCAAAAAAAACCAAGTTTATGGTGGAAGTATGTGTAGAAGATGGTGAAGGGTAATCCTCAACCCTCATTACATCGCTTATTTCTTTTACAAACCATTATATGCAATTGAATAATGAAATACTAATGGTCATGTTTTATTTACTTTGCTCTCACAAATTATAATGGGAACCCAAACCTATTAATTTTGTTAACACATTTTGTAATTCTTAATCTTGACCTGATTGCTTTTGATTTTAAAGATGATTAATTAAAGGTCATTTTATTTTCTCGGTATGACTCTTTCGATATCTCGTTTTATACTGGTAAGTGGGAAAACATTTTTGTAACACTTGATAGGCCATGTGGTCTACATGTGATGCACATATGTAAATACACACTCCACACACACACACAAACACAAACACACACTATTAGGTGCCATAGTGAAGAAGAGTGTTGAGGGTTGTGCCCTAATCTACCTATATATAGTTATATACCCTTCTCTTGAGCGAAGCCCAATACACTTTTTAATTCAACTTAAGCCCACTAGTTCATTAATTGATTTAAAGTGAGTCCAACAAAGCCCAAAAGTAAACTTATATCAAACAACTAGTTCTTTTCTTGAACCAATTAACTCCAAGGCAAGTCTAATAGTCATTAAAAACCTTTTAAATAAAATACATATTTTACAATTTTAATATTTCATATATTGTATTACTTGAAAATGGGTATTACAGTTATTTTTAATCACTTCCTAAAATCATGTAAACATATTTCACACTAAAAACACTTATTCAAATTCAAAAAAACGATGGGTTAATATATTTGATGTACAACACGAATCATCAATGATAAGTTGATGCACAATTTAGAACGACACCTCCTGAGATACGCAAGAATACTGTGCAGATCAAGATCAGATTTTACTAAGCTTATATCTTACTAAATCTAACATTCATAACTGCTTGAATCCATGAAAATAATGTAAGGACTTAATTGCAAGGAAAATAAAGTTTTGATAATCAAGTCAACCACGAAAATAATGTAAGACTTAATTGCATTTTTGCAAAAGATCATAAAGAGTTTTTTTTATGAAAACCTTTGTGTCTTAGAAAGAATGTATTTATCATTGTGTGTGTGTGAGTTTAGCAAAGAATATTTGTCGGGTTACTTGCATCTTTATTAGTGGGCTTATAGTATTGGGCCTATGGGCCTTAGCATTACTGGACTTTATTTTTATTTACGCGTTTAAATAATATATAATGAGGCCGGAGTTAAGTCTGGAACCGTGTTCCCTACTTTTAGAGGTGCACGAAAAATCCGAATATCCGATTTTGCGCAAAAAATATCCGAAACCTGATTTTTAGTAACCAGATTTTTTTGATCCGGACCGGTTTTTTTGTAACCAGTTAATAACTATTTGGGCCAACCGAATATTTTACCAGATAAAAAACCGATTAAACAACCGGTTTTTCGGTTTAAAAAAATCCGACCCTTATTCAAAAAACTAGCCGTTTGTGGTCGGGTTCTGGCCGTTTTTTTGTCATTTTTTCAACTCCAAACTCTGTAAATACATATGGTTTGTCTTAGAATCACCCACACCCAATTCCACCTTTAAAACTCTCTCTCAAATCTCAATTTCTTGTATTTCTTCATGACTACTAGTAACACGGCTGAATAATGTTTAGTCCTTTCCATTACAATACGGAAATCAAGTGTTAAATAATGTTTAGTCCTTTCGATTTCGATTCAACTATTAAAAATAGTTCCAATGATTAAAACATAAAATTTTTATTTGGTTATGGATTAATCCCTTAAGTTTTTTTTCCCTGCTGTTCAAATTTTTTTTTGTGTTTTAAGTCTTTTTTTTAAACAGCAAAAAGTTATTAAAGAGAGAGTTTCAGAGTTACTATCATTCTCTCTTTCAATAAACCCATAATTAATGTATATTAGATTGAAGGAGTTAACAAGATGCTAGTGTACAATAGGTTACATGGGTCTAAATTAAGAAACTTATATTATAATACACCATAGACCACACTAAATCATTCATTTAGCTATACAATTCATCCAAGTATATAGTGTCACTTGAAATTTGGTCTATCACCATCGCTGCTGAGGCTTTTTCCTGTTGTCCAGTTGAACACCAAATTATTGCGTGATTTTCATATAAACCATACTAGAGTACCAATGCAACAACCAATTCCAAACTTCTTTAGTTACTCTACATGAATAGAATAAGTGTTCTTCAATCTCTAGATCTGATATGCAAAATGGACAAGCAATTGTTAGCATATGAACATCCCTTAAACACACAAATAGTTTTGTTGTCACTCTACACACACCCCTTTGATGATTAATATAGGTATAATCTTATAATTTTGTTTTCAAAAGCAAATATATAATTAAGTACTAGAAAGCAAAATGTTAATAAGTACTAAAACAGCATTCTGGTTTTTTACAATAAAATATGAGTTGTTATATATATTAATGACTTAATGTCATTGTGCCTCACATGGTCAATATTTTAATGCCCGTATAGCGTATAATAATTAGATTGACAAAATAGGGCTTTTTAGTTTGTTCTCTAACAAGAGAACTAGAGAAGTAAATGCGTGCACGGGGAACTCGTGTATATCTAAAATTCAATTGTGTCGTGGTCGGTTGGTGAATCGGCATGTTGTGACACGAACACGATTCATATTATTATTCGTGTTAAAGAATGTGACACGAACTTGTAGAAGTTGAAATACGACACATTCCGCATAACCTGTTTGATATACGGGTTGACGGGTCATAAATTGGTGACAGGTCTAGTTTTACTAATTTTGTCTCTTGTTTGTCAAAAGGCATAATTCAAATACAAATTACTAAATAAAGTTCAACCTTACCTAGATAGTTTAATCTAAATACAAAAACTTGATGATTTTAAGAACAATTAAGCTACAAGTGATTAAACATTAATAATTTGATAATGTCTACTTTCAATAGTTTCAAAATGTCAAAGGAACAAAAGGGAAGCGACGAATTTGTTTCTGATTAGGTTAGATAAAAGCACAAGAATCAAATAGGAAAAAATAAAAATATTAGGATACATATAAATATCAAACAAACATATGGGTTGGTGGGTCGACCTGCGAGCCAACAAGGTAGCTAAAAAACGATCCATTTATTTATACGGCTTGGCAACTCAACCCGAAACGACCCGACCCGTTTATGCTCAACCCAAACATGTTTATTTGAGCATCGGGTTTGTGTCATGTCGATAATTGTCACCCCTATGTACGAGTTTCACAACGACCCACCGAAATGGTTAACTATAAAACGAGGTGCAATCATCTCTTACGTGATCGGCGGGTCCCCACAAGCCGACGAGAATACCGACACAATCTCTTCCAAGTTTCAACCCACAGGTTATTTTAAATAGATAGAGACTGAGATCATTGATTGTGAGGTTAGAGAGTTGTGAAATAGATATGAAACAAAAGAATGATATGACACTTATTTGATACAAAAATTAAAGGCTTGAAATGAATGATCATGGATAGCCTAACTTTTAATAGGTTATTTTATACACTACAAAATAAATGATTCTATTATATTATTTATAATAACTATTAAATTTAATGAGTGATTAAAATATTATCATTTAAAAACAACCATTATACTTATTAACAGAACTCCATTATTAATTCTAGAAAATAAATTGTAGAATGATTAGAACAAATGTTCTAGTACAATAAATGTAGGCCATGGCGTCTGTGGGTTATATGTGACTTTTCCTAAGTCAAGGGTTCAATGTGTAAACTTGTAGAAAATAGAAGGGTTAAAATGTAAAATGCCAAATTGTATATAAGGCATATAGATTTGAACAATTAAAAAAGTCGTCATTTTTTCATTCTTGTAATTTGTACATTTCTTGTAGTTCAAGTTCAAGAAGCAATAAGGAGATATTGATCCCAAGTTCTTGATTGTGTTTTGGTCCAATTTCGTGTGCCATTTTCGTTTATTCCACAACAAAGTGGTATCAGAGCTTCAAGGCTCGTTTGTATTCTGGGTTTTGGAGGTAATCGCCGGAAAATCGTGGTCGCCGGAGAAAGGGAGTTTTCTTGGCGGGTTTTGTTCTTGGATCACGATTTTGTGTCTTGGAGACGAAGGTTATTGGTGTTGGAGTGTTTTCGGTGGTTTGGGGTTCAATCGTGACTCAATCTTGGAGTCACAAGGGTGTTAACGGCGAAGAAATCCGACAAACTCGTCGGAGAAGACGATACAGGTCTAGTTCGCAAGGTTTGGGGCCACTTCGCACGGTTTGGAGTCAAGTTCGCGTGTTTTTGGGTTCAGTTCGCAAAGTTTGAAGTACACTTCGCTGCCCCGGGTTCAGTTCGCACGAACTGAAGGTGACTCCGCACGTATTCGGCCCACTTCGCACGAAGTAGCGGCCCACTTCGCACGAGAAGCAGTATGTTCGCACGCAGGTCCAGTTCGCACGTGGTTATAGCCCACTTCGCACGTCTGAAGCCACTTCGCACTAACTGAATAGGCAGTCCGCACGAAGTGTGAGCAGGTCGCACGTGGTGAATCTTGTTGACGCGTAGTCGAAGTTTTTCGTTCGTGTTGGAAGTTAAGATGGCTCCACCGTTAATGATGATTGAAAAATTCACCGGGAAAAACAATTTCAGCCTATGGAGACTCAAAATGAAGGCATTGTTGAAACGTGAAGGTATTTGGCAACCGTTAGCGGGTGAAAGGCCCAAAGATATGGAGGAGGCCGAGTATAAACAACAGGATGAAAAGGCTCACTCGACGATCCTGTTATCACTTTCAGACGAGGTGCTCTATGAGGTCGCGGAGGAAGAAACCGCAGCGAGTCTATGGGTGAAATTGGAGTCATTGTATATGATGAAGTCGCTGACCAACAAGTTACTCCTAAAACAACGTTTGTTCTCATTGAAAATGATGGAAGGATCGGTTCTTAAAGATCATCTCGATGAGCTGAATTCAATCTTGATGGATCTTAAGAATGTGGAGGTAAAAGTCGAAGACGAAGATGCGGCGTTAATCTTGCTTGTCTCTTTACCCCAGTCATATGAGAACTTTGTGAATTCGTTTGTTGTTGGTAGAGATACCATTTCTCTTGAAGATGTAAGGTCAGGCCTTCATTCAAGGGAACTTCGTCAAAAGGCATCGGGTAATGGCGTGGATTCTCAACCAGTTGGGTTGAATGTGGTTCGGAATGATCGAAATGGCGATTGATCAAACAAAGAAAAGGGAAAACAACGTAGAGGAAGGTCAAAATCACGGAGTAGAAAACCGGGTTCAAAAGATGTTTGTCACAATTGTGGTGAGAAAGGCCACTAGAAGAGGGAATGCCCAAAGTATAGACCTGGTAGTTCTAATGCTAATATGGCCAAGGAGGATACGAATTCAGAAGCTGATCTGGTTCTTATGGTATCCAGTTGTTGTTTGGGAAACTCACAGGAGTGGATTCTAGATTCGGGATGTTCGTTTCATATGTGTCCATACAAGGAGTGGTTTACGACGTATCGGGAACAAGACTCTGGGAGCGTGTTAATGGGTAACGACGTGGCATGCAAGGTGGTTGGCATTGGGTCAATCAAGATTCGTATGCATGATGGAATCGTGAGGACTCTATCCGACGTTAGACATGTTCCGGATTTAAAGAAGAGTTTGATTTCGTTGAGCACTCTTGATGCTAAGGGATACAAGTATTCCGGTTCAGGTGGAGTACTTAAGGTGTCCAGGGGAGCATTGGTGGTTATGAAAGGACTTAAACAATCCACCTTGTACGTTTTGAAAGGTGAGACGGTGGTGGATAGAGGCACCGCAGCTATTTCTCAAACCCAAGATCCGAACGGGGATCTGACTAAGATGTGGCATATGAGGCTTGGTCATGTTGGGGAAAAGGGCATGGAACTGTTGAGCAGTCGAGGTCTGTTGGAGGGGCATAAAGTGACAAAGCTGGGATTTTGTGAACATTGTGTGCTTGGCAAGCAGCATAGAGTAAGCTTTTCTAAAGCTGTTCATCAAACTGCAGCTCCTTTGGATTACTTACATGCAGATTGTTGGGGGCCGTCGCGTGTACCATCTTTAGGTGGTAAGCGGTATTTTCTTTCGATTATTGATGATTTCTCGAGAATGACATGGGTGTTTATCATGAAACATAAGAATGAGTCATTTGAGAAATTCAGAAGCTGGAAAGTCTTAATCGAAAATCAATTGGGGCGTAAGATCAAGAAGCTGAGAACCGACAATGGGTTGGAGTTCTGTTCAAAAGAGTTTGATGGGTTTTGTGAAAAACATGGGATCGCAAGACACAAGACGGTCCGGTATACACCGCAGCAAAATGGAGTGGCGGAACGGATGAATAGAACCCTGTTAGAAAGAGCAAGGTGTCTGTTATCAAATGCCGGTTTATCTCGTGGATTTTGGGCCGAGGCAGTTAATACGGCCTGTTATCTCATCAATCGATCACCAGCAACGGCGATTGACTATAAAACACCGTTTGATGTTTGGACCGGTAAAGCCGCGGATTATTCGAAGCTGAAAGTGTTTGGATGTCCGGCGTATTATCATGTTGATAATGGGAAATTGGAACCGAGGGCCAAGAAAGGTGTGTTTATGGGGTATGGTGATGGCGTTAAAGGTTACAGAATTTGGTCACCGGAGGAAAAGAAAGTGATCCTGAGTAGAGATGTAACGTTTGATGAGAAGTCTATGATTCCTACAAGTGAGAGTGTCACCAAGAAGGTGGAGAAAAATGATGATCTTGGTAACAGTTTGGGTGATAGTGAGACCGATGAAGACAATTTGGATGATGAAGACGTTACGGGCGTTTTGGGTGTTAATGGTTTTGACACAGGGTCTTCAGATACACTATCAGGGGCTACAACGACACGGTCAGGGCCTACAGTGACGCAGGCCGAACCAACACAGACAGAGCATTCGTCGCAAGGGTTATCTCGTGAAGGTGGAGGTGAAGGTGGAGTAAATGATGGTGGTTCATTGGCTCGTGATCGGTCGAGGAGACAGATCAGACCACCGGTGAGATATGGTTTTGAGGATATGGCGGCTTATGCGTTACAAGTTGCTGAAGATATGGATAGTTCAAGCGAACCGGGGTCATATCGAGAAGCAATTGTGTCTAAAGATGCGGGTTTGTGGTTGAGTGCAATGTCCGAGGAAATTGAGTCGTTGTATAAGAACAAGACTTGGGTTCTTGTGGAGTTACCAAAAGGAAGGCGGGTCGTCGGATGTAAATGGATTTTCAAGAAGAAAGTCGGTTTAGAAGGACCCGAAGGGATTAGATTCAAAGCACGGCTTGTGGCTAAGGGGTATAGCCAAAGAGAAGGTCTTGATTACAATGAAATTTTTTCTCCTGTGGTTCGTCATACATCTATTCGGGTGTTGTTATCTCTAGTGGCGCATAGTGATCTGGAGTTAGAGCAACTAGATGTAAAGACAGCTTTTCTTCATGGGGATTTGGAAGAAGAGATTTATATGGCTCAACCGGAAGGGTTTGTGGAGCAAGGGAAGGAGAACCTGGTGTGTTTGTTGAAAAGATCTTTATACGGTTTGAAGCAGTCGCCTAGACAGTGGTACAAGCGGTTTGATAGTTTCATGGTGAGTCACGAGTTTGTTCGGAGTCCATACGATTGTTGTGTTTATCATCGGAGGTTGATGGATGGGAGTATGGTGTACTTACTTGTGTATGTGGATGACATGTTAATCGATGCTAAAGACATGGTGGAAGTCCAGAAGATAAAGGATCTTCTGAGTACCGAGTTTGAGATGAAAGATTTAGGTCCCGCTAGAAGAATTTTGGGAATTGAAATCTTAAGAGATCGGAGAAACAAGAAGTTGTTTTTATCTCAAAAGGTTTATGTAGAGAAAATTCTTCATCGATTTGGAATGTTTTATGCTAAACCGTTGAGCAATCCGTCATCATCGAGTTTTCGTCCTTCTATGGTTTGTTCGAATGAAGTTGACAATGATGATGAGTATATGTCAAAGGTTCCCTATACTAGTTCGGTGGGAAGTTTGATGTATGTGATGGTATGTACACGACCAGATTTGGCTCACGCAGTTAGTGTGGTTTCTCGGTTTATGGTGAATTCGAAGAAAGACCATTGGGTAGCGGTGAAGAGAATTTTTCGGTATCTCAAAGGTACGGCTGATGTTGGTCTCATATATGGTGGTGACCGGGAAGTTGTGGTAACCGGGTATTCGGACTCGGATTATGCAGCGGATTTGGATAAGCGTAGATCCCTCACGGGTTATGTTTTTACGCTTGGAGGTGCAGTAGTAAGCTGGAAAGCAACACTCCAACCGTCGGTTGCGTTATCTACTACTGAGGCGGAATATATGGCGCTTACGGAAGCGGCCAAGGAGGCAATTTGGTTGAAAGGTCTGGTTGGAGATCTGGGGATCAATCAAGACAAGACTTTGGTGCATTGTGATAGCATGAGTGCTATAAGTTTGGCCAAAGATCAAGTGTTTCATGATAGAACGAAGCATATTGATGTGAGGTATCATTTCATTCGTTCTGAATCAAGAATTAAAGTGGTGAAAGTCGGAACCAGAGACAATCCTGCGGATATGTTGACTAAGGCGGTTCCGGAGTTCAAGTTTAGACATTGTTTAGATTTGCTTAACATTGGAAGTTGGAATTCAAGTGTGACTTAGCTAAAGTCAAGGTGGAGTTTGTGGGTTATATGTGACTTTTCCTAAGTCAAGGGTTCAATGTGTAAACTTGTAGAAAATAGAAGGGTTAAAATGTAAAATGCCAAATTGTATATAAGGCATATAGATTTGAACAATTAAAAAAGTCGTCATTTTTTCATTCTTGTAATTTGTACATTTCTTGTAGTTCAAGTTCAAGAAGCAATAAGGAGATATTGATCCCAAGTTCTTGATTGTGTTTTGGTCCAATTTCGTGTGCCATTTTCGTTTATTCCACAACAGCGTCTTCTATCTAATCCCATTACGGATCGTATACAAGTTGGCAAATTCTAATTCTAGAAGCTTTAAACGAACCACATCACATCATTATATTATATCTATAGTTGACTGTTCATATCTTATAATGAAAGCAATATGTTACTCTTGTATTCATTGTTTTAGCACAAATTCTAGAGAAAGTGAAATTTATTTCATGTACATAACTTGTTTATAATGGTTTAACTCGAAAGGTTGTTCTATCATGGTTAAAAAACATATTTAACCTCCTATTAACGATTTTATGTATCCAAAGTTCCAAAAACCTCTCAACCGAGTCAGATACCCTCTTATCTCTATTTCGTTGTCTCTTCTTTGCTTTCTCCCTCACTTTGATTGATTCGTCAAGGTTGAGTCGGCCGATTTATCAAGGTGAGGGTTGTCAGATGTCCATTCACTCCCTCTTACCTTCTTTCTCTCTCTATATCACTCTCTAATCTTTGCGGTCTTTCGCACACACTGGTGAGTTTCATCAAGTCTAAATGTGTGTGTGTGTGTATGTTTGATTTACAATTTATATATGATGTGTTTGTGATGTTTGTTGTTGGTGTGTATGTCTATGTGTATGTATTTTGATTAGGGATGTGTTGGTTTGTTTAAGAGATAGTTTAAAAAATAAAGTACCCGAATAACTTAAAAACCGAATAAAATAACTTAACAACATCCTAGCTACATATAAAGTTTTTAGGCAACTTTTATGGAGTGATAATATTGAATGAAAAAGAAAGATCAGGGAAACAACTTTAGGTGTAACAGCCACAAGCTATGTTCCAAAGTTTGAATACATCAACACGTGAAAACAGAGCAAAAGCATGTACCGATCGATCCCAGAAAAGAAAATTCCAAAAAATAAAATCAAAAATATAATTAATAATTTGATACAAGTTTCGATATCCAAAATCCAAAGCTCCTGCTTAATTTTGATTGAGGAGTTAATTACCTGATAATATTCATCGATTGATCCGTTTATCAGAAAGTTGTTGCAGATGTTGGAAGTGAAAATCCGCCATTACTATTATTATTGTTTCTATTTTGATTTATAGTCAATTGAATCGGCTGAATCTGTAGAGTTTTCATCTCGATTCCACGTCTCTTCCATAGATTTACGTTTGCGTTTTGATCGCTCCGGCGACATTTCACCACCGGCAACGGCGGATCTAGCTCTTCAGCCACCACAACTCTCACAATATCCCGATCATCACAACTACTACGACTACTACTAATATAATAATTCTTCTTACTAATCGGTACTGTTCCTCTACCGTTACAACTCTTACTTCTCTTCGTAACACGTTTACTGTTGCAATTGCTGATAGAACCAGCATCAATGGCGGGAGAAATCAAGTTTTTACCGGAGAATAGTTTGTGGAGCTTAGTGTAACCGAGATTCGAATTACCGGCAGATTTCGCGCTGGTTGAAGCTGATAAGCTACAGGCGTGGAAGCGATTGCTGGCGGTGGTGGTGACGGTGGATTTCTTCTTGATTTGGCCAATGCAGCTAAGTTTTGGTGACGAAGGATCGGAATTGGATAATTTGGTAGGTTTGACGGCGTCGTTTACTGAAGGTCGACATAGTAATGGCATGAAGAAGGATTTATGTGATCTGGTAGCCATTGTTGTTGAAGAGAGAGAAGGAGAAGATGATATGAAGAAGAAAGTGGGATTTGGGATTGGGAAGGAGGGAGTGGACGAATGGTTTTGTTTGTGTTAGTTGGGCCCACAACAATAATAATAAAGAATTTGGAAAAGGCTGTCAGTCAAAGTAAGTAGAGTTTGACATGAAGATTGCACCAGGCGAGTATTATTGTTGCACGGTTGTGTTGAAATTACCTTTAAAGGTGGGTAGAGTTTTTGGTGGAGCCTAAAAACTATATGTTGAATGAATAATGTAACAGAAAGTGATTTGGTAAATTATTTAATAATGATTCTAGGTTACTCCTTTCGTAATTAATTGTTTTAAGTTTGAAATCTCATAAATTTATACGGTACTGAATACCATACCGATTTTACTGATTATCGAATTTGGTCCATATGTGGTACTGAATACCATACCGAGTATTCATATATGGTACCAGTACCGGACACGTATTTTACCTAGTCCATATGGTACTAGTCTCGAATTCCAAGTCCCCTAAGTACTGATTTAGCAATATTTCAAGTACCGAGTACCGAACTGAAAACTCTAACTTGGTACCAGTCCGGTTCAGTATTTTTGGAACCCATGCTCACCTCTACTTATAAGGGTGTGTTTGGCGAAACTAGCTGAAGCTTGAGCTGATTAATTGATAATCTTAAGCCAAGACATAAATTACTTGAAAATGATTTTAATTTGGAGACTTATAAGGATTACGTTTTTACTTTTTAATAATCCCCTCAAGGGCTAAAAGACCGGGAATTATGATACTTAAAATTCTAAACCTTCATAATCCCACATAAACATGTTACCAAATACACCCTAATTGTTTCTAGCTACATAAATCTTTTCCGTATATTAAATATATAATTTAAGTTCACTTATTTATAATCTAAGCAAGTCTCAAGTGTGAGCCTTGCTCTAAATAATCAAGTAGCAACTCTAGGAAACAGGAAATGGTTTCCTTGATGCAAAGAAAAGTATCAACTTGAAGAACATTCAAACAGCAAACATTTGAAAACACCATCAACACCCACACCCAAAGCTAACTTGTTGGCAGATCAGGCATCCATTTGCAAGCAAACTTAACCTCATCTCAAGTTAATCTTTCAAAAATCCATACATATACATACATACATATATATACATCCTTAGTTCACTTCTTCTCTGTAAACAGACATTAACAAAAGGCTTAAGAAACGAATTCGATTTTGAGAAGGTGAAGATGAAAACGAGACCAAGGGATGGTGCCGATAATCCCAACCGCCCACGGCAAGCCATCGTGGGTCGTGTTTATGAAAAGTTTAAGCCGATTTCCGAGTGGAAACAGGAAGATGATCATGACAGTCTTCTTCTTTATCTACCAGGTGAATTGCAGCTATAAATATACTAATAGTAATACACAATTCTTTAATTTATTGATCAAATTGTGATAAAAAAACCATTAGGGTTCCGAAAGGAGTTCCTCAAGGTTACAATCGAGGGTTCGAGCATCCTTCGAGTTCGTGGGGAGCGTCTGCTTACGGGGAACAAATGGAATCGGTTTCATGAAGATTTTAAAGTTCCTAAAACCTGCAAATTAAGCGGGATTCGCGCCAAATTTGATGGCGGAATTCTCACTATTACCATGCCCAAAAAAATCATCAATACACCCCCTGCTGCCGCCGCCGCCGACGCAGACGCAGACGTCGCTGCCGCTAAACCCCAAAAACCAATGAAAACGGCAGGACAAAATTCTGATACGGCAAATCGGAGTTCTTCAACTTTGAATGCTAATCTCCCGCCAAAGTTACCGATGGAGAGCCGTGATGGTCTTCAACCGTCGTTAGATCGAGCAGAAGAAAAAGAAGCATTAATTGGGGATATCATACAGACAAAGATGGAAATGGAGTCGAGCAGGAACAATAATGGGGTCATCGATAAACTGAAGGAGTATTATAAGGGGGTGGCCACGCCGGCGGCGGTTATGGCGGTTGTGGCGGTGGTGGCTCTTGTGGTTTATGTTTATTACGCCATTGGAGCTTCAGGCAAAGGGAATTAACATTAACATATATAATCATCAAACTTGTGAATTGTTCCTTTGTATTGTAAATCTATATATAACTTTTTAAAAAAAATTGACTAGTTTCATATTTGTGAACTTTATGGAACAACGGTTGTCGTGTTCGAGTTGGCGGATCACGGGTTATGGATTGATATATTAAAATTATCCTACTAGTTTATTTATTCGTGTCGGGATTCAAAACAATAACAATGAGACTTGTATAACCTATTTAATTATACGGGCTAACAAATTAACAGATAATCTGCAGGTTTATGAGTTATTATAAGGTTGGTAGACAGGGCCGGTCCAATGAGTTTCTATGTCCTGAGCGAAGAAAGCTGATAATAGCCCTGTTGTTTTCAAAGTAACAAATATTTTCTACTTAAAAAGTTTAAGTTGTTACACAAATGTTACAAACTACCTAAAACGATGGATATGGACATTCTTTTTGAAGCAATGCAATGAATTAGTCAAACAACCATGTAACTAAGCATATAATGATATAAAGCAAAGAAGACATAAAATAAAATAAAAACTCAAGCTTAAAAAGATAAAAACCTAATCAAGCTTGTATAATTGGACTTTGAGGTAAATGTAATTTCCAACATCAATCGATTAATAATTTCTGCAACATGTCAATATTCAAAACACAATGAAATTCATAGATATATGCTAAAATCATATTTATAGAGTGAAGAACTGATCAAAGTAACATACAAAATTGATAAGAAAACATCAAAACTCCTCAAAACAGTGAACATATAAAGTCATTTGTAGATAGAAGATTAATATAACTTATTCATAAGAGAATTGTAAACATTGCAAAGAAGTAAATAGATTCGTCAAAATTCAGGCAAGCGGCAAATACAACTGTGAAATATATACAATTGTTGACCACAGATTTATAAATATATGTAACTCTCAACTAATTATAATCAAAATAAGAAACACATAGACTTCAGGATAAGATGATAATTGATAAGAAAGTAACATAATTTCTCAAAACAAACCATTTCTATCGGGTGCGTCAGAATTGTCACCCCTTACGGTACCCGATGCTTAAGATCAAAAGGTCTTTCGCTCAACTCTCATAGTGAACAATGTATAGATATATGTAGTAACTACATACCACTTAATTAGAAGGTATTGAGATCATTTATGTGTTTAATGATTTAGTATATATTGCATACTGAATTTTCTAGACCGGTACAGGTTATAAGTTTTCGATCAGGTACTCAATTCTAAAAAGTCAACAATTTTGATTTATATATTTTCAGATTCGGTCCTGGTTGATCCAGTTCCGGTAAAGATAAACATATTAACTTGAAATTTCCGAAACCGAAAACCAATACCATACCGATATCAGTTACGGATTATAAGTTTTCAGTTCAATTTTAGGAAAAATCAACAAATTCAAAGATCTATTGACAACTGACCTTATTAATTTGTTAATCTGACAGAACCCTAATCAAACCCTAAAAAAAATCACCAAAATCTCTTCTCCAAATTAATTTTCACTCACCAAGCATATTCTGGCGTAATTCGGTGTCATGAAGGCGGCAACGAACTGTCATGCTCTTCCCGGCGTCAAACTCTCAAATCCGACAAGCTCCAAATTTAACCACAATTCATCAGTGTAAGTTTTAATCACGTCTCTTCATTTCGATATTCAGACGATGTTCAATGGTGTGTCTTTTGTGTAGTTTAGTTATTAATTTCGCCGGATCAAACATGAAATGCAGTACCTCTTTTTAATTTTCGTACAGGTAATGGTAATTGGATTGGTGAAGTTGCTTGTCTTTTGGATATCCTTGTATTTGAAGTTATTTGACTTATTTCTTGATTTAGTTCTGTGAAACCTATTACAATCATGGCGTTTTGAGTACATCTTTGAAGAGACTTTTATTAAATTTTAGTTATGAATTTGTTCAAATATGCATATTCAGTTAGTTGTCCTGCAGACTATTTTCTTGGTTGTGGAAGGAGACTAATTTCAGACTTGTGAAATTTACAATTAGCTTTGGTGCATTATCTGCAAGAGTATAGTCAGCGTTAAGACTTACGTTGTAATGATACTCGTTAATCATATTACTTTGTTCATTTACGGAGACATGTAAATACTCATAAGTGTATATACTTCAAGAAATACAGGCAAACATGCATTTATACAAGTTTGCTATAGATATCAAGTACATACAAGGTCAATAGACAGTGAGTAACCCCTATCTTAGCTGCCTTAATCAGATGCCACCTATGGACTATTTGATGGGTGGAAGAAAGGCCAAAGAGAATGGCATCACCAACGTGTTGACTAACCATGGTTGAATCATTGACATCATTGGCATTCTAATTGGCTTCATTTTCTTGCAATAGTTCACCATGATGGAAAATGTTTTGGCTATATAACCTATATTTAAATTTACAACTTATTGTCTAGCTTTCAATCGCCAGAGTGGGAAAATCATAAGTTCATGATACATTGTGGTGTTTGGTGATTCCTGCATGGTAAATAACATGTAGTTTTATACGGTCTCAACATCCAGTGGGGAAACTATTATGAAATTATCATATTTATATAATGGTAGTTTTGATTAAACTGAAATTTTTTGGCTACTTTCTTTACTTGCAGTGTGTGGTTTCATAGGAAACTTCAAGTTCCTTTCTGCAACAGTAGTGATTTGAAGTATGAAGCATCTGTAAGCTATGATTCAACTGGCAGCAACTTTCTTATTCAGAATAGAGTTTTAGCTGGAAAAACTTTCTGTAACATAGGGCTAGGCACACATCCTTTAAGTGGTACTGAATCTCGTTCACTTGTCGAGGAGGAAAAAGTTGGAGTACTGCTTTTGAATCTTGGAGGCCCTGAGACACTTCATGATGTTCAACCCTTTCTATTTAACCTATTTGCAGACCCTGTATGTGTATCGTTACATATAAATCATTTTTTACAAAAAAAGATTCAATGTTAAGCTAGTTTCCATTTCTTTCATCATGCTTATGATTTACTGTTTGGGACAGGATATAATTCGCTTACCGAGGTTGTTCCGTTTCCTACAACGACCTTTAGCGCAACTTATTTCTGTACTAAGGGCGCGTAAAAGTAAAGAAGCATATGCCTCCATTGGAGGTGGTTCACCTTTGCGAAAGATAACAGATGAGCAGGTAAGACATGCCAAACTGGAATATGATTGCTATTGTTAATGTTTAAGTTAACTGTATATTATATGTTGGTTGGTCATTTCTTGGTGAAAATAGTTATATCATTAATTTGAAGTAACTGTTACAAATAGAAGGAATACGATTCTTACTCATTTTTAACTTGTTTCTAACCATGGAATTTTTGAATTTCGTAAGTTGATAGTAAAATCCACCCAGGTTATGTTCTTCCTCAATCTCTCTTACAGATTTAGCAACAAACACATTGTTTATGTATGCTTGTTGATTGTGTAGTTTGAATTATGATACTATTTTCATACTAAATTTCAGTATATATTTTATAATCATTGTTGTTTGTTGTAGGCTGATGCTCTTAAATCAGAACTGGAAGCAAAGGAGTTACCTGCTAATGTCTATGTTGCAATGCGTTACTGGCATCCATTCACTGAGGAAGCTGCTGAGCAGGCAAGTGAAACTATTAGATAAATATTTTCTGTGCATCGAGTAACATAAGTCTTAAAGTTGGGGTGTTCTTCGGTAATTTTATTCACCTTTCTGTGTTCTTTGTGCATCGAAACCTGAAGAAACTACCCGCTAACCGAATCTAATTTAAATCGGTTTATTTATATAATCCGACTTCTATTTATTCGGTTCGGTTTGTTCGGGTTTGGTTTTTCGACGCCCCTATCTAAATAATAAGTTGTTTCTCTTTATGGGTGATTTAGTTTAAAGGCACGTATACAAGTTCTAAATTTTAATAATTTGCAGAAATTTTAATTTTTATAAGCTGGGCTGATTTGCTGGCTATTAAAACTCTTCGATATAACAAGCTTCATGTGATATTAGTGTTCATCAGTTGAGATTGTTAACACTAATATAGTGTGGCAACTTCAATTCATTTGCTTATAAGTGGGTTAACATTTTTTATATCTCAAACGAATTGATGGGTCAATTAAAAGAGAGAGGATCAATGAGTTTGGATTTGCCCAAAGTATATTATTGATGCACTCACTCTAATAGTGATGTTTCTTTTTATTCATAGCAGATTAAGAAGGACGGGATCACGAGGCTCGTGGTACTCCCTCTTTACCCTCAATTTTCTATTTCAACAACTGGGTCAAGTATACGTGCACTCCATAACATCTTTAAGTAAGTAAATTCCAAATTGACAGAAGTTGAAAATTGCTTTTCTGTAAGCTTCTCTTTTGGGAATTCTGATAATTACATAAATTTGAGTTTCTTGAAGGGAAGATAAAATTTTGTCCAAACTTCCTGTTGCTATTATCCAATCTTGGTATCAACGGCGGGGCTATATCAAATCTATGGCCGACTTGATTGAGAACAAGTTGCAAAGTTTTGATACACCTGAAGAGGTAAGCTTCTTTCTTGGTCGCTTTTGATCAAAGATGGCAATTTCGACCAATTTGCTTATAACTGGTTGGTTCAGGTTATGTTTCATCTCTAATGGATCAAATGGAACAATTAGCTCAAAAGGAAACGGGTCAAACAAGTCAAAAGTAGCCAAAAAAAAGTATTTTAATGCCTAAAACCTCCTAGATCCTTTTATTCAAAAAAAAAAAAAGATTTATGATTCAAATAATGTAATCATTTTTAAACACTAATTATTTAATCAAATTTTTAAAAAAATTGAACAAAGGAAGCTTTCATTCCAGCCTGTTTTAACCTATTACTCAATCTGCCCATTACTTTTGATCTTTCTGTGACCATTGAACTTTTCAGGGTTGCACCTATTCTTGTAACAGCTTTCATTGTATATATTACATGTATGATTTGAACTTTTTGTAGGCAATGATATTTTTTAGTGCCCATGGGGTGCCAGTTTCATATGTCTTGGATGCTGGTGATCCATATAAAGATCAGATGGAGGAATGCATCTACTTGATAATGCAAGAACTTAAAACAAGAGGAATTAACAATAAGCATAAATTGGCTTATCAGGTCCGCAATTCAAGTTATATGCTTCTGAGTATGTTTTTAATAAGAATTTGTGAATGCCCTTTTTTACCATAAATTCTTGATTTCTAGCCAACAATTTACGTCAACTGTCGCTCCATCTTAAAGTTACATTTTATGTCCCTTTAAAGAACCTAGATGAAAAAAAGTAGGAATGGCAACTCTGGCCCATTAGTAATATGTCAATTTCAACTTCGTCTTGTCTAAAATGGGTTTAATGGGTCAGATCAAAATCTTAGCTAAAGGCAAACAGTTCAAATGAGTTGAAAGTGCGTAAGTTAAAATTTTAATGCATATAACCCTTAGAATTATCTTTCTTAAAGAATCACTACTATGGTAATATTGTTTTTATAATCATAGCTAGCTCTTTTATAGTAATTTTTTTAAATATGGATATGAAATTCTTTGAGTTTTGACCCGTACTAAAAGATATGACCCATTAGCTGTCCCACCCATCTTGCTACATATAAAAGAACTGTAACAGGAATGCATTTAAGAAACTTAAATGTAGGATGTCCTTCTTATTGATCACTGTTGCTCTCCCCGTCATTTGGTTGTTCATATCAGAGCCGAGTTGGGCCCGTGCAGTGGTTGAAACCATACACTGATGAGGTGCTCGTTGAGCTTGGCCAAGAAGGTGTGAAGAGTCTTCTTGCAGTTCCTGTTAGGCAAGTATATAACCGTGTAATTTTTGTATGGTTCACTGGATTGGTTTGGGTTGACCCAAAATACTTTGTGCCCAAATTACTGAACTTACATAAATACAATAACATCTAATCTTTTAAATATGATAATGTTATAGGTTATATGCAGTAAAAATACAGTTTGGGCTGCTTTTAACCTATTCAGTCCATTCGACCTGCTTTCTTTTTATCCACTTTTTTTACTACCCATTTGATCTGTTAGAATTAAAGCACATCCCGAATTGAAATTTTCACAGGTGTAAACAAGTCAAAAATGCCAATTCTAGTGCTCGCTCTCAATTTTGTTTGTCACCAAACAGTCATAACTTGATGGTTGCATTTTTGAATTGCAGCTTTGTGAGTGAGCACATAGAGACACTTGAAGAAATAGATATGGAATACAAAGAGTTAGCCCTCAAATCTGGTGTTAAAAACTGGGTTCGTGTCCCGGCTCTTGGGTGCACATCTTCCTTCATAGCTGACCTAGCCGATGCAGTTATAGAAGCCTTACCTTCAGCAACACCAATATCAACATTAGCGACCAATAGCAGCTCTGGACAACTTGACCATGATCCTGTTGGATTCGCTATCAAGATATTGTTTGGTTCTTTTTTGGCATTTCTTCTGCTGTTATCCCCCAGAATGCTATCGGCTTTCAGGAAGCAAGTCGTTTAGAAAAATTTAATGACTAATAATCACCTACCACTTTCTTATTCCGGGTTCTTGGAACTTTTGGTCTTTTGCACTTACAGATGGATTTTGCCTTTTTGGAACTTTTGCAAACAGGACATGCAGAGATCAGATGGGGAAAAGTTGGTTCAGATTGAAGATGTTGTTGATGTCTATACGAGTTAAGATGTTTTAAGATCATCTATGAGAAAAGAGCTTTTGTATTGAAAAGTTTTTTAAGAAGCTATATGGCATTATATCCGCATGACAAGCATGTGTATGGATATAATAAGAGAAGTGCAAATTCGTGAGCGTAAAGGTTTGACATCGTATTTATATGACTATGTTAGAATTGGACTTGTATACCAATTCGGTGAAAAGAAGACGTAGACAAACAATATATTTAAACCACATATAGATGATTAGATGCAATGCAAAAACATATGTTATTTTATGTGTTAAATACACTTCAAGCTTTTATCATGGTATTTTAAAAAAATAATATTCTTTTACTCGTTTGACTATTAAAGTTTAAAAAGTATATAAACATGGGGTAAAATATATTTTAATTCCTAAACTTTAGATTTTAAAATAGTTTAACTCCTAAACTTTTTTAGTGAACACTATAATCCTTACATAATTTTTGTTAGATAATTTAAGCCTTAATGTTATTTTACTTTATTAACTTTATTCCTAAGCTAAATCTAAAATATATGTTACGTATTAACGGGGAACCTTAATCAATCGTATCAATAAAATCATCCTTTTCCATAAAAACATCTCTACTTCAATAAAAACTCACATAAGCACCCTAGTTTCTTTGGTTAAACCCAGGGGTGGACCCAAGGGTAAGTCAGGAGCACGGGACACTACTTAAAATTTATTTGCGTAGTGTAAATTTATATTTCTTTTAGGCAGTGTTACCATTTCATAGTGTAAATTTTGATTTTTTTCGAGCCAGTAGTACCACTCATTTCACCTTAGTTGTGTTTAATATAGTCCATATAAAAAACATAGTCCTGAAATTTTATTATTTTATCACATGTGATTCAGTATACAATCACTTATAATTGTAAAAACATCACACATGAACTATTAATGAGGTTGGTCCAAAAACTAAAATTAATCTCTAAAAACTATAGATTAAATATCGACTATATTAAACATTTATATCAGTTCATTGAAAATTGTGGATCCGTCGTCCCCAGGTTAACAAACTTAAGTTTAGGGGTAAAATATATTTTCCCACAAGCATATAACGAAGTTTTCTTGCATACAGGAGACAGAGTGCTAGGTAATGATTAAAAGCGTAGAGAATGACCAATGATCTCTTAGCCTAGTGGTTAAGGGTGAGGAGAAGGCAGAGCCTTCTAGAAGGTCAAGGGTTCAAACTTTGACAATGAAGTTTAATTATAACTTGTTACTAACTTACTAACAATTAACTTTTCCTAAAAAAAACCTTAGAGAATGGGAACACCCTCGATTGATACTCACAGCTTTGAAGCCCTCGATAATCAGTACACAGATTACAGAAGAGTAGAAGACTGCACTCTCTAATCTGTGCCCTCGATTGATACTTGGCAGTGGGTACAGCCGATTGATACAAGTATACAACCAACTGAACACAGCCAACTGGCCCTCGATTGATATTAACTCCTCGACTGAAGCCCTCAATATGAGACTCTTCGATTGAAGGCCCTCCATAATTCGATTCATACAGACGATTGAGCCACTATCCTTGATTGATAATCAGTATTGACTCCTCTATTGCAACCCTCGATTACTCAGATTGATAATTCGATTGACTCTGTAAGTCTCTCTCAAATATACAGCCTATTATGCGATTTGTTAAACGTTTTCTGTTGTATATTCTTTTGTCTTTGGTTGAAAGTTTTCTTGTGTAGTAGATTATGTCAACTTGTTTACTTGTGTAGTAGAACATTGTTCTGTTGCAAATATACAGCCTAATCAAGCTCAAACAGACAAACAATACCCATTCACTTGAAACCTTTCTTCTGTAGTAGAAAATGTCAACTTGTTTACTTGTTTTCTGTTGCATATTTTATTATTCAAAAAGGGGCTAAAGATAATCGATCGAGTGCATATTTATTGTAATTCATGTGGACTTCACTGTGCTTGTATCAAGTATATATTTTTGGCCATTAAGTGGCATGATTCATACTTCTTATTCTGCTTAACTCTTTCTGCAAATCATACTTCTCTTTTCTGATAAAATTAAGTGGGTAAATTAAGAAGGTTGAGTTCTAGTTAAGGTCAAATGTTAAGATCCGGCATCCAAAATTGGACTTATATGGCCGGAAGTTCTCAAGAGTTTTATGTAATATATTATGGATGATTTTAACTAATCATATAACATAAAGTTTAAATTAGTAAAAGCATGATGTCTTAAATTTATGAAGTTCTTATATTTTGGTTATTAAAGTTGCTCTGATATATATTAATTAAGCTTTTAATTAACAAACCAGTAGAAAAGTTAGAAACTGAATTACTTGGTTTGGTTTACATGAGTTTAAAGTGGCAAATTAACCAAACTAACTGTGTATATCATAATAATAAAAATAGATAAAAGCTTCTGATCTGATGTATTATACTAGCAAGTATCTAGCTATTATTAGTTTCACCTGGTTAATGGTTCATGAGTGAAATTGTTATTATTTGATTATGTGGATAGTGATGTAATCTGTTATGTAATTTACTAACATATTTCAGACGAGTGACGAAATTGAGGAAGAAATTGGAGAAGACATTGAAGTGTTGATTCCGACACTAAATAGTGGCTATCATTAAGGTTTTTCTGATTAATTTTTAAAGTGTTTTTATTCCTTTTATGTTTATATGTTATTAATCATTGGTTTTTTTTTACATTTTTAGGTGAGGATGGAATGGAGGAAGAAGATCAAAGATTGGGTTTGTATTTGATCTTAATTTGTGGTATTTGAACTATATTTTTCATAGGTTATGTCTTGATTGAGTTTTAGTATGCTTATAATTGGCTATTAATGGGATTATGATGATATCTTCTTAAGTGTAGCGAAAAACCCGGTTATTGTTAACTTTTTCTTAAAACGGCCCGTTTTGACCCGGGTCCGTTTAGACTCAAACCTGTTTTGATCTGGACCCGTTTGATACCTTTTTCAAAATTACCCGATTTAACCTGAACTCATCTCGATCCGCGACCCAACCCACCAGTTTTGCACCTCTAGACTATCACCTATACAAAAGAGCATGTATCATTCCATCTAGTTTGATATTGCTACAAAAAGGAGGGAAAATCCTCATTCTATCATCTCTCACAATGAGCCTTCTTTTTCTAAGAACAATGATCATATCAATCCATCCATGTTATCATCTCTCGTCACTTCTCTGAAGGAATCAGTCACTCGAAACACGTTATCAAAAGCATTCAAAATTTTCTCTCTTATCAGACAACATCCCCACAATGCCTCTTCATTTGATTTCTTGCTGCAATCATTAGCTTCTCTTTTCACATGTTGCTCGCAGCTTAATGCAGTTTCACAAGGTAAACAACTACACTCGTATTTGATTTCTTCCGGTCTTGAAAGATCCCCTGTTTTGGTTCCAAAGATAGTCACATTCTACTCTGTATCTAATCTTTATAATGATGCATATTTTGTTACGGAAACTTCAAATATTATGCACCCTTTGCCTTGGAATGTTGTTATTTCTGCTTACGTTAAAGCTGGTCTTGGGAAAGATGGTTTATCTGTGTATCAAAAAATGGTGGGCAAGGGGATTATACCTGATCATTTTACATATCCCTCTGTTCTCAAGGCTTGTGGGGAAGAATCTGATCTGGGTTTCGGGAGGAAGGTTCATGAATCAATTATGAAAGCTGGTTTGGAATGGAATTTGTTCGTACACAATGCGTTGGTGTTTATGTATGCAAAATGTGAGGACCTGAATACTGCACGCAAGTTGTTTGATGAAATGCATGTGAGGGATGCCATTTCTTGGAATTCCATGATATCAGGGTACACTAGTATAGGCATGTGGAGGGAAGCCTTTGAGCTCTTTGATCGTATGCAGAATGAAAATGTAGAAGTAAACATCATAATTTGGAATACTATTGCTGGAGGATGTTTGAAAACAGGTAACTATATACAAGTCCTTAAGTTGATTTCTCAATTATGGACCTCTGGCAATGAGTGGGATCATGTGGCTGTGATTAATGGTTTGGGTGCTTGTTCCCATATGGGTGTGTTGAATTTGGGTAAGGAAATTCATGGTTTAGCTATTCGAACTTGTTGTCATGCCTTTGATAATGTAAAAAACGCATTGATCACGATGTATTCAAGGTGTAAGGATCTTAAGCATGCTCAGTGTGTATTCCGATTGGTAGAAAATAAGAGCATAGTCTCTTGGAACTCCATAATATCAGGTTTTGCACACTGGGACAACTCTGAGGAAGCTACCTTTCTCTTTCGGAAAATGTTGCTTTCAGGGGTTGACCCTAATTATGTGACAATAGCAAGCATACTTCCTGTTTGTGCTCGAGTTGCAAATCTACATCATGGTAAAGAATTCCATAGTTACATTACAAAACATGAAGGGTTCCAAGATTACTTATTATTGTTCAATTCCCTTATTGACATGTATGGAAGATCCGGGAAAATCACGCTTGCTAGAAAACTCTTCGACACTTTAGCCAAAAAGGATGAGGTGACCTACACTTCGCTCATAGCTGGTTATGGGGTTCAAGGGGAGGGACTAAAGGCCTTTGAACTATTTGAAGAGATGATCGGGTCAAACTTAAAGCCGGACCATGTAACCATGGTTGCTGTACTGTCAGCTTGTAGTCATTCTGCTCTTGTTGACCAAGGTCAAACTTTATTCAATCACATGTCATCTGTATATGGTATAGTTCCTCGTTTGGAGCATTTTTCTTGTATGGTTGATCTTTACGGGAGAGCAGGTTTACTTGGGAAAGCAGAAGGAATAATACGAACAATGCCTTACAAGCCAACACCTGCAATGTGGGCCACTGTTATAGGAGCATGTCGGATTCATCGAAACAAAGAATTAGGGGAATTAGCAGCCAAGAAACTGTTGGAGATGAGGCCTAGAACTTCGGGATATTATGTACTGGTAGCAAATATGTATGCTGATTCTGGATGTTGGCAGGAATTAGCTAAAGTTAGGGTGTTGATGAGGGAAATGGGTGTGAATAAGGTTCCAGGTTGTGCTTGGTTAGATTTAGGGGGTGGATTTACGCAGTTTTTGGTGGCAGACACGAAGAACAACAAGGCACTTGAGATGTATGCTTTGTTGGATGGATTGAGCGAACAATTGAAAGAAGCTGGTTACATCATGTCTGATGATAAAGATGAACTTTGAGGCATAGAAGAATGATGATAATGAGATGTATGCTTTGTTAGATGTGTGTTCATTTTCTTAATTACAGTCTTGAAATATTCCCTCAAAGGAAGAATATATTACAGTCTAAGAACGTTTCTTTTGTTCTTTCTATTAAAGAAGTTGAGTCTGCAAGTTTAGTCAAAATCTTTTTAGGGCTGTTTACAGTCATGGCTTTTTCTCTGTGCTACTAGAGTCTAGAGTCAGCAAAATTGGCGGGTCAAGCAGGTTGAATAATGGGTCAAAATGAGTTTTGATTAAGACGGATCATTTTTAAGGAGTGTATCAGAAGGCTTTGATGCTGTTACTTGCTGCCCAGAAAAGCATATATGAACAGATCTTTTTTACAAAGTCAAGGGGAAAAGTAGAAAGAAAAGAATGATTTTAAGAAAGTTGGCAATGTTGTCATTAAATGATTGCTATGATTGTTAAAATATATGACAATTCTGACTCATTTGCTTATGAATGGGTTGATCATGCCTTTGTTTTATCTTAAACGGGTCAAATAAAGAAATAATTAAAAAAGAGAATGGGTCAAATGCGCTAAAAAGTCCGCTTTTTAATAGGCGAACAAGACCAAATCATAATCAGATAAAAAACCCTTTTAGTAGGTAGATATGACCTAATAACTAAATGTTAAACAAGTCAATTGTAACTTTGACATGTTTAGAGGGTGTTTGGTTCACAAAATGTTTCCGCTATCAAAAGGATTGAAATTTTAAAGTATAATAGCATGATTGATGTATTTCTTCATTAGGGAAGGTCCTATATGTGGTAATGGAGAAACATATATTAGTTGTAGGTGTTTGATTGATACTTAAACATAAACCTATACTACTTATAGTAAGTCTATAGACATTTGATGATAGTTGAAAGTTTTTATTAAATTTACAAGTCAAATATTATATTATTTTAACGATTAGGTGTTTATTCTATCTTTGTATTACCATGGTAAGATTATATGTCGTTCACTTCGTAAATATTGTATTATGTTTCCCTATATGAAAGGCACATATATCAATAATATGTCTACAATCATTTTGGTTTTTTACTAATGGTTGTATAAAGGTATTGCGATCTCTTCAAAGAGGATTTATTTATAAAAAAAACATAATATATCTATGAAAAAATTATTCTTACACGTAAGTTACAATGTGTGTTTCTTACTGCTCAACCTTCTTTAAGAGCAAGGGATGTTGGTATCGGTATGGTGTCAGTATGCTTACTTGGCATGTGGTACTAATGCCAAACACCACCCCTCATCAACTGGTACCAAGCATGTTATTTTTTCGGCATTTGGTTACCTAGAGGAGAGAGGAGAGGGAAAGAGAGAAAATATGAGAGAGGAGAAATTATTAATAAAAAAACATTTTAAAGTTTGTGAGGTATGTGAGGCGTGGGTATTATCTGAGTTTAAGCATGAAATGGGTTATGTTGATGTAGCGCAGAAGCATGAGATGCTTCACGCATGTACACCCTAGAGATGGTATACTTTGTTCTTTGATTAGCTACTTGAGCTCTCCGATTTGCACTTCTTACATGTCAAATCATTTGGCATAATGTTGGCCTCACTGATGGCGTGATTTCACGTGGTGGCATGTCTAACCTTAAGACGGTCAATGAAACGGTTAATTCAAGAATTTTATCGGGGACTTAATGATCAACAAACCTAAGTTTCCCCAAAAACAAGTTGGAATGCTCCTCATTAGAAAGACCCTTTTTTCATTGTCACGAATTCACGCTCAACTTTATTAAGGGCCCTCTTAGTGCAATATTCCTTGTCCTCATCACAATTGCATGATTCAAAAACGTGTTTCATTTCCCAATTCTCTTCCAATTAGTAGTCGGGTCATCGCTACTTTCCATAATTAGGAGGTTTGTAACTCTGACACGAAGTTTTAGAGCAAATTGTCACTTCTAAAACAATAAAACACATGTGAAAATTATAATAGACTTTATTATTCTCAAAAGAAAATAAAGTTTTACAGCAAATTATTACTTCCCAAATTACTTACAGAACGTACAAATGGCATATATCCAAATGGTGTTAATGCTTGTTTACACTTTGATCAACATTCATGTACTAAAGTACCAATTCATACACACAAACATGATTTGACATCAAATAGAGGTTTCACTACTGCATGTACTACCACTATTTGTCAGCTTTCACCTCGAATAGACGACATGATTTGCGAAATGATTTTAGCTATAAACATAAGTGAGCATAATAGGTTAACAACATACTACTATCAGTTGTCACCTCGGATAGACAACATGATTGGCAATCTTTTACATATGGCACATAAGTTATCATTCACACAAACCAACATATAGAAGAAAGTCACTTGTGACAATTGCATTTCATATGGTGACTATACATCTTCATCAATTGCACAAATGGAGGAAGGCCCACATCATGTGACCAGTGAGAGAGCATAAACATCATATGAATACCAATTAATGTCTACTTCAAGTTCAAGCACAACCTTAAATATAATTTTTTATTGAAGCTATTTGATTGCGATTCATCAACACACGGTGTTGCATCTCCAAGCACTACAAGTGGCTTTGCAACCACACCGACACACTGTCGTTCCCAAGTTTAAAGAGAACAAAATACATCAAACAAGATTCTATTCCAAACATAATATACACATGACACATCATCTTCAGAGTTCGATCAAACAAATAAATAATAAAGTAGGGTGAGCAGAAAAAAACAGAAACCGAATAAAAAACAAAAAAACGAACCAATATAGCAACCGACGGTTTTAGTTTTCAAATTTTGAAAAATCTATTTTTTCGGTTTGGTTTTGGATTTTCAATTTCAAAAACCAGAGAACCGGACCTAACCATTCCAAGGGGCAATATTGTAAATATATGTGTCAAAAAAGTCAAAGACTCTATGACTTTCCTGTTCACACAACCGCTTGGGGTTTCACCAAATAGACCTCAAACTGATTTAGATCTTTTTCGTAGTTGCAACATCGTTTGGTCGTCAAACTACTCGATTGAGTTCACCTGCATCTCTTCATTTCGAGTCGACGAGTTCATTTCTTCTTGATTTATCTATTTCCGGCTTAATATAGAAATCCACTTTTAGTTGTTCATCTCGTTTTTTTTCTAGTTTTCTAAGTTGTATATAGTTTATCTTGAGTTGGTTGTTCATCTTGATTTTCAATTTTGCTAATATGTTATTTACCAATTTGCTCCGAGTCTTAATTTGTTTCAACTTTAGTAGTAAAGTTTAAATATTAGACAGACATTTTGTTGTATTAATTGCAATATATATAGTTTGAATTAGGTGGCATGGATCTTCATGTTTTTAGTATAGCTTCAATCTTGTTTAATTTCATCGCTTCACAATGATGGTTGTATGACTTCAAATCTTGATGGTTAAAATAGAAAAACTGTAAAACCGGACCAAAAAACCAACTTCAAAATCGAAAAACAAACCACGAACGGTTTTGGTTTCGTTTTCCAAAAACTGAAAATTTTGGTTTAGTTTTGGTTTACTACCAAAACCGAACCGTGCTTACCCCTAAAATAAACATCTAAAGCATTTCTTACGACCACCACAATGTGCATTTGGCACCTCCCACGGAGCATTTAAATCAAATTCCGAATCACATACCAAAACCATCAACAACCACATCTGCCAAGCTTGTCAAAACTTGGTCAAATTCCAAACCGGATAATTAATTTCAAATGTCGATATCCACATTTAAACCCTCAAACAAGCTTTGAAATACTTAACTAAGATTTCCAAAGCATGCTTTGAATTATATGGGCCACATGCAAAGACTTCAAATAAACCATCATATGCTTGGCAGCTTCAAGGTCAATGGACAATGGTCAACCGCCCATCAACTGTACATTCAAAAATCTGAAGTAGGGCCTATGGTCAACTGTGAGACCTTATGTATTGCACTTCAAGGTTTTCACTCAAAAACTCCAGTCTTTGATGTCAAATCAGTTTCGATGCTTATCAAACTCAAAATCTATACGATTTGGTAATTTCAAACATGCCAAAACCATGAGTTTTATACCAGATTATAGAATCCAAAGAACATGCAACTGAGATTTTGACCCATTTCAATCTCAAGAACAATTACACTGCATGCAAGCTTAATTTTTCTTTGATCTTTGAAACGAAAATTTATTTTGAATTTCAGATCTCACATATATGTGTATGTATAAAGTCGGATTTAATATATATATATATATATATATATATACAATTTTTATATTTGTAAGTTAATTGGATAGTCTTGAGGATAACTATATAACAGTTATTAGACAATTAAGTGTTTATACATAATTATATTAGAGGGTCTTGAGTGTATATATTCTTTAATATATTCTCCTACTGTAACTGTGCGTTACACAACTAATACAATATTCTAATTACCAAGTTTATCTAAGTTCAAACCCAATATGATTAGGATTCATATTCCTACCATTATAAACAAAGGCATTAGGTTTCATTTACTGGTGCTACAAAAAATTTCCTCTCTCCTCCCACTCTTCGGCCGTAGTCCTCAAGACTTCCGTTTTTTTAATTTTGCTTGATTCTGGATTGTTGGAATTCAAGTCGGAAGCTTTAAAAATGGTGATTTTTGAAGCAAGAATTGTTGGTCAGTGCTAGGCATCATCACCAGTGAAGCCAACTTGAGCAGTTAAGCGAGTCAAGTAAATTGTTGTGACCTTCTTGAAGTAATTAAAGGTTGTAGATGTTTAATGTTTATAAAGAATTCATACCATAAGATGTTTTAAGTCAACCCAACCTAACCCCTTTTGGTCCATCAGACCTGCCCGATTTGGCAATGTAGTACGATAGAACTTTTTTAACTGGAAAAACATTATAGATTAACAAACGAGACAAAACTCCCTTCTCCCAGGATGATAATATATTCAAGTAGACGGAACATTGTCCGATCAAAATCAGTGTGGTCATGTACTACTAGTCTTAGATAAGTACCATGACTCGCAAAAGAAGACTAGATCAATCAACAGAGATTATTTAATTATTTAAGAACAACAGCTGCATTTCTAAGAGCAAGATATCTTTGCACATACTCGTTAGGAAGTGATCTGATGAGCTTGAAGACTTCTGTGTTTGCATATCGTAGATGGGTTCTGGGATCACTGTAAGGCGCCTGCATCAAAATCATACAATTATTTTTACTGCAGATAACATGAATCGAATTAGGGACTCCAGAATTTCAGGTAAAAACACTTAAAAGATTTCGAGAAACTCAAAAGGCAGGAGTAGAGATGATCAGATGACAAAATCTGGTTCGGGTACTTTTTGGCATGGGTCAAACAGATAGAGCTGGTTGGCAAAAACATTTGTGTCCTAAACTTCTTACATATCATTAGAGTTTTAAATATGATTACAAAAGATTTATTATTTCAATATTATCTTCAGTTTATTATTTCAACATTATATATTTTTCCCCAGAACACGCAATGATTTAAGAGGTTTTTTGCATTAAAAATACACGTTGGGTGACTTCAACTCATTTGACCCATTTCCTTTTATGATAAATTATCTACTTACTCATTTGAGTTAAAACATGACCCGAAGTTTTCTATTTTACCCAGTTGAGATAAACATGACCTGAATCAGACTAATAAGTGAATAGATCAAATTGCCACCTCTAGGGTGTAGTTTTAAGGTGATTCAAATGAATGCACAAGAGCAACTCCCAAATGATGAGATCTTAAATGGAAAGTGCCAAAAATATCATGTGTGTTCCGAGATACAAAACATTTCTTAGGAATTTATAGTTATTCTTAACTAAATTGCATGAAACCAATGTCCTAGCAATCTTAAATTTATTCTCATTAAGTAATAAAAGGTGAAAGTTTTTAAAAATTATAGGAGATAAAGCAAGATTTAAAAGGATTTAAGGCAGTGTTACAGATAAAAACCATCAAATAGCATTTAGGGGGGAAAAAGTTCAAATTGTTCAAAATATCCAAATTAGCTTGATTTTGTAAGAGTTACGTACGAGTGCCATTGGTTTTGGGAAGTCATCTTATAAGTTTTAGCCAAAAAGTGTATGAAAATTACAGAACTGTACACCTTTACTTCCTTTAGCTACAACCAGACTGAGTTTGACATGCTCTAAAGTCTAAATTTTATCCTTGAATAATCTATTTGAAGTTTTGAACTACAATCATCATGGGAATATGCCATTATGCCTTTGTTATAGCAAAACTGATTAAAAAGACAAATGGACAGGGGCGCCAATTTTTTTCAGTTAAAAGGAGATAACCTTACACGTAAGTAGGTAAAAAGTAGAGTTGGCAAAGTGGGTGGTTCAGGCAGTTTGGTTCAGGTCTAAATGGTAATATTATGCAGGTTATACCTGATACGGTTTTTGTTAAACTGTATGGGAGGCAATCATTGCAATATGGTTTAGACAACTTTCAACCTGTTGGACCCATTTGACACATCCTGTCTTTAGCTACCTGATACGCTTTTTGTTCAATTATTATTCAAAAATAATCAGTATACTAAATATGACTATAAGTACTATATTATAACAATTGCGATCCAATTAAACCAATATGAGAGGCAATCATTTACAATATGGTTTAGACAACTTTCAACCTGTTCGACCCATTTGACACATTCTGTCTTTGGCTAAATCTTCTGGTTTAAGCATTTAAACCTTTGGAGATAAAACACAACCTGAATCGACCCATTCATAAGAAAATTGGTACCCTTTGCCACCTCTAAATATATGATACAAACACGGGTACATATATATGTCATCTCTACTCCAAAGTAAGACAACCCAAGCATGAGCATATTGTGTACAGAATATGCAAGATTACATACCTCAAATCCAGTTATATCACATATTTGCTTCCGAGGGTGCATTGAAGGTGGTGACTCGATATTAACATCTGCAATATTGTATGCATTATTTATAAGTGAAAAAAGGTCATAGCAGAATATTGCCAGTGATTCAAAATTAACATGATCCATAAAGGTGGCAGTATGTACAAGAAAAAATGTTGTTACAAGACCATCCCCTCCCCCTTTTTTAATTTCCCCAGGAAAAATAAGTGATATAATGCCAGGTGAGCTGGAAGATCTCTGAAAGCCTTGTAACTTGTAACCGATAAGCAAATAGAGATGAAACCAGAAAACGGATTGTAAGATGGCAGTATACATCTAGTATTAAACCATTAAAATAATATGATGAATGTTTATTCTTTGTACAATTGTAATATTATCATTGATATTTGACCACACTATCTATTAACTAGTGAAGGAAAGAGTACAATATAGCAGACAGTAAAAAGAGATGTTTGAGCAATTTACACTGCTGCAAGCACTAGGTATGAAATAATTTTATAATATATAACTTGTAACAGCCTTAATCAACTTTGACCAATGCACCAAGTGTATGTAAGACTAACACAACAATCCAAATAGGTATTATTGACTTCATGTCTTCATTCTTGTCAAAAGACAGAATTAGGTTAGATTGGGCTTCTTTTGTTGGTATCAACACTAATCCTAAACCTCACTGGTCTCCGTTTAGAGTACTATAATTTCATTTCCTTGTCAAAATAAACATGACTAACAGCTATAGTAGTGCATATCCATGTTAATTCCCAGAAATATAAGTATTTCCAAAACCCTAATTCTATAGAATCGTATTTCAAAATGAAAAAATGCTGATTCTTTTACTACTTCACCACATTTCTCTAAAAAAGTTCTTCTGTTTCACCAGAACAATCAAATGGTGACGCACAAATCTGGTGCAGTATAAAATAAATCGACATTTCAGGTTTTTACAAATTAAGGATGATACAGTGTTGATTTGAGAACTCACAATTTGGTTCATCGGCAGGATAATTTTGGTAATTTTCAGCTTGTATGATCTGCTTGAGATGTTTCCAATGTCTCCCTCTGGCTTGCCCTTTTGGGTATTTCTCGTGCATCTGTATCTTTTTGAAACGCATGTGGGTGGGTAATATCATCTCTGATTCTATCACCTCTTGCTCCATCTTAGAAACCAAAAGAGAGCATAATATATCATTTGTTCGGATATATTCATGTTCAAGTTAAGAAATTTGAAGGAAATATGCAACGAACCATAGCCCCTTGGGCATGATAAACCCTAAATTCATATAGGACAATCAGATAAATTGCAAAATTAAAAACTTCAAGAAATAAGTACCTGTAATTTCCGATGTCTGTAGACTGTATCCAAAGCTAAAACTTCACACTTGAGCGAAGAAGATGAAGAGGTGATCGTTTCGCCGGCGGTCTGGATAAACTTTTATTTCACTTTTAGTTGTTATTAGATTTTTATAGCGCCGGAAACGAAACGAACAACAACGAACGGCGTTTGTTTACGTCTGTTTGTTCGTTTAACGAATAAAATATGAACGATATATGATCCATCATGTTTATTCGATTGTTTTATATATAGATTAATTCGTATATATTTTTATTCGTTTATTTAAATTATAAAACAAAATGAACGAAAGAACAAACGTTATAATACAAATCTAACATAATTAAACACTATATATAAACACACATAATATAAATAATAGGGAAATGTTTAAATGAGAATGATAAATTAAATGAGAATAGAAGACTCATTCTCAGCCGTTCATTTTGTAAGTGGAATTCATGGATGGAGAGCGTGTGTAGATAGAGTGTGGCATGGTGCAGGTGAGGAATTCATGTGTGGGCAATGACATTAAAAGAGGGGAATTGGACGGCTGAGATTGAGTCTCACATTCTCATTTAATATGAGGTTCTCATTTGAACATTCCACTATAAATATATATATATATATAATTTCAGTGGAATCAAAACGAACATCAACAAAATTTTGTTCGCGTTCGTTCGTTTGATTAAACGAATGGAAATTTTTTTCATGTTCGTTAAACGAACGAACATCAACAAAATTCCCGCCGAATTTCACGAACGGTTCATAAACGTTATGTTCGTTTACAGTCCTAGATTTTTATATTTCACTTTTAGTTGGATTATTTAAAAAACTTTTATTTCACTTTTAGTATCATATATCTTGTATAATTTCACACTAACAAAAGTTTTAAATGGTAGATACTTTAAACATTTTATCATTAAAATTTAGATGTTTGTAAGTGTAAACTGTACACATCTATTTTCCATACATAATGAAAAAAACGTATGATACACTTTTAGGTGTTAACATAGAACATGACTTGTTGTGATTTTACCAAACAACATTGGACTATATGTAGAAGACCAAACGACCACATACCAAACCCAACTGGAATCCAGTTTGTTTCGCATGATTCGACTGAATGAAATAAAATTTAAAATCATATACGTATTGTATATGTTTTATAAACTTGATTTTGAATAAAAATCTCTATCCTTTTGAATATTTATATTCCCCCACCATAGTTGAGATATATGAAATTTAAATCAATTATATTCTTTCAAATTAATTAAAATCAATAATATTCTTTCAAATTTTACAAAGAAGCTTTCGAGTTTAATCCAATTAGTTACGTGGGTCGGATATTCCATTTGGGCCGGTATCTATTTGACCCAAGTAGTGGAATCAAAACGGAAATCATTTGATCCGAGGGCCGTCCGTGTATATAATATATTACCGCTCCAAAATCTTTCAATCAGAGAAAAAGAAGAGACCCCCCATTTTGCACGTATCCTAGAAACCCTTACTGAAACCCTAATAACTCGGATCTACTCTGCGATGGCGGACGAAGAGGTTATGGGCTCCGCAAGCCCTGCTCCGTCCGATCACAAGCGAAAGATCGATGATTTGGACAGCGAACCCTTCGAGCAACTGCCGGTTTCCGCCGACTCCAATGGCAATTCGCAAACGGCCAACGACGCTGATGGTGATGCTGCTCCTGCCGGTGTTTCCGCGGAAGATCCCGACGCGAAACGACCTCGTCTTGATGACGAGCGCGACGATGTTGGTATGTTTCTGTCGATCTCGTTGTCGGTTTCACGTTAATAGTAGTTTTCATGGCTTGAGGAAAGGATTTCTGTTGCGATACATATGCGTGATATGAAGCTTTTATAAGAGGGGAGGGGTAATGTGACCGCACATTGGGTGTCTATAATGAAAGCTTCACTGCTTTTCTATTGTTGTTTGTTTTACAAGATTTTCACTACCTCTAGTGATTCTTTTCAACTTTTTGAACCAAAGTCGTGTTGGTATTTAAGTATTTTGGGTTCAGTCGCCTCCACTTTCATGTACGGTTTTGTTTTTGATATACCAGGGTAACTGATGTGGGATTCTGTTTAAATGTTTTTATGCCATAAACATTATGGAAATACTGAAAAATGGTAAATGAAAATATGGGGCGGAAAGTAAAGCATCACTTCTCATTCTCTTATATAGGGAATTTTTTTTTCTAATGGAGTGTTTTTATTTTTAATAAAAAGTGAGCCTAATTACACAATTATTAGATATCAACATTCTAATATATCTAGAGCTTGTCTTATTAGAAAGTTAAATTGATGTACTAGTTCACTTGCGAGTGAAGTTAGATAGTTTTCATGTTGTTTGTTGGATGGTGATGGTCGAATAAGGAACTTGTAATGAGTTAACATATTAACTAGGCTCCCATTAGTATTCTCAAAAGCAGCTCTTGTCAAACGTAATGGCAATGTACATGTGTGCCAAAAGATTGTTTTAAAAAGCGTTTTAGGCGTTGCTTAAAGCGCTAAGCACTGAAGCAATGCGCATTAGTGATTAAGCTGTACCAAAGCACTACGATTACGTAAAGCGAGGAAAAGAGAAAATTCTTTGCTTTAGGTGTATTGCTAAGCAGCATATAATGGCGATTATCATAATCTTGATTAGTTTGGACTTTTAATGAGCTTTAAGTTATTAGTGGCTAGTTTTTCTACTGTGGGCTTGGGGTTAGGAAACGATGAGTCATCATCCAAAGCGGTAAAACTTGATCCTCTAGAGGGTAAAAAGTCGGTAAGTCAACTTTTGAATCAGTAATCTTGATCTTTCTTCTTCAACTCAATTCACGAATTAATGATTTGGTGTTTAAGTATTTATAGCTTATAAGTAAATCAAGAAATGTCAAATGTATTTTGGTGTTCAAGTACTTCTGCGTTTTGAATATATGCATTAACACCAATTGAGGTGTTTAATTACTTCTAAGTTTTGAATATATGCATTGTCACTTTAGTGTTTGAGTATTTATAAGGTAGTATATGGCTATATGTAGCAGCTAGGTAACTTATAAGTATCATGCATTGTTTTTGTGAATTTCGGGCGCTTTGTGTGCTTAAGGTGAGCTCTCTTGCTAGGTGCTTCAGTGTTTCGGCTTTCAGGAACCTAAGCGCTTTACGCCTTTATAAAACCAAGGTCAAAAGCCAGGTCTTAGCTGTCAGAGGTTTAATGAACAATGTGATCTCTTCATTTGCTATTGGAAAATGCATAGTCTGTTATTTGATATAAAGCACATTGTAACCTTAGACGTTTACTCACATGATTAGCAGAGGCTACTGAGAATGGTCACGAGGAGGAAAATACAGAGGAACCAAAAGAAGATGTTAATGAACCTTCAATCGTGATGAAGAATACCGAGTCAGAGGAGGATCAAGAAAAATCTAATGAACCTTTGGAGGCATTGAACAAAGAATCTGTAACAGATGAACATGAAACCCTCCCAAATGCCGGAGAACTGCACTCTGCTGAGAATCCTGAAGAATCAGTTAAGGATGAACATCAGGAATCTGGAGTTGAACATCAGGACCCAGCTACAGATGTTGCTCCACAAGAAGATATTTCGGGTTTGAAGGATCGATCTATGTCTGATGACTTATCAATGTCTACTGATCAACCCACTTCACGCAGAATGGAGGTCCCAAGTAATAAGGTGACTAAATATCTTATCTTTATTGAGATCATCGAATGGCTATATACTTTCATACTATTTAAGAGATTGTTCACTTTTATTCGGTGGCTAAAACCTAATGCTTCCTGTTTTTGGAATTGGCATGTGTTTATACTTGGTTAGTTATGACTATGGTGTCTCTGATCTGATGTGTCTATATATACACATGTTTACATGTTTGTTGATCTGACTGGGACCACTCAAATTACTAAGTAGTTCAATTATATGTAAAGTTGCATATTTTTGTAAAATAACAAAAATAGGCTGATGTTTGAAACTTAAAATGTGTGAATAAGCTCACTGCAAGTTAAATATAGATACAGACAAGGTGTTGTTGTGGTTGAAGGTGTAACTTTAATGAAAAATTAAAATAAAGTATTTTGGTTGGTTTAATTGCTGCAGAACTGAAACAAACCAGGACATGTTTTGCGCAATTATTTGAAATGATAACCATACAGAAGTACAGAGCATATTCAGTTTCACCTTGCTTCAGCTGCTTCTACTTTTTTGCTCATTCCTGTGAAATACTTAATTACTTAGTTTCTTAGCCTTATGGATTGTCATTTGGTGTAGGTTGGTGTCTTAATTGGCAAATCTGGAGATACTATTCGAACCTTGCAATATAGCTCGGGAGCAAGGATTCAAATCACACGGGATTCTGAGGCTGATCCTAATTCGGCTACTAGACCTGTGGAACTAATAGGTTCTATAGAGAGTATAAACAAGGCGGAGAGGCTGATAAAAGAAGTTATTGCAGAGGTGTAATATTTTATAGCTCGAATGTTTTATTTACTTGTATTCTTTTTCATGTCTTTTATCATTTTTTTCTTTATCAACCTGGTCACTGTCTTAAACTTTGTTGAGGTTAGGTTTTCATGTTGCAGGCTGATGCTGGTGGTTCCCCTTCTTTGGTTGCTAGAGGTTTCAGTGTTCTCTCATCAGGAAGTGGAGAACAGATTCATATACAAGTTCCAAATGAGAAGGTTTTTTGGCCCATTCTATGTTCTCTTAGTTTAGTTTTTGGATTCAGGGTTTGGGAATAAGGGAATATGATTGGGAATGATAGAACGCGTCTGATTTGCGGGTATGATTTAAGTCGTATGGCATCCACAAAATTTGGCATTCATTTTACCTGCCAGAACCCTACTAACAATTTTTTCACATTTGTGATGACCGACCGCAAACCAAACGCCATCTTGATACTTCTCTTTGTTTCTAACTTTTTTAATCAATCTTATATAGGTTGGAGTGATTATTGGGAAAGGTGGAGAAACTATAAAAAATCTGCAAACACGATCTGGGGCACGCATTCAGGTAGTTTATGAGATGACTTGGCCTTTTGGTTTGTTTCAAGGCTTATAAAGGTTTCCAATTATGCATTGATGTTTACACATAATGTAGTTGATTCCCCAACATCTTCCTGAGGGTGACCAATCTAAAGAACGAACCGTGAGAGTCACTGGTGATAGGAAACAGATTGAGATAGCAAAAGAAATGATTAAGGAAGTAATGGACCAGGTTCGTTCAAATCCTTCATATTTTTACTTTTCTAGATTTTGATGGTTATTCTGGATATAGCCATTAAATTGTAGGAATTATTGGTATACATGAGTAATGTTTTCTGAATGTTGATGAATTTGTTTCTAGCAATTGTTATTGTTATGCAATTAGTTATTACTTTCAGATATTAGTTTATAATTGTATTTCAATTAGTGTGTGATATCTTTCTAGATGAAGCCCTTGTCCACATGTGTTCTTTAGTTATATTCTTTGTAACAATTCGTTGGGAAATCATTCAACTATGCAAATTTGATTATTAGTATCTTTGGCAGTTTATGCGAAGGTTGACCAATTAGTACATTCCATGATTGTTTGTCCTCTCCTCAGTGCAGTTAAAATTTGCTATGCCATTACAGGACATCTGAGTTGGAATTATCATCTACTTGAGTACATCATGTTATAGCTTTAGGATCTCTTTTGCCGTCAGCTAAGGCTTCAATGATGTTTTTTAGCATGATAGTTATTTAAGGATGCCTAATGGAGTCTGCTTAGGTGAGGTGTCATTACATATCAAGATCTTTTTTTAATAAGTTTTACCAGTGTATGGGTATATTGATGGTTATTGTAGTATCACATTGATTATATTTTTACTTAATCCATTGCTTAGATATCGCTTACCTGCCACCTTTTTTCTTTCCTAAAAGTTTTGCCACTAGCTATGTAGCGACTCTTCTAGTCTCTTTAGTATCTAGCGGTGTCCGTAGGAGCCTGTCTTCTGTTGATCGTTCTCTAACTGTATATGGTTTCATATGTTCTGCTGATTGTGTGGCACCTTATATTTGGTGTTAAAGGATTATAGGTAACCATACACTAGGATTGGAGCAAAAATATGAGCGTTTACAACATGATACATAAATCGTACCATGGTCACTTGAATGAACATGATTTCAAAATGAGATGTGGGTTGCGATGATTTATTTAATTTTTAAGGTGCCCATTTTTTTGCGAATTGGTTGGCTTGTAAAAATGCAGATTTGGGCTGCTTATTCTTTCATCACACCGGGTCAGCATTGCTTTTTTGGTGTAGCAATAAACAACCACTATTCTCTCTCTCCTTGAGGAAAGGTATCACTGCATTAACCCTCTGGCTTTTGAAGGAAGTTATTAGTTGGTAAGATTGCTTCAAGACTCAAAAGATCATCCATAATACTAGTAATTAGTAAGACTATTTTCTGCTAGTCATCATAGTGCCTTTCCACATCGCCTTCTTCTATGCATGATGAGATAATATATTGGAAGAAAGTATTTGGTTGATGAATCTTGATTTGATTCTTTCTTGAGACATGAAGTTTTGTGGTAGTGTCCCATTGGTATCTACTGTGGAGGAGCAACAAGGGAACACATCTCTTGTTTTCAGAACTTAATTCCTCCATTTTATCCAAGCTTAACTGACTGCGATGAATTTATATTTTCGAATTGACAATTTCTGGTTTTCAACAGTTTGTGAGTTGATATTTTTTGTTGTACTTGATGAGCGTCAGGCTGAAGGTTTGTTGGACGTTATATGTTTCTTTATTTTTAGAGAATATGCTAAGCTTTGGAGCATATTGCTGCTCCAATATCTGATGGAATTTTGATGCTGTGATTTACTTGCTACTCTCTTCTATCTATATAATGTTGTATATAATTGTAAGTTCTTTAGTTTCTGTGCTTTAGCCTCTTGTGGAACCTTATCAGTCTTGTACATGTCTCCGACGGGGTCACGTTCCCTAAATATGATGTTAGGTTCCGTATCTGACTATTGTTGCCAATTTATGTGACTGTTCACAACTATATTGGCGTATGACTAAGCGAATCATTCTTATTTCCTTGAATCATTAGCAGATTGTTGTGGTATAGAACAGGTGAATGCTGTGTTGTTTCAGATTAAAAAACATGTAGATTTAGTTTAATCCATATATTAGTTATACTCCCTACTCTTGGGCAGTTGGGCTATGCTTTTGAGATACGAGTTTACTGAAGCATATGCGTGTATCTTACTTTGTCATTTTTTTTTTTTATATGAAACTGACATGTTAATAGTTTTTATATTGGCATTATTGTTGGTTTATGTGATACTCGTTTCCTGTTTTTTCAGATTTGTAATTGCTATGATCCTTTAGGTTAAACGTATGATGCATCATTATTTAAATTCTAGTTATAGAACTTTTGACTTGCTTTGATTTGTAACAAGCTGGCTTTTGTTGGGTCCACGGTTGTGAATGAATTTTATTTTGTAGTTTAACTTGCTTGATTGTGAAGTTGACTTGTGTTTTTTCCTGTCATTTCTTTGTCAATTTTTTATCTTTCAGCCTTTAAGGTCGTCAACGCCATCTGGTGGTAACAATCAGCAAAACTACCGTCAACGTGGATCCGGTGGTGGTCATTGGGGCGGACCCAGAGGTGGTCATCCATCACAGTCGCCCGGTGGTTACAATTATCCATCAAGAGGAGGCGGCGGCTATCCGTCTCAGAATCCACCTTATTCTTCTCAGGGTTACGGGAATTATCCATCACAGCAACAGCCACCGAAAAACAATTACGGTTGGGAGCAAAGACCACCAACAAACATGCAGGGGCCTCCTGAACCAACCGGTTATGACTACTATGGCGGGCCGGGTGCACCATCTGGTCAACCCCCCATGCATTCTCATGCTCCTGGGCCTGGCATGGGTCCACCTCCTCAAGGTAACTACAATTATGGTCAACCTCAAGGTCCAGATTATGGGCAGCAGCCACCTCCATATACACAAACCGCACCACAGGGATATGGTCAAGGCTACGGTGAACCCAGGTATGACCACCAGGGTCCTGGTCAACACCCGTATGCAGGTCAAGGGACTCAACCACCAACTTACCCACAAGGTGGTCCCACCACTCATCCAGGGTATGGACAACAGGATCAATATGGTAAACCACCAGCATACAACATGCCACCACAGGGACCCTATGGTCAACCTTATGGTCAGCCGCCTCGACAACAGCCATACCCTGCATCAAGTGGGCCTGTTCAGCAAGGTTATCCTCAATATGGTACTGCGCCAGCCCCGGCACCTGCTCCTGCGGTTAATGATGGGTATGGTCACTCAGCTGCTGTCTCTGGTGGTTATGGACAGCAAGGTGGTCAACCAGTCTCAGGGTATGGTCAGACTGGCGGACAACAGGCGGCACCTGGTTATGGTCAAGCAGGACCTACAACAGGTTATGGTCAATACCCCTCTACACAACCTGGATACGCTGAGCAGGCAGCTCCAAACAGCGCAGGTTATGGTTATCAAGGGGCATCAGATCCGGCTTATGGGGGTGGTCCAGGAATGAACTATGGTGCACCACCTGTTCAGGCTGGTTATTCTCAGCCACCTCTGGTTCAGCCCGGTTATGACCAGTCAATTCCTCAATCCGGTGGCTATGTAGCCCCACAGCCACAGCCGCAGCCGCAGGTGCAGCAGCCACAAGCAGGTTATGGTCAGTATGATAGCAGTCAGATGTATGCAGGTCACCGTTAAATGATTAGTGTTGTTATTTTTACTTGGGAGTGAGATGGATGTTTGAGATGTCTCTGAAGAATGTATTAGTGCAGAATCTTGTTAGGATTGTTGATTTTGATGTCGTAAAGCTGCGGATAATGTAAGTTTTTGGTTATTTCATTTTCTCAACTTCTCTTTTTGATTTTATTGTTTTTGCAGCTATCATTTCGTGCTAAACCTCAAAAGTCTTTTAAGTTTGCATGCAAAAGTGGGAATTTAAGGAGGGTTAAGACTATTAAATGGTATAGGCAAACCAAAACTTAAGCTAATCCGTTATTCGATCTGAATTTTCGTTATTCCAAAAGATAATCGAGTTTTCGTTTTTTTTTTAAAAGTTGATAAAAATATGAACACTATGCTTACAAAGTCAAGCTATTCTTGCCAAATAATTGGCCCCGTAGGTAACGACATCAAAACCTAATCCTTTTGTGCAACTAGATGTTTTTCGGTTTTATATATACACAATTCCTGGTTTGTTTTAGCACATTGCACATAAACTGTTAAACATAAACAATGTTATATGTCATTCTACCATATACGTGTATGGTGTTACGGCATCAGTATTTCTATTCTCAACTGTCCATGTTAACACTGCATAAGTATTTCTATCTCACTATGTAATCTATCTCAAAGTTATATTTGAGAAAGATGTGAGGGGTTTCATTGGTGTGGTCATGTTGTCGGCTTCCATTTCACTGGCCCAACTTGACCTTGACTTGACAGATTCATCCAATTGAACCCAAACTCAAAGGGGAAAGAAAAGAAAATTCACTTATCTCTTATCCGCGGCAATCAAATCTGTTGGCAATCAAGGTTCATGTAGTCTTTTGAACGACCTTGAGCTTCACGGGGGAAACTCTGAGGCTTTTCGATCTCTGAGTAAGGAGGCTAGCCCCCGAAAATGCTCCGCGCCTAGGTTCTTTTGTCAATTCTCGGTGTTTACCACCCTGCTTGCTTGTAATAAGCAGCAGGGTGGTGTGCCTGATAGCTAGCCAAAAGTCATCTATCCTTTCTGTTTGCCCTTTAGGGTACGGTTTGTATTTATCGACATGGTATTTTCTTTTTCAATGTTCTTGAGGTTCACTTGACTAGAGACTTCACACAATTTGCTTCTTTGTTTCTTGCTTCAAAAAAATTCAATCTTTAGGAGCTGTGTTTGAAAAGAGCCGGTCGGGTCGGGTCTATCTTTGCGCCCACAAGTGAGGTGAATTGGTTAAGAAAGATCAATAATTCTAAGGGAGGGATGTTAATTTTAAATAAGAGAAATAATTATAAATGAGACAAGCAATTACTTTCTTGTGAACATTTTCACACTGAAATGAACAGCTGTTAAGAGTATTCCTTAACATTCAAATGATCTTCAAATGACCCAGTGACAGTGTGGTCCATGTCATGCAGATCGAATTTTTGATGTTGATTTCAATACATGGTAAATGTCCAACAAATGTGACATATATATTAAAATTTGTTAATAAAGGTAACGTGTAATTTTTTTGCTGAGAAAATATTATAAATTTCAATTTTATATAAAAAGGAAATTATAAATTTCAATTTTATATAAAAAGAGATTATAAATTCTAATTAATTGTAAAAAAGAATATCATGCTAAAAATCAAGGTTATCAGGTCAATATTATTTTTTATAACAAATTCAAGTTTATAGTTCTTTCTTGGCTAAATAAATTACACATTACCTTTATTGACAAATTTTAATAAATATGTTACAATTTGCCCTATAATATATAATCTGGTTTTCATTTCTATCCAACGTTGCAGTGGCTATTTTTGCTATGTTTCCCTATCTCTGCATGGATCAGATCCATTTCATTTTTGATTCTTTATGTAACATCCATTAATCCCCATAACAGGAAAACATAAAACCTTCATTATTTAGCATTTATAAATATATTCACGTGCACGGCACATGACTTATTTCAGTTTATTATTATTACATTCATCCAACTACAAACATACAGTCCACAAGCTTTATAAACTTTAGAATTCGACTTTGATATCTTTTACTACTTCAACCAGGTATCCTGCCAAAGTAAACATTGTTTGATTATTCACCAAAAGATCTAAAATGCTCATTAATAATGGTAATAAATTAGAATGATGTTCTGGGCATAAATATATATACCATTAACTTATATACCCGACAAAGAGAGAATTTAAATTTTGAACATTAAAGTTAGCAGCACACCTTCAGTATTCAGGCGGGTTGATGATAAGTAGGTATCGGAACTCCAAATCCTTCGGTTAGCTTTTTGAAAGAATTTTGCAATCTTTTAGTAACAGGTCCAACTGCACCATCACCAACTATACGTCCATCAATCTTTAATACCTGTTATTGTTGAAAATGTTACATCAGTTATAAAAGTATAGCCCTTTTTAATAAAAAAAGAAGCGTGTACAGAATTATAGCATGGGGTTCCTGCGGATGAGAGATACTTATCCTGCAAACCTTCTATGCTTCAGGTTTATTTTTAAGCATTTAGCATATCATTATAGATCGATCAGCTTAATGACTAGAGGTGGGAAGATGGCCGGGTTGGGTAACGGCGTTGGAATGGGTCAATATTAGTACGACATGAAAGGGGTTGGGCCAGGAAGGCTTGAACCATAATAACTATTTGTCCATCATTTGTAAATAATTAATGCATTACTTATGATAACAAAAAAAAAAAAAAAAAACAGCATTAGAACATTAATCCAGAATTTCATATAACATTTTTTGGAGGTTATAGTGTTATACGTAATTAAAAACAGATTTTGGGTGACTTTCAACATGTTTGATTGGTTCCGCTTTTAGTAAATTTGTTTAATTTGACCCGTTTGAAATATAACAGAACCCAAAGTCAACATACTCATAAGTAATAAGGGTAGAAATTACCACGTTTATGAATTAATGAAAAAAGAAAGTTGGCTTAAGAGAGTGATTAAAACTTTATGGTAGCATGATTATGTAAAAGATAATCCTGCTTGGTGTCCTACTTTGACTTTGAATATCAAGCAAATTACCTTGATATTGAAATTACAACACTACATACTTCCATTGGACGGGGTAAGAGAGCTAAGATGTAGACAGTTAAAGCTCTTCCCGGTGGCAGAGAGATTGCTTTCAGAAAGACATTTGGCTTATAAAGTGTCATTTAGAAGTTGAGCTCTATGTTGATGAGTTGTGAGAATTATGGAAAAAGGCTGGAACTACCAAATATACTTTGATCAATTATTACTTTTAATATTTATTTTGAAATTGCTATGGATAAATTTAGTTTTGAAGGAAAACCCAACAATTATATCGAAAGTGGAATTTATATTATACACCATGGAAAGAATGACTATTAAAATTGTATATGAATAAATAACAAATTATCTTGTGAGAACAATTTGATATTCGATGTCAAGGGAGGGTGATTAATAGAAAATAAATGATATATTTGACTAAAGAACATATCATATGGAGTTTCAAAAAGATAATATACCGGGCTGAGTTCTCCCATAGTTCCAGTAGTCCACACCTGCAGTGATGTATCATATCGTAACTATTGTTATAAAAGTTTACACTTGAAATTAAAAAAACTCACTTGTCTATTTGAGAGGTTAATGTTTGGATTTATCATACATTATCTTCTAATATATAAAAGACTAACTTAAATAATTCTAATATAAATAAAACACTAACTTAAATAAATTCTATTAGACGATCTTAGCAATTGATTTAGGTAAAAATTAAATCTGAACCATCCTTTTTAATAAAAATTGAAATCCAATTTTGACTTTTCTTGGTCAAAACCGGCTTCAATTTCGACTTTAGTTTGAATCGAAATTATTAAAGAGTATTTCATATATGACTTTTTATACCTTAAAATATCGTTTTTTTCCACCTTGATTTACAAATATCATATTTACCCTTTATAACATTTTAAAATATCATATTTAACCAAATTCTTAATTTTATCATTTTAAAATATTATCTAGTCGTTTTACATTCTTTTTAGTTATAACCAACAAATACCTTACCTTATCGTCTCTAAAATAACGATCGATAAATTTTACAATAGTCTCTCATATCATGATACCACGTGTCTACCTTCACGTATACCATCCCCCTCGCGTCGACGCTTTCACCGCTAGTTTGGGTGTTGACGCCGTATGTTGCCATTTTTCATTTCTTATTTATTTTGTATTTATAATTATTTAATTTCTTTTTAATAATGTTAAATATTTAGGATTGTTTAAAACCAACTCGGGTATTTAATCTAGTACTTCAATAAATAAATAAAAACTGAGTGTAAAAGATTAGAAAACATGTTTTGATCAATCAGACCTCATCTGCAGTATGAAATTCTGATAGACTGATACGCCGTTCCTCCAAAGCCAAGTTTTCCTTCTTCACAAGATCCATAACCTGAAACAGGTGAATACAGTTAATATGAATGTATTACATTCGTGCTTCTGAACACGAAATAAAATTATATCTTCAATTGAAAAATATGGAGTATAAAACACAAATAAAGAACTCCAGGATTTCTCATCTAGTGAAGAGATAGAGATTCTAAAAGGAATGTGTAATTTCCTGAATATTGAGGTCACTATAGGCCTATGATTTCTAAGGAATTTGTTAGAGGTTACTTCACATTATTTGTAAGGGTGGGAATAAAATGCAATGAAATGAAAAGAAATGGTATTTGTTAAAAGGGGTAGGATATATATTATATCTTTTATAGAAATATAGCTACATCACATCACTTAAAAGGGTGGGATATGTAAAATCTTACAGTTGCTCGGGTGATGCCTGGAAGACAGTAATCAGCATGAGGTGTCATAACAGTACCTTTCTTTACCAAGAACTGCATTGCAAGAAATACTGTTGGTTAACTGAAAAATGATACAAATTTGTGGTTTAGTGGAGAAATTTGCAATTATTGAAGGAAAAATGCTAAAAAAACAGATTGCATTTGGACATCGAACTAACACCATTAACAAGAGTGTTTTGGAAGGTGAGATTCTGATTCAATACAAGGGAATTTAGTGGGTTGCAGGGAACATAATTATATCATATATTTAGATAATTTGAGTAGGCTGGGAGGGATTGTTTAACGCGTAAATTTGGTAACTTTGGTACGGTTGATCCTAGTCGGGCCAGGTTAGGTTGGCCAAAAACTTATCTTTTGTCAAAAAGAATTAATGTCTTATAAAAAATAAGAGTGTCAAACATGAATTAGTAAATAAAATGCTTTAAGAGGTTTTATGCATCAAGAAAAAAGATGTTTGAATGACTTTCAACCCATTTTACTTGTTTCCTTTGAGATCTTTTTGTTGTTGTTGTATTTTACCCGTTTGACCTGGTAGCAACAAAACTTACCCCGAATGTACCATTTGAGTATAATATATGATCTTTTTGACTTACAAAGGAAACACGAATAATATTTTCAGTTTCTTCCAATGAAGTTGGTAGCTCATCCTTAAGCAATAAGCATTATAAAATACTGAACTTTTCAGCTAACAAGTGACAAGTTGAGGAACTGAAAAGATCAAAGCATGGACTTACGATATTTGTAGCATTTGTTTCAGACACATAACCATCTTTGTCCAGCATGATTGCATCATCGGCATTTGCATTGTTCCCTTCTATCTATAATAAACATGAATGAGTTTTTAATCTGAAACACTTACAAATAGAATAAAGAGGATAAAGAAATTTCCTTTCAGTAAAATATAAATTTCATGAGCAATCATATTAGCAATCATATCATAAGAAAAAGAAAAAGACATTACCTTTGCAAGTATATTGTTCAGGAGGTTGTTGTGGTGAATCTTGGAATCCAGATTCTGGCAAGGAATTGAACAGATTATGTTACTGATCGAAGTACAGTGCACCTAATTATGAAGCATTTTAACTAGTTCTGGAGGAGTGCTTATTACATCACAGAAAATAAAAGTATATCACAATAAAATAACAATTGACGGTATTACATGTACATTACACAGAATTTGATGTGACAGTTTCACCCCGTTTAATAATGATGGGTTGGTTCGGTTGTCTTTTATCCTTAATGAGTCAAAGGTTCAAAAGTTGACCAAAGTGAGTTCTTTATGCATATAACCTGGTAAATCATTTTAGTCCAAAAAGTTCATATAGTATTTGACACAATACTTGTTTATTATGAAGTTTTTTTTTTTTTTTTTGACAAAAAGGGTTTTCGGTCAACCCACCTAACCAATCCATTTTGCCAACTCTGTGCAGAATAATGTCTTACATTTGGTGAGTTACGACGAGTAGTGGCAGTCACCAAAGTAATACCCCTTGTATTGTCATACACTGGTGGTTTCCACTCTGCAAGAACTGCACAAAGAAATAAAAAAAGAGAGAAGATTTCAATATAACTAAATATCAAATCTGTGATAGACAATCTGGACCAGATTAGGATGTAGGTTCTGTATCCATGGATTAACAAACTTTATAATTCTTATTAGTATTAGCATTTGATTCTGTTTACTAACGCTAGACATACCTATTAAGGTGCATCCATAAAGATTGAAACCCGGGCTCATCCCTGAAGTAACCTACAGGAAGATTTATGATATTATGATACATCAGACATTCAGCTTTTCTAGGCTATATAAAAAATAAAAATTACAGCTTAGGCTGTCCACCAGGAAAAGATTGCAAGTGAAATCCTCCATCCATGCATACAATAATAATTAGCAGAGGTCACGATTTCGACCCATTTACTTCAGAGCGGGTCACTCTGTTTTTTTGCCCTTTTAGGAACAGAAAATATTTACTAAAAAGATAAGTTAAAAAGGAAACGTGTCAAAGGGGTCAAGAGCATTTTTTTGAAATTCACAATAAATTGACAGAATATTTTCTGAAAAGATCCACATACACAAATATCCTGATTGAGATTATCTTGCAAGATTAGAGTAATCAAGAGAAAAGACCTTCTTGCCACGTGTCAAACTTAAACGAATGTGTGAATTGTCAAACATCCCATTCCTAATCAATGTCTTGAATATGGCCTCCTTAACCTGAAAGAGTAGTATACCGCACGGAATGACCATGATAAATAAATAGAAAATGATCCATTAGTAAGGGAAGGAAATTGTGGTAAGTAAATAAAGCACAAAATATTTATAGGATTTATAAATGCTTAATAAAGAGTCTAATCAGATTATATACAAACAAAACAAGCTTGACAACAGGATCTCACCTCATCACGAGTTGGTACATTATTGAAAGCTAGAGCTTTTGCTGAGTCGAATAACCTAACATACACAGTCAGCATAATCCACAATCACTGAACTTGCTGCATAAAGGTGGCAATAAACCTATAATTTGTGAACGGGTTATTTTGGGTTATGTTTTATTTAGAATGGGTCAAAAAGGTTTGAAAAGTTGCTAAAAAGGGGATGGGTCCCATGGATTGAACCGTGTCCAAGATTATAGTTTCAAGAGATCAAATTATTATTATGTTGATATTATTTTTGTAATCATGATTAATACATTGCATAGAAAAAAATGTATAACTGGATGAGCAAGGGCTTGAAGCCTTGCAGGTCCACCCAACCCTGTCCAACCCATATCGGAAAAATAGCCAATATGGTCTCGAACCCATTGTGACATTTAACCCATTACTTAACCTGCCAGATTCACCCATTTTGACATCTCTTATGCTGCAATTGAGGTTAAGATAATCATCATAATACTTAACAGACTGTCTTTAGTTGCTGACCTGTCTAAATGCTCTTCAAGCTTAAAAACTTTCCCGCTATAAATTCTAAGCCCTTCCCATACAGAATCACCACCTTGGACAACTGAGTCAAATACTGAAACCTTTTAAGGTCACAGAAAAACAATAAGAATATGAAAGCAGTACAAATCATTCAACAGAAGATACAAAATTTTACAAAGCATAGTCATTATAGATTTGTGTTATGCGTATTACCTTTGCACTGTCACGGGGTAAAAGTTCATCACCAACCCAAACAAGAAGCTTTTCATTAGCAGGAACAGGAAGAGATGGAGTTGAAAGCTCGGGAAATCTTTTATGTCTTGCATGATTCCTAAGCATGTTATAGAAAGGTAAGCTTTGCTCCAGAAGTTCATAAAGTGATGGTGGAAAAGGCTGACAAGGGGAAAAAAAGAAAATTAGATGTGATTCAGATGAATGCTCCAAATGGAACCCCTTCAGATTAATCATGTGTCCTAGAAAACATAACAACACAAATTCAGTACCAATCTATTATTCAATTCTTCAATCAATATAATTCATCTCAGCCCATCACAATTTAGAGGTGGCAATCTTAACCTGTTTATATGTCAATGGTTTAATTCGGATTATATTTAATCTCTAACCCATCAAACAGGTAAAATCACTAAAAATAGCTTAAAAGGAAACAGCTCAAATGGATTAAACTAGTCGAAAGTCATCCAAATTGTATTTAAAAAGCATAAAATGTTCCAAAATTTTATTCAGAAAACTAGATTATTAAGCATCAATAAAAACATAAAAAAAGTATTTGGAAAAAAGTTTTAAGAATCGATTCTACCTGACCCACTCCAGACGCTACCAAAATAGTACATGTCTTGACCCAAACCGCTCTGAACCCGCAACCCAACCACCTGTTTTGCCACCTCTAGATCATATACATTAAAAGATGATTCTACGAACTACAGAACCATGAGATACGTACCGCAGGATATTTTACTGCTTGTGAAAAGACTGTAGAGTTGTGCACGCTCTTGTACCACCATGGAGCCCAAATGCCATCCACAGATTTTGGACCAGATTCCCATCTGGGTATATGTGAAGAAGACAAAACAAATTTATAAGTATATCAAAAGGTGAAGATGCCATCTTTACGACCTTTTGCATGAAGAAAAGGATATTTAAGCACGTATATATAAAACATATTAGAGTAACAGTTAACAGTAGAACATTGACATACTTGAGCATTGAAGCCTGAAATGGAATGTCAAGATCTTCACAAAGACCACGTAAAGCAGCCTACAGAGAAAGTAATACCATGAATATACAACTACAAAAAAAATGGACGGATAATAATATAATTGATCAAAGGACAGGATTCCTTAAATAATTCATGTGTCTAAAAAAAGAAATGATTGAAAAAGTTATGATACTGAACTCTAAAAATGACAATTGTAAAAGAAAAAAGTAACAAATTTATGATAAATGAATTGAGAAACCTCAGGGTCTTCTTGAAGTTCAGAAGCATCAATAATATGAGGGCGGTTCCCTGCTGCACAGAGATCACTGTATATAGAAACGAGGTCTCCCAACCCTAGTTCATGGAAGGATGAGGGGATAACCTTGTTAAATGATTGCTGGTACCAAACAAATTATTTAAATTAATTTAAATTTTGAAATTAAAAAAAAAGTTGTTATAGAACAAGGGAAGTAAGTTTTTCAAAAAGAGATTAAAAAAATACCAATATGTCAAGGGGATTTCGAATTAATATAAAGTGTTTTCCTTTCTTTGTCAAGTCATCACTTAAACCAGGCAGGCGTTGTTTTGATATATGCTGCAGATTAGAAACAATATCATTAGCTGTTGAATATGGAAAAGAGATGCAAGCATCAAATATCAACTAAGAAATTAAGAATGAGTGAAATGTTAACCGATTCCCAGAAAGATATTTACCCATCATGACTACAGGAGGCAATCTAGTCTCACCAAGAGGTAATTAAGCCATTTATAAGACAAAACCAAATCATACTAATAACAAGCTACTTAGATGCAAATGCAAACTAATTAATCAATTACCTTGCAATACCGATACTTGCTTTCTCCAGGACCATATATGACGGTGTTCACAACTTTATTGCCATCAGACTCCTATGCATTCAAAAAAGAAATGAAAATTAAGAAGATCCCAATGTATCCTATTCCTGTTCTATAAAGTGCATTTGAAAAATCTTCCAGCAATTTGATGAAAAGGTTCCACAGTGAAGGTAGAACCAATAATCTTAATAAACCAAATATTCGAGTATTCGACATACATATTAAGTGAGCCTAGAGTATAGATAATGTGGTATGGGCCGATTCGAGATGGCTAATCTCCCAAGAATAAGATAAAGAAATGAAACACTAATTAAACACCAATTTCTTCATATCCTTAATAACGCAGGAGATTACAATTTATAGAGAAACTTAAACTAACTATTTTCTACCACTAAACTATAAAGTAGGAACATGAAAACATGAAGGTTACTAAATCAAACGTGGAGTGGACTTAAACATGCAACATGATTCCCCACTACTTGCTATTAACTTGGTAATATGCTTGCATTGCTTGTACCCTACACTTGGAAGCTTATACTTCCACTTGAGAAATAATAGTCGTACCCAAGCACGTATCATAATGATACTGCAGAGGGAATAAGGAGAATATGATGAACAAGTCAAGTTGCAAAAAAATGTAAAGTTCAAAAACTGGGATATTTACTTACCATTTTTGAAAGAAGTTCCTCTCTATACGGCCTATCGACCCCTGTCACCCTTAAATAATGTGCATATAAAGGTTCATCAAGCACTTCTATATCATCCCTCTGAAAAATAAGACATGTACAGAAATTTCAGCACCACAAAAGAGCTATATAGCATTCCAATAACAACCGTTTGATGAGAGAATAATAACATAATTATTTTACACGCAAAGTGGCATGTTAATTAAGTTATAAATTAGCCATAAGGGTGACAATTATAATTTATAGAAATTATTTAAATGGTAAATACTATAAGTAAATCATTCTTCTAGAGCACAAATGAGTAAATGACACATCCAGACCAGTATCATAATATGAGTTGTACATCCTACATTATAAGCTGTATGTGCTTCAAATGTGGCTTGAGCAGAAAAAAGAGCTTAACCATAAGAAAGAGAATAAAGTAGAGCTTAACTCATAAGTTAATAGAAAATTTTAAGAGCAAAAAGAAAAGAGTGTCTTTTTCTTTAGAGTTTACCCATCTACACACACATGATAAGACGAATGCATGATTAGTCTTTTCTAAGCTCCACCATGTTTTACATATCAGTACATCCATAACCAGGCCCATAAGTGCATCAACTAACAAAACCCCTGTTTTCCTTAGTTATTGAGTTTCATTTAACAACTTGAGTTCATTGAACTTCTATAACCATCGCTGTTCTTGCATCACATATGGTACAATATACCAATAGAGCATACTTGGGGGTGTGCAAAGTATCTTTGGTAATATAAAGATCACCTCCCTCTTAATTTAATGATTATACTTGGCAAAATCCCATTAAAAATAATTAGAATTGCTAAGTTGATGAACAATGGTGCCTAAAATTTTGGAAATTTCCCATCTTGAGGTTATTTCGGTTCTAAAGTCTTCTCAAAGTCGAAAAAAGTAGTGATCAAGAATTTTTCAATGTTTAACATCATCTCATTCCCTCTAAAACTATATATTATGATTTAAGGTAAGATTATTTCATATTGATTACAATCTTTTTTGAGAAAATATATTGTTGTTATCAAAATTAAATATATATTAATGGATGTCATTGCAAAAAAATAAAATAAAAAATTATACGGATTCCATAAACTATGATTTTTATGCATAAATATTAAACTAAACTAACTATTTCTCATTTTATGCTATGTTATTTGTTAAGGTTAATTATTTGATCTGAATTTTTAGTTAAGAAAAGGCATAATAATATTCCAGATCGCACCCAGAAAAACCCCAAATTATCGTAGAATATACACCATAAAATTTTTACTGTCTATAAAATCATTATCATCAAATAAATTGTAATTGTAAATAATAATAATCAAATAACTAAATGTTATTGCTGATTCTGAGAAAGAAATCTGTTAAGACAACTTCTGTTCCGGGACGATCGGATATCCAAACAGGAAAACTACACCAAAAAGTAAGTAGCCTCTGTTAATTTTTCATTAAAACGAAGTTTTTTTTTAATTGTTTGGTTGAAGTAATCTACTGCACTAAATCATGAAAGCAAAATATGATCGAAGATGAACAAATCTCAGCAGAGATCTAAGTACACCTGAGCAAGATATAATCAAATAGAATGAAAGAGATGATCGATTCAATTACCTGAGCAAAAGAGTACATTAGGCTGGTGCTTAAAGATCTGGGAGCTGACCATGAATGAATCACCTCTGGTTCTCTATCTTCCGCCATTATCGAACTCAAGAGAATCACAGTTGAAGATGTGAATCTTCTGCATGTAAATTAAATATATTTAAATTAGTTAGAGAAGCCCTTGGTTGGTGCAATAGACAGCTGCAGAGTGCTGAATGCCTAATGAATACACAAAACGACAGGAAGGAAGTCTTGCCTTGTTTAAACGAAAGTCTTTGTCCAAAAGTTATAGAATATTTTGTGCGTATTATAGAATTTTATTTATTTTTTTATTCGGAGATGAATCAAAACACCCTAACTTATATTAATTATATAACCTAATAATAAAGTTTGACCATATTTAATTGGACAACGTGTTTATGTTTTCAGTATGTATTTAATAGTCTGTTAATTAATTTTAGTTTTTATTCCTTTTAAACCATTTGCATTTAATATATAGTTCTGTTTGTGTTACCGTAATGCAAATAATTTAAAAAATTTAATTTTTTTTCAAATAATGTTATTAAATACAATATACAACGAAATTTGATTTTAATTTAATTACATTTTTTCACATTACGATAAAACAAACGGGACCTAAATGTCAACACATTATGTTTATGTAACGCTTTCATCATATTTTTTTAATATCCCATATAAATTGTTGTTTCACTTAGTCCACATAATTAATTATATCTCCTTTAGTAATTATCATGCACATATATATTAACTCATTAGTAGCTATAATTTAGCTAGGTTGAGAGTTAGATTATTATGAATCCTTAAATTTCTAGATAATACACTTTTTAGAATAAAAAAGAAACATGTTCATATAATATTTATTGTTGTTAGAAATATGTAGGGGTGTTAAATCGTGTCATCGTGTCGTGTTTTTGTCTGACACGACACGACACGAATTGATTTTTCATGGCACGAACACGACACGACACGATGTCGTGTTTTTTTTCCTAACACGAACACGACCCAATTAAAAAAACAACAAACACGACTTACACGATAACACGACAAAAGTAACATTAAATTTTCACCTGTTTCAACAATTCATGCAGAAAAAACAACTAACACGACAACATAATGAAAACCAACATTAAATATCCATTTGCTTAATTAAATTGTTTAAGAAAAGAAGGATATCAAGAACCACAACAGAAATAACATAAACTGGTACTGAATGTTCTCAAACGATAAACATAAACTGAATATTCTCAAACTTCAAATATAAAATAAAGTGCATCCATCTATTCATTTTCATCCTTGCTAAGACGTCTCTTAAGTTTCCGAGGGGTATGTAATCATTATATGGACAATGAGATATTATATATAATTATATAATTATATTTGTATATATATATATATATATATATATATATATATATATATATATAGTGTAGATATCGTTTTATTGTCGTGTTATATTCGTGTCCATATCGGGTTAATGTCGGGTTAATTTCGTTGTAAAATTTTAACACAAACACGACACGACACGCATCGTGTTTTTTATAATCAACACGAACACGAATTTGAATTTCGATTTCGTCCCAATTTCGTTTCGTGTCGTTTATTTTTGTCGTGCCGTGTCTTTTTTTGACAGCCCTAGAAATATGTATACAATATCGTATAACATATTTCGGGAAATCATTAACTATAAACCTCTCTTTTAACTATTAAGTATATTTTGTTTCATTTTGAACCTAGATGTATTTTGTATATATGTATTTATTGTTGGTGATCTTCTCAACCTTTTATAAGTGTTAAGTATTAGCTAACTAGTAATTTAGATTAAGTAATAGCTAACTAGCTATCATCGATGTAATAATAAAGTTAACATTTTCTTATAACACTCGTTTTATAATTTAACAAGGTTCTAATCATTTAAAAACGACTTTCCATATATTCTCTATGAATTTAGAAAAATCCATATTTTTTATAGATTCACTGTTGATATGTTATACTTTGTTCAAATAAGTCAATCATGATCAACAATAGTTAACAAATGTTATAAATTGTTTCAATTACAATCATGCTAGAAACCAAAAGTTCAATCATTACCAATATTGATGAATCAAAGTCACACTTGATTCTAATAGTTCAATCATGATCAACATTGATCATAGTTGGTTTAAAAAGGTCATAATGTATTAAAAAATGAACCATGGTCAACCCCGGTCAAATAAGACCATTATTTGGTCAAAATGGTGAATGATGGTAAAAAAGTCAATCATGTTCAATCTAATACCATTTCTTCAAATTTGTAAACTACGATCAATATTAGTTAATTACAATGCTACTTGAAAAACAAGAGAACCAAGGTTTAAATAACTTGATCATGGCCAACATGGTCGAATTGTGTTGAAAGATGATAATGACTTGTTAATGTTATACATGGTTCATCTACTTTATTTGTAGCCAACATTGTTTAATTAGAAACATTATTACTTCCAACTGTTTATACATGTTCATATGCTTAACAAATGACTATCATTCACCAACATTTCGACAACTATTGATCAAGACCCATTAAATACTAATACAACATAATGACGCAATGTAAATAAGAAGAACAACTCAATTGATTTGCTGATACAAAAAAATATTGAAAAGAAACAACGAACTCGAAAAATATACAAGATTGACCAACTATAGTAAATATAGTTTTCCTACTACATAAAGGAAAGCAAACATAATCACTTTAAGAGGATAAAATCTTATTTACAAAATTATAAAACAAATCTTGGGCTTCATAACTGTGCACATACTTAATATTTAACAAAAAATTAATATCGTATGATTTTAAAACTTGTTTCACATAGACTTTTAATCGACGTTTAACAAAAAGAAAACACAATAACAATTAAATGAACAAAAATAATCATGTAAAATAATATATGAAATATAACATATAAAAAACCCAAAAAAATAACCGTAAAATTTGTTATAAAAACTCCCGCCAACACTTAAACCACCACCAACCCCACACAAAATTTTTACCCTAAAATGAAACCCAATTTATTTGCCCTTAAGATCTATCGATGGCGTTCTCTCCTTCAAATCGATCGACCAAGTGAGTTCGGTATGCTCTGAGTACAACAATGGCGCATTTGTATCCATCGTCGGCCAAATTGACCAGTTCCACCGGCCAAATCGACCTTCCCTCACCAAATCGATCGGCAAGTGAGTTCGGTTTCCCTCTTGTCCACTTCCTGCTATAGATTTCTTCTTAGTTTCAAGTCTCATGTGCTCTTGGTTTAGCAATTTGCAATTTTAAGAGACAACAAACAATTTTGCTATACATCACAACGGTATGATCATAAAATCAAGTTAATCATGACCTGTTTCGATATGTTTATATGTCTCACTCTTTAATCGTAGCAAACAACTGTTCTAGCTTTATCTTCTTCATAACTGATGACCTATTGACCTGTTGCTGAAGATTATATGTTAGATAATTATCTTTACTTGCTTAGGTGTCGGGTTCAGTAATAGCCCTTTTAACCGACATATAAAAACCAAATCGTATGTATTTGCATAGATATCAGGTCTGTTGATGAAGATTGTATGCTAGATAACCATCTGTTAGATAATCGATATTAAATAACTGCACTGTTCTGTGCTCTTTTAATCAGATTGAAGAAACTAACCAGCTTTTGCAAGGAAGGTTGTATGTTAAATTATAAATTCCCAGAAGTAGAGATACTACTGCCACCAAAATCCAAATTTTCAATCCATATTATTAGTTTATTATTGTAATTCTTTTATTGTTTCAAGATAAATATGTTCTGTTTTTTTAATTATATTATAATCAAATAAAATCGGGTTAAACGTGTCACCTTCAGGTTATCATGTTCGTGTCGTGTTTGTGTCAAATTCGTGTCTACCCATCTCTGACTAAACTTACTTGCGGGTCGTGTTTATGTCAACCTAGGTCATGTTTGGTTCGGGTTGGGTTCATGATGTGTCAAGAATTGCCAGCCTTAGTTGTGAATATATTCTATGTGCATGCTAAGATTGTTTACATATCACAAGTAAAACTGACTGACTTGAGAGATCCAAGTAACAGGGACTTCGGTGGTTGAGAGAACTATGAGAAACTCAATGAATTAGAAAATGCAGTATAGAAGATGAATGCCACGTACTTCCATGCCCTGGGTGCAATATTGCAAATGCTTTTGTCTGCTGGGCTCTGTGCGAAGAGCAATGAGATGAAGCAGAGAGAGTAGGAACTCAAGGTGGAACAGGAGATGAACAATAGTTTTATGATAAAAACGATGGTTAAAAATTGGCTGAGGAAGGAGTAGAAAAGGGTGTTTAGGAAGAAATTAGACTTATGAACTTATATAGATTCAGGAGTATGTTTACAGATTTGACACGCCAACTAATTAAGAAAGACTACACAAAACGTATCCGTTTCTGTTTAAAGATGATCCTAATAACCAGAAGCATAAAATATGTAATGAGAACATTTGAGAAGATAATTTCTATAAACTCTTTCATTTTTCTAATAGGGCAAGGAGAATAACTTTGATGATGAATGCCATGGAACTGTAAGAATGAATTCGTTTCCTATTGAAGAAATGTAAATCATTATCTGACCTTAGAAGTTCACATTAAGACTAAGTTTGGCTTTGACATAGCACTAGAATGATTTTATGATGATTGACACACGGTGTCTGGTTAGGAGGAATTACCTGTAAAAGTTCAAAAAGGAAATTCTTACACCCTTGACATAAGCATAATTTGCAAGAATGATATATAAAATGAAGATGCAATATTTAGCTAAAGTTAAATACTATTATGCAAATGTCATCTAACATGATCCTCTAGCCCTAATGATTTACAAAATAAATATGCACAATTAGTAGTATATGATTTTACTATAGTTATGTATTTACCTGTGATATACTGATAAGATTATATACTTTGACCGCACTAACAATAGACGTGCTAAGTTTTGGTAATAAGGAAATTACAAAGCTTCCATGAAAATTTCTATATTGATATGATGATATTAGATCTGGATATTTCTGAGAACTCCTAAGAATGGAACTTTGTGATAAGCAAATTACTAGTGGTATATATCATATAACTTCTGTTAGTTAACTGAACTAAAATGGATTTACATAAATGTAGGTGTTGGTGGAGTTTGCCTGATGAGTTGCAAATGGAGAGATGAACAACATTCATCCTTTATAAATTTTATATCCAATTTCTTGAGTGCAAATTCTTTCCGGATAAACATTGTGCCAATTGCACCTGTAAAGTCCATTTAATATGTCACCTTTTTTAATCACTTCTGCTATTTCTTTTGCTTTGCATAAATATTTTATTGTTTAAAATTTTCAGGATTTCATTTTTAACTGTGGGGGTTTATCATTGGCTTTCATTTTTGTGTTAAATTACGACTGCGACAATCCGGGACCAACTTTTAGCAGGTAGTTCGATATCTTGATTTTCATGTAGCTTCAGCTTGTTCACCTTGATCTTATGTTAGTTAATACAGAGCTGAGAAACTGAAGAGTCAATTTTCACATCTCTATGTGGTTGTCACCCTTCCAACAAAGGAGCAGAATGACTCTTTTGTACACTCTTATTTTAGGTGATCATATGCAGCAGTCACCTATCCTTTATCTTCCACACAATCTATGCCTAGATAAATTATATAAACATACAAGTGTTTTTGTTTGATTTAGACATGGTATGAACATCGGTAGGCCGACCTTTGTTCCAGTACTGGATCTTGAAATGGGTTTTGAGAAGATTGTAAGAATAGCACATGCTCGTGGTGGTAAGCTTCCATTTGAGGCTTTATTTTTGATTTATTTACATTATGAACAATCATGGGTCAAAAGAGAAAATTTAGTTGAAGGGGAAAACTTGTCGAACGGGTTAAAAGTTGCCCAAACTATGTTTAAATGCTTACTACCTCCTAATAATTTTATTTTCTAGTATCAATAAATACGGTAGCAACATAGTTATTCTAACATTGTTTAACAAGTTAACTATTTATAAAACGGATAATAATTGTTTGTAGGTAACCAACTTGTATAGAAACACAGGTTTCAACCCCTGCCCATTTTGATCCATCACCGGGAATGACTGACCCACCCGTTTTCCATACTTGAAAACTGGCATTAGTAGACCCACATATTGTTTTGGTATCATAAGAATTGTTCTCTGTTTTACAGTGTGCAAGAGGCAGGATGCTGTATCCAAATTGAAAGCCGAGGTAAGCTTTTTTGGCACTCATTAGTTTCCCTTTCAACCTTTTCCAGAGTTATACTATTAGTAGAACTAAAGATGGCATTTTGACCCATTACTTATGAAAGACCTATTCTTGTTGCATTTTGCTAAAATATAAAATAGCTAAAAAGGAAACAGATCAAATGGGTCGAGAATCACCCCCAAAGTTTATTTTTTTAGTACATAAAACCTTAATGAATCCCTTTATTCAAAAAGTTTGATTATTACTGTAATCATATCTTTTTCTTAATCATTCTTAACAGACATTATTTATTTAGCCTTATTTCAAAAGTTGGTCGCTAAATGTTTCGGGGTCAACCTGTTTCTGCCCTTTTTTGCCTGTTACCCAACCCAGTAATTTTCTCAACATTGATTGTTACTTGCTTTTGTGTTTCTTTAAGAGGGAGAGGTCTGTGCAAGGGATGGATATGTTTCTCAAGGTGGTCTCCTCTATTCCCCGTGTTGAGACTCATGACGCTAATGCGGTATTTAACTTGACTTCCACTTATGTGTGATGTATATTTACTATTGAGTATTGACATAAAAAGGTATTAATATTTAGTATTTATGTGGTTTGAAATATGTTCACCACCTGGGAACACTTTCTGGTGATCTCTTTTCTGTCAACAGCTGATTCAAACTATTGGATCAATTGAAGCAATAGCTAAAGCATCAAAGGAAAACATTCTTGAAAACACAGACATTTCATCAGAAAAAGCAGAGATGATTACAAGATTTTTTAGAGACTGCAAGTTCTTCCTCAGCCCCAGAATTAGTTGACTTGCATATGCATACAGTAAGATCTACACTTGCTTTCATTACCCTTATACATACTTATCGCATTTATTCATACCAGATCCTAGAATATACACTAAGAAAATAGATATGCAACTACACTCTCAAAATCTTGAATGCAACTGACTGATATTTAGAGTTGATATCTGAGTCTAATGTAACACATTCTTTTTTAACATTGTTTGGTGGATTATGTTAATGTCGATCATGATATGTTCTATGCTTTTTTTAGCGCAGAATATACGGAAAGCTATTAAATTTACTATCAAACCGAGCCTCAAGTTTCTTTATGTAGAAAAATCATGTGTTCAGTTATACCCTTGTGTTTGGGATTGAATTAGCTTATATTGTGGGTTTAATGTAGAAGAAAAAAGAGTTCTTTTTCTGAAGTGTTTGAGGTTGTTTATATTCACTACTTATACGTTTACTTGTTGTAACACCTTGATTTTTAGTCCAAATTTCAAACTTTTTAAAACTCATTTTAATACATGGTTTATATAAAATCCTTTAACCAAAACGGAAGCATTATGAATTATCTGCAATATCTTTACAAAGTTTAATCATAGATCTAATAGTCAAATATCATATAGGCTTTGAAATCTTTTGGTGTTACCATAGTCAATCACATGACCATTAACTAACAAATAGGAAATACAGGATTACCATATAGCTAAAGCAAGCTCAAAGCTTCAACCCGTCTCACATAGGCTACAAGTCTACCTCTGGATACAAAAAACATTTATACATAACACATTAGCATAAAGCTAGTACCAAAAAGAGTTTGGTATCTAAAATAAGTCATCATAGGCATCAACACTTTTGCAATATATGGCATTATTTAAACTTAGCACGTACCAAAGGGTCTTTGGCCTAGCAGAACCAATGTGTGACTAGGGTGTCTCTCCCTCTTACAGGTTGAGGGTTCAAGTCTTGTTAAGAACATAAGGTGTAATTTAGGTGGGTGAGTGTGTTTGCCGTTCAAAAAAATAAATAAACTTTGCACGTAAGATGTGAGGGACAAGTCCACTAGACCTTGTATCTTTCATAGTGGCTGACCGTGATCAACAAGTCCACTTGGGGGTACGTCCACATCTCCTGTCAAGGTGGGGGAGCAAGAAGCATCCTCTATACAACGGTTGACAGGAGTGAATGACCTTTTCCCCAAGTTCACTCGTGTATACTTTGGTTCGATGGCTCGTCAGCTCGTTGAACCAACGGTCATAATGACTACTTACCATTCCATTTCACTCCTTGCACCAATTCCTCCGCCACCCTTGTAACTATGGTTCCTAATCGCCGAAGCCACGTGAACCTTACACGTTACCTAGTGGGGAGGAACAATCCAAAGTGTAAAGCACATAATCACAGGTACGGATCCAACCATAAAACACAAGCATAAGCACAAGCAAGTTAAGCACATTCAAACATTAACTTGCATGAAGCATCATATAACACATCATAAACTCAAAACTGTACAATGTGTATAATCATTACACTGTCTTTAGCATAATTCTCATTTTAAGCAATGACATTTGATGCCATAAAACTCAAATATCACATAATACTTTGCAAAAATACACGTATGATGACTTTAAACTCCGAATCATTCTCTTGAAGCTCATCCTCTTCATCATAAATGATCCGCTTGCCTCGAAATGACATGGACCAATAGTGAAATCCTAATTCATTGGGCCTTTCGATACAATTAAATAGAAAGCCCTAAGGGCGCCATATTCCTCACTTGATGGTCAACACTATAATTAAGAGTAAACAAGACCATCTTAGATAACTTAACCAAATTCTCAAACCGAGAGACATATTTCGCCTCGATAATATATGACTTAAAGAGGCCTCAAATACACTTTTAAGCTACTCATGAATCCCAAAACACCTCAGAAAAGCTTAAGATCAAATACTGAAAAAAAAATCTTGGTTTACATTGTCAAATTTACTCCCAAAACTGACACAAATTTTGTATTTTGACATTTAGGCCAATTTATTGTTGGAATTAGCGTATGTGATCAAAAGATGGATTAAATTAGACATTCCTATAGTTCCAATGATATATGATACACATAAATCCGATAAATAGTTGATTTTTCACAAATTTTATAAAACTGACCAAAAACAACAAAATCATGAATTTAAGAAACAGCCGCAGACCGCAAACGATGGGGTCCGACCCTTTGTTTTGTTTCAAAACTTTTTTTTCTGAACCATTTCACTAATTTCTCACTTGCAACTTCTAAGGAACTCATAAGAACACCAAAACAGACCGAAAGACACAATAAACAAGCATCTAACATAACTCGTATGAATCAACCCAAACTTGATGGCTTTTGACCCACTTGCTCAAGAACTTTAATTTACAACAAGATTGGTCTCCATATTCATCACAAAACACTAAAATCAAACACATTCACGAGTTAGAACTTACTTTTTGAAAGCTTCCAAATTTGTCCAACCCTAAATCCAAGCAAAACAAGCCACCTATGGTTGGAATCAAGCTTCAAGCCCTTCAATTTTGACCTCAAAGTCAACAAAACCAAACAAACCTTATGATTTCTTCATGTGGCTGACGTCTCCTCCGGTTCTCCTTCTTTCTCTTGATGGTTTCAACAGCTCCAACTGAACTAAACGAGTCAAAAGGGTTGGTGTGGGATATTTATATCCCAAAGTGAGGGAGACCAATCTCATTTTGTAGGCGAGGGAGATAGAGACGCAATTAAAGAAAATGAAGAATAAAAAATAAGATTTAAGTAATCTCATTTTGTTTTATTCGTGTATTTCAATTTTTAGGTTTATACATTCGATTTTCTTTTGAATATTAGATTTCATATTCGCGAATTCGATTTACGGTTCATTTCAGGATTTCAATATCGACTGTGTTTTGTTCAATTTTGAATGTTTATGATGAAGATGTTCGATTTTGTTAAATTTTGAATGTTTATGATGAAGATGAAGAAGAAGTTCGATTTGTTCATCAATTTCTGCTGGCTCGATTACATATTCATGTTTGATTTTTGTTAGGGTTTAATTGTTTTTGATGAAGATGAATACCCTACTTCTATCTGGATCATCCATTTGATTTATTGGTTTCTAAATTTTTTTAAAGACGAGATAACTTTTGACATTTAATACATTAAATGATAGTTTGTAAAATTGGATACATATAATAGTAAAATATGACAATTTCAATATATGTTTAGAAATTAAACCCGGTTCTTGTCAATTTCAATTCCTTAAGTTACTTTGTAAAAAAATAAAAAAATAAATTAGCTTCTTCTTAAACAAATTCGTTAACACTAGCATGTTACCCGCACAATGCGGCGGTAACAAATAATTTCTACTCGATAATATGTCCACTTTTAAGACGTAGAGGTAAGGTATTCACGTAATAAGGTGACAACAAATATTTTTCTTTTGGTAACAATGTTACATGTCTATTTTCTTTATCTTTGTTTCATTTTCTTTATTTTTCTACTCTCCGTAAACTCTTTTATTAATTTTGAAAATAATAAAATAATAGAAAAGACCAGTAATTAAAAAATAAGGTAAATTGTATGAAAATACATGGAATAAATGATTATAAATAGAGTAAAATAATGTATAATTATTTTATTTTTATTTATCATATGACTATTTTAAAATGTTTATAAATTCTGGTTATAGGTTATTCAAGTTTTTGAGTTCTACTTATACATATTTTCTATTAGTTAAGTTAAATTGTTTAGTATATGATAAAATATTTAAAATGAAAGGTTTGGTTATGAAATTATTTTTTAATAATAAAGTTAATTTGTGTTGAGTTGATTTTTCTTAATATGGAAGGTTTAGTTAATAAATAGAATATAAGAATCATTTTAACTATATTTAATACTTACTTCATTTATTAGTTTCCATTTAGTTTATATGAGGGATGATTTCTCAAGATACTCATATTAATGAACCATTAACGAGAACTCATTAATGAGCTATTAACATTATAGCCATTGTTATAATTTAATTAAGGACTAAGATTATTTCTTGAGATTCTTACAATAATAGCTACTCTCAAATGAACCTTTCTATACACAAACAAAAGCATCGCGTATTAAAATTATAAAAGAGAGCCAAATGACATAATATTAATTGTTTTAATATATACTAGCAATAAAAAAAACTAAATGTTAACTAAGATCGCATGAAAAAAAATCAATTCCATAGATCGAATTCTTAACCTAATGTTTGTCTTCCAAGGCTTTTGGGGATGAAGTATAATAACCGTAATTTTACATATACATGTATGACTATATATATGACTATAGTTTCAGTTTAAAATAGATTAAATGAATAATTTTAGTTTTACCTCCCGAACCTGCCACCACTTCTCCCCCTTTATCGGCGATCGTTCCCCAAGACCCGCTAACAAACTTGTTTATATATACACCGTATGCACAACTCTGTTCTTCAATTCAGAAACCACGAACCCTAATTACTGAAAAACGAGAGAGAAAGAGAGAGAGTGAGGGTCGGCGATTGTGGTACAGCGAAGGGGGCGAAGATTATTGAGGACTGAAGCTGCGATTAAGGTGATTAGGAGCTGAGTTCGGTGTCACCATTTGTACTCAGCAACTGTTAAAGGTTAGTATTTGCTGTCTCCTCGTGTGTAGCTTAAGAACAACCGAAATTAAAACCAATTTCTCATCTTTTTGACCTGCAATTAGGCAATATACTGATCTGTACGTACTAAGTTAATTATGTCATCTGACAACTGAGTTCATACGTCTGTTGAATTTCATAATTTAATTCGTTCTGTCCACTATGTTTCTGATTTGTTCAGTTGCATTAATCTTTAATTGAATCAATTATGAACCACATGAACACCTGTGCTTATCTTTGTTATCTGCTGCTACGGTATTTAAACAATGAGATTAATAAATCATGAAACTGAGTTCTATTAAATCAACTAGGCACTACACTGGGGAAACATATGAAGGCTGGAATTAAAGTAGTATTGAGCTTATTTTTGAAGTTACTGCCTTGATGCTTTTTATGCTATAAATTATAATACTCTCCTGATCTTGGTTAGTTTGACAGTAAGGGGCGTTTGGTTCATAGGATTTCATGAGATTTTATGGGAATGAGATTTGAAATCCCATGTGAAATTCATGGGATTTTATGGGAATGGGATTTTAAATAGGAGGGAGGAATCAAAATACCAGGAATCTTCTAAATCCCTTAGCCGAAGGATTTTTCATTCCCTTCACCACCCATGGTATTTTGAAATCCCACAGGTGAAGGATTTCATCCGGCTACGCTCCGGCGACGCTCTGGCGAACCCCAGTCGACAGAAACTGCCGCTGCAACAGAAATCCTAGCCGTCGTTTTCCTTCGCCGTCGCTCCAACATAAACCCTTTTTCCGTCGCTGCAACACCCACGAAGAAACCCCTTTTCCTTCGCCGTCGTTTTCCTTCGCCATAGTCGTTGTCGAAACCCTAGCAATCGCCATTCGTCTTCTCTGTCATCCCCTTCGAAACCCTAGCGAAACCCTAGCCATCGAAACCCTAGCCGTCGTTCTCCTCTTCGTCGTGGTCCGCTCGTGGCCTACTCAGATCTGGTCCGTTCGAGAAAACCCTAGCCGCCGTCGTTCTCCTCTTCGCCTGCGCAGATCTGATCCGTTCGAGAAAACCCTAGCCGCCGTCGTTCTCCTCTTCGTCGTGGTCCGTTCGAGGCCTGCGCAGATCGTTGAGGTGGTTTAGTGGGGGCGGTAAGGTGGTTTAGAGGTGGTTGGTGGTGAAAACCCTAGTCTTTGGCGGCGGTGAGGAGGTGGCCCGCGGTGAGGTGGCGGCCGGCGGTGAAGTGGCTGTGGTTGGTCTTGGTGAACCAAACAGAGGATTGAGATTTAAATCCCACCAAATGCATTCCTACCAATTCCCAATCCCATGTATAAATCTCATTCCCCTCAAAATCAATACTTGAACCAAACGCCCCCTAAATGTATCGGTACTTAGTGTATGGTTTGACTGTCAAGTTCCCAGTAAACTAAACTGAATTGTGTAGGACTGGAAAGAATTAATACATAACTACCATAGATTAGATAAAATCATGAATCAGAAATCAGTTAGGTGGTCTGCACAGGTGATTATACTATTTAAACTAATATGACTATTGTGTTAAAATGGACCTGTTAGTCAGAATAGGAAAACACCAAACTGATCTGTTACATGTACGTATATATATATATATAGGGGAGAGTTCATGCGAGAACCGTTGTTAGTGCGAGAACCGCGAGAACCAATCTCATCCGTTCCTTGGATATGGGAAGTATCATGGATGGAGAGCGTGGAGGGATAGAGTGTGGCAGGGTGTATGTGAGGAATTTATGGGTGGGCAATGACATTGAAGGAGGGGGAATTGAACGGCTTAGATTGGTTCTCGCGGTTCTCGCGCTAACAACGGTTCTCGCATGAACTTTTGTCTCTCTCTCTCTCTCTCTCTCTTTCTCTCTCTCTCTCTCTATATATATATATGTATATAGGAAAAAGTTCATGCGAGAACCATTCTTAGTGCGAGAACCGCAAGAACCAATCTGAGCCGTCCAATTCCCCCTCCTTCAATGTCATTGCCCACCCATGAATTCCTCACATGCACCCTGCCACACTCTATCCCTCCATGCTCTCCATCCGTTTAACTTCCCATATCCAAGGAACGGCTGAGATTGGTTTTCGCACTAACAACGGTTCTCGCATGAACCCTCCCCTATATATATATATATATATATATATATATATATATATATATATATATATATATATATATATATATATATATATATATATATATATATATATATATATATATATATATATATCAGATGTTAATTTAAAAATCCATAGTAAAGTTTATCTTTTTAAATCCTTGATCCTGTAATCTTTCAATCGGTAATCATTATACCTTATAGAATCCATTTGTTAGGTTGATAAGAATAATAGTAGTAATAAATTTTTACCATGCAACAATCTAGATCATTAATAAGAGAGGAACGGAATAAGATAAATTCTAACGGTAATTTATATATTTTTAGACGAGGTGAAAAACAACTAAACTTGAAGCTACCGGTAGTGTTGGACTTATTTGACCGTGAATACAAGGTACGTATATCTATCTCTTTATAGAGATTTCTATTGTTCGGTTCACTTATATTGTACGGATTCTTTTCTATCTTGATTCCTATTTTGTTTGATTCATGCCTTAACGGGTCAAAGTTCCTTTTACCATTTTGACCCATTTGCTATTCAATTGTGACATTGCTATATCGTTGGGAACCTTTGTGATATGTTTATTTCATTGCCTATTGGTTATGCTTGGTTTATTGTTTGTTCTGTTGGCCACAATTGCTATTGCTTACTTTGTATTCGGTATTAGCCTATTATTACTGCTTACTGATTATTCTAGGTATGCGAGCTATTATGTTACTAACTACCTATGGAGGTACCATAGGAGCGTCATTGCGGCACCGGTGGCGTTACACTTTCGTGGCGGTGTGATTTGTCACGGCGTCTCCCCTCTGTTGGCTTCGAGAGCTATTTTGTTTTGGAGGCGTATGGGTGACCCTAGTTTCTGTTTCTGTTTGTGGATGGTGGCATAGTGCCCAATACCCCATTCACCTTCTGGCACTTGTGAGTCTGCAGCTCCCTGTGCAACCCTTTAGGGTGAATTACTTGTTTATTTAAGCAAGTGTTCACTGTACCGAGCTCGGTTTGTATCATACCCATCTGATTCTGTTGACTTGGCTATTGTTATTATTGTTATGCATTGTTTGTCTTGAACCTGATATTGGACTATTCTGTACTTGGATATTTGTATTCTTGGATATATATATATTTCCTTCTGTATCTGTTTATCCGCGCACTGGGCGTTTGGCTCAGCCGCATTTTCTTTCTCTGCGGCAGGTAATTAGGGGACTACGGGATAAGCGAATGAGAGCTAGTTTGGACCGGTTGGAGATTAGACTTATGAAGAACTTTTAGATGATGGATAGTTTTACTAATGGATTTATCATTTGTTTATTTAACATTTAAGACTTGATAATTCTTATTGGATTGGTTGTTCTAGTTTTATTTCCGTTTAAGCTCTGTATGTATCGTATGCGTAACCTCCGGGTTCCATTTCGGGCCGGGGTGTTACATGAAGGGTGCGATCACCATTCCCTCTCAACACCACAATGGCACAATGTCCATGTTGTGTCGCACTCAAATTCTTTTCATATTTACATTTTAATAAAATATTCGTAACAGTCATCTTTTATCTTATTATTTTATTATCTTTTTCTCTAATGACAATAAAAAACTAGAAAAAAGTATGAACAACCTTTCCTATTAAATATATTTCTCTAAGTTAAAAAACATAGAGAAATGGTGGACGCGGTAGATTTAGGGGATTTGCAAGATGGTCTAGAAACGTGGTGGCATAATAGAGTTCCTAAGAAGGTGAATATTTTCATTTGGAGAGTACGGCTGGGGAGGATCCCGGTTAGGAAGAACCTTGATTTTTTGATGGTGGATTTGCACTCAACTCTTTGTCCTCATTGTGAAGAAGAAATAGAAGACTTGGAACATGTTTTATGGAGGTGTCAAGAGGTGCAGAAAATTTGGTATTTGGTATGAAGATGGCGGTCCAAATCACTTGGAGAAGTCAACATGGTCGCGGATTTGCTATCTCAAGATCAATCGTTGTGGCAAGCGGTAATATGGATCTTTTTGTACTTTATTTGGTCACAAAGGAACATGGTGGTGTTCAAATCCTCAAAGACAAAATTCGAAATATATCTTCTATGAACTGCAAATAAAATCTTTCAAATGGATTTTGGGGAAAGGAGGCATAGCAAAAAAGGATTGGTCAACCTGGATTTCATATCCACACCTGCTGTAGCACATCGTGGAATATGGTCAACCTTGATTTCATATCCACACCTGCTGTAGCAAATGGTGGATTAGGTGTTTTCAATTTAAGTTACTGAGTGAAATGTGGTATTTGGTTTTGATGGTGGGCCTAGTTTCAGGTGTAGAGCTTTACACCTCTTATTTTGTTTTTTGGTTGTGTATAATGGGCCCAGTTTTGTTTTCTCGATTTCTATATGGCTTAGCTGCCATGTAATGGTTCTTTGTTATGTACTTTGGTTTTGGTAATAATGGCATTTGCTTTTTTAAAAAAAAAATATTTCAACAAGACCGACTAAAAATAAAGACATTGTTCACCTGTTTTAACAATTCTCTTTCATCAATCGTTGGATAAGACAATCGCTCTGTTAGCCTTAACATATATACGCATGCGCGCGCACACACACACACACACACATATATATATATATATATATATATATATATATTATAATGATATATACACACAATTAAATGAAATAATTAAATAATCCAAGTGGATTAAATGGAAAAGTAAGAGACCAATAATGTGCTAGTTTTCTTTATAAAGCAAACAACTAGATTAAAATCGGCTCCTTACTCAATTCCAAATCGGGAAACGGTTTGTTTCGGGTCATCCCTACATGAATCCAATAACCCGTAACGTCGGGTATTCGGGTTGTCTATTATCAGGCTCGACAAAATTCTTCCCCTTTTCTCTCTCTCTTTCACACTGCAAGTCGTATCGGGGTCGAAATTCGTCTCTAATTGCTGATCGACGTCCTGTTCGAAATCTAACAACAAGCTAAGGTTCTTGATTGCGATCGCCACTGATTCTTAATTACTTTGAATTAATGCGCGTTTGATCATCTCAATTTGTAGGAATTTGGATTAGGGTTTTACATGATTGAAGTGAATTGATTCCAGGAAGTATGCTTTAGTTAATGTCGTTCTGAAGCGAAATATTTTTTATATCATTCTTGTAAATTTTGATTATGTACGCAAGATAATACCTTTTTTTTCATGTGTTGAGTTCGGGTATTAAGAGCTTTTGATTATGTACGCATGATTATACATTTTTTTCATGTGTTGAGTTCGGGTTTTAAGAGCTCTAGTTTTGGGATTTCCTGTAATCGGGGATTGAACTTTGGTGTTCATATCTCAGTTGATTTATTTATTTGAAATACATTTGTGGGATTCTTTTGGGTGACATTAATCTGCTGTTACTGGTGGGCTGCAGAGAGTTATGATGCTTGTTGGGTATGCTTACAAGAATAGAACTAAAAGTTAAATGTGAATGCAAACATGAACATATATAGAGTTAAGCTGCATTATCATTCCAGTTTAAGTATGACTGCCTACCAGCATTATTCTACTTGTAGTTTTGGGCATAAAGTTCTATGTAAGAGTATAGCTCTTTTGGAATGTAGAAGTAGTGAAGTACCATTTCCTGGCATTATTGACTTAACGTATGTTTTTCAGATTTAGATTTTTATTTGTGACAAAGTTCTATCGTAATTGTCAAGATATCTAGATTAGCTATAGTTGATTGTGTGAGGTTCTGTTTTGCTACTATATAATAAATTCAGTATTTCATTTGAAAGCAGCTCCTTTGATCTTATTTCTCCATTTACTTGAGAAACTTGCTCTAGTTTTTAATTTTCAGTGCTTATACTATATGTGTTCTTGTAAAATATGGCAATTAATCCTGTCACTAGACCTGTAAATGTGACCGCATTGTCTTTTTATAGTGTCTATACTAAATGCAATTTTTTCTTCTCTTTTAATTTAGGACAAGCTAAAATTTACCTATTTGCTAGCTTTCATATTAACATCGAACTTATCTGATTTCAGTTTTTTGTTGCTCAGGAGTCAAGATTTTTACTTGCGCTATCATTCTGTTTCTAGTCACGAAAAGTGAAGGTGAATATGTAATTATGCATACAGCTTGCATAAATGATTAGACATCATGACCCAACATTTGATGTTGAATTGTGACGTTGTGATATAAACTATATCATATCTTGAAGCCAACAGGATTAAAAAAATGAATTTACAGACACATATGGCCGGGCAGGTGCCCAATCAGGCCGGGAATTCATTGCCTGGCATGCAACATCAGCAGAACATGATGCAAAATTCTGGGGTTCAGCGTACTACACTCAATATGGAGCCTGGTTTTTTGAAGGCACGGCGATTCATACAAGAGAGGATGTGAGTTTTCCTTGTTATTATATATCCAGTTATTACCTTATTGGTATTAGAGGTGGAAAATGGGAGGGTCAAGTAGGCTGGTAAATGGTCAATGTGGTTTATATTTGTCATTGTTGCAACATGTCAGGTTTGGTTGTGTTGATGCAATACACTCTGTCCAAAAACTTTTTTAACTTATAGTGAACAGTTAGTGTGTCAAATGTGATTATAGAAGTTATATTATTTCAATAATAATATAATTATTTGAATAAAATGATTTAGAAGGTTTTGTGCATTGAAAGTACACTGTAGGCAAGTAGGCAACTTTGGACCTGTGTTTTTAAGATTCTTTTTTTCAGATAAAAGATAACCCGAATTGACCCGTTCTTAAGTAAAAACGGGTTGAAATTGCCACCTATAATTGATATAAATAGGGATATTAGGATATATTATGTGATTACGTGTAGGACACCTCCAAAACCCTAAACCCTAAACCCTAAACCCAACCCGAATTGACCCATTCTTAAGTAAAAACGGGTTGAAATTGTCACCTATAATTGATATAAATAGGGATATTAGGATATATTATGTGATTATGTGTAGGACACCTCCAAACAGGCCTTTTGTGGTATGTGTGTTTCTGCAGGGATCTATGTTCGGCATATAATGAATGAATTATTTAGGAAAACATTAGTATTCATAAATAATTGCAGGCCTAATAGTTGTGTTTGATCAATGTGGAATGTGGCTGAATGCAATTAGAAAAGTTAGATGATTTTATGTCACATTGATTTGGAATTTGTGTTTCAGATTTGTTTACATTGTGTTATCTGTTATAGTTTTAACTTTTGATTATATTATCATTAGACTTTTACCTTTGGGGGTTTGAATCTCAGTTCCTGTTTTTCCTTTAAAGCGGAAAATACTGTTTATATATCTTGTTTATCGACAAAGTTTTGGATCATTTTATGTGGTTTTAGTACTGACAAAAATATTGATTGCCTCTCTCCAGCTATGATTTTCTGATGCAGCGACAACAAACTCAAGAGATAGCTCCAAAGAAAATGCTGGATATTGTTAAACGTTTAGAAGAAGGCCTGTTTAAAACGGCTACCTCAAAGGTTTGTTTTTGTTTCAGTTTCAGTTTTATGAACCTTATAGTCTTTTATATCTATTCTTGATTGTAGTTATTTTTTATTTTAGGAAGAATATATGAACTTGGAGACGTTGGAAACTCGTTTACATGTTCTGATCAAACGTCTCCCCTTGAATAATAATCATAATCAACAATATCAGCAACAAAGTAATACCTCTGTCGCTGTGGGAACAATGATTCCAACTCCTGGTGTTTCTCAAAGTGGGAATTCAAGCTTGCATCTTCCATCATCTATGGATCACTCGTTTGTGGCGGCAAATGGCAGTAATACCATGGTCAACAATGGAAACTTCATACCTAACAATACTGCTGGAACCTTCAGCTCATCTGATGGTATATAATAACTTTCAATTCTTAGGAAAATTATTAGAGGTGGCAATATTGGCCTGCTTACTTATAAATGGGCTGATTTGGGTTTTGTTTTATCTCAATCGGGTACATTTTGGCTAAAAGTGAACGGGTTGAAAGTCATTAAGAGTGTTTCTATAAATTCAGTTAGCATCCTAAATGGCTTTATTTAAAGAAGTAGATGTCACTAACAGTGTTATATTAAATTCAGATGGCCTTATAAATGGCTTTATTCAAAGAATTAAATTATCACTGCGATATTAATCTTTTTGTAAGCATAACTGGCAAGTTGCATAAAAAGATAATATGATCTTTGCTCTCACTTCTATTTTGGGTAACACACTCCACATGTACTCACATAAAGGTGCAAACTTTTAGAAATGTCAATTGTGGGTGATCTGACTTGCTTACCCGTTAAAAATGATGACTTGGCAGTTGACATGTTAAGCAATATTTACCATGTTGGTTTTTTTACTGACAGGGCATATGAAACTGTTAACAAGAAGATTACCTGGCAAATTGTTTTGTGAGTACAAAGAAAGTTACCTAAAGTAGAAATTTGAACAAAATTGCTTACCTTTTTATGCAATGAGCCCATCAATATAACATAGTAATTATGTGTAAGAAATGGACAAGAAATTGTTTGTACGTTTGCGGGTCATGTCAACCCAACACGTACAAAAGAAATGGCCTTTTGTTCCCGAACCCATTTTGACTCTTCGCTCAACTCACCCATATTGCCACCTTTAAAATGTGTATACACACACGCCACACACATATGTACACACACACACAGACTCACGCACAGAGACACACAGACACACACACACATATATATATATATATATATATATATATATATATATATATAGGGATGAGATCAAATAAAAGGTAAATTAAAGTACAAAGTGTAAGAGGGATGATTAGTGATAGTTTTTTAGTATATACATCAACTGATAATTGTTAGTTCATCATCTTTATTGATTAAAACTAGTTCTTTATCGATTTCTTTTTGATGAATTCAACATATACATCACTTTTTAGATGAAAGCATTTTGTTCATCACCAAATTATTCCAAAATTTTGGTTTCAAAATCTGTATTTGAAAATCTCTTTTGGTGTGTAAAAAGTGATGAATATGTTGGATTCATCAAAAAGAAATCGATGAAGAACTAGTTTTAATCAATAAAAAGGATTTTTTATTGCCTCTTACCATTTTTACGTTAATATACCTTTTACTTGATCCTCACCCTATATATATATATATATATATATATATATATATATATATGTATATAATTAACAAGTCTAGTTCTCTTCTTCACGCTATTACTACTGGATCCTTTTTTTTTTGCAGGAGGGTTGACTAATGGATATCAACAGTCGACATCTAATTTTGCTGTAAGTTCAGGCGGTAACAGCTTGATCTCTTCAATGGGGGCACAAAGAATGGCCAGCCAAATGATACCTACTCCTGGATTTAGCAATAATAATATTAATAATAACAATAATGGGAATAATTCAAGTAACCAATCTTACATGAACTTGGACTCATCTAATAATGGTGTTGGGATTTCTGGTGTGGAGTCTACAATGGTGTCTCAGCCACTGCAACATAAGCAACAAGTTGGTCAAAATAGTCAAAATAGTCGAATCTTACATAGCCTTGGAAGCCATATGGGTGGGGGAATCAGGTCTAGTTTGCATCAGAAGGCTTACGGGTTCTCAAATGGGTCGATAAACAGTGGCATAGGGATGGTGAATAACAATCTACAAATAATGAATGGTTCGGGAACCTCTGAGGGTTACCTGACTGCTTCTCATTATGGGAACTCCACCAAATCGTTACCACAACAATTTGATCCTCATCAGCGCCAAATGTCCCATGGTACTCTCACCTTCTCTATACACCAAATGTACACATGTTTGTGTGTGTTTCTTATCTTTCTGTAATTTCTATACCATTATTGTAGAGGCGTCACTATTTAATCATTTACCTATGTACGGATCGATTTGGGTTGTGTTTTATCTCAAATGGTTCAATTAAAAAATTAGCTAAAATGGTAAGGGCTATTAATTGTATACAAAGGTATTCAACTTTGCTCTAGTTTCTATTCTAGGTAACCAACTCTTTTTATGGCAGAACAAAAACCTGATTCCAACTTTCAAGTATTTTTGATTCAAGATAATCAACTTTCAAAATCTATGATTTTTCCTGCTAACCTTATGGTGCCTAAAAACAGGTTATTTTATGTAATTACCTTAAATCATTCTTTGAGGCTTTTATGGTTTAATATGGCCTATAATATGTTGGTTACTAGAAACAGAAGTAAGACCAAACTTGGCACCTTCCAGTACAATCAGCTCATAGGGGAATGGGTCAAATGGGTTAAACAGGTTGAAAGTTGCCCAGCATCTATTTTAGATATATGCAACTTCCAAAATCGTTTTATTCATGAATTTATATTATTACTCTAGTAATATTGTTTCTGTGATCATAAATATCACATTCTTTATTTAAAAAGTTAACTAGAAGGGAAACATTTATTCTTGTGTTCATAAAATTCACAGGTGACGGATATGGGAGTGGTACCATTGATTCTTCAGGATCTGGGAATTTTTATGGGCCCGCAACCTCTGGTTCGTTAATGATGAATAATCCGAACACGAACACAGTAAACTTGCAGGCGCTACATAAAACAAACTCTCCTCTAGTGATGATAAACCAGTCCAACTTACACAATACTCAGCAGCCTCTTCTCTACCAGCAACAGCTTCTTCAGAGTCAAAATCAACAAAAGCAGCAAAGTTCAACTCAAAGTCAGAGTCAGCAGAATCAGCAGTTGTTGTATGGTCAATCTCAACTGATGTCCGATCCCGGCAGTCAAATCAAATCCGAGCCTCGATTGGAGTCTCAAAATGAACAATTTCAGTCATCTATGACAACCAATAACTTCCATCAGATCTCTGGAGAAAACCAATTTGTTGTGGACTCCCAAAATGATCTTACTTTCTCTGTTGAAGGTCAACTAGAGTCAACACTGCAGGGTCAATGGAAGTCAAACATGTCTTATGATCAGAATGTTCAAGAGGAATTTAATCAAAGGATAACTGTGCAAGATCAAGCTCAGAGGAATAATCTATCTTCAGAAGGATCTAATAAAACAATAAACCCTCCAAATTCTAATATAAACAGGGAATCACAATACAAGAATCAACAAAGATGGCTTTTATTTTTGAGGCATGCACGTAAATGTGTTCATCCACCTGGCAAATGCCCGGAGCCCAATTGCATTACTGCTCAAAAGTTATGGAATCATATGATATCATGCAAAGATGTCGTGCAATGTAAATATCCTCGGTGCCGTGGAACCAAGCATTTACTCAATCATCACAGGATATGTCGGGATCAAAATTGTCCTGTTTGTGTTCCCGTAAAGCGTTTTGTGCAACTGAAAGGCGGGCCTCGTACAGATCATATTATGAAGACTAGTCCCTCTGTGGTTGACACTTCAGATGATTTGCGTCCATCTATGAAAAAGATGAAGATCGAGCAACAATCACAATCACAATCTCAGTCATTAGCTACCAGAAATGAAAGTTCCACCATACCAGAAGTTGAAGTTCTTCCGGATGCACGGGTTGAAGAACATCAGCTCGGTTCAGTGAAGTCTGAATTTCCAAAGACAGGTGAAGAAGATAAGGATTATATTGAAGATTCAGGCCTCCAAAAATCTGAAAGTGGTTTAATTGTGTCAAAGGAGGCCACTGGTTTCACTAAGGAGGCTGTTAAGGCTGAGAAAGAGGAAAGTTGTGCACTGCCCGGTGAAAGTTCTAGTGCAACCAAGTCTGGTAAGCCAAAAATAAAGGGAGTATCCATGATGGAGTTGTTTACGCCGGAGCAGGTTCGGGAGCATATAAGAGGTCTTAGGCAGTGGGTTGGCCAGGTCTGATATGTGGATATACTTTTATTTCTTTTAGATTCTTTGTTAGAGGTGACAAGATAGGTGGGCTGGGTAACAGGTTATAACAGGATTGAATTGAAAGAAGTTTCTGGTATGAGCCAAAATGGGCCGGGTTGGGTTGGCCTGCAAAAATTTTGTACTCTTTATCACTTTTGTTTTACAGATTATTAATGGGTTAGTATTACTGCAAATAGTATGTTATTACAATAATAAAAACATTTCAAAATCCAACGATTCTCAAAGGTTGTAAGCATTTTAAATACACTTTGGGTCAACCCATTTGAACTGTTCCCAGGTATCTAATTTGTTTTATTTGACCCGTTAAGGGGAACTATAACCCAAATTCACCCCTTAAAAGTAAATAAGTTGGGCTGTTAAAGGGTCAGATTTGGTTATGCTGACCTGGAATGCTTTTTGTCCAAAACGGGTCAACAAGTTGGAAAAGAGGTCAAAACAGGTACTCTTGGAGTAATGGGTCAAAGTGGGTACTCCTGTATATTATTTGCATGCATGGGTGTTGTGTATTTTTTCTTGAAGTAATTGCTTATGCTTATTATGTTCTAAGATTTTTTAACTTATCTATATTTTTGTAACATTTATTATTGGGTTTTGTGCAGAGCAAAGCGAAGGTAGAAAAGAATCAAGCAATGGAGCACTCAATGAGTGAGAACTCTTGTCAACTTTGTGCTGTTGAGAAGCTCACTTTTGAACCGCCACCAACATATTGCACACCTTGTGGTGCTCGAATTAAAAGAAATGCAATGTTTTACACAATTGGGACTGGTGACACTCGCCATTACTTCTGTATTCCCTGCTATAATGAGACCCGTGGGGACACGATTAATGTTGACGGAACTAATATTTTGAAGGCAAGAATGGAGAAAAAGAAAAATGACGAGGAGACTGAAGAATGGGTATGCCTATCTATTTCATTTTATGCATCAGGATTATAAATGGGTCGATTCAGGTCGTGTTTTTTCTCATAGGGGTCAAGTTGGTGAAATAATAATTACTAGCCAAAAAGGAGAACATATTAAACGGGTCAGACCTAAATTGCTTAATACTGATATCTTTTTTATAATTGTAATTAGTGCATTTCTAATTAAAAAATTGTTTGAGGAAAACTAAAAGTGTCTGCGGTTCAACCCAACCCGTACCAAAAGATTTGAACCTGAATCCTTTTTGATGTGTTACCAACCCTCTTGGCTCTTTTTAACGATACCAAAAGCACCTATCTTGAATGATTACAGTATGTATTGACTTCGTATGGGTTTTTGCAGTGGGTTCAGTGTGACAAGTGTGAAGCTTGGCAACACCAAATATGTGCCTTATTTAATGGAAGAAGAAATGATGGGGGGCAAGCAGAGTACACATGTCCAAATTGTTACGTAGAAGAAGTGGAAAGAGGAGAAAGGATACCCTTACCACAGAGTGCTGTTCTTGGTGCTAAAGATTTGCCTCGCACAATACTTAGTGATCACATAGAAAACCGTTTATTTAGGAGATTAAAGCAGGAAAGAACGGAGAGGGCAAGGTTTCATGGCAAAACTTATGATGAGGTGATCTTTTATGATTCTTTTTCATTAAGTAGATACAATTTACCAAAGGTGTGTTTAAGGTTTTCCTCCCTCTTTGAGGTTGAGGGTTCAAGTCCCGTTGTGAACATAAGGTGAGCTGGCTGTAAAGTGTTCAAATGTTTTTGAGGGTAAGTGTGTTAAGCGTTCAAAAGAAATAGCTAAAAATGAAGTGGATTGAGGGGGTCAAGCATAATGTAAAGTGTTCAAATGTTTTTGACCTAAATCAGTAAGGATAAAAGTGAGCTGGCTGTCAACATAACCCATCTCAGTCTGTTTTCACCCATGTGAATTTTACCCATGTTGACCTGAAATTGTTTACTTTGTTACCCAAGCCACTCATTTTGCCGTCTCTATATTTGAGTATATATGGTTCTTTTTGTCGCTGTTTGTTTTTTCTCCTTTATAATCTAGTTGCTTGATTGGTGCCACACTGCCATTTAGTCCTAAAAAGGTCTTATTTTTTTATAAATTTGATTTTATCAGGTTCCTGGAGCAGAAGCACTTGTTGTCAGAGTTGTTTCATCTGTGGACAAAAAATTGGAAGTCAAGGAGAGATTTCTTGAGATCTTTCAAGAGGAAAATTATCCCAAGGAATTTGGGTATAAATCTAAGGTATGGAGAACATATAAATACTGTCAAAGTGTCAATGCTTTACTTTAAATTAGAGGTGGCAATTTCGATCTATTTACGTATGAATGGGTTGAATTGGGCTATATTATCCCTAACGGGTCAAACTGGTAAAATAGAGAAAAATATATGTAAAGGGAAGGTGTACATTGGGTTGAAGTTGACAAATGTATTCTAAGTTCCGAACACCTTCCAAATCACTTTATTCAAAAGATACTGTTCCTATCAATACAATTCTTTTTTTAATCATATATGGCAAACTATATGGCAACTGTATTCATTTTTCCCATTAACTACCCGTTGAACAAGCCTTCCTAGTTCCTACCCACCCATTTTCCACCTCTACTTTTATTGAAGTTAATGGGTTGATGAATACCTTTGCCTCATCTTGTGGTTTTGCTATAACGAGTTCTATTTTTTTTTTCAGGTTGTTTTGTTGTTCCAGAAAATTGAAGGAGTAGAAGTGTGTCTATTTGGGATGTATGTCCAAGAATTTGGAACAGAATGTGAACAGCCAAACCATCGCCGTGTTTATCTCTCTTACTTGGATTCAGTTAAGTACTTCAGGCCCGAGATAAAAGCTGTCACCGGGGAGGCACTCCGTACATTTGTATATCATGAAATTCTGGCAAGTTCTTCTCTTCAAATTTAATTTTGCTTGCTAATTTATGGAGGTCGCAAAGTGGGGCGGGTCAGGAGGGTTGGGTAACATATGTATACATTAATATTTTTGTATTTGTCAAAATGGGTTGGGTGAACCAAAAACAGAAAATATTTTAATATGAATAGTTAGTGTGCAGACTGATCACAAGAGTTATATTATTTCAATAATAGTCTTTTTATCTGTTTGACTTGTTAAAGAACATGAACAAGCCCATTCATAAACGAATGAGTCTATGGCTACTTTTATGGCTATGTTGATGATATTGAACAACTTTTTTATTCCTATTCCAGATCGGTTACCTAGAATACTGCAAATTACGTGGTTTCACAAGTTGCTATATATGGGCCTGCCCTCCCTTAAAGGGTGAAGACTATATCTTGTATTGCCATCCCGAGATTCAGAAGACACCAAAGTCTGATAAACTAAGGGAATGGTGAGTGTGTGAAAGATGTGATTATTTCCTTTCTATGTAAAAATTGACTAATTTATTTGTTTTTCTGATGCATTTTTTGGGCTTGGATATATATTGTATCAGGTATTTGGCAATGCTAAGAAAGGCTTCAAAGGAGAATATTGTTGTTGAACTTACTAATTTATATGACCACTTCTTTATAACATCTGGTGAATGTAAAGCTAAAGTAACCGCAGCTCGATTGCCATATTTCGATGGTGATTATTGGCCAGGTGCTGCTGAGGATATTATTTATCAGATTCGTCAAGAAGAAGACGGAAGAAAACAAAATAAAAAGGGATCAATTAAGAAAACCATAACAAAACGAGCTCTGAAAGCGTCTGGTCAAACTGATCTTTCGGGGAATGCATCCAAAGATATTGTATTAATGCATAGGGTAATTATCTCGTTCTACATGTTGATATATAGTTTTCTTTTGTTTCTTTTGAACCTTGTGTCGGTAAGTAAATCAAGCATAATATTTGAACTCTCTTAATCCCTATTCGTATAGTTGCTTTATTATGAAAATCATATTGTTATCTGTTATCTGTTTTCTTTTTCTTTTTGAGTTAAGGTAATGCTACTATTAGTTATTTTGATTATGGAAATCTTATCGCTACCTATTTTGTAATAAATCCAAAATTATGCAAGCCTAACATAGATTTTTCTTTTTTTTTACAGCTTGGTGATACTATTTCCCCAATGAAGGAAGATTTCATTATGGTTCACTTGCAACCCTCATGCACTCATTGTTGTCTTCTAATGGTATCTGGAACTCGTTGGGTTTGCAAAATGTGCAAGAATTTTCAGCTTTGTGATAGGTTAGCATTATGATCTCTTACCTAGTTGTAGTTTCTATTTTGCCAGAACATTGTAACTAGAGGTGATAAAATGGGCGGGTTGGGTGAAGACCTAAAGGGTATGGTTAATTTTATGGCATGGGTCAAAACGTGTCATGTTCGAAATACTTCTGTCCTAACGTTATAACTAGTATGTCAAATATAATTACAAAAGTGATGGACTCATATATATGTACTTTTGTTTGAATAAAACCATTAAGAAGTTTTATTGGATTAAATATGCACTTTGGGCAACTTTCTACTTGTTTGATCAGTTTCATTTTTTTTATCCTACCCTTTTGACCCGTTAAAGATGACACTTATTTTTGTGATATAATATTAATGCCATTATTGACCACCTTTCCTTCTAGTGAAACACGAACTTTCATTAACCCGAGTCTTGCAGGTGTAACGAAATGCATCAAAAGCTTGATGAGAGGGAGATGCATCCTATTAATCACAGGGAAAAGCATCCACTTTATCCTGTAAGTTACTTTGTCATGGAGCTGTTACTTTGCTGTTAGAGGTGGCAAGATGGGCGGGTTGGGTAATCGGTCAAAGCAGGTTTAGGTTGATTTGGACTGTGTCGGGTTGACTTGTAATCACTTTATTTTCTCTAATTTTTTTTAATATTGATAACAGAAGAAAATATTATTCCAACAATAATCTTAAATCTTTGAAAGACAAAAGATTTAGGAGTTAGCCTGCATAAAAATTTACTTTGAGCAATGGTCACCCTGATTGACCTGTTTGGGATAAAAGACGACCCAAATTGACCCATTTACTTTAAGTCGTATCCCCATTCTAGTTATCTTAAAATATTTGTTTTGATACCATCCTAATTGAGATTGTAAATAAAATTAACTTTCCAGATCGAGATGAATGATGTGCCTACAGACACCAAAGATAAAGATGAAATCCTTGAAAGCGAGTTTTTTGATACCCGACAAGCTTTTCTAAGTCTTTGCCAAGGAAATCATTATCAGTACGACACTCTTCGTCGGGCCAAGCATTCCTCAATGATGGTTTTATATCATCTTCACAATCCCACTGCTCCTGCATTTGTGACAACATGCAACAGATGCCATCTTGATATAGAAACAGGGCAAGGTTGGCGGTGTGAAGTTTGCCCTGATTTCGATGTGTGTAATTCATGTTATTATAAGGATGGAGGAATTGATCATCCTCATAAATTGACAAATCATCCATCCATTGCTGAACGAGATGCACAAAATAAAGAAGCACGCCAACAAAGAGTTTTACAGGTATGTATGATCAATTACGTCTTTGCCCTGATTCACCACTGAAGCAAAGATGCCCTTAAGGGTTTATACTTAAAGGGTGTGTTTGGATGGATGTGTGCTATAACATTATATTATCTGGTTATATTTCCATTTGAACATGTTTACACTCAAAGTGGTGCAAGAGTGAAAGCTTCGGAAACTTATCTGAAATTTATTTATCCTGTATGCTTGTTGATGACATGGTTTGATGTATGAAATTTGCAGCTTAGGAAAATGCTTGATCTCCTGGTACATGCATCTCAATGTCGATCTCCACTTTGCCAGTATCCAAATTGTAGAAAGGTGAAGGGACTTTTCAGACACGGGATTAATTGCAAAGTACGTGCTTCTGGTGGTTGTGTTCTTTGCAAGAAAATGTGGTATCTTCTTCAACTTCATGCTCGAGCATGTAAAGATTCTAAATGTCATGTGCCCCGTTGCAGGTAACATCATATGCCTCTTTTAATTTTCAGCTTATATCATATTTCACATATTTTTTTCATAGTAATAATCATCTTAGCAGTTATTCTATTTTCTTGTTAGATAGCAGCAGTATAGATAAGAAAGATATAATTGCTAATACAGTATAGATCGAGGTGAAAATACGGTAGTTGAGTGGCAGAAACTTGTAGTGTGCATTGTGCAAATTATAAGGGAAAATGTTACATAGAGGTGGCAAAATAGGAAGATCGGGCAAGTTGGGTAACTAGTCAAAGCATGTTCGGGTCAAAAAGTCTATATTTTTTCTGAGTCAAGGGTTGGGTTGACCCAAGACAAATTGTCCAAAAATATCAAGATTTTTGATTAATAATTTTCTTATACTCGATTAAAAGAGTGTATTAGCACAATAATAATATAACTTTTTTGAATAGAGTGATTTAGCATGCATTGATAATATACTACTGGCGACTCCTACCCATTGACTAGTTAGAGAGAAAACATAACCTGGATCGAGCTTTGCACAAGTAAATGGGTCGAAATTGCTTTCTTTAAATTTGTTAATCCAATACGTGGCTTCACTAAGAATATGTTTCTTTTGTGACTACAGGGATTTAAATGAACATTTGAGAAGACTACAACAACAGTCTGATAGTCGTAGGAGGGCGGCTGTTATGGAGATGATGAGGCAACGTGCTGCTGAGGTTGCAAGCAGCACGTGATAATGGCTGAATTGTAAATATTCGTCACATACATATCTGGTTGGCATTTCGGTTGCAATGTTGTACTATAATCTGTTTGATTCAACAAAATTTCAAGTAAATTTTCAGGCCGACAGACTGAGCATGAGCATGAATGATGTAGACAAGTGATTGAATGTTCATATTACAAGATGAAGAGTTCAAGCAAGCATTAGCTGTAAAAGGTTAGCTGCCCTGCTCTCGACTTCAACAACTGATCGACCATGTCGGAATAATTGGTTGTCTGTTTTTTGTGGGGTTCTGAGTGGTCTTTTGTAGGTTGTGTCATTAAGGTGTGGCAAAATGTGCTATATCCATCTTTTTGTTTCTTTTTAGTGTCTTTTCTTGAATGTGAATAATGTAACATGATGATGGTTGGAAATGGCTGATCTCATTCTCAGTTTTTGGGTGTTCCTTTAATCCTTTATTTTTTGTATTCTTCTTTTGATGGTAAGGTGATGTTTGTTTGGCGGAGGTAATTATGTCTTTATTGGTATTTAATAAAAAAAAAGATGATATAAAGTATTGTAACAAAGTATGCATTGTTGTCAGCCTTAAAACATTAAAAATAAATGAATAAGGTCAGGAAGAGAAACAAGGTATGCAAAAATATATCACAAATTGTAACATTAATTAGTAATATATTAACCATTGAATGAGGATGGTCCCTCTTTATCCATCAACAGTTCAACACCATATCTATGTTATTATAGAACGTTTCATATACATATGTTGATGCCACAAATACGTCACACGGGTCTTAATCCTCCAATCACCTGCATCAGTGTTAACCACCCTTAACAAATGATAGTCAAGTGTCATCACAATAGACGAATAGGAAGAAGGCTATATAAGGATACCAAAATAAAATCAGAGCTCTAAAGACATAACATATAGAATAATAACTGTTTCCTTTCAGACACGTTAGTTGAAAATAACATACTCTTATAATTGAGAAAAAGCTCTAAAGACTATACCTACTCTTGTAATTAAGAAAAAGCTCTAAAGACAAGACATATAAAATAACAATTATCACCTCATTAAAGTCCAGAAAATAGTGGACCTCTAATTAAATAAGAAACATCGCTTAGGTTAAATGTAAAAGTGAAGTCCCAAATTATACCACCTAAATAAAACATAAAGACTAATTAGTTAGATATATATAATAATAAAACATTATAAATTAAGTACATTTTAATGAATTAAACATAATCTATTATAATTTTAACAATGATTTAGCTTAAGTTTAACAAGATAATCCCGAACTTTTGGAAGTAGGAGAAATAATAGTATTATATAACTTATAAAAGTTCATACTCGAGATGTTTTTTCTTAATTACAAGATGAGGTATTTATATTATAAAATTCACTATTTATTTATCATACTTCATTAATTAGTAGACAATAAGTTAATGATAAAATTTACATATGTAGCTTGTGTCAAAAACATGTTGATCTTTATATTTATAACAAAATTTATATTCTATGTAGAATTTTTTTTCAAAACACAAAATATTTTCATTTTCGTACCGCTAAATCTCGGAAAAAGTGGTTAGAAAGAGTGTACACATTATTACGCACAGAGTACAAACCGTAAAGCATACATCTCTGCTGCATTTTCCTGTTTATTGGATTTAACCCAATCGCTTCGCTTCTAATCAGCGATTATTTCTCATGGCTCTTTACCTTGTGAAATCGTGTGTGAAATTCTGCCCAAAGACGACGACAGCGCCGTCATTGGTGGCTCCGGTGACACTCCGACGATTACAAATCCACATCGGTGTCCTCAGGAGTAATAATACAACATTGTTTTCACCAAATCGAACTTCGTTGTTACATTACGCAACCAGCGTCGATAAGATTCATCCGATTTCGAATTCCAATGATGACGGAGGCAGAGAATTTGTGGCGTTGTCCGACGAGAAACTGTTGAGTCAGTGTGAGATGGATACTTATAAAGCCTCCGGTCCTGGTGGTCAGCACCGTAACAAGCGTGAGTCTGCGGTCCGTCTTAAGCATCTCCCAACCGGCATTGTTGCTCAGGTTAATCATGCGCTTGTAACCTTTTGAGTTCTCAACTTTTGTCTATTTTGTTTCAAAATCAAAATTATAACAGTTTGGAGTGTTTGGATGTGTTTGTACACTGATTATCGCGACTTCAGTGTTTGGTATAGTGATTGCGATGGTTTAGAATCAAAATAGTAGGATATGGAAGCAATTGTATATCTGATTGTGTTGTACTTTGAAAACGCGCATCTAATATGCCTTTTGGTGCCACTTTGACTTGGATTTTGAAGACTTCATAGAAAATTTTACTGTAATGCATACAGTTCTGAACTTGCAACTATATTCACGTTACCTGCATCAACTCAGAGAAGAAAAGCGTCAAGATTCTCTCATTCATTGATGATAATTCTTATGAAATTTGATACTATCAGTCAACCTGTTTGACACACCAAAACTTTAGGGTTTAGGGATGAGGGAACTATCAATTTTGCATTTGAACATATCTGAAATTTGGTTAAAAAAGTGATCAATAACGAACTTTAGTAACAAGTATGATCATTAATAAGTTCTATAATATATATATATATATATATATATAGATGCAAGTCATTCCTAGAAAGAAATGTGAGTTCATAAAGCTATTTCATATGGCCAAGAGAGTCAAAGGCGATATCTTTCTCTGAAAGAAGGTGTGTCAAATATGCACTTCAGCTCTTAGATTGAGTAGTTCCTCATTATGTGTGTGTCTGTTTTGTTTCGCATATAGTTAAAATGCTTTGTTTTGCTTATATAGGCATCCGAAGATAGATCGCAGCACAAGAATCGTGCATCTGCCCTAGCTCGATTGCGTAGTCTGCTAGCTCTTAAAGGTGCATGTTGTCTTTATTTTCTGACCTATTAGCCTGCAAACTTTTTTAAAATTTCCTTCCACTTCTCTTAATATATAACACTGAAATTCCTATTCATAAAAGTTATAACGTCGACCTAGTACCCCACTGAGCTATGCTTAAGGTTATGTATTTTACTTGTTTGGTAATTGATATATAGTTTTGTTACTTTGGACTAGTCAGGAACACTATAGATCTTGAAACTTACACACCTCCTCCTGAGCTTCTTCAAGTTCTTCCAGCAAAGTCAACTATAAGAGGATCAGAATACGGATCTCAAATTGGGCCCAATAACCCAAAGTTCGCTTTGGTATCTATGTTTTCCCTTCCTTTGTACTTCTAACCTTCATTACTCTACCTTGCTAAAGAGTTTTTATACTATTAAAATACTGAAAATGCTGTTACTTATTTAACTAATTTCTGTTCCTTCTCAGGGAATGCAAGCTTTACTAGATCTAATTTTTGCAGTAGAGGGTTCTGTAGCTGATGCTGCAAAGAAGTTGGGGTATGTATATTTTTTTTTTTGCCAAGGCCACTTTAAGAATACCATTCACTTACAAATATTACTATAATGAAGCTATATAGGAGTTGAAATATATTGCACCAGTATTCAAACTACTAACAGATTTAGCATGAACTTGTTACTCTGGAAGTATACAATAGAACCTTCAGTTTTTCCAGAGACGACATTCATATGCTCATTTAATTTATGTATAAAATCTAATAAACTGTATAAAAGCTAGACAGTGCTGTGACTGCTGTCAAATATCATCAATGTCTGCTGTTGAATACCCAACTTACTTAATATATCAAAGAGAGGTGCTACCAGGACTCTAGTTTAATGTCAGATTGGATAAGAAGTTGATCCATTGTAATGGTTGTTGTTGATGTGGGCATTCCTGTTGTTCTGTTTGTGAGTGTTAAGTTAAAACGTTTCAGATGTAACTTTTTTTTTTCTTTTGGTTATATACTCAATATATGAAGTACTCGTTACTCATTAGTCTGGTGGTGTATTGCAGCTTAAGCACTGGAGCTCTTTCACGTCTGATTTTGTCTGATGATTCTCTTCGACAGGCAGTTAATGACTTTCGCACATCTAAGGTAAACACACTTCTTTTTCTATAACTTTTATCATTGTTATCATCTTCTCCACCATCTTGATAATTCATATTTTTGGCTGTGGTCTCTTACTATAATGCATGGTCTGGACGTGGTAAGGATCTCTGTTATGATGATATGGGTATATGAATTCGAGTCTTCTGAGAGTATACACACAAATAAGTATCAGAGCTATGGTTGTGAAGTGGTAAAATGGGCGGGTCAGACGGGGAAGGAGGGGTAGGGGATGAATATGAGTTTTGGTCATAGCCAGTAATTTTAACCAACTGTTTGGGTTGAAAACACAGTTTTTATTCATTCTCTTGATTCTTGAACTTTTTATATAAATAGGTGCTGAATGTGATCTATGATTCTATATATAATAAAAATAATCTAACGTAATTTAATAAAACTATTGCTGCTCACTAACTCCTAATTTGTATCCATTACCTTAACCCAATCGATCCGTTAGAGATAAAATCTAACCCAAATTGACCCCTTCATAAATAAATTGGCTGAAATTGCGGCCTTTAACTCACCAATCCAAGGTTGACATCTTTTGGGCATCATGAGGTGGCATCTGCACATTTTGGAAAGCTTTCACATGCTTTTGAGTTTTGAGGTCAAAAGGTATAATTGGACTCTCTAAATCTAATGAAATAAACGGTGACTAATCAAGCCTTCATCTTTTCTTGTATGTTAATAAACTAGTTGGTTTAAAGATTTATTTTCCCCAACATTACTAAACAGTTAAAATTTAGAAATTTATTGGGGTTAAATTTATTGATACATAATCAGCATTTCAAATTCAGGAAACGGGGTTTACTGAAATTCTGTAGACAAGATATGGTTGGTTTTCCGTGACGTTGAGGTTATTCACTAATTAACCTCCATGCACCTCACTAAAATTATGCTTCCTCAAATCCAAATTAGTTCAAAACATATTTTCACACACTTGTGTTTCAGTTGGCTTGTTCTGGAAGCTGATGTGAATTTTTTTTGCCTTATGTGACAACAATTGTCTGTTTGAGTACATATTTTTTCACTAAATCTATCATCAATTTATTATAATCATCGTCCACATTCTATCTTCTGCTATCTTCTTAGTGACATGCTAGACCTAATATTGCATTAACCCTTCTTAGTGGTAACATACATATTTACAAATGTGTACTCTTCTCGTGTTTTCCGATAAAATTGTTGAAGAACTTGAATAGAAATATAGTATCTAATCCATCTCTACATTTTTTCATTTACATGCCTTTTAACTGTGTTTTTCAGTTTGTCTTTCCTTCTTATTTTAAATCTTTCGATTAACAAGCGATAATTAGAAACTGACGGGTTCACTTTACTCCCTTGATGTCACCTATCATTAGTCAACTATGCCAAGTCAAATGTTGCATTTTCTTTTACAGCAACTGACCAACTTGACCAGCTAACGAAGTGGTTGTGGGTTTAAGTTTGAATAGGGACACGTTTGAGTATTTGCTGTTATTTTCTTAAAGAGAATCAAATTTTAACCCTAGTTACTGTGTGAATGTGCAGGGTATGAAGCCGCTTAAATAGTTACCCGTCCGATTGTACCTTTATATACGGTGTGCTTGATGCAGTCGAGTAGTAGCTGGCTAATTATTGCTACAGCTTACAAGCCATGAAACCGTGGACAGGGTTTCATGTTCTCAGGATTGGGTAGCAGTGCAAACAAAGATAGACAAATAAATGCCAACTTTAATGACAAAATTTTGTGAAGTATGATCAATATTGTTAATGTAATTATGTATATCGACAACATCAAAGCAGATCTTGATGTCTCTTATTACACTTTAAAAGCAAAATATTAGTTGATCAATCATATATTTGAAAGAGAATCGATGTATGTGATCTTTTATTTCTAAGTTTGAATCAAGAAAATGTCAATAGCTTTTAGGTGGTCAATTTCAAAGGTTTAATTTATTTAGAGAATCATAAAATGTATATGTTTGATAAGTTGTCACGAGAGATTTAGGAGAGCATACCACACTGCTTGCTTTTTGATGATGACATTATATTAGTTTCAGAATCGAAAGGGGAGCCAATCTATCTGCATTGGAGGTCAGATTCTACAAAGTATGGAGTCTTTTAAGTATCTAAGATCTTTGCTAAATAAGAGGGGGAAGGATAGATGAAGATGTGAGCACATGGCCAAGTTTGTTAAGGCAGGATGGTAGAAGTGGAGAGCGTTGATAGAGATTTTGTGTAATAAAAAAATTTCTCTAAAGCTGAATGGAAAATTCTACAAAAGACGGTTAGACCATCCATTCAATATGGGGCTGGGTGCTGCCGTTGAAGAAGGCTCAAGCAGGAAAGATGGAAGTGACCAAATTAAATAACCATTTTGTATGAAGTAGCGTCTATTACGAAAAAGTTGAGAGAAGAAGATTAGAAGTCAACCAATAGAGCTAGTTAGAGAAAATAAAAAAATTTAATAATGATATGAAAACTATATGAGGAAAACAATGTTAGGAAAACCTTCTCGTAAGGAAATAGTTTTTGGGAAAAAAACATTCCGAAAAGTTTAGCAAACTAGGCTACGCGAACTAGAGATTTTAGAGATTTTAGTCTACGAAATTCACAATATGTACTCCCTAAGAGCATCTCCAATCACACTTCATCCCTTTATTTTGAAGTGTAAAAGATCTCAAACCACTCTTCATTCCTCTCTTCAAATATTAATTGTGAAAAAATATTCTTCAAATATAAAGAGTCAAATTTGACTCTTTAAAGGTGGAGTCCATGTTTTCATCCAACAAATAATTGACAAGTAAGTTATTACTTATTAAGTGAGTTTTATTAGTTTTGAAGAGTTGAATAGAGAGTATGGTTAGAGTTAGAAGTTTGTTTAGAGTAGATAGTCCCACCAATAATAGAGATAAAGAGTGATTTATTGACGGTAAGGTTGGAGATGCTCTAAGCACGTCTAGTCTTTGAGTAAAACACAAAATAAATTTTAGTATCGATATCTTATTCACACATAATCCGTTTTGAACACTTTATATGTCGTTTCGAAGCTACCGCAAAAGAGAGCACAAACCCACAAAGGATTAATTATATAAAAAACATGTATAAGTATTTATGGTGCGTTTGGTACAGAGAATGAAATTGTAGAGAAATGATATCAGAGAATAGAATTGTAGAGAAAGAGAATTAGTCTAGAGAATGAGAATTGACTCTTCTGTTTGGTAGCATAGAGATTTCAGTAGAGAAATATAGCAAAAAATCATTTATCTTGTTTGATACAACCGGAATTTAACAGAGAATTCTACAATATCATTTTCTTTAACAATCCAAAAATTAATTATTACTAAACACTTTTGCCTCAAATTACATATTATATCTTCAACTTTCTGATTCTAACAAAAAGTACAACTCATAATTCATAACTTACAATTAACCAAAACATATAACCTATATTACTTTATGATTATGAGGCCCTATACTCATCTGACTAGTTGTTACAGGTCACTCTTTTCCACCATGAATCCACATCTTCAAACATTCAAAGTCCACCGCTGAAGAGAACCACCGCTGCCGGAGAACTTCCACCGCTGAAGAGAGATATCAAAGAGGGGTGAGAAAGCGAAACAGAGAAAGAATGACGTACCTCTGCTGCCGGTCGTGTCGTCGCCGGAGAAGATGAAGAACCACGCTGGTTGTTGTTGCCGTTAGGGAGAGATCGAGACGAGATAAAGGGAGACAAAGAGCGTGGGAGAAAGAGAGAAAGAACCACGTCAGGCGTGAGTCGTCGCCGCCGGTCGATTTGTCACCGCTGGTTGATTTGTTGCCGCCGGAGAAGATGACGAAGCACTTCAATCGATATGTTGTTGACGCTGGAGAGTGAATGTGAAGGGCCTAAAGGGGTTTTGAAAATGATATTGTAGAATTCAATCGATGACTGTAGATATATGGGGAATTTAAATCTTGAAATCTCACAATTTCTCTTCCTCACACGGAGAATTGAAAACAAGGAAAAGGAAATGTTTTATTTCTCATCTTACAATTCTCCTTATCAAACAAACAGGAGATTTAATTTTATTTCCATTTCTCAGCTTCTATTTTCATGTACCAAACATGCCCTTAGGGTTAAGGTTAGTAAAAATAGATATTTTTTTCCAAATTTTCCAACAAACAATGTTGTTGATGTTTTATCTCCTCGATGTTGGTCGGTGGCTCACAAAGTAACAAGTAGCATAAGAGAATTTCAAAGATTCTTTTTTGATCAAGCAACCAGAAATATATTAATAAAAGTAACATAAGAGAATTTCAACGATAACAATATGTCAATATAACATCACTAGTCTAATAAATATACAAAAAAGAAAAAAAATTCAAAAAATCCTACTTGATTGACCAGCAACGGCAGGGACCATTTCTGTACGACACAAAAAATGCAAGCAGGAAATGTAAAATGGAAACAGAACCACAACACAAGAGAGTTGGAGCGATTCCCGGGGGTTCTCTCATCATCACAATTCCTTTGCTTGAAATTTCATCAATTTCTTAACGCCAGCCCTTTTTCCCTGCCTCAATTCTTGGATTTATGTATGAAACACACACAGATACACAATCCTGGTTTGGATAAATTTATGGATCAGATAGGTGATTCTCAAGTTATATAGCACTTTTGTGTACTATACAAAGATCCCAATTGTTGAAACAACCGTTTTTTGGTCAATTTTTCGTTGATTGGATCTCAATTGCTTCCCCTTTTAAGGAATTCTGTAACAGAGCATAAATCTTGGAGTATGATGTCTGGGTTATGGAGATGGAGGAAGTTTCGAGATGTTGTAGTAACATCAAGATTTTGTTCATCGTACTCATCGAAGCGTGGGTTCGTGAAGCTTAACGACGGAGTTGATTGCCGCCGGTACATTCGTCGGAGGTCGTTGATGCAAACTCGGTACAAATGGGAACACGGCGGTGGTGGTGGTGGTGGTTATGATGATAATAATAGTAGAACGGCGTCGTTTACACGGAGGATAAAGGCGGAAGCTAACTGCCCTCGCTGTTGCAAGCCGATGGATCTCGTGTTTTCCGGTAATCGCCACGTCATACCACCATCTTCCCCTGAATTCGCTCCTGGAGATGAATGGGAAACACCGCCGAATTCTAGTTCAGATGCAGATAGAAAAGAGGGAAATCAGGCGGTAAGTTTATGTCCTAATTGCAAATCTGCTTATTACTTCCGGCCGAATAAGATGGCTCCTCTTCAGGGTAGGTTTATTGAAATTGGTAGGTTTAGAAATGGTAATGGGAAGGATAAGAAACATCATAATGGTGAAGATGATTATGGAAACAAGCTTAGGGCTTCATTTTGGGAGACATTGCGGTCTTATGGTGGTGACCGGCCGGAGAATTGGACAAATCTTCCTCCTCCACCTCCGCCTAGCAATGGACTAGCCGTGCATACTCCCCCTGGCCCGCCATTTGCACCAGGTGTCAATGTCATTCGTGCAGCAGGGGGTGGTGGTGGTGGTGGTGAAAATGGCGACGGTGGTGGTGGAGAGAAGAACACTGGGTGGGGTGGATCTAATTTGGGGAAGAATCTGCCTACTCCCAAGGAGATTTTCCAAGGCCTTGATAAGTTTGTCATTGGTCAAACTCGGGCAAAAAAGGTTGTAACTTTAACCCTTCCAATGTTAATTCTTCCATAAATTCAACATTAATTTCTTGGTATAAGTGAATCTGATATCTAGTTCATGTGCATTGCTCCAAACTGATAGTTCTTAGCGGGTGTTTAGTATTGCTTTCGCGTTTATTCAAACTGCTTATCTGAGTATTTGTGAGTGAAGTAAGCTGCTGTGAATAAGGAATATGAAATTACTTATATCAAACCGCCTAATTTTAAAAAGCAATAAGAAAGAAGCAGTTTTGTTAAGCAATCTCAGACACTGCCTTGGTTTGAATTCTTGATTTCTCCCAAAATTATACTGCTTTATCAATTTATTTCTTTCTGGGGTGGCTTTTGGAGTTTTTATGTAGGAAACATGGTATCTTTTTAATATTCTTCTGTGCTGTTATGGAATAGTCAAGTGCTTAAAAAGAATTTACAATAATAGAGATGGAAAAAGGGACAACAAATGTGATAGCAATATGATTCATGGGCTTTCGGCTTTTATGTTCAGGTGCTTTCTGTGGCTGTCTATAACCATTACAAACGGATATATCACGCTTCATTGCAGAAAGGGTTAGTCATTTGACATCTTTTTGCTTAACCATACACATTGTTCAACTAAAATATGTATTAAAATTTAGGTCAGGAGGAGAAACGGGAAGAGCTAGAATGGATGATGATGACGAAAATGTAGAATTAGAGAAAAGTAATGTACTTTTAATGGGCCCAACTGGCTCAGGTAGGACCATGAAGCTGTTCCCCTTTCTCTTCTATTTCTTTTTTCTTTTTTTCTTTCTTTTTTTGCTGCAGATTGCCGACTTATCTATTTGATTTTTTTGAAACAGGAAAGACACTACTTGCAAAGACTCTTGCTCGTTTTGTTAATGTTCCCTTTGTTATTGCTGATGCAACGACATTAACACAGGTAAGTCAGATACACTATCTTGCTTTGATGGAGATGAACTGAAAACCGATATGTTTAAAAAGTGACTTATGACCTAAACCGCGTAGTGGATGCATGTTTAAAAAGTGATCATGTAATTTTGTAGCCAGAATTAGAAAACAAGCAGCAAGAAAACAGTTTCTAAGAGATAATGCTTGGATGTGCATTTGCATTTTGAAGTTGTAATAATCAGATAATTCGTTTTTTGTGTGTATGGAAAATTCTTGTTATTTAAGATATTAATACATGAAATAGCCAAAAGGGTCATTCTGTTAAAAACAGAACAGAAGATGCATCTTGTAAGCTGAGAGTAAAACTTGGTTACTTGACCCCGAATATGGGTTAAAAATGGTCATTTTTTATCATACCTGATAATCAGATTTTGTGCAACTGGTATAAAGCTCATTATTTGACCCTTAATACTTGAATAAATTGAGAACCAGAATCTGTTTATCCAATCATTATACACCGATTACAGAGAATGAGCTTCAAAATGCAAATCCTTACATCCCCTTAGAAGGTGCACTCTTATTCATGACACAACATCATTAAACGGGGATTTGTTGCTTTAATGCGTTTTTTAACCTCTTCTGAATATTTGAATTGTTTTAAAAGTTTGTGCATGGGCCTCCTGAATTTACCTACTGTTTTTTTGCAACTTTTTTTTAATTACTCTGCAGGCTGGTTATGTTGGTGAAGACGTAGAATCTATATTACATAAGCTACTTACGGTAAATTTATAGTTTTGCTTACTGTTGATTCTTATTATACATCCGTTCATGCTGCAGAATTACTTATGACTTTTGCACCTTCATCAAATTATATGTTCTAAAATTTTAAGTAACTAGCATGTCTTCCATTATCCATGTTTGGCTATAAATTCCTTTGTTCTTTTCTTGGATTTTATTTGGTCAGGAAATGCACTTAAAGTGAGGTTTTACACAGTTCTTCGACTAGTAATGTACCTCCTAGTATTGCTGATCTAGTACTTAACGTGCATTATTATTATTATATTGATAGGTATTAGTGTTTTTTTATTTATTTTTTTTGTTTTTCCTCTTTATGTATTTCTAGTTAATAGATTCTCTGTAAACATTTATGTACTGTTGTCTCAATGGGTAAACCTCAAAATTTTGAGTTTTACTTTAAACCTCAATGTATAATCCCTTTGTATGTCATTATATTGTCTTGAATCCGAGTTTTTTGGTGCTTTTATTCTAGTTATATTAGTGAAACTCATTACTTTGAGTTTGAATTTGACATGAAGGTTGCTGATTTCAATGTTCAAGCAGCACAACAAGGGATGGTTTACATTGATGAAGTTGATAAGATAACCAAGAAGGTTTTTCTTTTCCCTTCTTCTTTTCCAACTTATATATTGGGTGTTGCATGCTTTAAGTGCTTATCATTTTTTCATTTAACTCAATTTACAGGCTGAGAGCATGAATATTAGTAGAGACGTTTCTGGTGAAGGTGTTCAGCAGGCTCTACTTAAGATGTTGGAAGGAACAGTAAGCAATTATACCCCTAAACATTTGCAATCAATTAATGTTTTACGGAAGCTAATGGAATGTTATGCATCACTATATGGTCTACTTTATTCTTTTTCAAATGGTTAAATTATATCAATAACCTTCCTCGTGTTGCTGAAAAGATCACATCTCTGCAGATTGTAAATGTGCCTGAAAAAGGGGCGAGGAAGCATCCTAGAGGCGAAAACATTCAGGTATTGTATAAGTGAATGGGTCAAAATTGCCACCTTTAGGGTATGTTTGGCGGAAAGAGCTGGTAGTTGTAGTTGTAGCTGGAAGCTGTTAGCTGATAGTTGATAGCTGGAAGCTGTTAGCTGATAGTTGATAGCTGGAAGCTGAAAGCTGGTAGCTGGAGCTTGAAGCTGTTTATTTTATTTATATATGTGTTTGTCAAATTAGCTGGTAGCTGGAGCTTAATAGTGTAAAATGACAAAAAAGGACATTATAAAAATAGGAGGAATTATAAAACAATTAAAGAGGGTATTTAGGTAATTTGGTATACAAAAAGCTTCCAGCTCGTTTTAAAAGCTACTTCAAGAAGCTTTTTGTTTTAGAGCTTTTTTGTTTAATAAAAAGCTTCTAAAGCTTTTTCATCCAAACATTACTTATATCTTTTTCTTTCAAACAAAAAGCTACCAGCTTCAAAAAGCTCCATACCGAACATACCCTAACTAGAAGTAGTTGATGTCAGTCCTCATGTTTTAGATAACATTTTTTTCTACCCTTTAGATTGTACTAAGTCATGTCCTGGTATATAATGAACTTGCAGATAGATACAAAAGACATTCTTTTCATTTGTGGCGGAGCATTTGTCGATTTAGAGAAAACCATATCTGAGAGGTGATTACTAGTTTTTTAATATTGTATATTATCTTTTAACTGAATTGTGGTCAAATGTTAATTCCATCTTATACATTGCTTGTGTGAAACTCATGTTTATATCAGACGACAGGACTCTTCAATTGGTTTTGGAGCACCTGTTCGTGCTAATATGAGAAGTGGGAAAGTGACGGATGCTGCAGTGACGTCATCCTTACTTGAAACCGTAAGCTTCTACATTTTATGGAATATCAAAACTTATTTCCATTTTCTTATAAGCTAATTTCCTTTATTTTAGATGTTTGAGCCATTAGAGATAATAAGTTAATAAGACAACCCAAATGACACATTTATCTGTAAATGGGTCGAATTACTTCAGCTGTGTATACCAGTCTCCAATAATTATTGATTGTTTTGTTTGCCTTAACTTTCAGGTTGAGAGTAGTGATCTTATAGCTTATGGACTGATTCCCGAGTTTATTGGACGTTTTCCCATTTTACTTAGTTTATCAGCTCTAACTGAGGACCAACTTGTGCAGGTAACTTCATCGGGATTTGTTGTGTTACTTCACTTGTTAACTTGGCTCGATTCTTTTCCACACTTATTTCTCCCTTATTAGCCATGGGAAACATTATGATTATAGGGGGTCTATTGATATTGGAAGTGATTATGTGACTATAATTATTCATCATCAGATAATAAAATAAAATAAGTTATATTATCAGTTGTCCGATTATTTTACTATTTTTTCAATAACTTAAATACATAAATTGACCAAAAGGACATTCTTGTGAAAACAAGATCAGTCTTTGTGAGACGGGAGTAGAAGTCTCAAATTATGTTAAAATAAGGGGTAACACGGTAATTTTGACCCCTAAATAATCAGCTCGTATTAAAATATTACCGTCATTTACTTGAATACAGGTCCTCATGGAACCAAAGAACGCTCTTGGTAAGCAATACAAGAAGCTGTTTCAGATGAACAATGTAAGCATTTGATTCATGGATCTCTCTCTCTTCCTATATCGGGGTTTGTTTAGATGGATTGTTTTTACCACAGTTGGCAATCGTGACCTATTTTACTCGTGAATTAACCAGTTTGGGTTATATTTTATCCTTACGGGTGAAACGGACAAAATAAAAAGAAAAAATAAATAGTACTTATACACGAACAGGTCGACCTGCTTAGACGGTTCATATCAACCCGACCCGACCCACCCATAAAATAACCCGTTACCCAACCCTCACATTGTTTGAGGTCTAGGGAACTCATTATTTTTGTTGAAATTCTTCCTTGACCACAGGTGAAACTACATTTCTCAGAGCAGGCTTTAAGGTTAATTGCTCAAAAAGCAATGGTTAAGAACACCGGCGCTAGAGGGTTAAGAGCAATACTTGAAACTATTCTAACCGACTCTATGTACGAAGTAAGTTTCCTATTTGGTTATGTCCCATGAAATTTAAACATTTCTATTTCTGAAAATAAAAGGTTAAAATTACCAATTTGCCCGCCATAATCATTAATCTTTTACTTTCCTTTTCTTGAGTTTAGATACCAGATGTCAAGACGGGAAATGACCGAGTAGAAGCTGTAGTGATCGATGAGGAGTCGGTTGGGTCGGTAGATAAACCAGGATGTGGTGCGAAAATTCTCCGCGGTGATGGTGCATTAGATAATTATCTTGCAAAGGCCAAGTGTAAAGAACAAGTGGTATGAACTTTGACTTTTGAAGGTCAAACATTAAAAGTATTTATAACTAGCAATTATTGTTAGAAATCATGTTAAAACTGTTTGTCCCACAAGAGCAGGACCATATTTTAGTCAAGAAGTATCGGGTTTGACCCGCTAGATGGTTGACTGGTTGTTCATGTTTTGCAGGAAGCCGAAGGGCAGCTGTTAGAAGGAGAAGAAGATGTGTCATCAAAAGCCATGAGCATGTAAGATTGAAACCGGGTTACAGTTATAATCAAGTTTAATTTAGTGTAAAATGTGTCGTTTGTCGATTGCATTGTAAAAACCGTCCATAAACTGTACTTATCTTGATGTAGAACAAAATAGCATCCGATTCGAGTTAAGTTGATAGATAGGCAAAAGAAAATAAGAAAAAAGATCGATTGGTGATAGGAGAAAATGAAACTGTAATTCAACATTCCTAAATGCAAGATTGGTCTGGTTACATAGGCATTCTTTCTAATCTTACTTCTAAATCTATATCTTTGTTTAATTGTTCACTACTGGACTTGGACCCACAATTCAGGGGTAAACCTAATACACTTGGTACCACCGGCTGAATTTGAAATTGGACTAGGCCCGGTTATGAATGGTCAGATATTCAAAGATCGAGTGACCAAAACGTCGAATATGATGCTTGATGCCAATTGTTGATTGTAACAAGTATAATATTTGGTCAAATTCATAACTCCAAGATCAGCATCCATGTAATTAACATACACGACTCCTGGCTCTTATACGTCATCATCAAGTAATGAGAGCCTCATATCCATGCTATATAGTCGTTGGATTTGTCATTATCCCTTTCTTTCCATTCAACAAGATACACCGCTATACGGATCAAGAATTACATACCCTTTTGGTTGTTCTTCAAGTATGTCGAGGGCGGTGGTTAACCCGGATTTTGGAATCAGTTTCTGAATGTAATCTGATTTGATCTTGTAGTACAATTTATCTTGTAAGAATCGGTTTTTTAGATCTGAAACCGTGCTTGGATCTCCGTATCCTGAGAAAAAGAAAAGAACAAACTTGATCCAACTCGTCTCTTTATAGCTCAGGGAAAGTTTCGGTTATAACTGATAAAGTTTTGGTTTTTGGGCCCAAATAAAAACCCTAGAACGTAGCTGTAACCCGGGTTTGTTTATCTGTTCGGGCAAACTCGCACCAACAAAATATGATAAGTTAAAATTCGTCTGACAATTTAGGCATATGTGTTGCCGTTTGTTTACTAAATTGGTCACTTTTCCGTTCGTGCAAGGGATACGCTAAAACCAGTGACAATTTTCAGAATGCTTGATAGTTTAATGTTCCAAGCATAAACGATTCACCAAACCGCGCCATCTCTTATCGCCAAAAAACATCCTCCCCCATTGTATCTCGGTCTAGTAACCTCGATGGTTACTAGAATAGCATCAAGACCGCATTTTCTTGATAATAACCTCAAGCCACCACCGGAAATATGGCCACCAACCTTGACAGTTGGGCAGTTTCCAGCCAAGAAACCATGGACGTTGGAGGCTTTAACTATTGCAACGTAGATTTGACCATGAGTAGCACTAGCTTCAACCCAAGCGGTACCCGAGTTCACGTACACTAACCCACTGTCCAGTTTGGTCAGATCATGTTAGAATCAGGGATAACTTGAATAACTATTAGACCGTGTTAACAACACACTTTCTGAAAACTTTAATTCGACCCTATGCATGAGGCATCACGAATTCAGATATGGAATAATCCAAGAAATAGATTTGAATTATAGACTTAATTCAAATTAAAAAAAAACACAAAATACCTTCCGTTATATTTGTGTTGATAGAGACGAGATTCTAGCAGAATAATGATGCAAAATCGTTTTGTGCAGTGTTAAAATGCGGGTATATAATGATGAAGAAGATAGCGATTGAAGGTTTTTCGTGGTTATTTTCTGCTCAGCCCTTTGGACCCGCCAGGAGCTATGCCCCTTGGAACCCCACGAGGGGCACTGCCCCTAGACCTTGTGTACGTTCTTGATATTAACTTAACTTATCCGAGTGTACACTCCGCACCTCCGGACTCGGATTATAGCCAAGTCTAATTTCGACTACGTCTCTCACATCTATCTTGATCATACTATATGGATTGATGACACTAAAAACACCAACAAATCAATCACCACAAACGGACGTTCATCAGTGGCTACTAATTACGGCCCTTCGTCAGTGGCCACATGCCGGACCCTGATTTCTAGTGGACGACTTTCGCCAACTGTTGTTTCGTTTCTGGGTATGGGAAAACAATAACAGCTGGTTTCGGCAACGACAAACAAGAAAATCTAAGATTTGAATGGAGGAGTTACGAAGGTGGTAATGAAAGTTATGATGAATTGTTTTTAGAATCTGAAAGTGGTAATAAAGTCCGTTCGTAGCTATGACCGCCATACAATTCATTAGAAAGTGGAAAATATAATTTTCAATTTTTAAATGAAATCTAAAGAATATTTACCTAAACATGTAGACTCTTGAGCGGATCCCACATGGCCACATTAACTCAAAAGTAAATTATTGAACTTGAAAAGCTTTCGGTCCAGTAGGTTCCAAAAAAAGATCAGCATTATTGTAATTGTTATGACCACCCCTACTCTTTTATCATGTTGATCGGAATGAATCATTCTTTTTACGGAGGCAGATCTTTGTCTGTTAGATAAGAGGATAGCAGGTTACAAATCTGAAGAATATTGTGAAAAATGAGTGGCAAAAAAAACGATAGAAATTGGCTACTTATCATTATCGATTTTTTGTCATTAAGGAGCACACAATATAAAAAGAAGCGTTGAAAAAATTACAAGATATGATCTATCTAAATTTTAAGTCTAAATTCCAACAAGTAAAAAGGGGGTCTGTCTGCCATCCACATAAGAATAAATAGATTTTTTCGAAAAAACCTGCTAGTGGAGGAAGACTTCCTAGGGATAAGAGACATAGGGCTAAAGAGAGAGTCAAAAGAGGATCTTTCATTTATAAATTATAATCGTGCATAATCTCGAATGTTCTCAGTGATCCCAGGTAAGATCAGTCCAAGATCATGGGATCCTCTTCTACCAGATAAAAGAATCCTAGAACAAAATGAGAAGTAGCTAAGCAACCTCTAGACACATAATTGACTGCATTGATCTCGGTAGCTACTCCATCCACCGAAAACTTACTGAAGCATAAGCCATATATTTTGCAGAGTGTTTTTATTAGAGAATATTTAATTACTATAATATATGAAGTCACCGGAAGACATTGGGTCAATAGTAATTAAATCAATTTTTTCCGAAAACGGTTCTGGGAGAGGGTTTGGTGTTTTTAGTTTATTTTATTTACGAAGAGTATTTAGGTATTTTAGTTATAAGTTAATTAAAAGAATATGATTTTTAATTTTAAAATAATCTAGTCACTATTAAATTTGAGAGAATGTCGTATTTAAGTTTTTCGAGGTTCTAAAAGGACATAAACGTAATATTCATCATTTTTATATAAATAAATACATTATTAAGGAAATTCGTTAAAATAACAATGGATTTATAGACTATTTTGGACCTATGTGTACACTACATAATAGCATGATCAACTGTTTTCCATTTGACTGGCTACGAGCTACCTAACTATATGATTTGTATATTCATGTGTTCGTTTGAGATTGATGTGTCTTCTTCGTTTTTTAAGTTCTTAATTAACTACTCGTACTTAATAGTTAGCTTGTAACAAAACGGGTAAACGGAGAAGTTTTTTCTGTTTAGGTTATCCGCGGAGTGCCAGTCTTTGAGTCATGGGATCTAACAAGGGTATCTCCGTGACCTTTTCCTGAACCCTAAACCCTTCCATGGACACCCTCAAGATATTTACCTAGAAAGGTTTGAACCCGTAACCTTTTTAAGAATAATAGGACGTCTTATCACTAGGCCACGTACCTTGATGATGGTTAATAGTTAGCTTGTAACAAAAAACGAAATTAATTATAACACGTATCTATTAGGTGCTTCACAAATTTTACATAAAAAGAAGACAAATCAATTTGGTTCATACAACTCCTTAACATTACTCACTCGCCCTACTTCCTTTCTCATTTCTATCTTCCAAAGACATTGGAGGTATACTTTGTTGATGCCTAAAAACATTGTACGGATCAATCTGTGTCTTTGCCTTCACCAATCGCTCGTAGTTGTTACCAAAGTACTTCTCACCCCATTCTCGAGCCATCTCAATGACATCATCATTCGACTCGACTTTAGTTTTGATCCAATTCATTACTCCAAGATCAAGATCAATGTAATTAACATAAGCGGCTCGTGGGTCCTTTGTCACATAAGGTGTCATCGACCCATGAAAGCCTCGTATCCATTCTAAATAGTCGTTGGTTTTGTCGTTATCAGTTTCTTTCCATTCAACCAGATACTGAATAGTGAAGAGATTCCCTTTCCTATGAGGGAAAGGAATCGAATCACTACTTATCCTTTGCATTGCCCCACCATACGGGTCAAGAATTACATACCCTTTTGGTTGTTTTTCAAGTATGTCAAGTGCCGTTGTTAACCCGAACCTCGGAATCGGTTTCCGGACAAAGTCCGATTTGGCCTTGTAGTACAATTTATCTTGCAACAATCGGTTTTTTAGGTCTAAAACTGTGCTTTGATCTCCGTATCCTGAGAAAAAAAGAACAGACTTGATCCAACTTGTCTCTTTACAGTCGTTTTCCAAGATTTTTAGCTCAGGGAAAGCTTGGTTCATAATCGATAAAACTTTCGTTTTTGGGCCCAAATAGAGACCTTTGAATGTAGCCGATAACCCGGGTTTGTTTACACGTTCGGGCAAACCCGCACCAACAAAAGACGATAAGTAAAACTCGTCGGGTAATTTATGCGCGACATATTGCCACTTGTTTACTAAATCGGTCACTTGTCCTTTCGTGCCGGGCCTTGATACGATAAAACTAGTGACGGTTTCCGGAACGCTTGATAGTTTAATATTCCAAGCATAAACGATTCCCCAAACCCCACCACCACCACCTCTTATTGCCCAAAAAACATCCTCCCCCATTGTATCCCGGTCTAGTAACTCGCCCTCGGCGGTTACTAGGATGGCGTCGACGACATTGTCAGCCGCCAGACCGTATTTTCTTGATAATAACCCAAAACCACCGCCGGAAATATGACCACCGACCCCGACAGTCGGGCAGGACCCAGCTGAGAAACCATGGACGTTTGTGGCTTCAGCTATTGCGAAGTAGGTTTGACCAAGTGTCGCACCAGCTTCAACCCACGCGGTGCCCGAGTTCACATCTACTGACACATGGTCCAGTTTGGTCAGGTCAATCACAACAAACGGACGTCCGTCAGTGGCTACAGACGATGTCCCTTCATAGCTGTGACCACCACACCGAACCCTGATTTCCAGCGATGATTCTCTCGCACAGACGACCACTTTTGTCAGTTGTTGTTTCGTTTCTGGGAAAACAATAACAGCTGGTTTTGGCAATGACCAACCGGAAAATCTAAGATTTTGAATGGAGAAGTTAAGAAGCTGGTAATAATCCGAAGATGAATCGTTGTTCGAATTTGAAAGGGTGGAGAAGTTACGAACACCGAACTGAGTTAAACACGAGGTGAAGATCTCCACGGGTTCATCTTGATCTCGACTGTGATCGTGATCGTTATCATGATCATTATGATCGTGTTGGTAAGCGAATGAAGGTACGGAAACAGACATGGCAAAGAAGACGAAGATGATGAATATTATCTCCGAAAGATTACACCCCATAAAAGTTCGAAATTAGCAGTTGAAATTGAGCAGTGTTGAAGGTGGATTTATATGGGAAGATTAATGGCAATATTTTTATGAAGAAGAATCATCGTGATTGTAAGGAGAAGACAAACATTAACGTACGTGGCCGGCCATTAATTGCTATATATATATGTATTTTCTTATATATATTTCCTGAAGAGCATACGCTACTGCATGCAGACAAACTGAGCTTTCTAAGAACATATTATTCAAAGGAAAAGCAATATATTAAGCTAGAAATTAATTAGCTATTAATTAATTAGTGGGTTTATAGCTGTTCATTTGGATAAATGCAAAATTCTAATGCTTCATTCAAAATTTCAACCCAAAAAGGTCATGTTGTAGAGGTCAAATCATATGCAATTTTATACGTAATTTTGTTTTGACTGTAAAATCGTGATCGATGGATACCCGTCTCTATGAATTACACATTCAAAATTTTGACATGACCGTTATTTTGTATTTAGAAATTATTGATTTGGTTTCGCGGACTGAATATTATGAGTTTGGTCCCTTTTCATATGATTTTCTTTTATTTTTAATCTTTGATCAACTTAAAATAATCAAATTATCCTTGTTTTCCTTTTTTATTCATTTATTCTAATTTATATTCATTTTAAATGATTTATAATCTTTAAGTAATTTGTTTATAGTTAAGTAATAATGATTAAGTAATTAATTATGCTTGTAATGTTTGAATAATTATTGAATTCGTTCATCTTCAACCTTTCAACTGTGACCATTTCGTTCACTACCACCGCCATCTTGAAAAATGAAATTAGATCCCAAAGATCGTAATCACAATCAAGACGAAGAACACACAAACATATAAAAAATTGGAAAACATTCTTACTTAATTAAAACAGACTTAGAAATTCATCATGTTATATCTTTAGAAATTGGTCAACAAACAAAATAAAAATTAAACACTATGAGCCCTAGATCTAAATAAAAGCAAAATATATGAAGAAGGAGATGAGGAAGGTAATAATGATATTAAAGGATAAAAGGGGTAATCGATTCGAGTGTGAGTCGATGTTAGTATGTCTTTGAGTACATCCGTTGTGAGAGGTCGATTTCAATGTGTTTGAGGTGTCTTCGTCAAGGTGCCTCGTCTGAGGTGATTTTTGATGTGTGAATAAGTCGATGCCTTTGGAGCTGCGGTGTCTGTGCCATATGTCTATATGAGACGAGTTGTTAAATATGCTTTAGATTAGGCGATGTCACTAAGAGGTTGCCTGTATTCAAAAATTCCAAGCCTAAGCCACATCTTTCCTTCAGGTCACTATATTGTCGACATAATAAAGAAGGCGAGGTTGTTGAGAGCGGGGAACTTAACCCATACGACCAAACCACTCTCTCACTTCCCTCTCGATGAGCGGACAAACCACTCCCTTTATGAGTGCTCTTTTGCATATATTAATAAAAGCAGTCTTGCTTAACATATTAAAAATGAAATTCGGTCTCTTTGGTAGATCATGCCAAGAAAGACCTTCTATGAGGGTTCACACCCTTTCTCCATTTATAGCTCTAATTTACCAAGCATAACTTAAACCTTAGTGTGTTATTCAGAAGATACACACATAACAGAATTTATTTTCTTGACGTGATCAAATACGATGCATCAGAAAATAAAAAATGAGCGAACTGTGGTCCATGATAAAAAGAAGGGGTAAGCCATTAAATAGTTGTCAACTTTTTCTCATTTTTCATTGTGGTACGTCTATTTTTTATACATGTGGCGAGTCAAGTCATCAAAAACGTATCAATGTGCCAAAATTCGACCTGCAACTTGTCCAGATGGTTTCTCGATCGATTTTTTATCGTTTTCGCTAATTTTTTTTTGCAGAACCTTGTAGATAATCATTTTATCTTTCAAAGGACACTAAATTCATTAATTTTCATCATGTGTAGGCTAAGAATTTGCTAATTAAAGTTGGTTATGTATCATTCAAGACTTACTGTTTTTTAAAGAATTAATTCATTTTAAACTCATTTTTTACTTTTTTTGTACTACTTTATAGATAACTCGATTAACTTTCCATAAGATCAAGAATGATAAATTTTCATAGTGTATTAGTGGAGAATTTCGAGATTAAAGTGTCGGATTGTTTTTCGATTTCAATCCAAAAACAGAGCAGAAAAAATTCATTTTTCGCTCAACTCTTACTCGCTTTACATAATTCACAGATTATTACAGATAATCTATTTACCTTACAAACGACACCAAAATCATGAATTTTCATCAAGTATAGGCCAATTAACTGTTAATTAAAGTCGGGTATGACCCATTAAGCACCTTTATTTTGATTTTTTGACTCATATTAGACTCGTTTTTAGTCAGGTTTTTTATTTATATTATAGACCCATTAAGCACCCTTATTTTGATTTTTTGACTCATATTAGACTCGTTTTTAGTCAGGTTTTTTGTTTATATTATAGACAATTCGATTACCTTTCCATAGATTCAAGAACCATTAATTTTCATCAAGTATAAATGAAGAATTTCGGGTTTAAAGTTTCGATTTAAAGGTGAAGAAGAGAAGGGGGAAAGGTGACCTGCTATAGCAGGTCAAAATAAACAAAATGGGCATATTAACACGTTTTTATAAGTTAGCTGACTACATGTGTAAAAAAAAGGTAGCGTGTTATAATAAATTAAAAAGGGATAAAGTTGACAGCTATTTAATGGCTTTACCCTAGAAAAAACTTTTTTAAATTAAAGAATATTATAAATTAGTTATTTACTATGTTACCCAACTATATAAAAACGACCACTTTTATAAGGAAATGTTATATGTACTAGGGAGGTATATTTTGTATGGGTACATAAATGATATTTGTACGCATGTATTTACAAGGATTTATTCAAGTATTAAATAAATCAATTAAGCCGTAATTACATTTTGTTCAAAAGGGAAATAAATTTATTTTCAACCACCAAACTTATTTTGTTTTATTTTTATTAAAATTTATATTATATTATATAGGATTTGATTGGATCAACTATATTTCACATAAAATATTTTAAATATATTCGTATACCAAAAAGTGCATATATATTACTTATTTTAAGGTTAGTATGCCCATATAAGTCCAAACGATCACACGAAAGAACATCTTATTGTCTGTCTTATCTCGTTTCCATGTAACCATAAGAACAAAATTTTGGCTTACTCCCTCGATCAAAAGAAATATAAGATTTTTCTTTAGGATTTTTTGAAAGTAAAAGCAGTCTTTTTAAAATATGCTACAACATGTGTGTAATCGAGATTTTGATCAATAATTTTCCTTAAATATATCTAATTATTAAGAGTCATAAACATATTTAGTATTGCAAAGATTTTCGCAATAAACCAGAGGAAAACTCAACAACATAATTGTTGTTCGATTAGTGGTTTCATCGGTTTTTAAAACTCGACCGTGAACCAGCAGGAAGAGTAGGTTATGCTCTTCTTTGATGTATTGAACCGGTCAGGTATATGGTCGAATCAGTTGACTCAACTCTTTCAATTCGTGATTGACCCTATTTTTTTTCTTACGATGATCAAGTGAATAGACGCATAAATACGCATACGAGAGGTCAACATTAGATTGACAAAACTCATAAAAGCTCTAACTTGGAAACACAAGTTACATATATTCTGAAAAACGGGTTGACCTAGTGGTTGGACCAGCTAATCGATTCATCACACTTGATCAATTAAAAACCAGGGTTTAAAGCATCGTGTTTCATTAATTTGGACCAAACTTTACATACAACTAGTAAATCTAGCGTTGGAGATTTTAGTATCATTAATTGCTATTTAGCTAAGACCACAAGGTTTTCAGATTACATTATAAGAGTTAAGAGCTATGGAGCATAAATTCATTTTTGTTATTTGAATATCGCGATGATAAGAGCGGGTGTCTAGGAGGCAGCGTCCCTAAGTTGGGGTCCTGCTCTGAGCAGACGGAGGTTGAAGGGAGGCCACCGCTCGTCGGGGTCTGGCCGGTGTCAACGGTACAATCCAAACAGTATTTATAATAGACATGGTTGTATGCAAATGACATAACTCTTGATTTTTTCGTGAAACAACACACTTTATGGTATTTTACTAAAATTTACTTTCTGTTGGTTTTGGTCTATGATGAAGAAAACAAACAACAATCTCAGTTTGAAGGAAGATTCTCTAATCTTATGCATACTGCAAGTTCTCTGAAAACTAAATTTGAGATACCTATTAATAAGATTCTGTTACTTTCAAAAAATCTTTTGCACATAATCAAAAAAAATTATTCACACAAGGTTTCACTGGTGATTATGACACTCCCATCCTATAAGAAGGTTGACATATTAATGTGATATGTATATTTCTATAAAAGTGATATATTTAACAAGGTCCGCCTATTTAGACCTTTTTATAATCTTAATGGACTCCCTAATAATTACATGGAATAATTATCGGTGTTACTCACACACCAATATACTATGGTTCTAAATAACGTAAGGCGTGACGTGGCGGCGAGGTCAAGCCTCAAGCTTTAGGAGCCATGGCGAAGCCGTGACGTTTTTTAAGGCGTTAAGGCGGCGATTTTGTTTATATTTTATAATTATATATATCAAATTTATCATTATTAATATACTAATTACACAAAGTTTCAGAAATGATGAGCAAAAATAACATATGCAAATTATAAAATACAAATTTATAGAAATTCGATACACGTAATTAGAAAATGTATACAAAAAAGTCTATTTTTTTTTTAAAAAATGATTTTTCTGCGCCACGTTTTAAAAAACTCGTCATTTGACGTCAAAGACGCGCCTTGACGCGCGCCACGCCTACGTCCATTTCTTAATGGCGGAGCCACGCCTCACACCTTGGCGCCGCCATGGCGCGCCTTTTAAAACAGTGCACATACTAGACATGTCACATCAATCGATCACAGTTTTCACTACAAGTCATACACTTACATAGTATAAATCAATTTAAATTATCAAAAGATACCAATAAAATAATATAATTATCATTACATAATCATTTCATTTCATTTACTTTTTAACAATAGTTATTATAACTTGTAGTAGTAGCAGCCAGGCAATCATGAATAATTAATATTAATATTTGTTTAATTTATTTTTTATTTATATAAAATATCACTATTTCTTCATATTTTCGTCCAACAATACCCTTTTTCAAAAATAATATTTAACATCTAGATTCTAGTCCCTACGAAGCTAGAAAATTAAAGTAGTATCTATACTATTTATTTATTTATTTATTTTTTCTTTTTTGAAGATTACTATGTTGAAGGTGTGTTGAGATGCCGGCCAACCGCAAAGTTCCAAACGTTGCCGTTCCTGTCTCTTTATTACTTTTATTATATTACTAGTGTAAATACCCGTGTAACACACGGGATGGTTTATAAAAAATAATAAATATTAAACACTAATAAACGATATTAAATAATTATAAAACGTGTAAAAATATGATAAAAGATGACGACAGACGTCAATCACATGACGGCATGATCATCCATAAGTAAGTCCAATTTATTATATTATATTATTAAATAACAAACTCAATTAGTTAGATAGATAAATATAATTATTTTAAATCTAAACTTATTTCTAATTTTAAAAAGGTATATGTCTAAAATTTCGTAAATTAATTCAATTTCTAGATATATATTAATTAATTAATATTAAAGAAAAGATATTTTTTATTTATTATTGATTTAATTAAGGGTTATCTTTATCCAATTCACATTAGTTTGACTCTAAAAAGTCAAAATCAAAATTTTAGAATTAAAAGAATTAACGGCTAGGATTAAATATTGTATTAAATGAAAGGTTCAGATCATCTAATAACTTTTTTCAAATTAGTCTTTTATATATATTAGATAGATTAGAAGATTATATAATAAAACAAACAACGATATATATCTAAGTTACGTGAACCTCAAAAGTCGGTAAACGATAATCAAATCATATTATCTAATTATGATATAGAAAACAAAAATATTTTATATTTGATAATTTGTTAGGTATCATCAATTTATATAAGATCGAGCTCATGTTAGGTTAATTAATTAGAACAATTTCTATCTTATTTAAATGTATAAAAAAATATGAATAACATAGAGTGGCACGAGTGATCATGTGTGATTTGTCGATGACGCTTGTTAGTGTGATCGATCTGGTGTGAGTTGAGTAACACTAAGAGCAAACGGAGTGGGCGTGTAATTCATGTGAAAATACCTCTATGGCGCCGTGAAAGGAGCTGCCACCACTCCATGACGGCGTCCTCATTTTCTAGCGTGGTATACACCGCGCAACAAAATTGACGTGAACAATATTTTTTTCTATTTTAAATGGTTTTTTTCTTGTATTAATTTTTTCTTTCTTTGCATGGAGGACTGAAACCATGACAGCTGTACCAAACCTCTGTTCATGTGCAATTTCATGAGGTTTTCATTTTTGTTTTGCATACTGGATGTTTATTTATCTAGTTTTTTATTTATTTTAAAAGTTTTATTTTTATTTTTATTAATTATTATTAACTTAAATATAAGATTAATAAATATGGTGGGTCCTATAATGAGGTGTGGTAGAAAGTGACCATTACGGGGTCTAAGTGATAAGTTAAGTGGTGAAAGTAAAAAGCTGATGTGACAGTGTGGTGAGTGTGGTGGGAGGTAACCACTCCCCACACTCTAAGACTATCCACATCCATCACACCCTTCACACAGCCACATCAGCGCCACATCAGCATCCCACCATTTTCTCATCACATCACACAAACCTCTGCATCCATCACACCCTTCACATCTTTTTTCTTTTTCTTTTTTTTAAACAATATAATTAAAACATAATAACTATAAAAAATATTAAATAACAATATAAATTCAAATAATAAAATTACATAAAAAAACATAACTACATTAATTTAAATAAAAAATACTAGTTATCGTCGTCGTTCCATCTCGGAAGCCGATTAATGTGCTCGATTAGATCCGATCAAAGGTTGTGATGCACTTCCGCACTTCGTACTTCTCGGACATTAGCCTCAAATTATTGTTCGCTAATCTGTACGTCGTCTTCATCGTTTGGTTGATTAATGTTTTCGTCGAATGGACAAATCACTTGTTCTCCGTCTTCCAATATCATATTGTGCAATATGATACAAGCGTACATTAATGTATGTATTTTTTCCGTGTGCCACATTCTCGTCGGGTGCATTATCACATGCCACCGTTGTTTAAGCACACTAAAAGCCCGTTCCACATCTTTCCTTGCCCCTTCTTGCGCGGTAGAAAACCTTACTCGTCTTTGATCAAGAGGTGTTTTGAAGGTTTTGACAAAAGTAGCCCATTCAGGGTATATCCCATCTGCAAGATAGTAGCCGTGTTTGTATTGTACACCGTTTACTTCAAACCGCATTGGACATTCCAATAAAGAAATTGGTTCTCGTTTGACGATAAACAGAAAGAAAATCTGCCTCCGCTTGATTAATCTCGAAATCCTCATCATAATAATCCGACGAATCAGATGACATGTTTGTATGTATATAAATGTTTAAAGAGGAGAATATAGAAGTTTGAGAGAAGAATGTAGAAAAAATATGTGTGAAAAAATTAAAGAAAAGAGGTTATATTTATAGGAGATAAATGAATTAAATTTTTTTTTTTTTGAAAAGGACCCAACGGCTACCCCCAACGGCTACAACCCTCTCCCCATTCCTCTCTCACTTGCGCGACCCGGCTCACACACGTGAGCGCGAGCAGCCTCTCACACAGGGGGGCGATGGTGTGGCTCCTCGTGATGGGGTCTCACGACCCTCCCTCGCGGTCCGATGCGGGCAGTCTAAGAAGAAGATTCATTTTGTGTAGTGTGGTTAATTAAATATGGTTTATTGTGATATATAAGTAATGATTCGTGTGATAGAAGAAAAGACTGATGTGACACTACGTGATTAAATGGTGAACTCTGTCTATTTTTTAACACCCGTGGTAGAGTATAAAAGAAAATAAAAATAGAAATGATCATTAGGTCTTCTAATTACGACTTGCGATTAGGATTGATGTTAATGGAACAAGCATGATTTTGACATATAATTAAGAAGAAGATTTTGATAAGTAATTAATATTTATTTATTTAGGGTTGTTTGTTTTAACTTGATTAGATACTTTATTTTAGAACGGTAAATATACATTCATTTAAATCTATTTTTAAGTCTACTTTACTTTTTAACATGGAATTTGAACCTTCAATCTATTAAGTTGAAATATATTTCATCAATATTTGATATCCATACTGTTAGACTATAAGTCATATAGTAATTATTCACATAGTTAAGTTTATATTGTAGTGACAAAAATAGAATAATATTGACTTTGAATAAGGCCGTCCTTGAGGGTCGAGAGTAGGGGTGTGCATGGGACGGTTTGGGGCAATTTTAAGCTCAAACCGAACTCAATCCGCTAATTTCGATTTTAGGATTTTTGAACCCAATGGTTTCGGTTTCTATCGGTTTCGGTTTTGGCGGATTCTAGTCATTAACGGTTTGGTTTCGGTTTTAAAACCGAACCCACCTGGTTTTTAGCATTAATATCAAATTTCTTGTACTTCCACATATATTTACTTCAACACTAAATACTATTTTCAACTCAAATATTCAAAACATAAAAATATTTGTATTATACAAGCATAATATAAACGTCGATCTGAAAAGAGATAACGACAAAAGAAATGAAAAATTATTGACCCTATTACTGGACCTTGAAATATTTAATGAGATTCATTGACTTCTATTTGAAAACTATATATATATATATATATATATATATATATATATATATATATATATATATATATATATATATATATAGAAATTGAATCAATAAAGAACCATGTGTTAAACAAAAAACCTAAAGAACCAATCTGGACCTTTGGATCATCAAAATCAATGGATGAGATTGATTGGTAGCAAAACTGTAATTATTATGTATTAATTAAGGAAGAAAAGGGTAAACATGGAAAATTTCCCCTCCTCCCCCAACAAACTCGATTTAAAAAAAAAAAAACCCCAAAATTTTTAAATTGTCATAACTTTTTAAGTTTTGTGAATTTGAACAAAAAATTATACCAATCTTTTAGTTTTTTAATCCTCTTTCAAACAAGATCACTCTTCCCATATTTTTCTAAAAATTTTTTAACATGAAAATTTTGTTTGCATTTAGGCAGCATGTACGTTTTCGTTTTTTGCATTTTGTATTTAGGTTTCAATGAACACAGCTCAAAATGCAAACTACGGATTTTGCATTTAGGCTTGAATGAACCCAGCTCAAAATGCAAACAACGGAGTTTGCATTTAGGCTTGAATTGCCCAGCTCAAAATGCAAACTACGGATTTTGCATTTAGGCTTGAATTACCCAGCTCAAAATGCAAACTACGGATTTTGCATTTAGGCTTGAATTACCCAGCTCAAAATGCAAACTACAGATTTTGCATTTTGGGCTTGAATGAACCCAGCTCAAAATGCAAACTTCAGATTTTGCATTTTGAGTTTGAATGAACCCAACTCAAAATGCAAACTTTGCATTTCAAAAAAAAAAAAGTTTCAGAAATATATCAAGTCCGGTCTTGTTTGAAAGAGAACGAAAAACTAAATCTAACGGTATAATTTTTATGTTAAAATTGTTAAGAACGAACGAGTTATGATTATTTAAAGTAAATGGGGTTTTTTTTAAGTTTGTTGTGGGTTTTGGTTGTGGGTGCTGTAGGCGCCGATTGTTTTTTTTTTTAATTTCCTTTTTTGTCCTAAACAATGTGCCACATGTCATTACCAGGGAGGTTCTTTAGGTTCTTTGTTTAAGGGAGGTTCTTTGTTTAACCACACCCTATATATATATATATATATATATATATATATATATATATATATATAGGGGAAGGTTTAAATGAGAATGAGAAATTAATTGAGAATGGAAGACTAAATCTCAGTCGTTCATTTTGTAAGTGGAATTCATGGATGGAAAGCGTGGGGGAATCGAGTGTGACAAGGTGCATGTGAGGAATTCATGGATGGACAATGACATTAAAAGAGGGGGAATTGGACGGCTGAGATTGAGTCTCCTATTCTCAAAAATATTTAAGTTCTCATTTGAACCTCCCACTATATATATGATATATATATGATATATGATATATTAAATATTAATGGGGAGGTTTTTAGTGGGGCGGTTTCTAGTTAAAACCCGAAACCAAACCGAACCCATCGGTTTCTGCAAAATTGAAAACCGAACCGTCGGTTTTGAAATGGTTTCGGTTTTATCGGTTCGGTTTTGTCGGTTTTAACGGATTGGTTTCGGTTTTCGATTTCTATGCACACCCCTAGTCAAGAGTTCCAATCACATCGCAGAGAACAACTTAATTTTAGGACCTTAAAGCTCCTTAAAATTTATGCAAATAAAAAATATTTTAATAGGGTTAAAGTCACTGAACACAAACATGTTTTCCTCAATGTTTCGATATGGCACATTAACTTTTTTTTTACACATCTGGCCATTTAACTTACAAACCGTGTCGATATGGCCATTTCATGATCTGCAACCTGCCTGCTCGGTTTCAGCCCGTTTTTTGCGATTTTTGGGTTGATTTTTGATCGTTTTACGTATTTTTTTTTTTGTAGAATCTTGTAATTTATCATTATACCTTTCAAATGATATCAAATTCATGAATTTTTGTCAAGTATTGTGGGAGAATTTTGAGCTCAAAGTTTCGTTTTTTTTTGTGTTTATGGGTTCGAAAACAGGGCAGAAAAAAAGATGTGTTTTTAGCTCGATTTTTGATCATTTTACATAATTCTTTTTATAGATTGTCGTATATAATCTTTTTACCTTTCAATAGACACCAAATTCATGAAAAACCATCAAGTGTAGGCCAAGTTATTGCTAATTAAAGTCGATAATGACCCTATTTTGCATTCTAATTTATAAATTATATCACATGTATTTTCACTACATAAATGATGTGTGAGGGATATAGCTTAAACATGATTCTAACTTTGACTCGTATGATTGGTGGATTTTTAGAATTTTTTCCGACAATCAAATAAATACCATATATATGATACTTAATCCTCAAAGGAAATCGATTAAAAAATGTGTATAAGTAGATGAAAAAAAAGAGAAAGAAAATAGATGTGTTATAGAACGAGAATTATTCGTCGTCAGCGTATCATGTGTATATCATTCGTCTTAAAATCGGACATGTTTATCGAGTAAAAATTATTTATTGTCATCGCATTGCGTGGGTACTATGCTAGTGTGTGTGTGTGTGTATATATATATATATATATATATATATATATATATATATATATATATATATATATATATATATATATATATTCCGCGTTTAATTTTTAAGATAAACTGTATCAACTGCAACTAAGTGAACTAACAATACTTAAATTATAATTGTAGGTAACAAGTTTTACTTTTTTCTTAAATGGTACAGTGAAATTGTTCATTTGTTACATTGAATGCAATATCAACTTCTAGAGTAGGCTGGCGTTAGAGTTTATTTACAAGTAACCGAACTTAAGTTTTAGCTTTAAGGTCATGGAGTTGGATTTGAAGATTCATGGGTGGGTAGAAGACGGAAGATGAGGTTGTTTGTGATTTGAGGTAGAGGAAATATGTGGTGGTTAGGATTTATGAGGGTTATTCGACTTTTTGTGTGGTCGTCATACGTTGTTTAAATTTTTTAAAAGATAAATACACCCACTAAACTTAGTCCTAAATCTCCTCTTATATACACAGCCGGACTTGAACCCATAATCTCTTTGGAGGGGCACTACTCTATAACCACCTAGTACCGCTACGCTACAAGCCATTTGGATACTTTGTTTAAATGTCATTGTTGTTAGGTTTGATTGTTTGAGGTTGCATAAGTGGGAGCATAGTGAAATATAAGTGGTGATTTAATTGGGTTTGATGGTTGTTGTAGTATAAAGATTGCTAGAATTGCAAGTATTGTCATTGATAGTCACCAAAGTTAGTTACCGGCTGGAAATATGTTATTGTCGATGATATTGAATAAAAAGTAACGTTTGAACAAGTTCATTGTATATTTTAAGAAAAAAATTAGTTGCAAAATCATAAATTTTAGTGTATATGAAAATACTCTTATTTTTACGTCTCATATGTTTCTTTGAACAACAAACGCATACAACATTAATCTATACATATTTTTACAACTGAGCTTAAACTCTCAACTTTAAAAATATGGAAACATTTTAATCTTTAACAAGGGATTGTTATTTACTTGTCTAGACCGATGAAAAAGTAACATTTTTAAAGCTTAAGAAAAAGATTCATGGGTTAGGATATTCATTTTAGTGAAAAAAATGTGCAACCAATTGTTTATAATCACATGTTTATATAATCTATCTATATCTATATATAAAAGGCTTACCAATTTTCTTAAAATAAACATAAATTGAGTCTTAATCCACCAATCAAAACCTTTAATTTCAAAATTATTATATTCTCAAAATTATGGAAAGATTAAATCGTAATAGGAGGGGGTTAGATGAAAATTGTGAGGAGGTTTTATAAAAAAATGAGGGGTTTTTAAGAAAATGAGAGGGGGGTTTTATAAAAATTGTATATTAATGTAATTAATTATAAGTTGTTTATAAATTATGTTTAGTAACTTGTGATATATTTTGTTTAGAGAAAAAATAGTTATATATTTACGATCGTCTCATTTTTATCTAAGTTTTGGTATAAATTTTATTATAACATGTCGGAACCCTTAAAATATTGTAATAGAATAGGAGTTTTAATATTGTATGGGGGAGCTTATTGTAAATATACCCAAGGGGTATATATACCTTATGCTTAGTGTAAAAGTGTAAGGATTGCCACATTACAAAGAAATAAACTATGTGTTTTCTATGGTGTAAATGAGAGTCTCTCTCAACCCTCTCATAGTTTCTTATGCAATCCTTCAATCTACCACTTGTTTTGTTCTAACAAGTGGTATCAGAGCCAAGGGAGTGAAGATTGGATCAAATTCCTCATCAACAAATCAAAATTTTGAAGATCAAGGGGCTGAAATCGAGTACTGTAGCAACTTCTACAGGCTGAACTTCGATTTTAAGGGCTGATCGATCAGATTTAAGTTCGACTACAGTTTCGTAAAAAGGTAAAATCGATCTAATTACAATTTGTTTCATCTGATTTGAAGATCTCATCGTTTTTGAAACAATTTGACGTGGTTTTTGAGTTTTACGAGATCATTGCTTCGTCATCGTTCTTGAGAATTGTTGATTGGATTACTGTCGATTTATGCTCAATTGAAGATACTGAGTAATTTGCAATCATTTGACATCGATTTGATGAAGTTATAAAGTATTTTATTTTTTCGACTCAAGAACAACGAAGAACAGTTTAGATCTAGAATTTTGATTCAAAAAGATGAAAAACACCATCGGATTGGTGTTTGTGTGTGAAAAACTGTTAGAATCGAAGTGGGTAGGTGAAACTGTTCAGTTCGATCGAAGTGGTCCTGATTGCACTCGATTCCTGTTAATCGCACTGAAGACTTAGGCTGATCGCATTCGATTGAAGTTAACTTATTATAGTTTGATCGAAGTGTCTATAATCGCATTCGATTCAAGTCAGTTCTGTTCGATTGAAGTTAACTTATTATAGTTTGATCGAAGTGTCTATAATCGCATTCGATTCAAGTCAGTTCTGTTCGATTGAAGTATCTCTATTCGCATTCGATTCAAGTCAAAGTTCTATTCGATTGAAGTATTTCTAATCGCATTCGATTCAAGTCCAAGTTCTGTTCGATTGAAGTATTTCTAATCGCATTCGATTCAAGTTACAATTCCTGTTCATGACAAATCGCATTCGATTCGAAGTGATGTTTACTGAAAAATAGCACTGCGATTGAACTTCCTTGCACTGCGATTGAGATCGCATTAGATCTTATTCATTCGCATTCGATCATATTCATTCGCATTCGATCGACTATTGAATCGCATTCGATTTAGATTAATTGCATTCGATCCAGATTGAACACTCGATCATACTCATTCGCATTCGATCGACTATTGAATCGCATTCGATTCAGATTAATCGCATTCGATCCAGATTGAACACTACTGAACAGAAAGTCATCGAACATGCATTTTTCACTCAAAATCTCAAAATTTTCATCTGAAATGCATTTTTCACTCAAAATCTTAAAATATTGTAATAGAATAGGAGTTTTAACTTTGTATGGGGGGCTTATTGTAAATATACCCAAGGGGTATATATACCTTATGCTTAATGTAAAAGTGTAAGGATTGTCATATTACAAAGAAATAAACTATGTGTTTTTCAAGGTGTAAATGAGATTCTCTCTCTACCATTCATAGTTTCTATTGCAATCCTTCAATCTACCACTTGTTATGGTCCAACATAACATGACACTTTTTTGAAATTAGTATATTCTTAATTTTGTGTATATGAGCAATAAATGTCTTTGGAGATTTGAGTCATTTTTTAGTTCAAAATTATTAATAAATTGACTTCAACATTTGAATTTAATAAAAATGGCATCAGGTAATACATGTTCTTTCAATTTAGATTATTGATGTTTTGGGTTTAGTAAATTATATTTGATTATTAAACTTTTATATATCCTTCCATCGATGATCATCTTTATAGTGAAAAGATCGAGCAATTTTGGTGGCAACAAATGACGATGTTGAGTATATAAATGATTACATGGCTTTCAAAATTGACAATGAGGAAACAACTTATTTAAGTTCTGATTCTATCTATGTTGAAGATTTGTCGAGTTCATCTGAGGAGTCATTGTACTCTTTTGAGATACTCAACTCATTAAAAGTATTTTCTCATCATAAACTTTCTTTAAAGATTAGTGTTCATGTTATGTTACTTAGTAATCTAGACCAGTCTAAAAGTTTATGCAATGAAACAAGGTTTCAAATTGTTCGGCTTGGTGCACATGTTATTGAGGCCAAAATCATTTATGGAAAGAACATTTGTGAGATTACATATATTCATAGAATGAAAATGGTTTCATCAGATACAAAACTTCCGGTTAAGTTTCAAAGAAGGCAATTTCCTCTGATGTGTTTTGTTATGACGATTAACAAAAGTCAATGATAGTCACTTTCAGAAGTTGGTTTATTCCTTAGGATACTTGTGATTGCATATGGTCAATTGTATGTTGTCGTTTCACGTGTTAGAAGTGAAAAAGGATTAAAAGTTTTGATTTGCGAGAACAGTGGTAATGTTATTAACAAAACAACAAATGGAGTCTACAATGAAGTGCTTTAAAAAAATTAGTTATTTTTTTGGTTAGAAATCCTGACATATGTATGTTTTTAGTGATATTTCATTTATTACATTATTTTTATTTGAAAGTTTTAATATCTCAATTATACTTTCGAAATACCGGTGCGTGCACGGGTCAATAAACTAGTATTTAAAGAAAGTAGATAATCACTGAAATATCAGTTTTTTATAAAATCATGTTTAAGATAATATTTATTTATGAAAAAAAAAAAAAAAAACATGCTAGCCGATCAACCCCATGTACACGTTCAAGTGTCTAACCCTCTTCTAAGTTCTAATTCATCTGATTGAAATTGTTTGAGAATGATTAGGTTTTTTGGATGTTATTATAGAATGTAATTTTTTAGATATACTAATTAGACTGAGTGGAGTTACAACTTACAAAGGGGTGGACTTGGGTGTAGGTTTCGAGAGCGTCTTGGTCGTGAGAGTCCACACCACCGCGTTGTAGGGGAAGGAACCTGGGATGTCTATTGTGGGTGGAGGTGCACATCTTCGGATTTTAATCTGATCCGGATCGGATAAAATCCGGACCAGATTTTTTCGGTTTTTTTTTGCGACCGAATTTTCGGATTGTAACCGTATTTTCTCGGACAGAGGTGTAAGCGGTTTCGTACGGATTAAAACCGGATTTTCTCGGACAAAAGTGTAACCGGTTTAACCGGTTTCGGATCGGATTAAAACCGGATCGGATCGGATAAAACCGGTTAAATCCGCTCCGGTTTGAAAAAAACCGGTTTTATAAAAAATTGGTTCGGATAGTTTTTGCACAAAATCGGATATTCGGATTTTTTGTGCACCTCTAATTGTGGGAAGTCTAACCTTTTGGACCGGGTCATGAAAGATAATTCATCACAACCATACAAGAACAAAACATACATTATTGAAACTTGTCATTGATTAAACTTTTGGAACTTTTAGGTCTATAGAATCACCAACACTAACTCTCATAAGACATAAATCTGAATACTAACTCTCAATAAAAGAATTGCTCTCTAAAGGTAAATATTAACTTTCTCACAAGTTATTCTTCCTTATAATCAATTCACAAAGGGGAATTGAAATGAATAGTGCAAAGGGTATGATGGTCTTTTACTCTCATTTAATTAAGGTGTTTTCCTATGCTTCACTTTCATTACTCTCAAAGACCTAATATTACTACCTACTGGACCATGCATGCCTCCTAATCGTCCTTTTTTCCTTTTTTTTTTCTTTTTTATGAAAAGCAATAATACTATATATTCATTAAAACACACTCTCCAAATTCATCATCCAATCCACGAAACCTTTGCAAGTTCGTCTCAAAGTTTTGATTTAATCCCTAATATAATATAAGGCGAATGTCGCTCACCTTTTAAAAATAGCGGCGTCTTTCCTTATTTTGTCATGCACTTCTTTACTTTTATTGACAGTCTTCTATTTCTTATATCGCTATATCTCCTACTTTATATTCATACTCATTCTCATACTCACTATATAATGACAAATGTTAAAATCAAAAGAGGATGTAAAGAAAGAGAATTAATAAAATTCATATGTCATTAGTAGGAGAATGAATTAGAAAGATTTAGTAGGAACAAATATAATTTTTCAATTCTTCAATTTGATTTGAAGTTACTTTTTCAGTAAAATAATATTAATAACACTTTTTAAATATCAATATATGTAAACTTATTTATTTTAAAAAGAAAGTAAATAATATTGTTAAAACAAAAACTAACCATCATCCAATCCACGAAACCTTTGCAAGTTCGTCTCAAAGTTTTGATTTAATCCCTAATATAATATAAGGCGAATGTCGCTCACCTTTTAAGAATAGCGGCGTCTTTCCTTATTTTGTCATGCACTTCTTTACTTTTATTGACAGTCTTCTATTTCTTATATCGCTATGTCTCCTACTTTATATTCATACTCATTCTCATACTCACTATATAATGACAAATGTTAAAATCAAAAGAGGATGTAAAAAAAGAGAATTAATAAAATTCATATGTCATAAGTAGGAGAACGAATTAGAAAGATTCAGTAGTAACAAATATAATTTTTCAATTCTTCAATTTGATTTGAAGTTACCTTTTCAGTAAAATAATATTAATAACACTTTTTAAATATCAATATATGTAAACTTATTTATTTTAAAAAGAAAGTAAATAATATTGTTAAAACAAAAACTAACCAAGAGATTCAATGATGACTCAAGGCTCTAATATTAATGTAAAATTATAAACGCATTAATATTATTTTTATTTTTCTTTCATCTAAATTAAGCTAATATATTTATGCACACCCATTTATAAAAATAAAAAATTAGAAAGTAAAGAATAAAAACGGCCGGACTTATGGTCATCTACACAATCAACATAACATGTCAGGTGATCACTTCATATGTAGATTTTGATCTGGGATGTGAATTTTTTTTATCACTTGACTTTTTCTAATTAATATATTGCAATAACTATTACTAATAATAAAATCCATTAATTAACGTTACAGACAATTGATTTTATCACTATTTTATTCTTACAATTACTTTAATTTTGTATTATGTTGTACTTATGATTACTTTTTTAGTATAATTATTGTTAATGATATCCGTTTTAGTAGATATTGTAAATTTTATGAGCCATTGATATATCTATTTTTACCATATATGTATTATGTAGTTTTGTAGAGATCTTCGGGGGAGTTTTTGTAGCTCGCAATGCTTCATATGATTTGTCTCCTTCGGTTTGTATTTCGTTGTGGTTGGTAGAAGGTTAAGTAAAAATAATAAATAAAAATTAAATAACTCATTCGATTGTTAGAAGAATGAATTAAGTTTGATATGTTATTTTATAAATTTTATTGTGACTTTAGTTTATAATATTTAGATTTTAAACTCTTAAATATTCTTAAAATGAATAGTCTAAAATTCATAAAAATGTAGTAAAACTTTTACACATCTTTGAAACATGTAAAACATAATTTCCTTGACATTAATCAATTTAATAATTTATGATAATTGAATAGTTGATGCATGCTAAACTAAATTTATACTTACATGTTACTTTACACCATCATCTGATTTATGATATTATATTTTAATTAAATCGGTAAGATTCTATTTAATTGTTATATCACCCGACGCAACGCGCGGGCGTGATAACCTTGTTGATTTCAAACGTCATTCGAGTTGACACTTGAGATTGGGAGTCTGTGACTTCAATAGAGTTGTTAGCTTTTGCATCTTAAAAACCCATCCGACCAAAAATATCAAGACCCAGCCACTTTTTGACGAGTTTAAAATATGTATAGCTTACAGAACATGGTTGAGTTCTTCTAATGTCCTTCTTGTTAGAGGCTAATCCAATTCATTGACCTCTAAAATTTTAAAAAGGTTCAGAAAACTTGTTATTTATAGAGAATAATACATATATTAACGGCATTTATACTCACACACGAATGAATAACTTTTTCATTACTTTTTAAAATATTTGTGAATATAAGTATACAACAACATTTTTGTTAGATGTTACTAGCCATACAAATCATTTTTCTATTATTTATTGTAAGTTTGTGAGGTTCCAACTCAAAATCAATTGGTTATGAGAGTAGTAGCCCATGATCCTTATAAAGCTCATTTCAGAGTCACTCGTCGTCCGATGTGGGATATTACTCAACACGCCCCCTCACGTGTGGTGTTGTTTTTTTTCTCGCGCCTAACACGTGGATACTTATGGGTTACGTGGAGTGTGTGAAACTTGCTCTGATACAGGGGTGTCTTTGAGGGGGTACGGGAGGTGCGACCGCACATGGCCCATGATTCAGAGGGGGGCCAAATTTTTATATACTATATTATATATAGATATAACGTTATGATTTTTAAAAGAACACTTAGTAAAATAGAAATAGTAGAAAACTCATATTTAAAATAGTTATTTTGTAAGTCTAAAATTAGATATTAGGGATTTAATGATCAATATGTTAAATCATATTTGTAATCAATGTTAAACTCACACTTAAGTATAATGATCTTGATGCAAATGAACTTCCCTGCACACACACATAAACACACACACACACACACACACACACACACACACACACACACACACACACACATATATATATATATATATATATATATATATATATATATATAAAGTGCTCAGACTGTTTTTAGAAGTTCTCTTCTGTTGCACAAATAAGCAGTAGTAACTGGCCATTGTTTTTAAATATAAAAATGCTAAGGCTAGTAAACTGATCAGATTTGTTAGCTTTGTTAGCCTTTAACAGACAGCAGCTAACTAAATGATCCACTGCTAGATGAACAAACATACCTCTTTAGCTGCTAGACGACCCTGATTTGCCCGTGAAGAGGAATGTTGGATCATTTGCTGAGGGTGCATCAACTGCAGAGGTATGTTTGTTCATCTAGCAGTGGATCATTTGTTGAGGGTGCAGCAGCTGCAGAGGTATATATATATATATATATATATATATATATATATATATATATATATATATATGAAACAGTTACTACAGCCCATTATTTAAAAACAATGTCCAGTTTGCTAGCCTTAGCACTTTTAAACAATAGTTATTTGCTCACAGGATAATGGGTCATAAACTTGTTGTAAATAGGTCACTGGTATGCAAATTTATTTATTTATTTGAAATGGGTCATGGATTTGGATGAATTATGGATTAAAATAGACTCGTGTTAGATTGGGTTGGTTGACCCGTTGACAATTAATTTGTTCTTTTAATTCTTATTAGTGATTGATGTTTTGTGAAATTGGGTTAAAACATTTTGTTTTTGTAGGTGCAAAGATTAACACAATTGGTGGAGGATATGCAAGAACGAGAGGAACAAGAAAAAAGGGATAGAGAAGAACGTGAAAAAGAGAGGGAAGAACGTGAAAAGGAGAGGGAGGAGCTTGCTCGGAAAGAAATGGATGAGTACAAAACAAAAATGGATGAGAAGCTTGCCTCTTTCTTCGCACGCTATCCAAATTCCGACCCTTCAAGTGATCACTAATCTTTATTATATGCTTTATATATTATATAGTTAATATATTATTACCGAATATTATATATTTTGGAATTGTTATCCGGCCCTCAAAGCGTGGCTGTGAAATTTTACCATTGGGTATTATTAGTTGCTATTTTGGAAAGTTAGTATCCGATGTTTTGGAACTTTACTATGGGACTCATTGTCAACTTGTCAAGGAATGTACTATCGGATATTATTAGTTTTAGAAATAGTTTACATAGTTTGTGTATTAATTTATGGGAAATCTGTTACAAATCAATGGGAAATACCGTCTTAATATTTATTAGAAATCAGTGGAACATTCGATACAAAAATCTCTATGATATCTATTGCAAATCCGTGAGAAAAGTGGCTGTTGCAGATCCGTGGGAAGATGTCCGTGGAAAATCCGTGGGTAAAGATGGTTGTTGCATATCCGAGGGTTAAATATGGCTGTTGCAAATCCGTGGGTAAAGATGGTCATTGCAAATCCGTGGGTAAAACAACCGTTGCAAATCCGTGGGTAAAGATGGCCGTTGCAAATCCGTGGGTAAAAAAGTCGTTGCAAATCTGTGGGAAGTTTTTCAACCGATTTCCCACGGACGAAATCCGAGGAAAATCTGTGGGAAATCCGAGAAAAACGGGTTTCCCACGAAGGTTTTATCCACGGTCAAAATTGGTGGGAAATCCGAGGGAAACAGCCTTTTCTCATGGATTTCCCACGGATTTTTCCGACCCAAAAGGGGCATTGTTTTGTAGTGTCGGACTTTTTCTATGGTCTTCATACTATGTTTAAATGTATGTCATTGTAGTTGTGTTTAATTGTTTGAAGGTGCATTGGTGGCAACATGGTCAAACATGAGTGGTGATTTAATTGGGTTTGATGGTTGTCGTAGTTTAAAGATAGCTAGAATTATAAATGTTGTAGTTGATAGTTGAAGTTAGGTTATTGTAAATGATATTGCATAAAGAATAACGTTTGAACAAATTCATTGTATATTTTAAGAAAAATTAAAATTAATTGCGAAATCATAATATTTTAGTGTAAATTAAGATACTCTTATTTTTACGCCTCATATGTTTCTTTAAACAACAAATGCATACAACAATAATCTATACATAGCTATTTACAACAGAACTTAAACTCTTCACTTTAAAAATATTGAAACATTTTAACCTTAACAAGTAAATGTTATTTACTTGTTATTTGTAAATGACCTGTAAAATAATCAAATATTGAGCTTATATTAAATGCAAACCGACGAAACAAGTAACATTTTAAATCTTAAGAAAATGATTCATGAGTTAGGATATTCATTTCAATAAAAAATTTGCAACCAATAGTTTATGATCACCTGTTAACATTGGCTAACAGAAACCTCTTTGAGAACAAATTTACGAAATGGAAGTGCATTTTGAATTACTCTCTAAAAGTAAATATTTACTTTTCCAGAAGTTATTGATTTCAAACTTCATTCAAGTTGACACTTGAGATTGTGTCTTTGACCTCATTTGAGTTGTTAGCTTTTGCATCTTATGAACCCATCAGACCATCGACCCAATGTCACTTTTTGATGAGTTTAAAATAATGTATAGCCTGCAGAACATGGTTGGGTTCTTCTAATGTCATTCTTATTAGAGGCTAATACATTTCACTGACTTCAAAAACTTTAAAGATGTCCATAAAACATGTTATTTATGGAGAATAGTACATAATATTAGCGGTACTAACTTAAGTGCATTTACACTCATATACGTTTTAAAAGAATAATTATTGTATTTAAATATATAATTTTTAAGATATGTGTGAATAAAAGTGTACAACAATATTTTAGTTAGATGTTACTAACCATACAAATCATTTTCTAAAATTTATTTCATAACTATTACAAGATTGTCTTATATTACATTATTGCATGATAAATTACATATTGTTTTTATGCTAGAGGAGTTATAAGTTCAACTCTTAAAAGAGTCTATGTGTTTGAATTTTTATGTGATTCCCACCTTGGTAAGTGGGGTTGATGACGATGACCGGAGTTAATGGTGTGGACATAGTCTTGTTGGTAGTAGACGATAGTCAGATGGACTACCGGACTGATAGTGTTAATCAAATGAACTAATTAAGTTTAATTAAATAACTATTTGGGTAATAACTGCTAAGTAATAATTAATAGAAAATGATATATCATTCTATTATTTTTTTTCATATTTCATTCTTATACTCACCATAAGATATCGACATCTTTAATCCATTCATTCTCCTTTTTAACCTTTTTTATTGTGTTCATCTTGTGACTGCCACTAGAGTTTAATTTACAAGTAACCGAGCTTAAGTTTAGACTTTTAGGTCAATGGAGTCAGGTCTGAAGGTCCATGGGTTGTTAGAAGACTGAAGATGAGGTTGTTTGGGATATTATGTAGAGAAAATATATGGTGGTTAGAATTTATGAGGGTTGTCTGACTTTTTGTGTGGTCTTCATACTATGTTTAAATGTCATTGTAGTAGGGTTTAATTGTTTGAAGGTTCATTGGTGGGAACATGGTCAAATATAAGTGGTGATTTAATTGGGTTTGATGGTTGTCGTAGTTTAAAGATTGTTGGATGATGTGCGTTTTGCATACTAGTTTTAAATCTATAAAATCCGCGTTATTTAGTACTAAAAACGACACGAATAGGCAAGAGTATCTGATCAGTTTTCTTAGTATAGTGAATAAGCACGGGTGTCGAACACTTGAGCAACAAGTGCAATTTGATATTAACTATACTAATTAAATATTAAACTAAATAAACTATTAAAAACAAATAAATGCAATTAAAAATAAATAAGGGGGATTTTTGAAACTTTTGCACTTTTAACTCAATTTTACCACTAACAAACCTACAAAACATCTAAAGCAACTCAAAGAACCAATAAAGCAATGAACTTGGTAAAATTAAACTTATGAATAAAGATTTCTCTCCCTAAATTCGGTTTCACCCTTTTCAAGTTGAATAATTTCAATCAAACACGTGTAATGGATAACTTATTATCATGTAATTTCTAATATGATTAGACTCTTGATCTATTTATCTAACCATATAATTATGCCAATTAACAACCTTTATGGTCATATAATAAATTAAAAAGCACAATTAGTCAATTTTGATTTGAATCAAGAAAAGACTCAATCTTATAAAGATTGTTTGATAAACAAATTATAAAACTAACACATAAAGTTCATTATATGTTAACATGCACAATAAAATTTCTAATTTAATTGTTTAAGCCTATAATTTTTCAATCACTAGTCAAAATTATCTATTGATCCTAGATATGTAATATTCAAGTTGCATAAATATATTGATCGTCTAATTTATGAAAACTCAATTTATAAACAACCAAAAACGAAACCTAAAACATATATGAATATTTGATTAAGCTAAACTTGATAAATACATGACAAAAAGTATCAAAAAATATGGAATTTATCAACTTTACATGAGTTAATCTCTTCTAGGAAGGAAAACAAAAAATTTAGCCAACATGATCATACTAAACATATGGAAATCATTCAATAACAAGACTTTAAGAGATTGGAATGAAAACCCCGTAAAAAGTATAATGAATCAAGCTTTGATCTTCAAAATATAATCCAATCCTCCAAATTAAGCTCTAAGCTGCTCTGGAATGCCTCTGGTACGTGTTTAGGGGTTCAATGAAGTTTAAAGCCGATTCAAAGACCCCTCAACCAATCTGGACTTGAGTTTAAATAGATATGCTAAAACAGGGACATTGCGTTGTGATCCATCATCGGACGCATTGCGATCCTTGAATCCTTACGCTTTCCAGATTGCTTTTTAAACTTTTGAATCTCGATGTTCTATCAACTCGACGCGTCATGATCTCTTATTTTTTTTCACCATCTTTTGCTTTTTTCTTGATTCTTCCTCGTTTTAAGCTTCAAATGTCATTGTCATGTATCTTTTAGTCTGAAACAGATAAACAAAGATAGAAAAGCACCTTTTTGAACTATTTTGAATAATAATTGGCTAAAATTCTCAGATATCTCGTAAAATATATAATTAATAAAAACAATATCACTCGAATTGCAAGTGCTGTCCTTGATAGTCACTGGAGTTAGGTTACCGGCTGGAAATCTACTATTGTCGATGATATTGCATTCAGAGTAACGTTTAAATAAGTTCATTGTAAATTTATGAACAAATAAAATTAGTTACAAAATCATAATATTTTAGTATAAATTAAAAACTCTTATTATTACACCTTATATGTTTCTTTGAAAAACAAACACATACAACATTAATCTATACATAGCTTTACAACTGATGTTACACTCTCCTCTTTAAAAATATTAAAACATTATAACCTTAACAAGTAATTGTTATTTGTAAATGACCTGTAAAGTTTGTAGTAAAATAATAAAATATCATTTATATATATATATATATATATATATATATATATATATATATATATATATATATATATATATATATATATATATATATAGGAAGAAGTTCCATTGAGAACCATTTTTAGTGCGAGAACCAATCTGAGCCGTCCAATTCCCCCTCTTTCAATGTCATTGCCCACCCATGAATTCCTCACATACACCCTGCCACACTCGATCTCCCCACGCTCTCCATCCATAAATTCCACTTATCAAATCAACGGCTAAGATTGGTTCTCGCGGTTCTCGCACTAAAAGCGGTTCTTTATGGAACCCTCCCCTATATATATATATATATATATATATATATATATATATATATATATATATATATATATATATATATATATATATATATATAGGGGAATGTTCAAATGAGAATGAGAAAATAATTGAGAATGAGAGACTAAATCTTAGCCGTTCATTTTGTAAGTGAAATTCATGGATGGAGAGCGTGGGGGAATCGAGTGTGGCAGGGTGCATGTGAGGAATTCATGGGTGGGCAATGACATTGAAGGAGGGGAATTGGACAGCTGAGATTGAGTCTCCCATTCTCAATTAATTTAAGATTCTCATTTGAACCTCCCACTATATATATATATATATATATATATATCTTTGAGCTTATGTTAAACACAAACAGATGAAACAAGTAACATTTTAAATCTTAAGAAAATGATTCATGAGTTAGGATATTTTAATTCAATAAAAATATGTACAAGCAATTGTTTATGATCACGTGTTTATATAATATTTAAAGGTAGTAGATAACCATTAAAATACCAGTTTTTATAAGTCATGTTTAATAATAATATTTATTTATTAAATTTTAAAAAAGAAAAATGCTAGCCGGTGAACCCCACGTACACGTCCAAGTGTCTAACCCTCTACTAAGTTCTAATTCATTTAATCAAAATTGTTTAAAAAATGATTAGGTTTTTTGGATGTCATTAGAATCTAATTTTTTTTTAAATATACTAATTATAGTGAGCGGGGTTACAAAGGAGTGGACTTGGGTGACATTCAACACCACCCGCACTATGGTGGAAGACGGGAAGGAACCGGGGATGGCTATCGTGCAGGGTTGGAGCCGTGTGGTTGAGATAAGTGCATCAGCTCCGAATTTCTCTTTTTTACCTTGTTTCTTAAGTTGTTTTTTATTTATTGAATTTTGATTTGTTGATGCGTATTACGTGAGTCTCAGAATTTGATGTTAAGACAAATGATCACTACATGGCTAAGTGATTAGTTGAGTGATTAGAGTAAAAAGTAGATGTTACAAATTTACGAAGGGATGAGAGTAGCGGGGTGAGGATTGTAAATTCTCTAACAGTTACTACACCTCACACATGGAATTAAAAAAGACTTTAAAAAGAAGAGTTAATAAGTGTTAAGTCATTGACTATTAAGGGTTGAACCTACGAGAAACTATGGTTAGCAAACTTGTTTTTTTAACTGATTAAAAAAAATCGAAACATTATTACTAAAACTAATTAGATTTTAAGAAAATATAAACTACATGAAACTTTTGAAACTAACTAATTCAATATTCAACGATGAAACTAATTTTAAAGCACCTTATATAAACTGAAGATTATGACTAAACTAATTTAATCTAATACATGAAACCTAGAAATGACTATTCGGCATCCAAACCGAAATTTATAGTAACTATTTGGTTTTGATCCAATTCGATTAAAAAATCCGAAATATCCAAACCAAATAGTCAAATTTAATATTTTCATTTCGATAATTCGGTTTTATACGTTAGTAAACTCCCTAATAATTCAAATAAACAAACATAAACAAATTTTCAGTCCAATAAACGAGCCCAGCAAATGTCAACCCTACTCGACGTAACCCAACCTACTCCATCAATTCAAACGCAAACCCCTGAAAGAATTGAATAATATCCTAAAATGGCCACCAGGAACAACGACGACGACGACGACAAAGGTTTGTTGTGGAAGCTCCCGGTGGTGTATTCAAACAAACTTGGTAAACTCGGTCCTGCTTTTGGCCTTGGCGTCGGTTGTGGTCTTGGTTTTGGTGTTGGACTCATCGGAGGTAATCTTTTCTTCTTCAGTCGTCTCTCTCCAATCGAATAGATTACTGATTCTATAAGCTCGATTAGCTACGGATTCAATTTAATTCAATATCTGAACTGTGAAGAGATAAGGAAATTCGTCGACTTTGGTGATATACTGTTGCCATAGACTTAGGGTATGAATAAAAATTATGATTTTGCCATGATTTTAATGCTCCCTTCTCAAGAAAAATAGGTACTTCAGTGATGTTGAACACACTGTTCTTCGAATTCTCAATTCATTAAGAATTTTTATCTGCTTCAATTAGTGTTTGCTACTAACGCTGATACGAATTGTTGAAAGAAACCTCCCTACCCTCTATACGTTGTGCCATTATGTGATCTTAAGGCGTTTAATTTTAGGGCAATTCGGATAAAACAACAACCTACTTTTATTCAATACCTCTCACGGTGATCTACTTTTTAATATAAAATAGCAGCTTATGAATCCTTTCACTTTAGGTACCCAAGTACTGTTAACAGTAACGTGCTTCTATATTGCTCAACAGGAAAGTTGCTAAAATGAGCATTGAATGGAAGTAGATTGTTATTTTATGTAGTTTTCTCTTCTAAGCTATATTATAACATAGTTTGTCTCTTTAGTATTGGTGAAAAGAATAATAGTATAACTGGCATAAGTAGGATGGAAACAGTAGTATATTTTTGTGCCATTTTATTTTGGAATTATCTAAGATGAATATTGCTTTAGGTGCGGGATTAGGTCCTGGAATCCCTGGCCTACAGCTTGGCTTTGGATTTGGTGCTGGATGTGGAGTTGGTCTAGGATTTGGGTATGGTGCAGGGAGGGGCATTGCATATGATGAGAATCGGAAACACTCCAATGTCGGGAGGCTATTCAGTGGACCTGGCAGTCTTCCTACTCAGTAAGTTGTGTGTGTGTGCACATGTGTCTTTGTGCTATTTTATGGTCTTGATATAAATGCCCTTAATCTGGTGTTTCTATATATAAGTTTCACCTAAAATGCTATAATTTTGTGTCACTCAGAGTGTACATTCAGAAAAAAGTATTAAGCTGTTTTTTCTATTATAGAACCACAAACCAAGGCCAGAAAAAGGCTCTGAAACCTACAGGACTTGAATTCATTTACTGCTAAATCGGATATGTTTTCTTCATCAACTAGACCCTATTCCCCTTATCAACAGGAAGGAAATGTAACTTCTTTTAAGCTAGGCATATACCTTACTTATCTTTGATCCTATTCCTGGTATAGCAATACATATGTTAGCTTGCAAGGCCGAGCCTAATAAAGTCGACTTAGCATGTGCATGCCCTTGAAGTTAGTTTTAGTGTTTTCTACTGTAAAAGATTTCTTATGTGTTTCCTCAAAATTTATTTATTTTAGCAGTAGATAACCTACTATTTCTTCACTCTTGTCTTATTGTGATTTTCTTGTCTGTGCTGGATAAGATTCACCAAAATCTGTAGGAATTAACATCACAGTTTGTTTGGTTATATGCCCTACGCATACATATGTTCTGTTTGGTTATCTGCCCTACGCATACATACATTCATACGTACGTTTCATAGGCTATTGATAATCATTATGTTTTAGTGAAAATCTTCGGTTGCTGATTGGGATCATACACTACCTCCGCTATCTCCCTTTAATCCCTGCCAAATTTCCTGTCTTCATATATATATCTGAACCATTTTATTCAAGTGAGTATCGCAAACCAATGTTTGGTTTCCATTTCAGGGTTTATTTCCTGTTTAAACAAATGTCATGATAACAATTTTTACTTCGAATTTCACACTTTGTTTGTAGTGAAGGAAAACTTGCACATACCAGTTTAGTCAAGTGTAGTGAAAATGGTCTCTATCTCGTTTGTCTTCCTTTGCTATGAACAAGTTCGTCTTCTCTGTTGTTCATGCCTTTTCCGCAATGTAGCATCAACAAATTAGGACATCCTTACTAGTCTTTCATCTTTTATGTTTCTACACTTGTTAACTCTCATCTCTTTTTGTACTTGGCAAATCCTCAAAATTGTCTTTAATTATTTTCACTTTTCGTAGTAAATATATTTTAAATTTAGTTTATTGTGATGTTTAAGGGTCCTGCACTGGCCTTGATCATTGTTGTTACTTTCTTCTATATATTAATCACCATTCTTGTTATATTTGGATCTTCCATTATGTCAAAATCACATGCTTATGATATCTTTAAACAATTCCCTACAATGGTTAAATGTCGGTCAAAACACCACCGCATGAACATAATGAAGTTTCTGAATGTTGCAACTGACACTGGTCTAGCCCTACTTGTTCACGGCTTCCACTATGATTATCTATATACAAATACTTAACTGCATTTGTTTCAATAATAACAAGTTAATTGTTCCAAACGACTTTTGGTTTCCCAGAATAATGTAACCTGTGTCTGATCTTTTATATCTTTGACTTGTTGACACCAGGGATGAGATTGGTGTTCTGATTGAGGAGGTTGTAGTGAACACCAAGAAGCTGATCAAAGCAACTCACAGAGAAGTCGAGAAATGGAGAAGATATTAGTGGATATTCGGTATGTAAATAAGACGATCTTGGCATATACATGTACACACACAATCCTCTTTTATTCATGAAGATCCATTTTGAACATATAACTTCTGTTTAGCATCTAGTTTCCCATTGGGTATAATCTCTCTATTCTGAACACGGGATCCATAAATTGAAAATCGCATAGCGGATGTTTAGATAATTATACTTGTATTTGAAAGTAGTGAAACTGTTTTCATAAAATGTCCCGAGTATTTATTCGGAGTCGATGATTAAGCTAATATTCCCAAACCATGACCACATTGCTTAACAAATATGAGAGAAATATTGAGTTATTAATATTAATGATATTTTTGGATTTAATCTTACAGTAATTAGTGTAATCGAGGTATGATTGTTTAGATTTTACGTCACGTTGGTGGGATTAGGTATTGTAATAATGTTGTTTGTAGTGGCTCTATCTTATGGGGAAAAATTGTTGTATCATAAATCTTCGATAATGATAAAAGCCTATTCTTTTGGTTGATTAGTAAAATGTTTATTAATTTAGATCGAAGTATTATTTGAATCTAAGTTAAATTTTAAAGTTTTAGTGAAACTTAATGCCTTTAGCATTCATTGACCTAAAGCTTAAAGTTTAATGACTTTCTAGCTTCATACCCTAATATTAAACACAGGGGATCAATAAATTAAAATTTTGAATATTTATAATGTTAAATAGCACTAAGATATTTAGTAAAATAATTGTAAATTTTGTAAAGCTATATATAAAATCTTTTAAAGAGGGGTAAATCTATTTGAATTTATAAATTCATACGTAACATTATTATTAAATTTTTTTTGTAAAACCTCTTTATAAATAATATATATCATTTTTTTGTGGAGTTGTCTTATACATCACAAATTACAACTTTTAAGACATTATTACTTTTTACTCGAAAAATCACAACATATAAGTCTGATAATTAAATTGGTTTCCAAAATACAATGGTAGTATGATCGTATAATCAAATTTGAATTATTTAATTTAATCCAATTGATATATGTGTTTATAGAAATAATCATGAAAATAGATAGATGAATAATTAAGTATTAAGTGATTTTTTAGTACACCCTCAATATATAAGTTATTTGTTGTTGTAAACAGTATATATTATTTTTCATTAAACAATCTACCTAGGATGAGGGATGAAGAAAATAAATTTTCTATTATTTCCTCCGCTAGTTTTTCCAATTTCATTTCTTTCTCTAAATTATAAATTATAAGATTTATTAAATCCTTTTCTTAATTTTTAATTTTGTTTCAATTACTTTTCTAGACCAATCAAGGCTTTCTACTATACTTCTCTTTCTATCCTGTCATATTTCTTGCATCACTCCCTCCTAAACTTTCTTTCCATCTATTTAATTTTGTCCGCTCTTTAGAGTGAGGGGAGTGGTTACTCCCCACCACACTCACCACATCGTCACATCAGCTTTTTTCTCATATCACTTAGCCCCTCACTCAGTTACGTAGTAATCACTTTTAACCATATCAAATTTGGGACCCACACAATACACACTATTAATAAAAAACAAACCAAAAAAAAAGGAAAAGAAAAAAAAATCAACCGCACAGTTTGAAAATCTCCACATTTAAGATGGATGACGGCGCGTTGGAGTGAAAAAGAAACCACTACGCTGTAATTGATCACCACATGGAGGAAAAATACCCCCTACTCCGCCTGCTCTTATAATATAATCATGTGAGAGAAAGCAGAGGTATGGACGGGTTGTAGAAGTCGAGAGGCAGGAGCAGAAATAACTGTTAAGAAAAGCAGTAAAAAAGGGTAAAAATAGCTGTTAAAAAAGTAGTAAAAAACAATTAAAAACTGTAAAAAGCAATAAAAAAATACATCTAAATGATAAATTTGTTTAAAACTACAGCCATTTAGTAAATATGTTCCCAAATAACACCCATTTAGTAAAAAACTCGTCTAGTAGAGGTACGGGGCACAAGTCAAATCTACACACAATATGAAAATTTTTAATAACATAGCTTCATATAAACCATGTTTTGTTTTGGATTTTGGTCCTAAAATACCGGAACTATAACTGAAACCTCGTTATCCCGACTCGATTAACTGAAAAACTCGAAAAAAACCACGAACAACACTCTCAATTTTTATTTAATTTTGATTTATACCATTATATAGTTTCAATAGTTACCCAAAATTCTAGACCGGAGGAAAATAGTGTGTGAGGTGTTCTATGTGCTATGGTGTACTAATATGGTTAAATTCTCTTATGTTGATGTCAAACATTACTCGTCATGTTCTCTTATAAACATGAAAATATATCCCTTATTTTAAGTTAATAATATATATCTTTGTATGACTCACTTTTATATATGAAAAAGAATACGATATATTATGTTTGAATAAAGGATATTTTGAAATATCATCGCCCTTTGATTAATTTTATGGACTTCAAACACGACAAAAGCAAGGTCAACTCTTATTTAATTAACTAGAAACTGCCAATTGAATGTGTACATGATTGTTATCTCTAAACTTTGGGAGTACCGATGAGAAGTAAGAAGCAGTACGTAATGGATGATGATGAAGTGGTGATAATCGGGGCGGGGATTTGCGGGCTAGCCACGGCGGTGGCTCTACACAAGAAAGGCATCAAAAGCGTCGTACTGGAGAGATCGGAAAGTCTGAGGAGCGTCACCGGAGCTGCAATCGGAATCCGCCAAAACGGGTGGCGAGCTCTCCAACAGCTTGGCGTCGCCGACATCCTCCGCCGCACTGCCATCCCTATTCAGAGGTACCTCTCTCTCTCTCTCTCCATATATGAATTTAATTATTGTACTTAATCCCAGGGACGGACCTGCCCTTTGTGGGGGGTTAAGCGACACCGGTCTTTTAACGGTTCGCAGTGTTAATTTTTAAATTTTCGGGGTGCACCGGTGATGCCACCAAAATCAAAGGAAAAAAGAAACTTTTTATAAAAAATGATAAGAAATAGTTTAATCTTTCAGTTTATACCTTTAAAATACTTTAATTTACCTTTAAAATAGCATTTTAGTTAACAGGTCTTCATATAAATTGTGTTTTGTTTTAAAATTTGGCCTTAAAATACCAGAAAAACAGCCGAAACCTCGTTAATCCGACCCGATTAACCGGAAACCCGAAAAAAAACCCGAACCAGACCCTCAAACTTATTTAATTTTATTCTCGCATTATATGGTGCTACCGGTCCCCAGAAATCCTGGGTCCGCCACTGCTTAATCCATAATTACATAAGGTATAATTTAACCATCGTATTCTTATTTTATATTTTTCAGGTTTATGTAAATATGTAAACGACTAAACCTAGCTTGCTTTTGTTACTAATTTTTGGTTTTTAATAACTATTAATTACACCAAAATGCAATTTTTTATCATTGAAATAATAGTATTGTACCATATAATTTACCTAAGAGTTTCTAATTTTATCAGATTATGATGGTTTATATAAAAAAAAATAGTTATTTGCTTTCTCAGAAAATCTTGCTAGATTTTATAGGGTTATTTAAGATATATTATAGGTCATATATGCAATAATGCATATTACTATTTTTAGCTAGCTCGCAAACTCTTTTTTAAAATACACTTATTTTATTGTTTTATTTCCTTTATACTAAAATCTTTGTATTGGTTATTTTATTCAGTAATGCCTTTTGTCATTCATTTCTTTATAAAGGAAATATATATTCAAATATAACTTATCATTCTTATTTAAGATATATTAATTAAATAGTCTAATAATAATAATAATATATAATTGCGAAATTTAATAAAGTCGTTAACTTAAAAAATTCTCGATAGCTCTCAATATCATATTAACTTTTATTGATCAGGTTTGATTACGGGTGTTCTCGTGGTTTAAATTAAAATGTCTACTCTACTTTAAGAATGATAATGTTTAATGTAACTCAAATATCATGAACTGAGTTACTTGTACTAAAAACATGACATATTACTTTTCGATCATGTATAGGGAACGGATCATATCGCTTGATGAAGGAAAACAAGAAGAATACTTAATGTAAGTTACACAACTTTTTAGCATCAACAACAAAGCTTTACTAATGTCTTCAACAGCAACAAAGGCTATTGCCCTTCCTCTTGTCATCATATACAGATTGCATAATGTTCTAATCATATTCTAGAAAACATGTACAATTTTGTTTATTGATGGATGCTATATAGGTATGGTGAAACTCATTGCTTAAGAAGGAAAGATATTATAGACACACTTTATGACGCCCTTCCTCCGGCCACCGTAAGGTTCGGTTGCCAACTGCAATCTATAAAATTGGACTCACATACTACCAAACCAGTTCTACACTTCAATGACGGAAGATCCATTATTGCTAAGGTTTTAACTTGTTTGAGCACAAGAACTACAAAATTTTCAGTTTTGATTGCATCTCTTAATAATTATATTCCTTATTTTTGTATGTTACTGTATGATGTTAATAGAATATATATTCTTCTCGTGCCTGTAGATTGTAATTGGTTGTGATGGTAGCAAGTCAATCATTGCAAACTTCCTTAACATCAAGACTTCAAAGATGTTTGGTTTTAGTGAAGTTAGAGTGTTGGGAAAATATGAATCCTCTTTTGTTAATTCAAAAATATACAATATGTTTATATAATTGTATACACTAACATTAACATATGTGCACATATACATCTATATATATATAATCGAGCAAATAAATATTTGTTACAAAGTTTGTTTATAACAAATCGTCAAAATCCAAATCGTCCAAGATAAAGCGCCACCAACATTCAAGATGAAGTATTCGCCGAAGATACCTACAAGAATATATTCAATTGATATGAGCATAAAAATAAAATAATTAAAATAAGTTTAAGTTTTTATAAAATTATTTTTATAAAACTTTTATAAAAAGTGACAAATTTTTATAAACTTATTTTTGTGGGTTGATTTACTCTAAGACTTCCCATTTTAAGCAAATACCAAACACAATCTCACTTTGAAACAATACACAACCATATCTAGCAAAGGAATCTCCCAAAGTGGTAAAATTCCAACATACTTTGTGTATTGGTTTCTAAACTTCCATTTTTGTGTTTGAATTCAAACATTAGAAGTATGGGATCAACCAACCTTTTAAACATCTACTTTTCAGTTGATTTTTATGGTAAAAATGAGTTGAGTGTGGTTTTAAATAAAGCCCAACGTCTATATTACAAAAACCAAAAATTGCCAGACGACTCACGGTCGAGACACGGTCGACCGTGGATCGACCGTCGCACATCTGGACAGTTTTGAGACTTGGACCTTTTCTTTCTATTTAAACCAACTCAAACCTCATTTATCACTCACCTCTTGCAAACACAAAATATCCAGAATACTCTCTAACACTTGAGCTCATATCTTTGAATATTAATTCATCTTTCAAGTTCAAGATTCAAGCAAGAAGTCAAAGCCATCAAAGCTTAAACACTACTTATTCATTTCATACATTTTGTAATAGTGTGAGGATCAACTCTAGCCTTCCAAATTAGAGTGAAGTGAGGATCAACTCTAGCCTATAGAATTAGAGTGAAGCAAGGTTATCTTTACCTTACTTGCAAGTTTGAAGATTAATTCTTGCAAGTTTAAAAAAGGAGAAGTGTAAAAGGTTTATCTCTACCTTGAAAGAGAGAAGCTAGTGGATCAAACTCTTGGTGGGTGAGGCCAAGGAGTGGATGTAGTGCAAGTTTGTTAACACTTGCATGAACCACTATAAATCATTGTGTTCAACTTGTGATTGGTGATATCTCTCTAACTCTATCTTTTTTATTTTCTTGCAAGAACTCTTTAAAACTTAAAAAATTGGACATATAACCTATTCACCCCCCCCTCTAGGTTCTAACAATTGGTATCAGAGCAAGTTGCTCTTGATAATTTTTGAAAACTTGTTTTGAAGTGTTCTAAAACATTTTTCAAAAATTCTTTGAGTTGAAAATGGGACAAAACTTTGTAGAGGGGAATTCTATGGTTAGACCTCCACTTCTTGAAGAAGAAGGTTTTTGTTTTTGGAAACAAAGGTTTATGACATATGTTAAAGCCAAAGATGTTGATCTTTGGGATATCATAGAGGATGGTGATCATGTGCCAAAAACCTTTGATTCTAAAATTGATACATATGTACCAACTCCTAAGGACAAATGGGATCAAGAGGATAAGAAGATGATTTCCAAAAATTTTGAAGCAAAACTCTTTTTATACAATGCACTACCTAGAAAAGAGTATGAAAGAGTTTTTATGTTGGATAGTGCAAATGCCATTTGGAAATCTCTTGTCACTACCCATCAAGGAAATGCTCAAGTCCTTGACAACAAGATTGAGTTGCTTGTACAACAATATGAGCAATTTCAAATACTTGATGAAATGAGCATTGATGATGCTTTCTCTAAATTCAATACTATTGTTACTAGTCTCAAGTCACTTGGGACTACGTATTCTAACAAGAAAATTGTGAGAAAGTTTCTTAGGGCTCTTTCACCAAAATGGAGAGCTAAGGTGACGGCCATAGAGGAGTCAAAGGATTTGAATCTACTCCAAATGGATGAGCTTATTGGAAACCTCAAGGTGTATGAGGTGATAATGCAAAAAGATGATGAAATTGCCAAGTTGAAGAAGGAGAAGTCAAAATCCATTGCTCTCAAAGCCAAACATGTTAAAGAATCCTCAAGTGATGAGGAAGATGATGCAAATAGTGATGATGATGAAGAATATGCTATGATGGTGAGGAACTTCAAGAAGTTCTTCAAAAGGAAGGGCAAACATGTGAAGGCTCCATTTGACCCAAGAAAGTATAAGCAAGGCATTGATGCCAAGAAAGACAAAAAGCCTTCAAGGGAATGCTATGGATGTGGTGATTCCTCACACCTCATTGGTGATTGTCCCAAAGTTGCATCCAAGAAGAAAGAAAATCACAAAGCATTTCTAGGAGGAGCATGGAGTGATAGTGGTGATGAAAATCAAGATGACATCAAGGAGGAAACATGTCTCATGGCATTTGAGACAAGTGAGGTACAATCCGATTCAAGTTATTATAGTGATAATGACCAATATGATAAATTGTGTGACTTTAGCTCAAAAATTCTTGCAAAAAATGAGGAACTAAAGATTGAAAACAAAAGTTTGAAAAGGGAGATTGAAAAGTTAAACTTGACTATTAAAGATTTACAAAGTCAAGTTGTTCCTCATCTATCTCCAAGCTTGACAAGTTTGGAGACCAAGCTAAAGACAAACTTTGACAACTCCACCTTGTCAAAATTTGAAGAGAGCACACATAAGTTGGATGAAATGTTAAAAGTTCAAAAATCATCAAATGATAAGGGTGGGCTTGGTTTCTCAAGTTTTTCAAACAATATGCCTAAAAGCTATGTGACACAAATCCAATTTGTAAAAGAAAAAGGGAAGGAAAAAATCCAGGAACCTCACGGTCGAACCACGGTCGATACCGTGGGTCGACCGTCGACCCACTGGAAATTTTTAAATTTTCAAAACTTGTCCCTTGGCTCTAGTTCTTCCACTTGTATACCAAAAGTTGCAAGTGATGAACAAGTAAAAAGATTTTACACTCCAACCACAAGGCATGGACTTGGATTCAAGAAACCTAAGTCAAATGTGGTTCAAAGACCAAAGCATTTCATCAAACCTACTAACTCTTTGAACACATGGTATCATAAAGGTTTCAAGATTACTCAAAGGTGGATTAGAGTAGGAGTTTTTGATGCTAACCATCCCGGACCCATGAAACATTGGGTACCAAAAGTTTGAATGATCATTCCATGTGTGTAGGCTTGCAACAAAAATGAGATTATGTCTCATGAATGGATACTTGATAGTGGTTGCTCAAAACACATGACCGGAAATAGAGAACTCTTCACATCATACAAAGAGTATGATGGAGGACATGTGGTGTTTGGAAGCAACCTAAGAGGAAAGGTGGTTGGTAGAGGTAACATCCTTCATGACAATATTAAATTTACAAATGTTGAGCATGTTAATGGTCTAGCTTATAACTTGATAAGTGTTGGTCAATTGTGTGATAAAGATTTGAATGTTAGATTTTCCAAGCATGAAAGTGTTATATGCAAAGATGATCATGTGCTAGTAAAAGGTGTTAGGAGGAATGGACTCTATACATGTAGACTTGGTGACAATCCTAACACTCAAGTATGTCTTGCATCTATTGTTGATAACTCAACTTTGTGGCATAGGAGACTAGGACATGCTAACATGAGATTATTGCATAAATTGTCTAGTAGTGATCTTGTTAGAGACATGCCTATTGTAAAACTTGATAATCATTTTTGTGATGCATGTAAGATAGGTAAGCAAGTGCATTCATCTCATAAATCTAAAAATGTTATATCCTCTAAGAGATGTCTTGAGCTTTTGCATATGGATCTTTTTGGACCTTCATCAATTCAAAGCTATGGAGGAAACTTCTACACACTAGTTGTTGTAGATGATTTTTCAAGATATACATGGACATCCTTTTTGAAAACAAAAAATGAAGCTTTTGATAAGTTTAAAATTCTTGGAAAGAAAATTCAAAACCAATTTGGTTGTACGATTATTTCAATTCGTACCGACCATGGTAGAGAATTTGACAATGAAGCGCAATTTGGAGCATTTTGTGATAAACATGGAGTTTCTCATAACTTTTCGGCTCCTCGCACTCCTCAATCAAATGGGGTTGTTGAGAGGAAAAATAGGACTTTACAAGAAATGAGTAGGACTATGCTTAACGAACAATCAATACCCCAAAAGTTTTGGTGTGATGCGGTCTCAACGGCCACATACATACTCAATAGAGTTTTGATTAGACCTACGCTAGGTAAAACACCCTATGAGATTATCAAAGGTAGGAAACCATCCTTAGGTCACCTTAGAGTATTTGGTAGTAAGTGTTTTATCCTTAACACCAAAGACTATTTGACCAAGTTTGACCCAAAAGCCTATGAGGGTATCTTCTTAGGATACTCTCTAAATAGCAAAGCCTATAGGGTACTAAACAAATCCACTATGGTTGTGGAGGAATCCCTTAATGTTACATTTGATGAATCTCCACCACCTAAGTCTCAATCCTTAGTAGATGATGACAAACTAGAAGAAGAAGCCATAGAAACGCAACTCTCTAGGCTTGGCTTAGATAAACCTAGTGACCAAAATCCTATAGTAGATGATAAGATCACAAGTGAACAAAATGAGGTTAGGGAAAATAGGAACCATCCAATAACCCAAGTAATAGGAGACCTAAACCAAAGACTTACGAGATCACAAGCCCAAAACCTTAACAACTCTTTTGCCTTTGTATCACACATAGAACCCAAGAACATTAAGGAAGCAATCAAAGATGAAAATTGGGTAATGGCAATGCAAGAAGAGTTAAACCAATTCACTAGAAGTCAAGTATGGGACTTAGTACCTTTACCTAGTGGTCATACCATAATTGGGACTAAATGGGTGTTTAGAAACAAGGTTGATGAAAATGGGAATATCACTAGAAATAAAGCTAGACTAGTTGCCCAAGGGTATAATCAACAAGAAGGAATAGATTATGATGAAACATTTGCTCCGGTTGCTAGATTGGAATCCATTAGGATTCTACTTGCTTATGCATGTGCCGATGATTTTAAACTATATCAAATGGATGTCAAAAGTGCTTTTCTAAATGGTTTTATAAAAGAGGAAGTCTATGTATGTCAACCTCCCGGATTTGAAGATCCAATTAATCCATCTCATGTATACAAACTTAGAAAAGCATTGTATGGACTTAAGCAAGCACCTAGAGCATGGTATGATAGATTAAGATCATTCTTGTTGCAACATGATTATGTCATGGGTAAAGTTGATAATACTTTGTTTACTAAGAAGAGAAAGCATGATATATTACTTGTGCAAATTTATGTGGATGATATTATCTTTTGATCAACATGCAAAGACCTATGTGATGAATTCTCAACTCTTATGCATAATGAATTTGAAATGAGCATGATGGGGGAATCGAATTACTTTCTTGGTCTTCAAATAAAGCAATATGAAGATGGTACATTCATTAGCCAATCTAAGTATATCAAGGATATGCTTAAGAAGTTTGATTTTGAAAATGTGAAACCTATGGGTACTCCTATGGCCACAAACACACACTTGACACTTGATGAAGAAGGTGAAATATTTGATAGTACAAAATATCGTGGTTTAATCGGGAGCTTGCTTTATCTAACGGCAAGTCGTCCCGATATTATGTATAGTGTTTGTGTCTGTGCTCGTTTTCAGGAGAATCCCAAGAAATCACACTATGAGGCCGTTAAACGAATATTTCGGTATATAAAGGGAACAATCAACTTAGGATTGTGGTATCCAAAGATGTGTGGACTTGACATCATGTGCTATGCGGATTCGGATCTTGGAGGATGTTACTTGGATAGAAAGAGCACAAGTGGAGTATGTGCATTCATTGGAAATTCACTTACTTCATGGTTTTCAAAAAAGCAAACATCCGTAGCTCTATCAACAACCGAGGCCGAATACATTGCAGCCGGAAAAGCATGTGCACAAGCACTATGGATGCAACAATCCTTATTGGATTATGAGGTACATTTAAGTGATATCCCTATTATGTGTGATAATAAAAGTGCCATAGACTTAAGTAAAAATCCTGTTTTGCATTCTAGAACTAAGCATATTGACATTAGACATCATTTTTTACGTGATAATGTGCAAAAAGGGAATATTAGTTTAGAAAAGGTTGACTCATGTGAAAATATTGCGGACATATTCACTAAACCACTTAAGAAAGAAACATTTGATCTATTGAGACTTGGTTTAGGAATGATGGAGCATGTGCCTTAGAAAAATTATGCATGATTGTATGAAAATTGCCAAAAATTGATTTCCAGGGGGTTCACGGTCGAACCACGGTCGAAACCGTGTATCGACCGTGGAAGCACTGTCCATAGAAGGCCATTTTTGAAAAGGAACACGCGGTCGATACGAGGTCGACCGTGTATCGACCGTCGTTCGTCTGACGAGAAGGACCCTATTTTAGCCCACTTTCTCTTTCCTTTCCTCACTTTATCACTTCCACTATCTCTCTCTCAAACCCTAGCCGCCATCGCCGTTTTTCAAGCTCAAAAATCTCAATTTTTTCTTCAAAAACTCACAAGAAAATTAAAGATTACCTTACGGTTGAAGATCCGGTCGAACCCACGAAGCTATTCTCGGAAGATTCTCGGTAAAAAGTTGCGATTTCTTCATTCTTTTTCGAGTTTTCTTCAAGATCCACGAGCTTTCTTCACGAATTTTCTTCTCCTCTTCACGAAATCTTCATCTCCAAAGGTATATTTTTCACCACTCTTGCTTTCTTCCTCATTAGGATCTCGTTTTTGCACCCAAAACTCATGTGATTTTAGGTTGTGTATATTTGTTTTGGGGTTTTGACTTGAAATATTTGGGTATGGTTGTGGGTATAGTTTAATGATGAGGATTATGAGAAAATTATGGGTTAAGTAAAGATATGTGATAAATATATATTATGTTAGAAAATTAAACAAAAAGTACACAAAATCGATCTGGTCTCCCACGGTCCATATACGGTCGACCTCGGGAAAAACCATCGTGTACTTATTTAAAAAAAAAAAAAAAAAAAAAAAAAAATGGAACAGCAGGTTCACGGTCGAACCACGGCTGAAACCGTGCTAAAACCGTGAGCTTGCTGGAATTTTTTAATTTTTTATTTTTTGAAATTTAATTCCCAAATTAATCTTCTTTAGGTTTGTTATAGTATAACTAAGACTAGTAATCACATAATTTCAAATTTTCATAAAATCTTCTCACGTTTAGGACATACACACACAATGTATGAACATATTCCTATAGAGTTTGTTGTATCAATTGACTATACTCTCTAAATATGTTCATATATATTGAATTATCATTCTCTTGTCATAACTTTGCAAAACAAAGTGTCTTTTATAATTCTAGTGTCATGACAAGCTTGGTTGAACATTTGTTACACCATAGACACACACTAGGTTTATTCTTATTCATTGCGATTATTTGTGAATGATATACGACTTATTGCATCACTAGATTACCATGCCGCGTCAAAAGACATCTTCATCTCGCTCCGCTGCTCCCTCTCAGAGGGATATCATGGTTAACCTCAACAAGCGCCCCATTAATGAAGGGCGCTTGGTCGTTCCTGCCCACCTCCAACAATTTAATCTACAAGCGACCTTTGACCAAATGCATTGGTCAACTTTTCTTCGTCTCCCTAGTAACACTTTTCCTAGGCGTATTCGGGAGTTCTATGCAACATATGCATACGATGAAGATAACGACTTGATCACATTTAAGATAGCCGCCCAAGATTTCTCCTTCACACTTGCTCAACTCGGGGATATGTTGCAAGTCCCATTCTCCGGGTTGAAATTCTATCATGACTCCCATAGCCTCAACCACCTCCCAACGGCCTTTACTATTGACGAGATCATTGGGTCCATCTGTCAATCCAATGTTCGTCGTAACAAAACAAACCTCTTAGGCAAGGATCTATTACATGAGTGCAATGTTTGGAACAAAGTCATTGACTCCAACATCTTTCCTAAATCCGGCCACCACTCCGAAATTAGTGTCACTCAGGCCGTCCTCCTACATGCTTTGAAATCGAGATCCGAAATCAATATCATGTACATCCTTGCAAAAAGGATGATTGGTCTTCCCTCTAGCCGACGGGATCTTCCTTATGGAAGACTTCTCACACTCCTCTTTCACCAACTTCCGAACCTTCCTCCTCTCCACCCAACTCCGGGTACTTCTTTACCAATCGATCTTGCTACATTACGCAAGATGGACTCACATTCCCGAAAAGGGAAGAAGAGGGCGCATTCCTCCTCCCATGACACGGAGGAGGACATTGAGAGATTCTTTGAAGGGGATGATGAAGGGGACGCGGAGGTGGAAAGTACTCTTGCCCCGGATTATGGCCTTGGTGAGGGCTCTACTGATGAAAGAATTGCGGCTCTTAATCGCAACATTAATGAATTGCGCAATGAGCACCGATCCTTACGAAAGGAGGTCGCGGGCATTAAAGGGATGTTGCGGACGATCATGAATGCTCTTAAATGCAACTCCGGCACGGACGCGGGTGAGCCATCTCACCGGGAATGATTTCTTTGTTTATGCCATGTTTTTGATATGTATGTTTCAAAACAATTTATCTTTGGGTTGTATGCTTTAAAAACAATTTCACTTTGATTCATTTGGTGTGTTTGGTGTGAGAACAATTAACTATTTTATGTATGGATTTAGACATGTATAATTCTTGCTTGTGATCATGGATGCCTTATGCTTTTATGCTTTTCTATGCTTTGCTCTTATGATTGACTTATTGCATTGGTTTGACATGCTTAAAAATATTATACATATTGGATGCATTATATATATTTTGCACTCACCCTCCATGGCAAGTCCTTGGTAGTATCTCCATGCATTTTTATAGATTTCAAAAAGTGGAGTTCTACAATCAAGGGGGAGTTCTCTTCAAGGGGGAGCTTGTGTCTAAGGGGAGTCCTTTTTGTCAAAACAAAAAAGGGGGAGAAGGTATATATATGTATAAATGCACATGTTAACATGTTAAAGTTATTTATACAATTTGTTCACAAATTGTAAATTTTTGTCTTTAACAAAAAGGGGGAGATTGTTGGGAAAATATGAATCCTCTTTTGTTAATTCAAAAATATACAATATGTTTATATAATTGTATACACTAACATTAACATATGTGCACATATACATCTATATATATATAATCGAGCAAATAAATATTTGTTACAAAGTTTGTTTATAACAAATCGTCAAAATCCAAATCGTCCAAGATAAAGCGCCACCAACATTCAAGATGAAGTATTCGCCGAAGATACCTACAAGAATATATTCAATTGATATGAGCATAAAAATAAAATAATTAAAATAAGTTTAAGTTTTTATAAAATTATTTTTATAAAACTTTTATAAAAAGTGACAAATTTTTATAAACTTATTTTTGTGGGTTGATTTACTCTAAGACTTCCCATTTTAAGCAAATACCAAACACAATCTCACTTTGAAACAATACACAACCATATCTAGCAAAGGAATCTCCCAAAGTGGTAAAATTCCAACATACTTTGTGTATTGGTTTCTAAACTTCCATTTTTGTGTTTGAATTCAAACATTAGAAGTATGGGATCAACCAACCTTTTAAACATCTACTTTTCAGTTGATTTTTATGGTAAAAATGAGTTGAGTGTGGTTTTAAATAAAGCCCAACGTCTATATTACAAAAACCAAAAATTGCCAGACGACTCACGGTCGAGACACGGTCGACCGTGGATCGACCGTCGCACATCTGGACAGTTTTGAGACTTGGACCTTTTCTTTCTATTTAAACCAACTCAAACCTCATTTATCACTCACCTCTTGCAAACACAAAATATCCAGAATACTCTCTAACACTTGAGCTCATATCTTTGAATATTAATTCATCTTTCAAGTTCAAGATTCAAGCAAGAAGTCAAAGTCATCAAAGCTTAAACACTACTTATTCATTTCATACATTTTGTAATAGTGTGAGGATCAACTCTAGCCTTCCAAATTAGAGTGAAGTGAGGATCAACTCTAGCCTATAGAATTAGAGTGAAGCAAGGTTATCTTTACCTTACTTGCAAGTTTGAAGATTAATTCTTGCAAGTTTAAAAAAGGAGAAGTGTAAAAGGTTTATCTCTACCTTGAAAGAGAGAAGCTAGTGGATCAAACTCTTGGTGGGTGAGGCCAAGGAGTGGATGTAGTGCAAGTTTGTTAACACTTGCATGAACCACTATAAATCATTGTGTTCAACTTGTGATTGGTGATATCTCTCTAACTCTATCTTTTTTATTTTCTTGCAAGAACTCTTTAAAACTTAAAAAATTGGACATATAACCTATTCACCCCCCTCTAGGTTCTAACATAGAGGTTTAACAAACTACCCAAATGGTCACTCTTTCAACAATGAGTTTGTTCGTTTCAAGAAAGATAACATTCTTGTGGGAAGAATTCCAATTGACGATAAGTTGGTTTATTGGTTTTGTACGCAACCCTACATTCATAAAGGTTGTTTAGGATTAGGATCCTCTTTAGTTGAGGACAACAAGGGCCTATTGATGCTCGTGTGAGGAAACATACTAGTCATGTTGTCCTTAACTTGAGAGAATCCAAATACAGTTGAGTATCTTCAATGGGTTAGGATCCTCTCATGTTTGAGTCTAACATGACCAATTATGTTTTCTCACAAACATGAGAGTCGACCCTACAAGTGGGACTCATTCTTGATTAATATAATGGACCCACTCTCATGTTTGTGAGAGAACATGATGGGTCATGTTAGACTAAAACATGAGAGGATCCTAACCCATCTTCAATTAATGTAGATTTTGTTTCAATTCTTATAAATCTTATTAGTGTTTTGTCAATTATGATGAACAGATAGAAGAATTCGTGAAGATGCTAGGATAATACGACAATCAACCCTAGAGTTGACTAGCACTTATCCTCGAGAAATTCAAGAAATGATTGAAAACACTGACATGGACTCGTTGTCTTTTGCTCGTTTGAGATATCGCACACCATGGGACTTGCTAACGGCTACATTTTGTAAAGGAACAGTGACGGTCGCTGGCGACGCTATGCATGTCATGGGTCCCTTTTTGGGGCAAGGTGGTTCGGCTGGTTTGGAAGATGCGGTTGTGTTGGCTAGAGAAATGACTCAATTGGGTTTGAACCGTGTTGAAAGTGGGAGTAATGTAATGGTCCATGGAGTGGACGAAGCATTTAATCGGTTTGTAAAACAGAGAAGGATGAGGGTGGTTCAATTGTCGTTGCAAAGTTACCTAATCGGAATAGTATTGGGCACATCTTCACGTTTAGATAGATTTATGTGTACTGTGTTATTGTCTCTTCTTTTTCGTAACCGGAATGGTCATATTGATTATGATTGTGGCAATCTTTGATCAAAGCATTCAAAGATCTTCAGACTTGTTTCATTACTAGCACTACAGGAAAAAAAACTTGTTTAATGAATTTTTATTGTATTACCAAAACTATCTTCAATTTGTCGCTAATTAGCTACATATTAGAGAATAAAATTTTCTACTACTATTTCGCTATAGTTTAGCAAGTGAATGTTTAGATATTTAGTAAGTAATTATTGTATTCGACCCTAAAGTGTTGCTTAACCGTTTGCGATTTACAATTTAGAGACGGATTGTACCCGTCGGTATTTGCTACGATTAAAGATGCGCGGAACAATTTTATATTTAAAAAGTAAGTTTATAATTTCAGATCATTTGTCTCTAATCCGTGGCTAATATGTCGCTATCAACAATAGAATTTCAGGCGTTTCTAAACATGTTTCCTCTTATAGAATTATTGTGTAGAAATACAGACTATAATATGTTGTGACATGCTGTCATTGTAAGTAGATTACAAATCCGCACATCATCACGACAAGATTAATCTAAGTTTCCGTTTGGTTCATGAAATATAACATAATTAAATTGAATTCCTAAGTATTGAGATTCCATAGCATTTATGTTTGTTAGAAAAGGGAAGGAATTCAATTCAATTTCAATCAATTTTTTATGTTTGATTTGTAAATTTGTCGATAGAATTGGAATGGAATCATGTCAGATGACCAAAATACCATTCATTCATTCACTTTTACCTAAAAACTTTACACACACACACATGTATACACACATATGTTTACATGTGTGTCGGTACACACACATAAGAAATCTATGATAGTGAAATTGACAATTAGTTGAGTCAGCGACGGTGCACGCGCGGTGGTCCTGACGACGTGGGGGTGATCAGTGTTAGTGGTAGCACTAGCGACCGATAATATTAGAAGAAACCGGAGGTTGCGTTGTTCGGTGGTGGCGGTCGTCGTCGATGGGTGATCATAAAACCATCAACGGGTAAGGCCGGCAGTGGTCAGTAGTAGCCGCGACTTGACGATTTTTGGTCCTGGCATAGACCGATGGTGGTGGCATTGAAGACCAGTGATGGTGGTGGATAGATACAATGGTGACTCGAGACGGGTGGTAGTGGCGACAAATGTGGCGGCGACGGTAGTCTAGGATATCGGTTGTGGTTGCGAGGGTTGGCAGTGGCAACAACTAGTGAGAGAGCCGATTGGGACGTCTAATAAGTTCGATTAGGTTTTAAATAGGGGTAAAATGGTCTTTAATTTGGTAATTTTCTTTAAGTGATAGAAATGTAATTCAATGTCTCTATTTGAATGGATAAACTTTCAATGATTTAAAAAGTGTTTAAATTACTTAAAATGACATTTCTAATCACGACTTTTTTTACCATGGCATATATCAATCGGATATCATTTTATTCCTCTGAATTGCCGATTTTACTAAGCGAACGAGTCCCTGAGACTATTAAGCATGTTATTGGGAGATCAAATAGTTATTTAAGACAACAAAAATTGTGTCTATTTATATTTTTGTTAACTTTGATATTGTTATTGACCTCAGTCATAGTACATGATATATTTCATCAATACCTTATATGTGTGTGTATATATATATATATATATATATATATATGTATGTATATATATATATATATATATATATATATGTATGTATGTATGTATGTATATATATATATATATAGGGGAGGGTTCATGCGAGAACCGTTGTTAGTGCGAGAACCGCGAGAATCAATCTCAGCCGTTCCTTGAATATGGGAAGTTAAACGGATGGAGAGCGTGGAGGGATAGAGTGTGGCAGAGTGCATGTGAGAAATTCATGGGTGTGCAATGACATTGAAGGAGGGGGAATTGGACGGCTCGGATTGGTTCTCGCGGTTCTCGCACTAATAATGGTTCTCGCATGAACTTTTTTCTATATATATATATATATATATATATATATATATATATATATATATATATAGGCAAAAGTTCAAACGAGAACTGTTTTTCATACGAGAACTGCGAGAACCAATCTGAGTCGTCCAATTCTCTCTCCTTTAATGTCATTGCCCACCCATGAATTCCTCACATGCACCCTGCCACACTTGATCCCCTCCACGCTCTCCATCCATGAACTTCCATATTCAATGAACGGCTGAGATTGGTTCTCGCAGTTCTCGTACGAAAAACAGTTCTCGTTTGAACCCTCCCATATATATATATATAGCTAACAACGGTTCTCGCATGAACTTTTGTCTCTCTCTCTCTCTCTCTCTCTATATATATATATATATATATATATATATATATATAATCCTGAAAAATTAAACAATTCTATTCTAAACATTATGTGTTCTTGGTTTCTCTCATATATACATACATTCACTATATCAAAATTTCAAAAGTTAGCTTTTAATATAGGGTTAATAATGGAAAAAACCTCAAACTTTGTTTTACTTTTTGGTTTAAACCTTAATATTTATTTTTATATGATTTAAACCTTAAAATATGATCAGTGAAGGAGTGGCTAATATTCGAGAACGTATTGACCATGTTCTGATTAGTGTCGACTTTATGGAAGCTGCTCCCTTTTCAACCTTGAGTCACGGTGCTCTTATTGGAGTGATCATGTTCCTTTGTTGTTCTTAACGTGTGCTAGTAGAGTAAATAAAAAAGTTGTTTCGTTTTGAGTGTATGTTGACATTAGAGGATTTTTTTTTGTGAACAAATTATTAGTAGAGCCTGGAATAGTCACCACCACATGCTGATAAAATATTTGCCCTTCAAAGAAAACTTTTATTATGTGCTGTGAATCTTTGAAAATGGAGTAAGGAGTCATTTGGCAATAACAAATAAAAAATTTTGTGACCTTTAATCGGAACTTTATTGTTTGCAAGCTTTAAATTTCTCTTCTGACAGTGTCACTTGTCAAAGTATGTATTCACTAAGCTTAATGCTTATCAGTATTAATATTTTTGTTTCAGGTAACGATGTGGCAAGCTCCAGCCAAAGACTGTGCTTCCGCTGGCTTTTGACAAACGATAACTTGTTGTGTATCTAAAACAATATTAACAACGAGCTTTCGTTAAACTATAACTACCTATATATATTACTATTGAGTTTGGTAAAAAAAAAAACTGGTCCCTACAATATTATACCTTTAAATTTTTTAAACCAAAAATATTATCCACAATAACCTATTTTTTGCCAAATAGGCTCGGTGTTAGAACTTAAAAAGTATTTGGAATTAGATTTCTCTTTATGAAGAAATAAAAAGATAACATTAAATTTACTCAACATTCTAAATAAACAAAAAAAAAAAAGTTTGTTTTTCTTTACCGTTTAAGAAAAAAATTATTTGTTGCCTTATCCACACCACAGAGCTTCATTCCTTTACCTACCACCAAGTTAATATTTCTCTACATGTATATAAATATTATAATATATATATATATATATATATATATATATATATATATATATATATATATATATATATATATATATAATATCCCAACTTTGTGGGTTGTATCGTATCTTCTCATCTCGTCGGAAGACAACAAACAGATATATATATATATAGTATTACTGACAGAAGAAAAAGTAGTGGCAGCGATGGATGAAGGAGAAGAAGTGGTGATAATTGGGGCAGGGATTTGCGGGTTAGCGACGGCGGTGGCTCTACACAAGAAAGGCATCAAAAGCATTGTGATGGAGAGATCTGAAAGTCTGAGGAACGTCGGCGCAGCATTCGTAGTCCGCCCAAACGGCTGGCGAGCCCTCGATCAGCTTGGTGTCGCCGACACCCTCCGCCGCACTGCCATCCCTCTTCCGAGGTACCTCATCCTTCTAATCTTCACTTATTTTATATTTATCTTTCATTAAAGCGTAATTAAAAGAAAAATGATACATTCTTCTATTTTATCCTCAAACTTTATGTATTTTCTCGTCTCTTATATTGATTTTAACATTTATGTTGATCTTGTGAGATAGAATATAAGTAGGAAGAAAACGTAGAAGAATATACCATATCGCTAAATAAAGGAATCTAACACGGTTTTGAAGATGGGCTCGAAATGGGAGACTCAAAATTGGCCATAATAGAGCCCGGTTGCTGTTAATAATAGAGCCCGGTTGTTTAACAGTGTTGATAGAGATATAAAGTCTTTAGACGGCATAGAGTCCTAGTTTGTCAATTTAGTATGAAATTGTTACTTCTAACCACTTCCCTATTTTTAAGACAAAGTCACAAATACTTTCAATTATTTATATTCTTATACACAACCTTATCACTTTAATTCAAAGATTGACCATTTTTCTTTATATAGATATTATGATATGAGCAATTATGTCACTACCTATGATTAATTAAAAGTATTGGTTCCAATCTCCACCTCTAAATTTATAGCTCAATGAGAACTTATGTAAATATTGTAGGGAAAATGAGTAAAAGTTAAACATACTAACTTGATCTCTAATTAATTTAGTCGACTAAAGTTATAGTATGAAAAGCTCAACAACAACAACAACAAACTAATAACTCCAACCTAAACATAATAAACAACACACTATACAAATTATAATTAAAAAGTTGATGTACATAAAACATATTATTATATATAAATCAATTGTTTTGGGCCATAGCTTAAAGAGTGGTAGCAATATATAGCCTTTATACTTTATCATCAATCTAAGTTTATCTCAATTGGTAAAACAAGCCCTTCAACTCTAAAGTCTTGACAAATTTAGGACCACACTATTAAAAATATCCTCACTCAAAAGATTTTGTAAAACATATTCTTATATTGCTCATGTCATTTGTAAAATAGGGAACGGTTCGTATGGCTCGATAAGGGTAAACAAGAACAAATTTTGATGTAAGTTACCCTCTCTAGATTGAACCATTATCTCTTTTTCTTATATAGCAACCACTTCTTATTTTCTGAAAAAAACTTATAGATGTTTTGTCTACTGATGGATGATATATAATATAGGCATGGTGAAATTCGTTGTCTGAGTAGGAAGGATATTATAGACACTCTGTATGATGCCCTTCCTCCAAACACCGTAAAGTTTGGGTTCCAACTTGAGAGTATTAAAATGGACCCGAGTACTACTAAATCAGTTCTTCGGTTCGTCGATGGAAGCTCCATTATCGCTAAGGTGTTAACTTGATCGAGTACATGGCAAACTACAAAGTGATCGGTTTATGGCATTTCTCGAGACCATTGTGATATTCCATTTTTGCAAGTTACTACATGATTTTAATAGAGTAATGAATCAATTATTGGTGAGTGTAGGTTGTAATTGGTTGCGACGGTGGCAAGTCGGTTGTTGCCAACTTCCTTAACCTCAAGTCGACAAAAATATTCCCCTCATGCTCGGTTAGAGGTTTAACAAAGTACCCGAATGGTCATTCCTTCAACCACGAGTTTGCTCGTTTTAGAAAAGATAACAGACTTGTGGGAGTAGTTCCTATGACTGATAAGTTAGTTTACTGGTTTTGTGCACAATCTTACATTCCTAAAGGTCGTTTATCTCATGTTTATGTATATTTCGCTTCAGCTGTTATTTGTTACGCATCTGATTTCATTTTTCAAATATGATAAACAGATGAAAGAATCTGGGAAGATCCTGAGGTAATACAAGAATCAACCTTAGCGTTGCTAAGCGATCATCCTCAAGAAATTCTAGAAATGATCGATAAGGCAGATATGAAGTCGATGTCTTTTACTCACTTAAGATATCGAGCTCCATGGGACTTACTAACGGGGACATTTTATAAAGGAACAGTGGTAGTTGCTGGTGACGCGATGCATGTTATGGGTCCATTTCTGGGGCAAGGTGGTTCAGCTGGGTTGGAAGATGCAGTTGTGTTGGCTAGAGAAATGGCTCAATTGGGTTTGAACCATGTTGGAAGCGGGAGTAAGTTAACGGTCCAAGGAGTGGAGGAAGCGTTTAATCGGTTTGTAAAACAAAGAAGGATGAGGGTGGTTCGACTGTCTTTGCAAACTTACCTTGCCGGAATGCTATTGGGAACTTCTTCAAGTATTAAGAAAGTTGTGTGCATTGTGTTGTTGTCTATTCTATTTCGTGACACGAATGCTCATGTTGAATATGATTGTGGTGTTCTTTGATAAGTGGTACTATCTTTAGACTTGTTTCACTACTAGTTTTTATTAATAAACATGTTTACTTGTAGGAATAGAGCACACTAGAATAAGATGTGTAATATGATTGTAAGTTTGATTATATCTATATAAGATTCTCACAAATGGTTAAAGAATTTCACCCTTCCTTTACTTATTCATCTTAATTCTTGAGTTCAATGCGTAAGATGATTTTGTTTTAGTTTGAGCGGTTATTTAGAATTGGTCGAATACGAAATTAATTGTAATAATCAACAACGCTGTTTGCTTTTTCGGAGATTAAGAACGATAACAACTGTGATACACGAAAAATAATAAAGAACATACACAATTAGAATAATCATGCTATGTTCACGACAAACTAGCTATAGAGATTTTATTATCGTGGAGTTATAAGAGTCTTTCGCATCAAGGTTACGACGGTACGTGGAGACATATTTATAAACAAGATACATATGACATAATCTTTCTAATGGGTAAGACCCATTATCATAAAATTCATCATTGTCTTCTCTATATAATACCGTCACATTGCGCGGATACTTTATTAGTGTTCAATAATGCATATTACTACTTTTATCTCACAAACTCTTTTTTAAATTACACTTGTTTTATTGTTTTTGTCAAAATAACAAACAACTTTCAAATATCACAGCAAGAACAGGAGAGAATGCTTAATTTCCAATTGAACTGGAAGAGAACAACTGCAACTCTGATCTTCTAATTCTCAAACTCTCCTCTTTTTATTCCCAGTACTTTTTCTTTTTGATAGACTAATTCACCTCCCTCTTCTTTAATTGTGAGTGGGTTGACTTATAACACATGGGCTTGGCTGGCCCAGTTAGTTTATAAACACTTAATCCAAGCAGCCCATTTTAATCTTCTTTCCACAAAGCAAAACCGCTACCGTTACTGCTACTGCTACTTGAACAAACCACGTATTCAGCCTAATATTCACGAGATACACCTAAAAACAACCAAAACATTGTTTTAGTACACAATCTCTAGAAATATGTTCCATGTATAGATTACTATTTTAACAGTTTTGTTTCTTTTTTAGTAGCATATTGGTACAGCCTTTTGCCATTCATTTCTTTACTAAAGGAAATATCCAAATATAAATTTTGTATTGAATCTTATTTAATATATAGTTATGAAATTTAATAAAGCCCTTAACTTAAAAAATTCTCAAGAATATCATCTATATCTTTTATAACTTAAAACTTTTTTTATTCTATGTGGCACATATAATATGTTGTTGATTTCTTAATTGAAGTTAATTAATAACAAAGGTTTACTTTTATGACATTTTTATATGATTTTGGGTTTATAGTTGAGGGTTTGCTAGTTACATATTAAGCTAGTTCTATTTACGAAAGAAAGATATATTTAAATTGAAGAGTTTGATGTTGTAATTCTTTACAGTTGATGTAAACTATGATGGTTGTATTTTATGTATCATCTAACTAGTATCATTTGCAAAACTGTGTTGAATAGTCTCAGTTCATATTTTTTTCTCGCTATTTAAGACTCCCAAAAAGGTAAATAGCAAGTTAGAAGGAATCCGTAGCAGATTTTTTTGGGGTATGGGTTCGGTGATAGGAAAATCTCGTGAATAGTATGGGCCAAAGTTATTTCAAACTTTCAGGTTAGAGGTATGAATATTGAAAGTACCCATGTTCATAATATTGCTCTTCTTGCAAAATGGTGGTGGAGATTTAGAATTGCAAATGGCTCCCTATGGAAATTGGCAATTCAAGCTCTACATGGTTCTAATGGGGTTGGAGTTCATCTACTAAGGTTGGAAAATTTGACGGTGTATGGAGAAATATTTTTAAGATTGGGAATGACTTTGATAAGGTAAATATACCATTAAACAGCCTTTTCCAAAGGAAATTTAGCCACAATTCATCTCTTTCTTTTAGGAAGGATGTATGGATTTGTGACTAGAGGTGCACAAAAAATCCGAATATCCGATTTCGCGCAAATAATATCCGAAACCGGTTTTTTGCCAAACCGGATTTTTTTCAAACCGGTCAGTTTTTTTAAAACCGGTTAGTATAACCGGATTGGCATTTTAGGATGAAACCGGATTGGAGACCGGATAATAAACCGGTTAGTATAAAACCGGTTAAAAAACCGGATATTTAGAAGAAAAAAAATCGGCGTCCATGTTTTGAAAGATAGCGTGTATGTGTAAATTTATGGTTCTTTTTTATTCCTCCCTTTTGTTTTGTGTCAGACAATTGTCCCCCTAATCAATTTGTTTCTTGTTTGTGGTGCCTTTTCCCTTCTTTCATGTTACCCACCTAGCTATATATATATATATATATATATATATATATATATATATATATATATATATATATATATATATATATATATATATATATATATATCAGACTTGTTTTTCCCTTCAATTTGTTCCTCGACTTTTGATGTCTTTTCCCTTCTTTCATGTTACCCAGCTATATATATATATATATATATCACACTTGCAGCCAAAATACAGCAGAGAACATCTTAGACTTAGCAGAGAGCACTGAACAGAGAAGAAAAAAGAGCGAGGAAGAAAGAAAATACAGCAGGAGCACAGATTTTGCAGCCAAAATATTATGTTCAGAATCGGTTTTTCTCAAACCGGTTAAAAAAAAAGAATATTTTTTAATCCGAACCGGTTAGACCAGATTTGATTTCTTCTCCTTAAAACCAGATAAAATCCTATCCGGATTTAGTAAAACCGGTTTTTACTGTTCATAAAAAAAACCGGTTCGGTTTTTATCCGAACCAGATCGGTTATTTATCCGACGACGTGCATGTCTATTTGTGACCCTCCTCTAAAAGTTAGATTTCTTAATTTATTTAAACTCGAGTCCAATAAAAACAACTTAATCTTAGAAAGGTTAGTAATTGATAACAACCTAAATGGAGCTGGTATAAGAATTGCATATTGGCGTTGGATTCCTTCAAGAGATGACGAAATTCAACAGTACACGGAGTTGTTGCATCCTGCAGGTATGTGCCTCTTTTACCTCTGGTGGTGATGTGCTAAAAGCGTACCATGTTTTAAATTTATAAAAACCGTCTTATTTATGTACGACTATGACACAAAATAGGCAAGTGAACCTAATCGTATCGTAGTATAGAAAATAAGTACGGGTGTCGAACTCTCGGGGAACGAGTATGATTTGAAATAATTATAATGATTTAAATATTAAACGCAACTAAACTAAACTAAACTACTAAACTAGAAAGCAAATAAATCTAAACTAAGGACAAGAAAATAAATAAAGCAATTAAAGGGGGATTTATGGTAAAAGTGATGACTTCAACCAACTTAACTATCACTAACACCTAGAAGACCACTAAGCATGCAAAGAAAGCAAGAAAACAATTAACTCGGAGAATTAAATATATATGAAGATGTTTCCTCTCTAGATTCAATTACACCCTTTTCATGGCAATTAATTCATGGCAAATAGAGCTAAAGACACTTTAAACATTTATGCATCGATTCCTAAATTAGTTAAAACCTTGGTCTGGTTATAACTGTCTAATTACACCAATTAATAACCTTTATGGTCAAAAGCGCGATTAAAAGGGATAATTAGCCAATTAATTCGATTACCAAGTCAAGACTCAATCTTTAATGTTTCATATGATCAACAAAACACCACTAACATACAAAGGTCATTATATGTTTAATCACATGCAAAATTATCCATTTAAAGTTTCTTAACACTAGGATTGGATCAATCACTATATCTTAAATCATCTATTGGTCCTAGATAATCAAGATCAAAGCTGTATGAATTAAATGGTCTTTTAAAACACAAAACTCAGATTATAAACAACTAAAACAGATTACTAAGCATGGATGAACTAAGATTAAGCTAAACTTGAATTAAACATGAACTAAGCATCAAAGCCATGAATTAAATAAACCATTACAAGAGTTTCATCTCCTCTAGGGAGGAAAATAGAAGATCTAGCCAATCATAATAGTTCTAAACTTCTGGAAATCAAGAAGAAAGAAGAACATCACGAGTAAGAATGAAAAAACCGTAAAAAGCCAAACGATTGTTCAACTTGATCTTCAGTTTTAAGCTCCAATCTCCAAAGCTATGCTCCAAGGCCCCCTCTACTGCTTCAATGGTGTTTCCAGAGAGTTTTGGTGGTAAAAAGTCGGATTAGAAGATGCCCAACCGAATGAAACAAAATTCGAATTTATAGAAGCTGCCCAGAGGGTTTCACGCCGCGACCAGTACTTTCGTTCCGCGACGGGCTCACATTTAGCGACACGACGCGTCAGATCCGGGCAGAATTTGACTTTTTCGAACTTTCATCGTTTATCTCATTTTTTCTCCATCTTATCCTCATCTTATCTCATATCTTCGAATTTAAACCTGAAAATCAGATTTTAAACATTAAAACCATTTTTAACCCATATCTCTAATATTTTTAATTAAAAATAAATAAATATCACGTAAAATATTTGATTAAATAACGCGATATCAGTGGCTCATGTGATCAATGGATATGGGCCTATGATATGCCAAATGGATCCACCGTTGCGTCTTTTATGAAGACAAGTATTCAGGTAACGATCAGCTATCCTTTATTTGGGTGAAATACGTTCCAAGTAAAATGAACTTGTTAGCCTTGCGTGTGTTATGGGAAAGGCTGCCTACTTGTACCAATCTTTCCAAATGAGGTGTCTCGATAATATCAGACATGTGTGCATTTGTTGGCGAGAGTTGTGCATATTAGATAGGAGGATATTTATCCAAATATTTATTTTATTGTAAATATCCTTTCCTGATTTTGTGGGTAGGTTGTTAGTTTCCGATGAGAACTGTGTATGTATATATAATTGGGTCTTTCCCTCATAATAAAGATACGAAAAACCTTTAACCCTATTCGAAGTCTCTGATTCACATGGTATCAGAGCAATACCAATCGAACAATTGCAACCTTTCTTGAAGTCGAAAACCTAGCAGAATGGCAGAGAAAGATAATTCTTCGCAAGATCCTCGAGTAATTGTACAGAATGTCCAGGATGCCCCGTTTCCAACCGGGATAATCTTGGATGACACGAACTACCAGTTATGGTCGCAGGTGATGGAGATGCGTATTGGAGCACGAAATAAGTCTGGTTTCTTAACAGGAACCACCCCGAAACCTGCAGCGGGCGATAAAAACTTGGAGAATTGGCTCATCGATAACAATCGGGTCAAGAGTTGGCTCATTGATTCGATGAGTCCACCGTTGATTCAGCGGTATATCAGATTGAAAACCGCGAAGGAGATATGGGATGCTGTTAAAAAGACGTTCTACGATGGCTCTGATGAAACACAGCTCTTCGAGTTAAATCGGAAATCTTTCACGTCACTACAGAATGGTAGGCCTCTGACTACATACTACAATGAATTGGTGAGTATATTCCAAGAAATAGATACTCGTCTTCAGTACCAGGAAGAGGGTGTCGATCAAGTGGTGTCCCTGCATAAAACCATTGCCCGTCTCGGAGTTCATATATTCTTGGCTGGATTAGATCCCGAATTTAATCATGCGAGGAGTGAAATCTTGCGTAAAGATCCACCCCTAGATCTGGAATCATCGTATGCATATGTGTGTAAAGATCAGAACCAGTGAACCGTAATGGATGAATCAAAAATTGAACCTGACAGCCAAGTCAATATGGCTACTCGTAACCGCCCTACAAAAGGAAGAAACTCCAAACCCAACACTCCTCTTGTTTGCGCACATTGTGGAGAAGAGGGGCACTCAAAACAGCGGTGCTATGAGATTGTTGGATACCCGGAATGGTGGGACTTCATGAAGAAACCACGTAGAAAGATCAATCAAGCATCTGCAGCAGTGGCAAAAACAGATGACCCTCCAGTATCAGTTGCTGCACACACTGAAAAATGTGATGATTGTTCTGGTATGTCAAATATATCTAAATCTATAAATGATGCATGGATTATTGGTACAGGGGCCACTGATCACATGACAAATGATCCCACTAAACTGGTTTCACAAGGATCCCCAAAACAGTCTATGATTCGTACTGCAAACGGAGGGGTGACCCATGTAACGTGTGAAGGGTCAGCCCAAGTATCGGGTCCGGGTCCCATGAACCTGGATACCATTCTTGTGGTCCCGTCCTTATCTTCAAATCTTTTATCTATTAGCCAAATTACGAAAAACTTGAACTGCTATGTGACTTTCTGGCCTAACAAATGTGTGTTCCAGGACATAGCAACACATCGGATTCTTGGCTATGGTACTAGAAAGGGGAAGCTGTACTATCTCGAAGACCTAAGTCAAGCCGAAGCCAAAGCTCACAACACAGGAAGAAGTCATGAGAAGAAATCATTAGTTTGGTTATGGCACCGTAGATTAGGACACTTGTCAATCGATTATCTTCGAAAACTGAAACCAAATTTGTTCATGAATAAAACAGATGGTGCATTTAATTGTGGTGTTTGTGAAATAGCCAAAAGCCATAGAATTTCATATTCCCCTGTAGCAAATAAGAATGCAATACCGTTCATGATTATTCACTCCGATGTATGGGGTCCTGCTCGTATTTCTACACCAACAGGTGCTCGGTATTTGTGACTTTTGTTGATGAGTGTACTCGAATGATTTGGGTGTCACTTCTAAAAACAAAAGGAGAAGTGTGTACTGTGTTTGAAGAACTATATAATATGATCAAGTCACAATACCAATGTTCTGTTCGGGTCCTTCAGTCAGACAATGGAAGTGAATATATTAATCAAGAGATGGAAGTATTTTGCAAAGAAAATTTCATCCGACACCAAACATCATGCGTTGGAACTCCACAACAAAACGGATTAGCAGAAAAGAGGAATAGACAATTACTAGAAATCGTAAGAGCATCCTTATTTGATATGAATGTGCCTAGGCAATACTAGGGAGAAGCTGTTAGGTCGGCAACATAGTTGATGAACAGAACGCCGTCTAGGGTCATCGAGTTTGATACTCCCATGAAGCGACTTCAGGACCGGATCAATACTCCAACAGCTCAGAATCTTGAACCAAGGGTATTTGGGTGTACAACTTACGTACACCAAAATACAGGGAAGTTGGAACCACGAGCAGTACGATGTGTTTTTCTTGGCTATGCAGATTTCAAAAAGGGTTACCGATGTTATGACCCTAAGAAAATAAGATGTATGTGACTTGAGATGTAAGTTTCCATGAATATGTACCTTATTTTGGACATGAATGTTCCCCTCAGGGGGAGATATCAAGTAGAAGTGAGGGAAACATGCATGACGATTATGAGGAATATGAACAAATAACCGAAGAACAAACAGTAGAAAACAACAATGAAGAAGAGGTCCTTGAAACTGCTGAAACTGGGTGTGACACAATGCCTAACCTGAATCTACAAGATAGTACAGTCTCCCCTTCATTAAACCACGACGAGAATCCGACTTTGAATTCGACAGGTATACCTCCAAACATGATACCTATTTCTCCTAACATTATATCTCAAGATGATACAGGTTCTACTCACGAAGCTCCAGGTCCTACTCATGAAGAGTCCAGGTATCCCATAAGAGAAAATAGAGGAGTTCCAAAGAGACAATACCAACCGGATTTTAAGTCAAAAGCTAAGTATCCAATTAAGGTAGAAACGGAGAAACGTTTATTTTTGCAATGTTAGTTTTCAAGAAAGCTGCTCGATCTGGGAAATCTGTAAATGGTGGAGTTTGGATGTTCCAAATTTCACACACGTCAAGGACCTGCTCAACTTGGGATACACTCTGCATTTTAAAGGAGATATATTCTTATGGTTTCAAGGAGTCGTATACATATACCTTTGGTTAATTTGGAACTTTAGGAATGAAAACGTGTTCAAAACTAACATGGTCGAATCCAAGACATTGACTCCTGGTTACACACATGCACTCTCTTTTTTTTCTTTTGGTTTAAGCATAGGAACAAAAAGAATTATGCATTTTGATTATTGGAAGTCTTGGTGTTGTAATTCTTGAATTATGCTTTTTGATTGAAAGTCTTCGAATTATGCTTTTGATTGAAAGAATTATGCTTTTCTATAAGTTTTTTTGGGTGAGAATGATATCATGCCAAAAGTCCTTTACCTTAAAATCTTTTTTTGTTGTTAAAAAAAAAAAAATCTAACCAGTATCATACATATAGTTAACGTTCCAAATATAGAAGGAAAAAAATTTATTTATTGCTTTATCCATTTGTCTCTTGAATTATGTGATTCGTGCATTTATATATTATTTTTCATAGCAATAATGAATCGTGGTCCTTTTCAGAACAACTTTTGGTCTAAACACGACACCAATCCAGTCAAGACTAAAGCCACCGAAGCAGCTACTCTCATCATTCTTCACTCCAAGCCGCCTTATTCCTTTACCTACAAACCACCAATTTATTTCATTTCTACATATATATATATATATATATATATATATATATATATATATATATATATATATATATATATATATATATAATAAACTCCTAATTTCGTGGGTTGTATCGTCTCGTCTCGTCGGAAGACAACGAACACATAAATAGTATCATTGGAAGAAGAAGAAGTAGTAGCAGCGATGGATGAAGGTGAAGAAGTGGTGATAATCGGGGCTGGGATTTGTGGGTTAGCGACGGCGGTGGCTTTACACAAGAAAGGCATCAAAAGTGTTGTAATGGAGAGATCGGAGAGTCTGAGGGTCACCGGTGCAGCAATCGGAGTCCGCCCAAACGGCTGGCGAGCCCTTCAGCAGCTTGGCGTCGCTGACATCCTCCGCCGCACTGCCATCCCTATTCAGAGGTACCTCATCCTTCTTCACTTATTTTTTATTTATCGTTCATTAATGCTGTGTTTCAGAATTTTATTTTAAAAATAAAAGAAAATGATTTTTCATTTATGATTTTTCTTAGTGACTAAATCACCTCTAATGATAACTAATAATGTTAGAAGTATTGGTGTGATATAACTCGTTTTCTTCCTTTCTTTCCAACTCGAAAACATAAAATTAAAACAATACTTTTTCTCTTCTTTTCTTTCTTTCAAACTTGAAAACACGAAAACTAAGACATTTACTATTCTTTCCTTTCGTATCTAAAACTCGGAAACATATCGTACCTAATATTTTCACTCATAAGATTCATTCGTTCACGAAAGATACACGCATTAATATTGAAGTAATGTTACTAGTTAGTTAAGTAGTAATCGTTTCCTTGATTGAAGGCTTATCCACTATAAGGTATCTTACTTCTTTATAAAACATTTATAATTTTTAAAACTGTTAATTTTTAAGTAAATTGAAAGTACTAAACTACGCTCAATCAAAGTAAATGAAAATTGTTAAATGAAGTAACTATTAGATGGATTTAATGAGATTCATATGTACCATTTTAGTTAACAAACCTTCAATATTAAGAAAATATAAAAAACATTAAGGCAATGACAATTAACTTAATTATTACAAAATATTTTAACAAATAAAATTTCTACCACATAATAAATAGTTAAACTTAATTATTAGAAAATGTATATAAACAGACTAATGAATTTGAATAACTTATAACATATATTAAACATTTATGAAATTTAAATGATTCGATAATTAAAAAAGACAAGTTGCTAAGCAAAACTATTTTTCGCCGCCACATTGACGCAGATACTATGCATGCTAGTATATTAATATATACACACGACCAATGTTTTAAAAAGCTAGCTATGGCCTGCCACTATACTCGTATAGTTATTACAAGTACCAAGTACGAGAGAAAAAAATTAAATGATATATCATCTCCCAATATATTAACTTTATTGTTAATTAATATATTCGACAAAAGTTATAACTATGAAAATCTCAACAACCACAACAAACTAATAATTTCAAAATATATCACTTCAATGCGGAATATGATTATATATCAACACGATCAACAAACAATAAACATGAAAATCGAGATTACAAATTCTATCAATGGAGATTTGGTGATTAAGTTGATACATAACATGCGCAGGTAATAAACAATAGATTGCACAAGTTATAAATTATAAAGTTAACATATATATGGTGTGTTCGGCAAGAAGCTTATAAGGGATTATAGGAGTTTAGGTTTTAGTTTTCATAATCCGTTCGGGTGTCTTGAGGAGATTATTAAAAACATAGAGTGTGTTTGGCAACGGGTTTATGGGTAGGGGTTTGAGATTTTAGATTTCATAATCCCGAACCCTCTCGTTTGGGTGTTAAAATCTTGGAGGGATTGTTAAAAGCATAATCCCTCATAAGCTCTCAAAATAAAAGTCTTTTCAATTAGTTTATGGCTTGATTAATTAACCTCAGCTCCAACCTCAACCCCAGTCAGTTTCGCCAAACACAGCCGGGCTTGCGATTATTAACTAATCAGCCCCATCGCCAACCTCGCCCAACCCCAACTCCAACCTAAGTCTCAGCTCTAGATTCAGTTAGTTTCACCAAACATATCGATATTGAATTTTATTATGTACAGAACGGTTTCCATCGGAGGGGCAACATATGGGCTTTATACTTTTCCCAAGTTTGTCTCAATTGGTAAAACAAGCCCTTCAACTCTATAGTCTTTTGACAATTTTGGAACGACATTGTAACAAATATCCCCACTCAAAAGATTTTGTAAAATATATTCCTATTTAACCTTTGCCATTTGTCTACTATCTCATCGACCCTGACCCCCATTACTGACCATTAGGCACTCATACTAAGAAATTATTAAGGACAACACAAGACGTCATTTTCGCCTTCCAATCAACTTAGGGGCCGTTTGGTTCGCCGGAATTGTCCGGAATTGCCCGGAATTGGAATTGGAGATTCAAAATCCTAACTCGTGTTTGGTTCAAGGAATTATAGGAATTGGAATTTGAATTCCTCCCAATTCCCATGTTTAAGGAATTGTAATTCCATCATTAAACCTATAGAATTAAAGACAATTCTCGGGAATTCGAATTATATGTTCACTATACGCTATTATGCTTCACGACTGCCGACACTTCCAAACGCCACCACCGTCACCACCGCCGCCGCCACCGCCACCGCACCACCGTCACCACCGCCACCACCGCTGACGACCATCACCAACCGCCACCGACCACCACCAACCGCCACCGTACCACCGCCACCGACCACCACCAACCGCCACCATCGTCGCCGACCATCACTAACCACCACCGCCACTCCGCCGACCACCACCAACCGCAACCGCCACAGCCGCCGCCGACCACCAACCGCCACCGCCACCACCGCCACCGCCGCCGCAGACCATCACCGACCGCTACCGCCACCACAGTCACCACCGCCATCGTCACCGCCGCCGACCACCATCAACCGTCACCGCCACCACCGACCGCCACAACCGTCACCGCCGCCGCCGACCTCCACCAACCGTCACCACCATCAACACCGCCACCGACCACCACCAACCGCCACGGCACCACCGCCGTCGCTGACCACCACCAATCGCCACCACCATCACCACCGCCACCGACCACCACCAACCGCCACCGCACCACCGCCGTCGCCGACCACCACCAACCGCCACCGATCACCACCAACCGCCACCCCCCACCACCACCACCGTGACACCACGGTTACCACCTCCGCCGACCACCACCAACTACCACCGTCGCCACCATCACCACCATAGGGTATAGGGTAGGGTGGGTAGGTAGGTAGGTGGTAGGGTGGGGGTTGGGTGGGATGGGGTAGTGTGGAGTGGGTAGGTAGGGGGTAAGGTAGGGTTAGGGTATTGGTAGGGTAGGGTAGGGTAAAGGTTTTTTATTTTTGTTAATTTTATTACAATTCTTTTGCAAACCAAACAAAAACTTGAAATTTGGAATTTTATTCAATTCCGCGAACCAAACACACGAAGGAACGGATTCCGTTGGAATCTTTCCAATTCCAATTCCTTCCAATTCCAATTCCTTAACGAATTCCAATTCCGGTCAATTCCATTCCGCGAACCAAAGCCCCCTTACTTTTAAACTGTGCAATCTCAAGACCATGATAAGATATATGCTTTTAAGAACGCTTATTATAGGTGTGTTTATAAATTTATTATTATTTTTTGAAGATTTGAATAATCACTTACTTGTTGTGCCTACTTTGTGTGTGCTATATAAAGTGTCTATTGATATGTATGGCTTCTAGTAACAATCTGAAATCCGATTTTGGAAAATGATTTATGTAGCTAACGATGGAGTTAACAATCTTGTTAACATACTACAATTCTTCTCGTATGTGTATAGGGAACGGATCGTTTCGCTCGATGAGGGTAAACAAGAAATAAATTCACTGTAAGTTACCCTAGCTAGATTGAAGCATTAATTCTTGTTCTTATATAGCAACCACTTCTCATTTTCTAAAAAAAACTTGATAGATTTTGTGTCGAATGATGGATGATATATAATATAGGCATGGTGAAACTCGTTGTCTGAGAAGGAAGGATATTATAGACACTCTGTATGATGCCCTTCCTCCAAACACCGTAAAGTTTGGGTGCCAACTTGAGAGTATTAAAACGGACCCGAGTACTACTAAATCTGTTCTTCGGTTCGTCGATGGAAGCTCCATTATTGCGGGTTAGCGACGGCGGTGGCTCTACACAAGAAAGGCATCAAAAGCATTGTGATGGAGAGATCTGAAAGTCTGAGGAACGTCGGCGCAGCATTCGTAGTCCGCCCAAACGGCTGGCGAGCCCTCGATCAGCTTGGTGTCGCCGACACCCTCCGCCGCACTGCCATCCCTCTTCCGAGGTACCTCATCCTTCTAATCTTCACTTATTTTATATTTATCTTTCATTAAAGCGTAATTAAAAGAAAAATGATACATTCTTCTATTTTATCCTCAAACTTTATGTATTTTCTCGTCTCTTATATTGATTTTAACATTTATGTTGATCTTGTGAGATAGAATATAAGTAGGAAGAAAACGTAGAAGAATATACCATATCGCTAAATAAAGGAATCTAACACGGTTTTGAAGATGGGCTCGAAATGGGAGACTCAAAATTGGCCATAATAGAGCCCGGTTGCTGTTAATAATAGAGCCCGGTTGTTTAACAGTGTTGATAGAGATATAAAGTCTTTAGACGGCATAGAGTCCTAGTTTGTCAATTTAGTATGAAATTGTTACTTCTAACCACTTCCCTATTTTTAAGACAAAGTCACAAATACTTTCAATTATTTATATTCTTATACACAACCTTATCACTTTAATTCAAAGATTGACCATTTTTCTTTATATAGATATTATGATATGAGCAATTATGTCACTACCTATGATTAATTAAAAGTATTGGTTCCAATCTCCACCTCTAAATTTATAGCTCAATGAGAACTTATGTAAATATTGTAGGGAAAATGAGTAAAAGTTAAACATACTAACTTGATCTCTAATTAATTTAGTCGACTAAAGTTATAGTATGAAAAGCTCAACAACAACAACAACAAACTAATAACTCCAACCTAAACATAATAAACAACACACTATACAAATTATAATTAAAAAGTTGATGTACATAAAACATATTATTATATATAAATCAATTGTTTTGGGCCATAGCTTAAAGAGTGGTAGCAATATATAGCCTTTATACTTTATCATCAATCTAAGTTTATCTCAATTGGTAAAACAAGCCCTTCAACTCTAAAGTCTTGACAAATTTAGGACCACACTATTAAAAATATCCTCACTCAAAAGATTTTGTAAAACATATTCTTATATTGCTCATGTCATTTGTAAAATAGGGAACGGTTCGTATGGCTCGATAAGGGTAAACAAGAACAAATTTTGATGTAAGTTACCCTCTCTAGATTGAACCATTATCTCTTTTTCTTATATAGCAACCACTTCTTATTTTCTGAAAAAAACTTATAGATGTTTTGTCTACTGATGGATGATATATAATATAGGCATGGTGAAATTCGTTGTCTGAGTAGGAAGGATATTATAGACACTCTGTATGATGCCCTTCCTCCAAACACCGTAAAGTTTGGGTTCCAACTTGAGAGTATTAAAATGGACCCGAGTACTACTAAATCAGTTCTTCGGTTCGTCGATGGAAGCTCCATTATCGCTAAGGTGTTAACTTGATCGAGTACATGGCAAACTACAAAGTGATCGGTTTATGGCATTTCTCGAGACCATTGTGATATTCCATTTTTGCAAGTTACTACATGATTTTAATAGAGTAATGAATCAATTATTGGTGAGTGTAGGTTGTAATTGGTTGCGACGGTGGCAAGTCGGTTGTTGCCAACTTCCTTAACCTCAAGTCGACAAAAATATTCCCCTCATGCTCGGTTAGAGGTTTAACAAAGTACCCGAATGGTCATTCCTTCAACCACGAGTTTGCTCGTTTTAGAAAAGATAACAGACTTGTGGGAGTAGTTCCTATGACTGATAAGTTAGTTTACTGGTTTTGTGCACAATCTTACATTCCTAAAGGTCGTTTATCTCATGTTTATGTATATTTCGCTTCAGCTGTTATTTGTTACGCATCTGATTTCATTTTTCAAATATGATAAACAGATGAAAGAATCTGGGAAGATCCTGAGGTAATACAAGAATCAACCTTAGCGTTGCTAAGCGATCATCCTCAAGAAATTCTAGAAATGATCGATAAGGCAGATATGAAGTCGATGTCTTTTACTCACTTAAGATATCGAGCTCCATGGGACTTACTAACGGGGACATTTTATAAAGGAACAGTGGTAGTTGCTGGTGACGCGATGCATGTTATGGGTCCATTTCTGGGGCAAGGTGGTTCAGCTGGGTTGGAAGATGCAGTTGTGTTGGCTAGAGAAATGGCTCAATTGGGTTTGAACCATGTTGGAAGCGGGAGTAAGTTAACGGTCCAAGGAGTGGAGGAAGCGTTTAATCGGTTTGTAAAACAAAGAAGGATGAGGGTGGTTCGATTGTCTTTGCAAACTTACCTTGCCGGAATGCTATTGGGAACTTCTTCAAGTATTAAGAAAGTTGTGTGCATTGTGTTGTTGTCTATTCTATTTCGTGACACGAATGCTCATGTTGAATATGATTGTGGTGTTCTTTGATAAGTGGTACTATCTTTAGACTTGTTTCACTACTAGTTTTTATTAATAAACATGTTTACTTGTAGGAATAGAGCACACTAGAATAAGATGTGTAATATGATTGTAAGTTTGATTATATCTATATAAGATTCTCACAAATGGTTAAAGAATTTCACCCTTCCTTTACTTATTCATCTTAATTCTTGAGTTCAATGCGTAAGATGATTTTGTTTTAGTTTGAGCGGTTATTTAGAATTGGTCGAATACGAAATTAATTGTAATAATCAACAACGCTGTTTGCTTTTTCGGAGATTAAGAACGATAACAACTGTGATACACGAAAAATAATAAAGAACATACACAATTAGAATAATCATGCTATGTTCACGACAAACTAGCTATAGAGATTTTATTATCGTGGAGTTATAAGAGTCTTTCGCATCAAGGTTACGACGGTACGTGGAGACATATTTATAAACAAGATACATATGACATAATCTTTCTAATGGGTAAGACCCATTATCATAAAATTCATCATTGTCTTCTCTATATAATACCGTCACATTGCGCGGATACTTTATTAGTGTTCAATAATGCATATTACTACTTTTATCTCACAAACTCTTTTTTAAATTACACTTGTTTTATTGTTTTTGTCAAAATAACAAACAACTTTCAAATATCACAGCAAGAACAGGAGAGAATGCTTAATTTCCAATTGAACTGGAAGAGAACAACTGCAACTCTGATCTTCTAATTCTCAAACTCTCCTCTTTTTATTCCCAGTACTTTTTCTTTTTGATAGACTAATTCACCTCCCTCTTCTTTAATTGTGAGTGGGTTGACTTATAACACATGGGCTTGGCTGGCCCAGTTAGTTTATAAACACTTAATCCAAGCAGCCCATTTTAATCTTCTTTCCACAAAGCAAAACCGCTACCGTTACTGCTACTGCTACTTGAACAAACCACGTATTCAGCCTAATATTCACGAGATACACCTAAAAACAACCAAAACATTGTTTTAGTACACAATCTCTAGAAATATGTTCCATGTATAGATTACTATTTTAACAGTTTTGTTTCTTTTTTAGTAGCATATTGGTACAGCCTTTTGCCATTCATTTCTTTACTAAAGGAAATATCCAAATATAAATTTTGTATTGAATCTTATTTAATATATAGTTATGAAATTTAATAAAGCCCTTAACTTAAAAAATTCTCAAGAATATCATCTATATCTTTTATAACTTAAAACTTTTTTTATTCTATGTGGCACATATAATATGTTGTTGATTTCTTAATTGAAGTTAATTAATAACAAAGGTTTACTTTTATGACATTTTTATATGATTTTGGGTTTATAGTTGAGGGTTTGCTAGTTACATATTAAGCTAGTTCTATTTACGAAAGAAAGATATATTTAAATTGAAGAGTTTGATGTTGTAATTCTTTACAGTTGATGTAAACTATGATGGTTGTATTTTATGTATCATCTAACTAGTATCATTTGCAAAACTGTGTTGAATAGTCTCAGTTCATATTTTTTTCTCGCTATTTAAGACTCCCAAAAAGGTAAATAGCAAGTTAGAAGGAATCCGTAGCAGATTTTTTTGGGGTATGGGTTCGGTGATAGGAAAATCTCGTGAATAGTATGGGCCAAAGTTATTTCAAACTTTCAGGTTAGAGGTATGAATATTGAAAGTACCCATGTTCATAATATTGCTCTTCTTGCAAAATGGTGGTGGAGATTTAGAATTGCAAATGGCTCCCTATGGAAATTGGCAATTCAAGCTCTACATGGTTCTAATGGGGTTGGAGTTCATCTACTAAGGTTGGAAAATTTGACGGTGTATGGAGAAATATTTTTAAGATTGGGAATGACTTTGATAAGGTAAATATACCATTAAACAGCCTTTTCCAAAGGAAATTTAGCCACAATTCATCTCTTTCTTTTAGGAAGGATGTATGGATTTGTGGTGCACAAAAAATCCGAATATCCGATTTCGCGCAAATAATATCCGAAACCGGTTTTTTGCCAAACCGGATTTTTTTCAAACCGGTCAGTTTTTTTAAAACCGGTTAGTATAACCGGATTGGCATTTTAGGATGAAACCGGATTGGAGACCGGATAATAAACCGGTTAGTATAAAACCGGTTAAAAAACCGGATATTTAGAAGAAAAAAAATCGGCGCCTATGTTTTGAAAGATAGCGTGTATGTGTAAATTTATGGTTCTTTTTTATTCCTCCCTTTTGTTTTGTGTTAGACAATTGTCCCCCTAATCAATTTGTTTCTTGTTTGTGGTGCCTTTTCCCTTCTTTCATGTTACCCACCTAGCTATATATATATATATATATATATATATATATATATATCAGACTTGTTTTTCCCTTCAATTTGTTCCTCGACTTTTGATGTCTTTTCCCTTCTTTCATGTTACCCAGCTATATATATATATATATATCACACTTGCAGCCAAAATACAGCAGAGAACATCTTAGACTTAGCAGAGAGCACTGAACAGAGAAGAAAAAAGAGCGAGGAAGAAAGAAAATACAGCAGGAGCACAGATTTTGCAGCCAAAATATTATGTTCAGAATCGGTTTTTCTCAAACCGGTTAAAAAAAAAGAATATTTTTTAATCCGAACCGGTTAGACCAGATTTGATTTCTTCTCCTTAAAACCAGATAAAATCCTATCCGGATTTAGTAAAACCGGTTTTTACTGTTCATAAAAAAAACCGGTTCGGTTTTTATCCGAACCAGATCGGTTATTTATCCGACGACGTGCATGTCTATTTGTGACCCTCCTCTAAAAGTTAGATTTCTTAATTTATTTAAACTCGAGTCCAATAAAAACAACTTAATCTTAGAAAGGTTAGTAATTGATAACAACCTAAATGGAGCTGGTATAAGAATTGCATATTGGCGTTGGATTCCTTCAAGAGATGACGAAATTCAACAGTACACGGAGTTGTTGCATCCTGCAGGTATGTGCCTCTTTTACCTCTGGTGGTGATGTGCTAAAAGCGTACCATGTTTTAAATTTATAAAAACCGTCTTATTTATGTACGACTATGACACAAAATAGGCAAGTGAACCTAATCGTATCGTAGTATAGAAAATAAGTACGGGTGTCGAACTCTTGGGGAACGAGTATGATTTGATTAAATTATAATGATTTAAATATTAAACGCAACTAAACTAAACTAAACTACTAAACTAGAAAGCAAATAAATCTAAACTAAGGACAAGAAAATAAATAAAGCAATTAAAGGGGGATTTATGGTAAAAGTGATGACTTCAACCAACTTAACTATCACTAACACCTAGAAGACCACTAAGCATGCAAAGAAAGCAAGAAAACAATTAACTCGGAGAATTAAATATATATGAAGATGTTTCCTCTCTAGATTCAATTACACCCTTTTCATGGCAATTAATTCATGGCAAATAGAGCTAAAGACACTTTAAACATTTATGCATCGATTCCTAAATTAGTTAAAACCTTGGTCTGGTTATAACTGTCTAATTACACCAATTAATAACCTTTATGGTCAAAAGCGCGATTAAAAGGGATAATTAGCCAATTAATTCGATTACCAAGTCAAGACTCAATCTTTAATGTTTCATATGATCAACAAAACACCACTAACATACAAAGGTCATTATATGTTTAATCACATGCAAAATTATCCATTTAAAGTTTCTTAACACTAGGATTGGATCAATCACTATATCTTAAATCATCTATTGGTCCTAGATAATCAAGATCAAAGCTGTATGAATTAAATGGTCTTTTAAAACACAAAACTCAGATTATAAACAACTAAAACAGATTACTAAGCATGGATGAACTAAGATTAAGCTAAACTTGAATTAAACATGAACTAAGCATCAAAGCCATGAATTAAATAAACCATTACAAGAGTTTCATCTCCTCTAGGGAGGAAAATAGAAGATCTAGCCAATCATAATAGTTCTAAACTTCTGGAAATCAAGAAGAAAGAAGAACATCACGAGTAAGAATGAAAAAACCGTAAAAAGCCAAACGATTGTTCAACTTGATCTTCAGTTTTAAGCTCCAATCTCCAAAGCTATGCTCCAAGGCCCCCTCTACTGCTTCAATGGTGTTTCCAGAGAGTTTTGGTGGTAAAAAGTCGGATTAGAAGATGCCCAACCGAATGGAACAAAATTCGAATTTATAGAAGCTGCCCAGGGGGTTTCGCGCCGTGACCAGTACTTTCGCGCCGCGACGGGCTCACATTTAGCGACACGACGCATCAGATCCGGGCAGAATTTGACTTTTTCGAACTTTCATCGTTTATCTCATTTTTTCTCCATCTTATCCTCATCTTATCTCATATCTTCGAATTTAAACCTGAAAATCAGATTTTAAACATTAAAACCATTTTTAACCCATATCTCTAATATTTTTAATTAAAAATAAATAAATATCACGTAAAATATTTGATTAAATAACGCGATATCAGTGGCTCATGTGATCAATGGATATGGGCCTATGATATGCCAAATGGATCCACCGTTGCGTCTTTTATGAAGACAAGTATTCAGGTAACGATCAGCTATCCTTTATTTGGGTGAAATACGTTCCAAGTAAAATGAACTTGTTAGCCTTGCGTGTGTTATGGGAAAGGCTGCCTACTTGTACCAATCTTTCCAAATGAGGTGTCTCGATAATATCAGACATGTGTGCATTTGTTGGCGAGAGTTGTGCATATTAGATAGGAGGATATTTATCCAAATATTTATTTTATTGTAAATATCCTTTCCTGATTTTGTGGGTAGGTTGTTAGTTTCCGATGAGAACTGTGTATGTATATATAATTGGGTCTTTCCCTCATAATAAAGATACGAAAAACCTTTAACCCTATTCGAAGTCTCTGATTCACATGGTATCAGAGCAATACCAATCGAACAATTGCAACCTTTCTTGAAGTCGAAAACCTAGCAGAATGGCAGAGAAAGATAATTCTTCGCAAGATCCTCGAGTAATTGTACAGAATGTCCAGGATGCCCCGTTTCCAACCGGGATAATCTTGGATGACACGAACTACCAGTTATGGTCGCAGGTGATGGAGATGCGTATTGGAGCACGAAATAAGTCTGGTTTCTTAACAGGAACCACCCCGAAACCTGCAGCGGGCGATAAAAACTTGGAGAATTGGCTCATCGATAACAATCGGGTCAAGAGTTGGCTCATTGATTCGATGAGTCCACCGTTGATTCAGCGGTATATCAGATTGAAAACCGCGAAGGAGATATGGGATGCTGTTAAAAAGACGTTCTACGATGGCTCTGATGAAACACAGCTCTTCGAGTTAAATCGGAAATCTTTCACGTCACTACAGAATGGTAGGCCTCTGACTACATACTACAATGAATTGGTGAGTATATTCCAAGAAATAGATACTCGTCTTCAGTACCAGGAAGAGGGTGTCGATCAAGTGGTGTCCCTGCATAAAACCATTGCCCGTCTCGGAGTTCATATATTCTTGGCTGGATTAGATCCCGAATTTAATCATGCGAGGAGTGAAATCTTGCGTAAAGATCCACCCCTAGATCTGGAATCATCGTATGCATATGTGTGTAAAGATCAGAACCAGTGAACCGTAATGGATGAATCAAAAATTGAACCTGACAGCCAAGTCAATATGGCTACTCGTAACCGCCCTACAAAAGGAAGAAACTCCAAACCCAACACTCCTCTTGTTTGCGCACATTGTGGAGAAGAGGGGCACTCAAAACAGCGGTGCTATGAGATTGTTGGATACCCGGAATGGTGGGACTTCATGAAGAAACCACGTAGAAAGATCAATCAAGCATCTGCAGCAGTGGCAAAAACAGATGACCCTCCAGTATCAGTTGCTGCACACACTGAAAAATGTGATGATTGTTCTGGTATGTCAAATATATCTAAATCTATAAATGATGCATGGATTATTGGTACAGGGGCCACTGATCACATGACAAATGATCCCACTAAACTGGTTTCACAAGGATCCCCAAAACAGTCTATGATTCGTACTGCAAACGGAGGGGTGACCCATGTAACGTGTGAAGGGTCAGCCCAAGTATCGGGTCCGGGTCCCATGAACCTGGATACCATTCTTGTGGTCCCGTCCTTATCTTCAAATCTTTTATCTATTAGCCAAATTACGAAAAACTTGAACTGCTATGTGACTTTCTGGCCTAACAAATGTGTGTTCCAGGACATAGCAACACATCGGATTCTTGGCTATGGTACTAGAAAGGGGAAGCTGTACTATCTCGAAGACCTAAGTCAAGCCGAAGCCAAAGCTCACAACACAGGAAGAAGTCATGAGAAGAAATCATTAGTTTGGTTATGGCACCGTAGATTAGGACACTTGTCAATCGATTATCTTCGAAAACTGAAACCAAATTTGTTCATGAATAAAACAGATGGTGCATTTAATTGTGGTGTTTGTGAAATAGCCAAAAGCCATAGAATTTCATATTCCCCTGTAGCAAATAAGAATGCAATACCGTTCATGATTATTCACTCCGATGTATGGGGTCCTGCTCGTATTTCTACACCAACAGGTGCTCGGTATTTGTGACTTTTGTTGATGAGTGTACTCGAATGATTTGGGTGTCACTTCTAAAAACAAAAGGAGAAGTGTGTACTGTGTTTGAAGAACTATATAATATGATCAAGTCACAATACCAATGTTCTGTTCGGGTCCTTCAGTCAGACAATGGAAGTGAATATATTAATCAAGAGATGGAAGTATTTTGCAAAGAAAATTTCATCCGACACCAAACATCATGCGTTGGAACTCCACAACAAAACGGATTAGCAGAAAAGAGGAATAGACAATTACTAGAAATCGTAAGAGCATCCTTATTTGATATGAATGTGCCTAGGCAATACTAGGGAGAAGCTGTTAGGTCGGCAACATAGTTGATGAACAGAACGCCGTCTAGGGTCATCGAGTTTGATACTCCCATGAAGCGACTTCAGGACCGGATCAATACTCCAACAGCTCAGAATCTTGAACCAAGGGTATTTGGGTGTACAACTTACGTACACCAAAATACAGGGAAGTTGGAACCACGAGCAGTACGATGTGTTTTTCTTGGCTATGCAGATTTCAAAAAGGGTTACCGATGTTATGACCCTAAGAAAATAAGATGTATGTGACTTGAGATGTAAGTTTCCATGAATATGTACCTTATTTTGGACATGAATGTTCCCCTCAGGGGGAGATATCAAGTAGAAGTGAGGGAAACATGCATGACGATTATGAGGAATATGAACAAATAACCGAAGAACAAACAGTAGAAAACAACAATGAAGAAGAGGTCCTTGAAACTGCTGAAACTGGGTGTGACACAATGCCTAACCTGAATCTACAAGATAGTACAGTCTCCCCTTCATTAAACCACGACGAGAATCCGACTTTGAATTCGACAGGTATACCTCCAAACATGATACCTATTTCTCCTAACATTATATCTCAAGATGATACAGGTTCTACTCACGAAGCTCCAGGTCCTACTCATGAAGAGTCCAGGTATCCCATAAGAGAAAATAGAGGAGTTCCAAAGAGACAATACCAACCGGATTTTAAGTCAAAAGCTAAGTATCCAATTAAGGTAGAAACGGAGAAACGTTTATTTTTGCAATGTTAGTTTTCAAGAAAGCTGCTCGATCTGGGAAATCTGTAAATGGTGGAGTTTGGATGTTCCAAATTTCACACACGTCAAGGACCTGCTCAACTTGGGATACACTCTGCATTTTAAAGGAGATATATTCTTATGGTTTCAAGGAGTCGTATACATATACCTTTGGTTAATTTGGAACTTTAGGAATGAAAACGTGTTCAAAACTAACATGGTCGAATCCAAGACATTGACTCCTGGTTACACACATGCACTCTCTTTTTTTTCTTTTGGTTTAAGCATAGGAACAAAAAGAATTATGCATTTTGATTATTGGAAGTCTTGGTGTTGTAATTCTTGAATTATGCTTTTTGATTGAAAGTCTTCGAATTATGCTTTTGATTGAAAGAATTATGCTTTTCTATAAGTTTTTTTGGGTGAGAATGATATCATGCCAAAAGTCCTTTACCTTAAAATCTTTTTTTGTTGTTAAAAAAAAAAAAATCTAACCAGTATCATACATATAGTTAACGTTCCAAATATAGAAGGAAAAAAATTTATTTATTGCTTTATCCATTTGTCTCTTGAATTATGTGATTCGTGCATTTATATATTATTTTTCATAGCAATAATGAATCGTGGTCCTTTTCAGAACAACTTTTGGTCTAAACACGACACCAATCCAGTCAAGACTAAAGCCACCGAAGCAGCTACTCTCATCATTCTTCACTCCAAGCCGCCTTATTCCTTTACCTACAAACCACCAATTTATTTCATTTCTACATATATATATATATATATATATATATATATATATATATATATATATATATATATATATATATATATATATAATAAACTCCTAATTTCGTGGGTTGTATCGTCTCGTCTCGTCGGAAGACAACGAACACATAAATAGTATCATTGGAAGAAGAAGAAGTAGTAGCAGCGATGGATGAAGGTGAAGAAGTGGTGATAATCGGGGCTGGGATTTGTGGGTTAGCGACGGCGGTGGCTTTACACAAGAAAGGCATCAAAAGTGTTGTAATGGAGAGATCGGAGAGTCTGAGGGTCACCGGTGCAGCAATCGGAGTCCGCCCAAACGGCTGGCGAGCCCTTCAGCAGCTTGGCGTCGCTGACATCCTCCGCCGCACTGCCATCCCTATTCAGAGGTACCTCATCCTTCTTCACTTATTTTTTATTTATCGTTCATTAATGCTGTGTTTCAGAATTTTATTTTAAAAATAAAAGAAAATGATTTTTCATTTATGATTTTTCTTAGTGACTAAATCACCTCTAATGATAACTAATAATGTTAGAAGTATTGGTGTGATATAACTCGTTTTCTTCCTTTCTTTCCAACTCGAAAACATAAAATTAAAACAATACTTTTTCTCTTCTTTTCTTTCTTTCAAACTTGAAAACACGAAAACTAAGACATTTACTATTCTTTCCTTTCGTATCTAAAACTCGGAAACATATCGTACCTAATATTTTCACTCATAAGATTCATTCGTTCACGAAAGATACACGCATTAATATTGAAGTAATGTTACTAGTTAGTTAAGTAGTAATCGTTTCCTTGATTGAAGGCTTATCCACTATAAGGTATCTTACTTCTTTATAAAACATTTATAATTTTTAAAACTGTTAATTTTTAAGTAAATTGAAAGTACTAAACTACGCTCAATCAAAGTAAATGAAAATTGTTAAATGAAGTAACTATTAGATGGATTTAATGAGATTCATATGTACCATTTTAGTTAACAAACCTTCAATATTAAGAAAATATAAAAAACATTAAGGCAATGACAATTAACTTAATTATTACAAAATATTTTAACAAATAAAATTTCTACCACATAATAAATAGTTAAACTTAATTATTAGAAAATGTATATAAACAGACTAATGAATTTGAATAACTTATAACATATATTAAACATTTATGAAATTTAAATGATTCGATAATTAAAAAAGACAAGTTGCTAAGCAAAACTATTTTTCGCCGCCACATTGACGCAGATACTATGCATGCTAGTATATTAATATATACACACGACCAATGTTTTAAAAAGCTAGCTATGGCCTGCCACTATACTCGTATAGTTATTACAAGTACCAAGTACGAGAGAAAAAAATTAAATGATATATCATCTCCCAATATATTAACTTTATTGTTAATTAATATATTCGACAAAAGTTATAACTATGAAAATCTCAACAACCACAACAAACTAATAATTTCAAAATATATCACTTCAATGCGGAATATGATTATATATCAACACGATCAACAAACAATAAACATGAAAATCGAGATTACAAATTCTATCAATGGAGATTTGGTGATTAAGTTGATACATAACATGCGCAGGTAATAAACAATAGATTGCACAAGTTATAAATTATAAAGTTAACATATATATGGTGTGTTCGGCAAGAAGCTTATAAGGGATTATAGGAGTTTAGGTTTTAGTTTTCATAATCCGTTCGGGTGTCTTGAGAAGATTATTAAAAACATAGAGTGTGTTTGGCAACGGGTTTATGGGTAGGGGTTTGAGATTTTAGATTTCATAATCCCGAACCCTCTCGTTTGGGTGTTAAAATCTTGGAGGGATTGTTAAAAGCATAATCCCTCATAAGCTCTCAAAATAAAAGTCTTTTCAATTAGTTTATGGCTTGATTAATTAACCTCAGCTCCAACCTCAACCCCAGTCAGTTTCGCCAAACACAGCCGGGCTTGCGATTATTAACTAATCAGCCCCATCGCCAACCTCGCCCAACCCCAACTCCAACCTAAGTCTCAGCTCTAGATTCAGTTAGTTTCACCAAACATATCGATATTGAATTTTATTATGTACAGAACGGTTTCCATCGGAGGGGCAACATATGGGCTTTATACTTTTCCCAAGTTTGTCTCAATTGGTAAAACAAGCCCTTCAACTCTATAGTCTTTTGACAATTTTGGAACGACATTGTAACAAATATCCCCACTCAAAAGATTTTGTAAAATATATTCCTATTTAACCTTTGCCATTTGTCTACTATCTCATCGACCCTGACCCCCATTACTGACCATTAGGCACTCATACTAAGAAATTATTAAGGACAACACAAGACGTCATTTTCGCCTTCCAATCAACTTAGGGGCCGTTTGGTTCGCCGGAATTGTCCGGAATTGCCCGGAATTGGAATTGGAGATTCAAAATCCTAACTCGTGTTTGGTTCAAGGAATTATAGGAATTGGAATTTGAATTCCTCCCAATTCCCATGTTTAAGGAATTGTAATTCCATCATTAAACCTATAGAATTAAAGACAATTCTCGGGAATTCGAATTATATGTTCACTATACGCTATTATGCTTCACGACTGCCGACACTTCCAAACGCCACCACCGTCACCACCGCCGCCGCCACCGCCACCGCACCACCGTCACCACCGCCACCACCGCTGACGACCATCACCAACCGCCACCGACCACCACCAACCGCCACCGCACCACCGCCACCGACCACCACCAACCGCCACCATCGTCGCCGACCATCACTAACCACCACCGCCACTCCGCCGACCACCACCAACCGCAACCGCCACAGCCGCCGCCGACCACCAACCGCCACCGCCACCACCGCCACCCGCCGCCGCAGACCATCACCGACCGCTACCGCCACCACAGTCACCACCGCCATCGTCACCGCCGCCGACCACCATCAACCGTCACCGCCACCACCGACCGCCACAACCGTCACCGCCGCCGCCGACCTCCACCAACCGTCACCACCATCAACACCGCCACCGACCACCACCAACCGCCACGGCACCACCGCCGTCGCTGACCACCACCAATCGCCACCACCATCACCACCGCCACCGACCACCACCAACCGCCACCGCACCACCGCCGTCGCCGACCACCACCAACCGCCACCGATCACCACCAACCGCCACCCCCCACCACCACCACCGTGACACCACGGTTACCACCTCCGCCGACCACCACCAACTACCACCGTCGCCACCATCACCACCATAGGGTATAGGGTAGGGTGGGTAGGTAGGTAGGTGGTAGGGTGGGGGTTGGGTGGGATGGGGTAGTGTGGAGTGGGTAGGTAGGGGGGTAAGGTAGGGTTAGGGTATTGGTAGGGTAGGGTAGGGTAAAGGTTTTTTATTTTTGTTAATTTTATTACAATTCTTTTGCAAACCAAACAAAAACTTGAAATTTGGAATTTTATTCAATTCCGCGAACCAAACACACGAAGGAACGGATTCCGTTGGAATCTTTCCAATTCCAATTCCTTCCAATTCCAATTCCTTAACGAATTCCAATTCCGGTCAATTCCATTCCGCGAACCAAAGCCCCCTTACTTTTAAACTGTGCAATCTCAAGACCATGATAAGATATATGCTTTTAAGAACGCTTATTATAGGTGTGTTTATAAATTTATTATTATTTTTTGAAGATTTGAATAATCACTTACTTGTTGTGCCTACTTTGTGTGTGCTATATAAAGTGTCTATTGATATGTATGGCTTCTAGTAACAATCTGAAATCCGATTTTGGAAAATGATTTATGTAGCTAACGATGGAGTTAACAATCTTGTTAACATACTACAATTCTTCTCGTATGTGTATAGGGAACGGATCGTTTCGCTCGATGAGGGTAAACAAGAAATAAATTCACTGTAAGTTACCCTAGCTAGATTGAAGCATTAATTCTTGTTCTTATATAGCAACCACTTCTCATTTTCTAAAAAAAACTTGATAGATTTTGTGTCGAATGATGGATGATATATAATATAGGCATGGTGAAACTCGTTGTCTGAGAAGGAAGGATATTATAGACACTCTGTATGATGCCCTTCCTCCAAACACCGTAAAGTTTGGGTGCCAACTTGAGAGTATTAAAACGGACCCGAGTACTACTAAATCTGTTCTTCGGTTCGTCGATGGAAGCTCCATTATTGCGGGTTAGCGACGGCGGTGGCTCTACACAAGAAAGGCATCAAAAGCATTGTGATGGAGAGATCTGAAAGTCTGAGGAACGTCGGCGCAGCATTCGTAGTCCGCCCAAACGGCTGGCGAGCCCTCGATCAGCTTGGTGTCGCCGACACCCTCCGCCGCACTGCCATCCCTCTTCCGAGGTACCTCATCCTTCTAATCTTCACTTATTTTATATTTATCTTTCATTAAAGCGTAATTAAAAGAAAAATGATACATTCTTCTATTTTATCCTCAAACTTTATGTATTTTCTCGTCTCTTATATTGATTTTAACATTTATGTTGATCTTGTGAGATAGAATATAAGTAGGAAGAAAACGTAGAAGAATATACCATATCGCTAAATAAAGGAATCTAACACGGTTTTGAAGATGGGCTCGAAATGGGAGACTCAAAATTGGCCATAATAGAGCCCGGTTGCTGTTAATAATAGAGCCCGGTTGTTTAACAGTGTTGATAGAGATATAAAGTCTTTAGACGGCATAGAGTCCTAGTTTGTCAATTTAGTATGAAATTGTTACTTCTAACCACTTCCCTATTTTTAAGACAAAGTCACAAATACTTTCAATTATTTATATTCTTATACACAACCTTATCACTTTAATTCAAAGATTGACCATTTTTCTTTATATAGATATTATGATATGAGCAATTATGTCACTACCTATGATTAATTAAAAGTATTGGTTCCAATCTCCACCTCTAAATTTATAGCTCAATGAGAACTTATGTAAATATTGTAGGGAAAATGAGTAAAAGTTAAACATACTAACTTGATCTCTAATTAATTTAGTCGACTAAAGTTATAGTATGAAAAGCTCAACAACAACAACAACAAACTAATAACTCCAACCTAAACATAATAAACAACACACTATACAAATTATAATTAAAAAGTTGATGTACATAAAACATATTATTATATATAAATCAATTGTTTTGGGCCATAGCTTAAAGAGTGGTAGCAATATATAGCCTTTATACTTTATCATCAATCTAAGTTTATCTCAATTGGTAAAACAAGCCCTTCAACTCTAAAGTCTTGACAAATTTAGGACCACACTATTAAAAATATCCTCACTCAAAAGATTTTGTAAAACATATTCTTATATTGCTCATGTCATTTGTAAAATAGGGAACGGTTCGTATGGCTCGATAAGGGTAAACAAGAACAAATTTTGATGTAAGTTACCCTCTCTAGATTGAACCATTATCTCTTTTTCTTATATAGCAACCACTTCTTATTTTCTGAAAAAAACTTATAGATGTTTTGTCTACTGATGGATGATATATAATATAGGCATGGTGAAATTCGTTGTCTGAGTAGGAAGGATATTATAGACACTCTGTATGATGCCCTTCCTCCAAACACCGTAAAGTTTGGGTTCCAACTTGAGAGTATTAAAATGGACCCGAGTACTACTAAATCAGTTCTTCGGTTCGTCGATGGAAGCTCCATTATCGCTAAGGTGTTAACTTGATCGAGTACATGGCAAACTACAAAGTGATCGGTTTATGGCATTTCTCGAGACCATTGTGATATTCCATTTTTGCAAGTTACTACATGATTTTAATAGAGTAATGAATCAATTATTGGTGAGTGTAGGTTGTAATTGGTTGCGACGGTGGCAAGTCGGTTGTTGCCAACTTCCTTAACCTCAAGTCGACAAAAATATTCCCCTCATGCTCGGTTAGAGGTTTAACAAAGTACCCGAATGGTCATTCCTTCAACCACGAGTTTGCTCGTTTTAGAAAAGATAACAGACTTGTGGGAGTAGTTCCTATGACTGATAAGTTAGTTTACTGGTTTTGTGCACAATCTTACATTCCTAAAGGTCGTTTATCTCATGTTTATGTATATTTCGCTTCAGCTGTTATTTGTTACGCATCTGATTTCATTTTTCAAATATGATAAACAGATGAAAGAATCTGGGAAGATCCTGAGGTAATACAAGAATCAACCTTAGCGTTGCTAAGCGATCATCCTCAAGAAATTCTAGAAATGATCGATAAGGCAGATATGAAGTCGATGTCTTTTACTCACTTAAGATATCGAGCTCCATGGGACTTACTAACGGGGACATTTTATAAAGGAACAGTGGTAGTTGCTGGTGACGCGATGCATGTTATGGGTCCATTTCTGGGGCAAGGTGGTTCAGCTGGGTTGGAAGATGCAGTTGTGTTGGCTAGAGAAATGGCTCAATTGGGTTTGAACCATGTTGGAAGCGGGAGTAAGTTAACGGTCCAAGGAGTGGAGGAAGCGTTTAATCGGTTTGTAAAACAAAGAAGGATGAGGGTGGTTCGATTGTCTTTGCAAACTTACCTTGCCGGAATGCTATTGGGAACTTCTTCAAGTATTAAGAAAGTTGTGTGCATTGTGTTGTTGTCTATTCTATTTCGTGACACGAATGCTCATGTTGAATATGATTGTGGTGTTCTTTGATAAGTGGTACTATCTTTAGACTTGTTTCACTACTAGTTTTTATTAATAAACATGTTTACTTGTAGGAATAGAGCACACTAGAATAAGATGTGTAATATGATTGTAAGTTTGATTATATCTATATTACATTATATAATTACAAATGGTTAAAGGATTTCACTTTTCCTTTAGTTTATTCATCCTCGTGAGTTCAATCCTTCAGTGTTGTTATTTGTTAATTACATTGTTATTTTTAGGACAAGGTATTTTATATTCATAAATCGAATATTAAAATATATCTATCATTTTATAAAAAAAGAGTTGTGTTCAATATAGTCCATATAAAAAACATAGTCCTAAATTTTAATATTTAATCACATGTGATTCAATATAAAATCACATGTGATGGTAAAATCATTACATGTAATTACGAAAATGTCACTCCGCCAAATTTTTATAATTCAATCTGGATCATTGATGGGGATGATCCAAGGGCTAAGATTAGTCTCTCAGGGCTATGCAATAAGTATGGACTATATTGAACATTCCTATATATAGGGGAGGGTTCATGCGAGAAGCGTTTTTATTGCGAGAAGTGCGAGAAGCAATTTCAGCCATCGATTGGTTTTTAATCTTATGGTTCACATTAATCATAATTAATATTTTTATTTAATTAAAAAGAGTAAATTAGTAAATAAAATATTTTCTCTCTCCTTTCATAAATTCATCTTTCTCTCTCTAATTAATTTTTTTCTAGGTTTTTAAAATTTACTTTTATTCTATTATTAATACGGTATTCATTGCTGAACACAAACTACAACTTACAAATTCTTCGTTATGTATACAACATTCATTAATGAACACATCCACATCCAACAATTATCAAAACCATTAATAAACTTTTTAATCTGTGTTCACTGGTGAACAAATAGTACAACTGTTTTTCATCACTCTTAGGATATTTCTTTCTATTTTATTTTTTGTTTACTTCTTCCGTTTGTTCACTAATGTTTAGATTATTGAGCCGGTTTATATAAAGATAGGATTGTTCTGTACTTATAAATAGAATCAATTAACAACCAATAATTATATCAATCATGAGCAAAAAATTAATAAATTATAATTACGTTCAACACTGAACTACCTAAAATCAACCAAAAAAATCGAACGATTGTGCGTTCACTAATTACAAAACAAACAAAAAAACAGCTCCCTAAAAGTTTAATAATTAAACAATAAACAACTGTGAACAACATTGGGAAATGAAAAATATGCAAAAACAAACAATATCCTAGCTGACATCGGGAAAAGAAAAAAAAAGCAAAAAAGCAAAAAGAAAAAAAAACCTCATTTGTTTATTTGAATGTCACGTGAAGTCTGATCAATAAGAAAAAATAAAACAAAGCCATCAACAATATCTCTACCCGATTACTTTCCGACGACAGCATAGCCAACGACGGCAACAATGGATCTGATGCATGTGTCTTCTGGTGGTAGTGAGGGCCAAGAAAACCTTCAGTCTGAACGATTTCGGGGCTTGACGGTAGCGAGAAGACCCGTGGCGGTAGCGAGAAAACCAGTGGCGGTAGCGAGAAAACCGGCGACGGTTTTAGGAAGTTGGCATGCGTCGTTTTCTCACCGACTTGGCTGGATCGACACATAGAGAAAGAAAGGAGACGGAGGGATGCCATTAGAGATATAAAAGGATATTTGGGGGAGGATAGAGGCGGAGAGCGAAGAAAGAGAGCAGATATATGGAGGGCGGTGGCGTAGATGCCATCGGCATTAGAGAGCGGCGGAGAGGGCACCTGCAATTGGAGGCGGTGGAGAGCACTTCAGAGGAGAGAAAGTAATTTTCATTTTTTATTTAGGTTAGGTGTATTTAAATGAGAAGATAGTGGATGGAGAGAAGATAGATTAGGTGTTAAAAAGTCCTTTTTACCCTTCTTTAACTTAAATAAAAATCATTTAATTTTGTAAGATTACAAAACTACCATATTTAATTAGGTTCATTGATTAAATCATCTAAGGGCTAGGATTGCTTCTCGCACTTCTCGTAATAAAAACGCTTCTCGTATGAATCTTTTATATATATATATATATATATATATATATATATATATATATATATATTGAAAAGTTCATTCGAGAACAGTTGTTAGCGCGAGAACCGCGAGAACCAATCTGAGCCATCCAATTCCTTTTCTTTCAATGTCATTGCCCACCCATTAATTCCTCACATGCACCCTGCCACACTATATCCCTCCACCGCTCTCCATCCATGAACTTCCCATATCCAAGGAACAGCCGAGATTGGTTCTCGTAGTTCTCGCGCTAACAACGGTTCTCGCATGAACTCTCCCCTATATATATATAGAAAAAAGTTCATGCGAGAACCATTCTTAGTGCGAGAACCGCGAGAAACAATCTGAGACGTCCAATTCCCCTCCTTCAATGTCATTGCCCACCCATGAATTCCTCACATGCATCATGCCACACTCTATCCCTCCACGCTCTCCATCCGGTTAACTTCCCATACCCAAGGAACGGCTGAGATTGGTTCTCGCGGTTCTCGCATTAACCCTCCCCTATATATATATATATATATATATATATATATAGGATCAATAAAGAACCATGTGTTAAACAAAGAACCTAAAGAACCAATCTGAATCTTTGGATAATCAAAATCAATAGATGAGATTGATCGATGGCAAAACTGTAATTATTATGTATTAGTTTAGGAAGAATAGGGCAAAAATGTAATTCTCCCCACTCCCAAACCCATGAAATTTAAAAAAAAACCATCAAAAACTTTAAATTGCCATAACTTTTTAAGTTTTGTGAATTCAATCAAAAAAATTATACCATTCTTTTAGTTTTTTTAATCCTCTTTCAAACAAGATCACTCTTCCCATATTTTTCTAAATTTTTTTTGAAAATGATTTTTTTTTTTGCATTTTGGCAGCTGTAGTGTTTTCTTTGTACATATTTTGCATTTTGGCACCATGTAGTGTTTCTGTGTACAGATTTTGCATTTTGACAGCATGTAGTGTTTCTGTGTACAGATTTTGCATTTTGGCAGCATATGTTCTACGGTTTTTTGCATTGCGTTTTTCGTTTATTGCATTTTGCATGTTTATACGGATTTACGTTCTGCATTATGTATTCTGCATGTTTTTTGCATTTTGCATGTTTTTTGCTTTCTTCATTCTTCATTCTTCATTCTTCATTCTGCATGTTTTTTGCATTTTGCAATATTTATGTTTTTTGCATTAATGCATTCTTTCATTCTGCATTTTGCATGTTTTTTGCATTTTGCATTCTTTCATTATGTATGTTTTTTGCATTCTGCATTTCTTCATTTTGCATGTTATTGTATGTTTTTGTATTCTGCATGTTTTTTCCATTCTGCATTCTTCATTCTGCATGATTTTTGCATTTTGCATTTAATATGAACAAAGCTCTAAATGAAAATTTTGCATTTTAAAAAAAAAAGTTTCTGAAATATATCAAGCCCGGTCTTGTTTGAAAGAGGACGAAAAACTGAATCTAAAGGTATAATTTTTTTGTTAAAATTGTTAAAAACGAACGAGTTATGATCATTTAAAATAAATGGGGTTTTTTAAAAAAATACCCAGGTTGCTGAAGGAACAAGAACGTGAATTTCATTTTTTTTCAAATTTCTATTTTTGCCCCTAAACAATTTGCCACGTGTCATCACCAGGGGGTTCTTTAGGTTCTATATTTAAGGGTGGTTTTTTGTTTAACCATACCCTATATATATATATATATATATATATATATATATATATATATATAGACAAAAGTTCATGCGAGAACCGTTGTTAGCGCGAGAACCGCGAGAATCAATCTAAGCCATCCAATTCCCCCTCCTTCAATATCAATATCATTGCCCACCCATGAATTCCTCACATGCACCTGCCACACTCTAGCCCTCCACGCTCTCCATCCATGATACTTTCCATATTCAAGGAACGGCTGAGATTGGTTTTCTCGCATGAACCCTCCCTATATATATATATATATATATATATATATATATATATATATATATATATATATATATATATATATATATATATAGGGTATGGTTAAACAAAGAACCACTCTTAAACATAGAACCTAAAGAACCACCTCTGGTGATGACACATGTCACATAGTTTAGGGGTAAAAAAGGAAAATAAAAAAAAAACCAATTTCAGCGTCGTCATCAGCTCTTCCCCAGCAACCCCAAATTAAAAAAAACCTCCATTTACTTTAAATGATCATAACTCGTTCGTTTTTAAGAATTTTAACAAAAAAATTATATCATTAGTTTCAGTTTTTCGTCCTCTTTCAAACAAGACCGGACTTGATATATTTCTGAAACTTTTTTATTTTTGAAATGCAAAGTTTGCATTTTGAGCTGTGTTCATTCAAACCCAAATGCAAAATCCGTAGTTTGCATTTTGAGCTGGGTAATTCAAGCCTAAATGCAAACTTCGTAGTTTGCATTTTGAGCTGGGTTCATTCAAGCCTAAATACAAAATGCAAAATCCGTAATTTGCATTTTGAGCTGGGTAATTCAAACTATGCAGCGCCAAAATGCAAAAAAAAAAACATTTTCAAATTTTTTTTCGAAAATTATAGGAAGAGTGATCTCGTTTGAAAGAGGATTAAAAAACTAAAAGAATGGTATAATTTTTTTGATTAAATTCACAAAACTTAAAAAGTTATGGCAATTCAAAGTTTTTGTGGTTTTTTTTTAAATCGTGGGTGTTGGAAGGGATTATTACATTTTTGCCCTATTCTTCCTAAATTAATACATAATAATTACAGTTTTACCATCGATAAATCTTATCCATTGATATTCATGATCTAAAGGTCCAGATTGGTATTTAGGTTCTTTGTTTAACACATGGTTCTTTATTGATTCAATTTATATATATATATATATATATATATATATATATATATATATATATATATATATATATACACACATACATACAGGGAAATGTTCAAATGAGAATGATAATTTAACTGAGAATGGGAGACTCAATCTCAGCCCTTCATTTTGTAAGTGGAATCCATGGATGAAGAGCGTGAGGAGATAGAGTGTGACATGGTGCATGTGAGGAATTCATAGGTGGACAATGACATTGAAAGAGGGGGGATTAGACGGCTGAGATTGAGTCTCCCATTCTCATTTAATTTAAGGTTCTCATTTGAACCCTCCACTATATATATATATATATATATATATATATATATATATATAGAGAGAGAGAGAGAGAGAGAGAGAGAGAGAGGGAAGTTCCATCGAGAACAAAAAAAAATGCGAGAACTGTGAGAACCGATCTAAACCATAAAATGTCTACCAAAAGACAAGATATTAAATTATGAAAATTATACCAAATATGCTCTTTAACATGACATTCATATTGCTATATTTTTTTCAAAAAAAAATTCGTTTTTGCCGGGTTTTTTTTTTCCTATCACTATAAGGTATGTTACATATATGAAGCAAGATGGGAAAAATTGAAGGATAAATATTTTATAGACGATGATTCTTGGTTAGGAAACATGTATAAGTTGCGTCATCATTGGGTAAAGGCATATTTAAAAGACACTTTTTTTGCTGGGATGACAACCAGTGGACGAAGCGAAAGCATTCATTCATTTTTTGATGGGTATGTAAATTCTAAAACCATGTTAAATGATTTTGTACTACAGTATGACAAGGCTTTGAATTCAAGAAGATGTGCGGAAGAAGAGCAAGATTTTAGAACTTCAAATACAAAACCTACATTGCATAGTGATCATCCAATTGAGGCAATGACAGCAAAATTTTGTACAAGGAATATTTATGAAATCTTCAAGAAAGAGTGGAAGGCTAGTGTTGATTGCGGTCATGAAAAAATAAGCAAAGACGAAGACTTGGTTAAATATCGTGTGGGTTATTTGAAAGGTAATAAAGAAAATTGGAAAACGGTTGAATATAAAGTTACTTCGGATTTTTCTGCAACTTGTTCATGTGCAAGATTTGAGACTTCTGGTATTTTGTGTAAACATATTCTATACATAATGAAAAGAAAGCTATTAACATCTATTCCAGATCACTACTTGTTACCAAGATGGACAATGAAATCGACTCATGACGTGGGAGCTATTGCAACGAGATTGAGGGGATATTAGTAGTGATGGTATTAAAGAAGTTAGTTTCATGACTTTATGGTCTATTAGAGCAAAGTTTAACAAAGTACTTGAAGAAGGGCGAGATTCCCCATTTGAAATTGAAAAACTTAATACATTGTTTGATAATTTTCTTGAAGAGCAAAACAATAGAAAGAATACTAGAGTGGAGGTGAATTCTGAAATTAACTCTACTACACAAAGTGACACACAAGGGGACATGTCACAACACATTTATGTACATGATCCTAAAAATCCTGTTAAGACAAAAGGGCGTCCAAAGGTTGCTACAAGAATAAAGTCGGGTATGGAAATAGCTATGGAATCGAAAAAAAGAAAAACTTGTGGTTATTGTAAAGCAAAAGGTCATAACACTACTGGATGTCAAAAGAGAAAGGTATACATTTTATAATACATATGTATTATTCTTATATTTTAAATTCTAATTATGAATCATTTTCTTGTTTCAGATGGAGAAATCACATAATGCTAATACGAATGAAGGGACTTCATGATTACTTTGGTTTTTTTTGTTTCACTGTTTGAATTGTCATTATGATAGTTGAAGTTTATAATGATAGTTGAAGTTTATATTTAGTCAATATGTTTGGGAATATATATTTATGTGCACCTGTAGCCAATCAAATAGACCTATTTTTTCCTTGAGTTAGTTTGGTGTTATACAGCTTGCAAAATGCTTTTTTTTGGGCTATCTAAATTTCTTTTGAAGTGGTGGCTACAGAAGTAAAATAATAATTAAAATGGATCCACCATTAACTGACGTTAATTGCTACAATATAAAATCAAAGCATATCTAACCATTAAAAAATAGTATACAAACCTGATGGAACCCTCCCATATATATATATATATATATATATATATATATATATATATATATATATATATATATATATATATATATATATATATATATATATATATATATATATATATAAACCCTTATAAAAAACAATTATATTCTATTACTACCTTATGTAGTTTGTGTTTTGTATACATACATACATATATACACACACACGTTTACAAACCCTTATAAAAACAATTATATTCTAATTACTGAGAAATGTACAATATAGTCCATACTTAATTCATAATCTTAAGGGACTAATTTTAGTCTTTGAATCAGCCACATCAATGGTCCAGATTATATTTTAAAATTTTGGATGGAGTGACATTTCGTAATTAACATGTGATTGTATACTTAATCAAATGTGATCGAATATTAAAATTGCAGTACTATGTTTTTTATATAGACTTTATTAAACACAACTCTCTAAATATTATGCGTTCTTAATCTCTCAATTATATTTATATAATATATATATATATATATATATATATATATATATATATATATATATATATATATATATATATATATATATAATATATATTCACCATATTAAAGTTTCAAGAGTTAGCTTTTTATAACTTGATTATATACAATTCGAAGAAAATAGTGCAAGTTTTAACACAAATATACATTGACAATAAAAAAGATGAATTTTAGAATATTATTATGAAATAAATTTGAAATATGATACATACAAAATAAACATGTAGTGTTGGAATATGATACGCCTCAACTTGCAACGTAATTCTCGCAACGTAATTAATTTGACCGTTTTATATTTTATAACATATATAATGTAATAAAAAATAAAATTATTAAAATAGTTAGATGCAGATAAAAGAAAATTTTAAAAATGGATATGTTACCGTAGAAAACTTTTTTGACGTTTGCGAATAATAGATCAGTACTCATTAAAAAAAGTGACGTGTTGCAAAAACTATTTGTTGCTGTAGCATTGCTCGGGTACGATGCTAGTCTATACTAATATATAAATAGTTTAAAAGTTTATCTCTTCTAACTATTTCAAAACTATTATTTTTAACTACTACATATTTATACAAATACTCAAAACAATAGTAAAATCAATTATCTCTTTAATTATTTCAATTAATTTATAATAACAATTGTTTAACAACTTATCTACAAGAAGTATACGGATATGTTATCGAAATAAACAATTTGCTAACACAACATTCCATAAATATTGTACATTTACATTTTAAAGAAAATCAGAAACGTTGTCAATCATAAATTAAATGGGGCTCGGTTTTAGAACTTAAAAATGTTTTTGGAGTTGATTTTCTCGGCCTGTTTGATGTGGTGTATTTGGCGTTTCCGAAATGAGCTTTGTCTTTCTTTTAAATAATTCAAGCTTTTGATGTAATCGATGACGTTTGTATATATAATATGTATATCTATATTTATATATAATCTCCTAACTCTGTGGGTAGTATCGTCTCTTCTCGTCGGAAGACAACAAACACATAAATAGTTTTACTGGAAGAAGAAGAAGCAGTATTAGCAATGGATGAAGGTGAAGAAGTGGTGATAATTGGGGCAGGGATTTGCGGGTTAGCGACGGCGGTGGCTCTTCATAAGAAAGGCATCAAAAGTGTTGTAATGGAGAGATCTGAAAGTCTGAGGAACGTCACCGGTGCAGCAATCGGAATCCGCCCAAACGGCTGGCGAGCCCTCCATCAGCTTGGTGTCGCCGACATCCTCCGCCGCACTGCCCTCCCTATTCCAAGGTACTTAATCCTTCTTCACTTATATTTTATTTATCTTTCAGTAAAGCGAAATCAAAAGCATCCATAAGCATTTTAAACCGGGTTAAATAATGGAATAGAGCACGGTTTTAAAGATGGGTTATAATAGAGCCCGGTTGTTTAACCGCTTTGATAGAGGTATAAAGTCTTTAAAGCAATCACTATGGTCAAGGGGTGGGAAAGGGGTGGAAGACCTAAGCATCTTGTCATACAAGTGGTGATGACTTTGAGAGAGTTTATAACTAAAATAAGCACCTTAAAAAAATTATTTACCAATTTAGGGTCCTTTAAAAAATATTTATTAAAATAGGGTATAGTTAAAATATTTACCAAAATAAGGTTTTTTAATTTTTTTTCAACTTTCAGCTTTTATTATCCTTTTTTCTAATATATTTTATCTTCAACTTTTGTTACTTTTTTACTAAATTTTTTAACCTTTAGTTTTTTTTACTTGTAGCTTTTTTTTTACTTTTTTACCAATTTTACTTGACATGAAGTATACAACTATTTTGAACATAAAATTCTAACATCTTAACTTAAAACAACAAATCACACATACAATGTCTATTACAACAAAAAAGAAATCACATGTTTGTTACAAATAAAAACTCCAATAATTCTTTGTTACAAAAAAAAGAGAACATTATATCAAAATTAGCTTGAACAAGTCACAATTTCCTACCTGCAAAAAAAAAAGAATGAAGGAAATAAGATAATAGTAAAAACAAACATGAAAATTAATTTGTATCAGTATTCACCTTGGCTTGGACGGACATCGTTTTCGATTATGACCTCTTTGCCTACAATTTCCACATAGATTACCATTTCTTCCTTCTTTAATGTCTTATACATACGCTCAAGCAACTCATCAAATTTAATCCCATTGTTCACTTTTATTGTTTTACTTGGAGCTTTATTATATGCTAAGCCATTAGAACCTTCACATGTTGTGCCACCCCAATAGCAAAATATTGTAACAGATTTCATCTACAAGATCACAAACAAACTAATTAACTAATTTCATCCGTAAATCAAACACATGCTAATTAACAAGAACAAATAAAGTCATTTCTTCTATAAATCAAGCAAATACTAATTTAGAAGATCCAAGTTGCATTTCATAAAAATGTAAAGAACCATAGGTTACTTACAAAATCAACAAAATCAGAATTCAGTACAAGGTGGCATAAACAAAATCAGAAACCAGAACCAAAGACTAATTTATCTGATTCTTCAACAAAATCAGAAAAATGTAACAAGTGGCCGGCGGTGGTGGGCAACAAAATCAGAAAAATAAGGTCCTTTTTATTTATCTAATTTATCTACAAGAACCATAGGGTTACCTTACTAGGTGGCCGGCGGTGGTGAGCAACGTGGCCGGCGGTTCGCTTCAGTCCAGGGGTCGGGCGGCAGTCGTAGGAGACGGTGGGCAAGGCGTCGCGGAGGTATTCTCGCCGTCGCACGGTGGCGGAGGTCGTCGCAGGCTGTCGTTGAAGGTCTTGGTGGCGTAGAAGACGGGTGGGCGGCAGTCGCAGGTTGTCGTCGAAGGTAGGAGTCGAAAGCAGGGATCGATAGAAATTAGGGCTCCAATCTGCTCCCCTTTTTTTTCAAAATAAAGTCTCAGTCAAATAAAATAAAGGACCTTATTTTAGTAAATATTTTCAAAAGCACCCTATATTGGTAAATAATTTTTACAAGGACCACAATTTGGTCAAAAACTCGACTTTGAGAGATGAGAATTACATGCTATGGTGGGAGGTTAGGTAGGGTACATATTTTATTTTTATGTTTTTATTCTTTTCTCTTACAACTAACCTATCTCATTCTTCTCTTTATTTCTTATTTTTAATTTTTAATAATGATTAATTAAGGGGGATGATTTGCACACAACAAACATTTGTCATACACAACAATCATGATATTTTTGCCCTTATGAAGTTGTTAACTCTTTTTATCATCCACATGTTTAAAGGTATTAGTGTCCATTCACATATATTTTGTTGCATCGAAAATATATGTTGTGTATAAATCATCTCCCTTAATTAAATATTAGGTGGGTCCTGATATTTGATGTGGTAATTAGTGATCATTACGAGATTGAGTGCTGAGTTAAGCGGTTAAAGAAAAAGCTGATGTAACAATGTGTAGATGTTAGAGTTGCAATACTCTTAGGCGGTATAGAGTCCTTTATTTAACACATTGTTCTCAAGTTTTTAAATGAAGGAAGGGGAAGCGGTGAGAAGGGAAGAAATGAAAGGGAAGAATTAAGAAACTTCCCCTTCCAAATATTCCAAAAGTGGGTAGAAAGATTTAACAAACAAAAATGGTAAAATTGTCTATCTCAACCTTTACTTCCCTTCTTAAAAAAAAGTTAAGAACACAATTTTCTATCTCCTTCATTATCAATTCTTTCTTCCCCCTTCTTAAAAAACTCGAGAACAAGCTGTAAAAGAGTCCTAATTTGTCAATTTGGTATATACACTAATAATGTTTTAAAAAGCTCGGTATGACTTGGCACTGTTACTCTAAACCACTTCCCTATTTTTAAGACCGAGTCACAAATACCTCCAATTTTTTTTATTCATATGCACAACTTTTATCACTTTAATCTAAAGATTGTCCCTTTTTATTCATATAAATACTAGATTAAATGTACGTATGATATACGAGATGTTTTAAAATATAATATATATTAAATACTAATAAAAAGACATTGATATAATTATAAAATGTGAATGAAATAAGATTTCAAAAATAATGATAAACAACTTCAAACACTTATGCCACGATAGAAACAAAAGGGTAATCATTACGATGTAAACAATAGTATCACTATCTATGTTTAATTGAAATTAATGGTGCCAATCTCCACCACCAAATTCATAGCTATATATATGAAAACGTATGTAAATATTGTAGGAAAGATATGAGTAAAAGTTAAACATAATAACTTGATCTCTAATTAATTTAGTCGACTAAAGTTATACTATGAAAAGCTAAACAACCACAACAAACTAATAATTCGCAAATAAATCACTTTAATGTGGAATAGGATTAATTAATATATCAACACGATCAACAAATAATAAACACAAATATCGAGATTACAAATTAGATTAATGGAGATTTGGTGATTTAAGTTATGAAAATTGATTTATACACAATACATACATGCAAGTAATAAACAACATATTTACATATTAAACAAGTTATAAATTACAAAGTTGATGTATATAAACAATTTTATTATGTATAAAACAACTATTCTTAGAGAATGGCAGCAACATATGGGATTTATACTTTAGGAGAATGATAACGATTGGATAAGAATAAAAAAAAGGAAATCTTAGTTTTAAAAAAATGACAATTACAAATTGACAATACATGTTTTTCTAATCACATTTCCATAAATTTTACATTTATCTTTAATTTACTCCCCCGTCCTAAAATTATTGTTCACTTTTGAGTTTATAAAGTCTTTATTTTTAAACTTCAACCTTAAATATTTTTGTTTATGTTATATAATACTTGATAAAAATTATATCAATGAAAATACATTTAAAACATAATGCATTCATATATTTTGTATCAAGTATTATATAACACAAACAAAAATATGTAAGACCAAAGTTAAAAAATAAAAACTTTAAAAAGTCAAAAGTGGACAATAAAAATGAGACGAAGGGAGTAATTATATTTCAATTTTCTATAAATTAAAAAGATTGATATTTTAAAAAACTAAAATTACATTTATTATTATTATTCACAACTCTTAGAGTTATGGTTATCATTTTCTGTAAGACCCAATTATATTAAGTATCAAACAAGAATTAAAGCAATCAACAATGATGAACTCGGAATTTGGTTTCTATGTGCCGAGAACATTAAACATTAAATAGGAATTGCTTAAGGAGTTAGAGTTTACAAACTTCTATTTATTCCTATCGATAATTACAAATAAAAAAATTTAGGCACCCATACTTTAAGAAATTTTATAACGCACATCGGATGCAAAATAAATAGAAAAGGAAATGCAAAGAACGAAATATGCTACTAGGAAATAATTAACAAGGACAACAAAAAAACATTTTCACCTTCCAATCAACTTACTTTTAAACTGGGTAATGACAAGACCCCAATGAGACATCTACTTTTAACGGCATTTTTTTAAATATCTCTAAAAATTTATTAATTTTTATAGAAGATTTGAATAATCATATACTCGTTGTGCCTATTTTGTTTGTGCTATATAAAGTGTTTTTTGATATGTAGGTGCTAACAATCTAAAATTGGAATTGGAGATTGTTTTATATAGCTAATGATGGAGTTCACAATATTGTTAACATGCCACAATTCTTGTCGTATGTGTATAGGGATCGAATCGTATTTCTCGATGAGGGTAAACAAGAAAAAAATTCACTGTAAGTTACACTAGCTAGATTGAAACATTAATTCTTGTTCTTATATAGCAACCACTTCTCATTTTCTCGAAATTTTTTTTTTATAGATTTTGTCTATTGATGGATGATATATAATATAGGCTTGGTGAAACTCGTTGCTTGAGAAGGAAGGATATTATAGACACTCTGTATGATGCCCTTCCTCCAAACACCGTAAAGTTTGGGTGCCAACTTGAGAGTATTAAAATGGACCCGAGTACTACTAAATCAGTTCTTCGGTTCGTCGATGGAAGCTCCATTATCGCTAAGGTATTAACTTGATCGAGTACATGACAATCTATAAATTGATCAGTTGATGGCGATTCTTGACAATTCTGATATGCCATTTTTGCAAGTTACTACATGATTTTGATAGAGTAATGAATTAATTGTTGGTGCGTGTAGGTTGTAATTGGTTGTGATGGTGGCAACTCGGTTGTTGCTAACTTCCTTGACCTCAAGCCGACTAAAATGTTCCCCTCTTGCACGGTTAGAGGTTTAACAAATTACCCGAATGGTCATTCCTTTGATCACGAGTTTGCTCGTTTCAAGAAAGATAACACACTTGTGGGACGAATTCCTATGGATGATAAGTTAGTTTACTGGTTTTGTGCGCAACCTTACATTCCTAAAGGTCGTTGATCTCAAGTTTACTAGATTTCGCTTCAACTATTAATTGTTACACATCTGAATTCCTTTTTCAATTATGATAAACGCAGATGAAAGAATTTGGGAAGATCCTGAGGTAATACGAGAATCAACCTTAGCGTTGCTAAGCGATCATCCCCAAGAAATTCTAGAAATGATCGATAATGCAGACATGAAGTCGCTGTCTTTTACTCACTTAAGATATCGAGCTCCATGGGACTTACTAACGGGGACATTTTATAAAGGAACAGTGACGGTTGCTGGTGACGCGATGCATGTTATGGGCCCATTTCTGGGACAAGGTGGTTCAGCTGGGTTGGAAGATGCGGTTGTGTTGGCTAGAGAAATGGCTCAATCGAGTTTGAACCATGTTGGAAGCGAGAGTAAGCTAACGGTCCAAGGAGTTGAGGAAGCGTTTAATCGGTATGTAAAACAGAGAAGGATGAGGGTGGTTCGATTGTCGTTGCAAACTTACCTCACCGGAATGCTATTGAGAAGTTCTTCAAGTATTAAGAAAGTTATGTGCATTGTGTTGTTGTCTATTCTATTTCATAACAAAAATGGTCATGTTGAATATGATTGTGGTGTTCTTTGATAAGTTGAACCATCTTCAGACTTGGTTCATTACTAGGTTTTTTTCTATAGATTTTACTTGTAGGAATGAATAGTGCACACTAGAATAAGGTGTGTAATATGATTGTAAGTTTGATTATATCAGTATAACATTACTTACAAATGGTTAAAGGATTTCACCCTTTCTTTACTTTATTCAACTTAACTCGTGAGTTCAATGCTTAAGATAATTTTGTTTTAGTCTAAGCAATTGTTTAGAATTTCAAATACAAAATTAATTGCAATAATCAAAGAGGTTAGCTTTTTTGGAGATTAAGATCGATAACAACGGTAATGCATGAAAAATAATGAACATACTAGATTTATGTGGTTTACACTATTGGAATAATCATGCTATGTTCTTGACAAACTAGCTACAGATATGTTATTTACTAGGAGTTACAAGAGATTTTCTGTCCTTTGCATCAAGGTTACAATGATAATGTGGAGATATATTTATAGACAAGGTAAGTTTGACATAATCTCTCTAATGAGCTAGACACGCAATCATAATCACGTCACTAGGTTTATAAATGAATCGAACGAACATAAACGTATGGGGCTTGTTCATCCATTCGTTTAATCTTAGCTGAACATATAAACAAATACTGATATACTTTTGTGTTCGTATTTATTTCGTTTAATTTAGCTGAACAAAAAAACAAACGCGAATGACAAGTGAACGAGTTTTATGTTGGTCGTTTAGAAAATTGTTTATTCGTGTACATTTGTGTTAGTTCGTTTAAATGATAAACGAACGTCAACAAATGAACACACATAGATACACACTATAATGTAAATCCAAAATGTATTATAAAACACTATCTATATTACATTATAATACATTTAACACTTTCTCTCCTAGTTTACTTAACCTCTTAAAATTTCAGCAACTGAAAATTACTAATGTATCATTAAAATAACCACCGTTTCTTAACCATGCATTTTCTCCAATACTTTACAAACTAATCTATAAATACTGTCTTTTATGACTATGATTTTTCCCACCGGTATAAAATAAGAAAAAATTGTTTTTTTATTATAATTTTTTTTTCTAAAAATAAAAAGAAAAAGAGTTCATGAAAAAAAGAGAAATAAATTGGACGATATATTACATGCATGGTTCTTAATAACGTGTGGCGTGGCGAGGCGGCGACGTCAAGCCTCAAACTTTAGGAGGTATGACGTTGTTTAAGGCGTGACTTAAGTTGACAATTTGTATAGATTTTATAACTATATATATCCAATTTACCATTATTAATATATAAATTACACAATGTTGCACAAATGAGGAGCGAAATAACACAAACAAATTTCAAAACACAAATGTATAGAAGTTCAATACACACAATCACAAAAGTATACAAGCAAAGTCCCATTAAAAAAGATTTTCAGCGCACCACGCCTTAAGAAACTCGCCATGTGGTGCATACGGCGTGCCTTGGCAAGCCTTCGCGTGTGCCACGCCTCACACTCACGCTTAGTATCATTTCTTAACGTCGGAGCCATGTCTTACTCCGTGACAGACTTTTAGAAAACTAGTTACAATGTAGAAACACTTCATCAAATACAATACCTATAATATATAAAACGACATGTTATCGTGTAGAAAGTATTTGCAGCCGCAACATTGCGTGTAATATCCGTAACCCGAAATAAATAAATACTAGCTTTGAGCATTATTAATACTAAAGTTATTATTTTTATTATCAACAAGTTTAATGGATTGGTGGTGTGGACTAAGAAAAACCAAAGTATTGGGCTTAAAGAAACCAAGACTAATAAGCCTTTGGGCTTAACGGAAATCACTAACTTGGTCCCTAAGCCCTTGAGAATTATTTAAAAATAGAGGAAATTAGGGATTTTGTCCGGTGAAAAACTACTGTTACATTCAAGCAAAGAAAAACACCATTGTGTGTGTGTGACTTGGACGTGAAGAACAACACAGAGCTCATTAGTGAATCTTCATTCTTGAGGAACTATCAAAAGAAATCATCTAGGTAATGTTCTTAGACCTCTACTCATCATGTAGAAGTGTTTTTGGTGTAATTAGAAGCCATATATCAAGTCTAGAAAAGCTGGGAAAATGGGTTTTGTGACTTTTAATATCAAGAACAGGAGAAGGGGTTTAAGGGTATAACATTTGTTGAATTACTTAAATATTTATAAAAAAATGATCTAGAGAAGTGGAGATACATTTTGGTTAAATTAGAAGTTAAGATTTATGAGTTTTATGATTTAAGAAAACCCTGGGTTTTGAAAAAAAAAAAAAAAAAAAAAAAAATATATATATATATATATATATATATATATATATATATATATATATATATATACCCAGACCTGCGAACTCTGTGAAGAAGAAGAAATAGTCAAATTTTGAAATGCAAAATTCAATAGGTAGATACAAAAATTCGACACCGGGATTTAGATAGAATTCGAAACTTAGTGGTGCATAATATACTTGAAGCTGATGCTTGCATGTATGTACCTGAAGGAAAGAAACCAAAAATTCGATACATTAAGCCTGGAATTCGATTATGTATATTGCTAAATTCGACTGTTGTTGCTTCCAAGTACAAAATTCGATACTTGCTTCCAAGTGAAAATTCGATATATAGATATGCCTGCTTCTTCGACTTACACACATGCAACTTTGACTTGTACTTCACAATACTAGACATCCTAATTTTGCTAGACTCAAAAAATTAGACATCCTATATTATCAAAGAAAAATGTTTTTCTTTTTAATTTTACTATTTTAAAAAATACATTACAGAAGTTTCTTAAAAGAAGGTTTATATCCTAAAGTAGATTAAAATAAGATAATAAATATATATTATTTTTACATTACACATTAAATGTTAAAAATAAAAGAAAAAATATCATTATAAATTAATTTATTTTATATAATATTAATATTATTATTAAAGAAAAACTTGAATTAAAGCTTTCATGTAAAAATTCATGTCAAGATTCGAACTCAAGACCTAGAAGATGAAAAGCAAACACCTTTATCATCCCACTAAAGGATATTATTTTTGTTTATATATATATATATTAATTTTTACAGAAAAGATACAATTTTTACTATTCATATTTTCTGAAATTTTTTAATATATAAAAGGGGATGTCCGTCCTAATTTTGATTAGATCACAATACATCAATGTGTATGTCGGCTAACAGGAACTTGCTAAGGCCAAGGGGACCATTTTGTAAAGAAAGGTGTCACTAAAAAAAAATCAAAAATTGAGATAAAAAGTAAATTTTCAATAGATTTTTTACGGATTTTGTGAATTTTTTTTGGGAGAATTCGAGGGAAATTGATTTTCCTATGGAGCTTTTATCCACGTCGATTTCGTAAAAAATATTATAAAAAACATTTTTTTTCCTACATATTTGTCCGACATAAAAGGATAGTTGTGTTGTAGTGTGCTATTCATATGATGCGTCCGTCCTAAGGGTGCAAGGTGGTTCGACGGGTTTGAAGATGTTGTTATGTTAGCAGTAGCTAGAGAATTGGCTCGGTCGGGTTTTAACCATGTTGAAAAAAGGGCATAATGATCCATGGTGTTGAGAAAACGTTTAAATGGTTTGAAAAGAATGAAGAATGTTCTATAGTCGTTCCAAACTTACCTCACAAGCTTATTATTAAGGATGTGTTGGTAACAGGATTATTAGAGATTATTGGAGGTTGAGATTTTGATCTTTATAGTCTCAACTTATAAGCACCGTTCATTACAAATTTCCGAAAAAGTTAGATTTGCCAATCAAGGTAATGTAGTTTTTCTTTTCCAAAAAAGTAGTATAAATTATGAATATTGATACAAAGAAAGGGAATAAAAAACCGGATGTATAGGTTACCGTTAAAGACTAATTGAGGTAGCATTAAATTTTCTAATGTTGCATCTATTAAAATTTCTAATGTCTCTCTCTTTTCAATCTGAACCTCCACGCTCTCCTTCTTTCTCTCTCTACTTCACCACCACCAACTCCTTCACCATATCAACATCACCGACTCCTCATCCACCACCACCTTCCGCTCCACCACCGCCACTACCACAAATATCTCTCTAATATCTTTCCCTCTCTATAAACCATCACCATAAGCTATTCCTCCACCACCACCGATTTAGGGTTTTGAGATCTGTTCGAGATCTTCGTTTGTGTGTTTAAACCATATTAGGGTTCTTCGGTTACCACTTTCATCTTTTATCATTCCAGATCTAGCGATCAGGAGTGTGTTTATATGTGTGTGTGTGTGTGTGTGTGTGTGTTTGAACTAGTTTTGTGCTTCGATTGGGGTTTTTCACCAAATCTTGAATCAAGTATGTGTTCATGTATGCGACCCGGATCTATGTGTGTGTATTATGCTCATGTTCTTCAATTTGTGTTTAGATCCATGTGTTTGAAAATGAGAACTTCAAAAAAAAAATTGTTGTTTGCTTTTTCAAATCTTTGCGCTTCTTATTGTATTTTTTTTAGATATGTGGGTATTTTTGATCTTGAACTAAAGATTAGAACTCAAGAAACTGATCATATTGGATGGTGATGATGAACGATTAAAGAAGTACAAGTGAAGAACAGAAATCGGTACGTAAATTTGTTAACACATAGATCATATTAAAAATAAAATATTAGAATCTTCTAATATATATAAAAAATTATTAGATGATCTAGACCTTTCATTTAATAAAAGATTTAATCTTAGCCGTTAATTTCTTTAATTCTAAAATTTTAATTTTGACTATTTAGAGTCAAACTAATATGAATTAGATAAAGATAACCCTTAAGTAAATCAATGATAAATATCAATAAATTATGAATAATTAAATAATAAAACAATCATATCTTAAATCTATTTATAATTGGATAAACATCATGATTAATTGATTTATTGTTGTTAATTAATTAAATCTTATTAAATAATCTAAATATTTCAAAATATTATATTAACTAAATTATTAGTTTTATTATTATAAATATATTATAATAAGTTCAAAGTACTTGTAAATTATCACTAATAAATGTTTCACCATATTGCTTCTATTTGTAATAATAATGATCGATGATTTGTATAAAAAATACAATAACGTTTCGTATCATTATACCACGTTTTCCATCCATTACGTCGATGCTTCAACCGCTGGTTTGGGTTTTGACATTGTTTGTCACTATTATGTAAAAGTCTTATTTCTTTCGCTAATGATTAGTTTTTATCAAATTTTAAACCACCCCGTGATATATTAAAAGACATTCATAAAAATCCTCTATTTTAATATGATTTTAAATTATTTTAGATAGTTTTAGAAGGATAGTATGTGATCGTTAAATTATTTTTAGAATATTTTTACCAATCAAAATCCCATATTTCAAATTATTCTTAGAATTTTTACCCACTAATCAACTCTATTTATTTCATAAAAGCTAACAACTATCGGTGCAAATTTGTAAGTCAATTTTCTTTCTTGACCATCTACTGATTTTCATGAATATTTCTTGATTTGTTATCGATATATGGATATATTATACATTTAAGATTTAACGCCATAATGTTTACAGTTCACACTAACGATCCCCCTATTTATACACGGGGTATTAAACTAGTTTAGTTATTGTAACGCCACCCCTAACGAGCTTAAAATTAGAGTTAATTTAAACTTTTTAAACATCGATTATCAAAAAGTGTTGCAGCGGAATTAAACACCATTTACAAAAACAACAAGTTTGACTCGGCTAATTAATTACAACAAAAAGGTTAGCCAAGTTCAAAACTACAAGCGTTACCAACTAGTTGCCGACCATCGGATCCAAAAACAACAACGTGTTCCCCAAAAGGTATATACAACAAAAGCTACCATCGGTACCCGCCTCACCAGGCCTCTAGCATCAACCTGCGAAAAAGGTAAATCTTGCACCGTTAGCTACAACTAGCTAGTGAGCACCAATTACACATAAGCAACAATAAACAGGCTATCATGTATCAGAACAGCACACAGGGCTATCCTAACATATTGTGACGTGACAAACGTGTCAGCAGTAGTCGTATGTTGCAGGGGAGCTAACCCCACTCAACAACCCAAAAGCAGTCCACATAGTACGCCAATTATCTATCATGTTGGTTCCCATCTATCAAGGAACCTTACTCCTTAGAGGAACGGCGGCCTGCAGGACCATCACCCAAGCGTATACTACTTGAGTACCGTTAATGCCCGGGTACTAACTCCCGTCTACCCGAGAACCCAGCCAAGTATTGACACCCGTCTACCTGACTGACCTCCGTGTTCTCCAATTCAGTGTCCGGACAAAACTTCATAAACAACTAGTTGATCCAATAAGGATCCAGTTCATGCGCGCATATAATCACAACAATATCTTTCATATCAACAATAATAATACTAAGCATGCTTGTACAACTTTATCATAACATACCTCCATTTCCACGTATCAATACACCAATCATGTGTCAACATGTACTACAGATAACTTACCTACTGAGACTCATGGGAAACCGGTACTCACCTCGAAACTACAAGAGGCAGATATGCAATCGGGAATCCCAAGAGCACACAGAATCGTCTGAGTCACCTAACACCAATAAACACAGATAAACACCCGTTAGTATACACTACAACAGACTGCACTAACAACAGTCTCAACAAAAGGTCAGCATGGCTTCTGACAGCCTCCTACGGCCGCAGGAACATGTTCCTACGCCCGCAGGACAACTTTCCAACATGCACTACGGCCGCAGTACATATGCACTACGCCCGTAGGATCTCTTGCCAAAGAACCATGACCTACGGCCGTAGTAACCATATCCTACGCCCGTAGTCTTGTTTCCATCACCCGTAGGTGGTAATCCTCATAAATTCAATCCTACGGCCGTAGCAACCATTACCTACGACCGCAGTAACATAAACAACACCCTACGGCCGTAGTAACATCATACTACGCCCGTAGGAACCATATTTACAGCGTGTTCTTGCTCTGTTCGTAAACAGACGCTGTTTTACGGGTTTTTGACTCAAAATCCAACTTGAATCCATATTCAAGTGTTTATACAAGTTGTCTAACATATATATAAACTTCCTAACATGATTTGGTCACAAAAACAACATTAAAACACTTCTAAATCTTCACTTTGACACCACACACACAAGGACATGAAGAACTAGGTTTTTAGCTTCAAGAACACTTACTAGGATGATGAAGATGAGGCTCAAGAGCAGATTTAGCACCCAAGTCCAACTTCTAATCCGAATCTAACTTTGATTCTTTACTTGATTTCCTTCTCAAATGATCAAACAAATGGGTGTGGATGGTTGTACGTATGCATGTATGTGTTTGTAGTGTGTGTATGTGTGTTTTAAGCTTATCCAGTAAAGAAGAAAGAGTCTATAAGCCGACTTAAGTGCCTAATACCCCCTCTCGGGTATTTCGTTCTCCTATTCAACTTAAAACACAACTTAGGGTTATCCGTTTCAACTAACGGAGATATTTTTGGAACCATTATCCAAAACCGTTCAACTATTTGTCAACATGGTCAACTTATGACATTTTCCATAATACTACATTTTTATCCACATTTAACACCAGTTAACACCATTTAACACCAATTAGCACCAATTCATGTTTAAAACACCAATTAACATTTAATACACCATTTAGCAACATTTATACTACAGTTAGCAACAAAACACCAATTAAAGTCAATGTACAACTGTTAAAGCTACATGTACTACAGTTTACAACTAGGCCCCATTTTGGGGTGTTACAAATCTACCCCCCTTAAGAAGATTCCGTCCTCGGAATCTGATCGTCAACAAACAAGTGAGGGTATCGAGCTTTCATGTCATCTTCCGTTTCCCAAGTCATATTCGAACCCAGGTTATGCTTCCATTTGACTAACACCAGTTTAATCAACTTTCGACGCAACTTTTTGGTTTTAGAATCAAGTATCTCTACAGGTTCTTCAACTAGGCGCTTTGAAGCGTCAACCTTCAATTCTTGTAGAGGCAGAATCTGGTTCTCCTCCACCTTGCACTTACGCAGATAACACACGTTGAATGTGTTGTGAATTCCAGATAACTCTGGAGGCAACTCTAGCGTAACTGTCTGATCATTAACCACGCGAATGATCCGAAATGGACCAATGTAACGTGGACTCAACTTACCCTTTCTACCAAAACGAATCACGCCTTTCCAAGGAGAAACTTTCAGGAACACCCGATCGCCCTCCTGGAATACAACTGGTCTGCGCTTAGGATCAGCATATACTTTCTGTCTGTCACGGGCCGCTTTGAGCTTTTCCCGCGCAATCTTCACTTTATCTGCCGTAATCTGAACAATTTCAGGTCCGGCAAACTGCTTTTCACCGGGTTCTAACCAACATGTGGGAGTACGACAACGCCTCCCATACAACATTTCATAAGGTGGCATCCCAATACTGGAGTGGTACGAGTTATTATAAGCAAACTCGACCAACGGCAAGTGAGAATCCCACGCACCACCAAATTCGAGAATACATGCGCGAAGCATGTCCTCCAACGTCTGGATAGTTCTTTCCGACTGGCCATCTGTCTGCGGATGATACGCCGTGCTCAGATGAACACGTGTACCAAGTTCATGTTGCAAGCTCTGCCAAAAGTGTGAAGTAAATCTCGCATCACGATCCGACACAATCGAACATGGCAAACCATGTCGTGACACCACTTCATCTACATACAGCTTTGCTAACTTTTCTAGCGGAGTAGACTCGCTGATAGCTAGAAAATGAGCGCTCTTGGTCAATCTATCGACAATGACCCAAATAGCATCATGACCCCTAAGGGTCTTCGGCAATTTCGTCACAAAATCCATCGTAATGTGATCCCACTTCCACTCAGGGATCTCTAGTTGCTGCAAACTGCCATAAGGCTTCTGATGTTCTGCCTTAACTTGCGCGCAGATCTGACATTTTTCCACAAAAGAAGCAATATCTCGCTTCAAAGTAGGCCACCAGTACAATGCCTTTAAGTCATGATACATCTTTGTGCTGCCCGGATGAATCGACAGCCTAGATTTGTGAGCTTCCTGCAGTATCAGCTCACGATTATCACCATGAAGAGGTACCCACACGCGAGACTGAAACGTCTTTAGTCCGCGAGTATCATCAACAAGTTGATCTTTCAGCTTTTTCATCGTTTCTGCTTTTAGGTTTTCATCTTGTAACGCTACTTGCTGCGCTTCCTTCAATTGAGCAATGATATCGGGAACCACAGTAAGTTTCATAAATCTAGCATCTACTGTAGAGCTCTTGCGACTCAATGCATCCGCCACCACATTGGCCTTACCAGGATGGTAGCGAATCTCACAATCGTAATCTTTGATCAACTCGAGCCATCTACGTTGTCTCATGTTGAGCTCTTTCTGCGTGAATACATATTGCAGGCTCTTGTGATCCGTACAGACCACACACTTGGTACCATAGAGATAGTGCCTCCACAATTTCAACGCGAACACCACCGCTGCCAACTCAAGATCATGAGTCGGATAGTTGCCTTCATGAGGTTTCAATTGCCTTGAGGCGTAGGCAATCACTTTATCTCGCTGCATCAACACACACCCCAATCCAGAATACGAGGCATCACAGTAAACAATGAAGTCTTCAGATCCCTCTGGCAAGGAAAGTATTGGAGCCTCGCACAATAGCCGTTTCAAATATTGAAACGCCTGTTCTTGAGCTTCCGCCCAAACAAATGCAACATCTTTGCGGGTTAATTTAGTCAGAGGACCCGCAAGCTTAGAAAAGTCGCGGATAAACCGCCGATAGTAACCAGCTAGGCCGAGAAAACTTCTAACTTCAGAAGGAGTTCGAGGAACTCCCCAATTCATAACCGCTTCAACTTTCGCCGGATCAACTTTCACGCCATCGCTGCAGATCACGTGACCGAGAAAATGAACTTCTCGTAGCCAGAACTCACACTTTGAGAATTTAGCGTAAAGCTTCTCCCGTTTAAGAGTTTTGAGAACCTCTCGCAAATGCAACTTATGTTCAGCTTCCGTCTTAGAATAGATGAGAATATCATCAATAAACACAATCACCGATTTATCAAGAAATGGACGACAAACCCGATTCATCAGGTCCATGAAAACAGCAGGAGCATTGGTTAAACCAAAAGGCATCACCAAAAACTCGTAATGACCATAACGAGTACGGAAAGCCGTCTTTGGGACGTCTTCGTTAGCAACTAACACTTGGTGGTATCCAGACCGCAGATCAATCTTTGAGAAGCATGTCGCTCCCTGCAGTTGATCAAACAAATCATCTATCCGCGGCAGAGGATATTTGTTCTTTACCGTTCGCTTATTCAGCTCCCGATAATCAATGCACATTCTCATAGTCCCGTCTTTCTTTTTCACAAATAGCACCGGAGCACCCCAAGGAGAAGAACTCGGGCGAATAAAGCCTTTGTCTAGTAACTCCTGAATTTGCGTCATCATCTCGCGAACCTCGGAAGGAGCAAGACGATATGGAGCTTTAGCCACAGGGGTAGCCCCCGGAACAAGATCAATTCTATACTCAACATCTCTGACTGGCGGTAACCCAGGCAACTCATCAGGAAATACCTCTGGATAATCGGTCACCACCGGAATATCACGAACAACACGTTTCTCCAGTTTAGCATCAATCACATGTGCTAAATAGCAATCGCAGCCTTTCGAAACCGACTTTCTTGCTTTCAACAGAGAAATGATAGGAATATCTAGCTTTCGTCTCTCTCCACGAGCCACAGCATATGACCCGTTAGGTAAAGGAACTTTAATCAACTTCTTGGAACAGAAAATCTCAGCGTTCAACTTACTAAGCCAATCCATCCCAATCACAACATCAAATCCCGCAATCGGCATTAAAAGAAAAGAAACAGGAAAACTACTCCCGTCGATATCAATAACTGCTTGAGAGACACTATCTACAACAGAAACTACTTTACCACTAGCAGTCTCTACTCTTACAGGCTCCGACAACACAGATACAGGCATTTGCAGTTTATCACAGAAAGATACAGACACAAATGAATATGTAGCTCCAGAATCAAACAATACACATGCTGGAGTAGAGTTAATAAGAAAAGTACCCGTAATCACGTCCCCAGCACCCTTCGCCTCCTCTTTCGTCATCTGAAACGCCCGCCCTTTAGCACGGGGAGCGTTGTCTTTCTTCTGCCCTGAGGCAGATCCTCCAGTTCCAGCGTCTGACTTTGACCGACAATCTGTAATCCGGTGCCCTGGCTTGTGGCACTTGTAGCATACGTTCTCTTTAAACTCGCACTCATTCACCGAATGCCCTTTCTGACCACACCTAAAACAACGAGTAGTGGCCTTCGAACAATCACCGGCATGGTAGGTGCGACACAGAGAGCACCACGAACCCTCAAACTTAGCCTTCTTCGAAGAATCAGGCTTTCCCCCAGTCGACGACTGCCCCTTGGAAGTAACAGATTTTGAGAACTGCTGAAACTTCCTTTTCTGACCCTCAGCAGCATGATCCCCCTTTCCCTGGCGTCTATCCCCATTAATCTGTCGGGCTATCTCAAACGCCCGATCCAAAGTAGCCGCAGCTCTAACATGAGCGCGATAATCAAGTGGCAACATGTTTACAAACTTCCGCATCTTGGCTTTCTCATCAGTCACCAAATGCGGTATGAATCTAACCTTATCCGTAAAAGCATGAATAAGGTCCTCAACAGGCTTATCCCCCTTACGGAGACCATTAAACTCGTTCTCCAATCGCTCCAGATCATAATCTGTACAATACTTCGCTTTTAATTTCTCAGAAAACTGCTCCCAAGTCAGAGCATCAATCACCTCCGGCCTCAACGTATCTTTAACTGTATCCCACCAATCCAAAGCTGGCCCTTTCAACCTCTGAACAACATATCTGACGCGAAGCTCACGTTCACATTCACAAGCTTCGAACACCTGATCCGTCTCACGTAACCAACGAATAGTCTCAGAGGGATTATCACTACCCTCATAAACCTTCGGCCCGCAAGACAAGAACTTCTTGTAAGAGCACTTCTTTGGCTTCTTCACTGCCAAAGCATTTTGCAACAACTCCCTCGTCAATCGGAGCTCCTCCTCTAACAGTCTAACATATGCCGCCTGCTCTTGATCGTGTCTTGGCAGCTCCACATTATGCTGAGAAGCCTCGTCCTCAGCTTCCCGTCGTTCACTTGAGGCCTCGTCCTCCATTCGTTTGAGAGCCTCTTCTGTCGTAACTCTACGTTCGGCCATTTCTACTCAACTAAATATTTACACGTAGACCACAGTTAGTACACCATTTATTCACCACTTACAATTACTACAGTTAATCTATCACATAGGACAGCCACATAACACTCAACTCAACCCCAATTACCCCGATAGGAACACTTAACGATGGTCGGGCCCGAGCTTGAGATTGAATACTTCTACGAGTACCCAATTCCTCAAACTTAGGCTCTGATACCTACTTGTAACGCCACCCCTAACGAGCTTAAAATTAGAGTTAATTTAAACTTTTTAAACATCGATTATCAAAAAGTGTTGCAGCGGAATTAAACACCATTTACAAAAACAACATGTTTGACTCGGCTAATTAATTACAACAAAAAGGTTAGCCAAGTTCAAAACTACAAGCGTTACCAACTAGTTGCCGACCATCGGATCCAAAAACAACAACGTGTTCCCCAAAAGGTATATACAACAAAAGCTACCATCGGTACCCGCCTCACCAGGCCTCTAGCATCAACCTGCGAAAAAGGTAAATCTTGCACCGTTAGCTACAACTAGCTAGTGAGCACCAATTACACATAAGCAACAATAAACAGGCTATCATGTATCAGAACAGCACACAGGGCTATCCTAACATATTGTGACGTGACAAACGTGTCAGCAGTAGTCGTATGTTGCAGGGGAGCTAACCCCGCTCAACAACCCAAAAGCAGTCCACATAGTACGCCAATTATCTATCATGTTGGTTCCCATCTATCAAGGAACCTTACTCCTTAGAGGAACGGCGGCCTGCAGGACCATCACCCAAGCGTATACTACTTGAGTACCGTTAATGCCCGGGTACTAACTCCCGTCTACCCGAGAACCCAGCCAAGTATTGACACCCGTCTACCTGACTGACCTCCGTGTTCTCCAATTCAGTGTCCGGACAAAACTTCATAAACAACTAGTTGATCCAATAAGGATCCAGTTCATGCGCGCATATAATCACAACAATATCTTTCATATCAACAATAATAATACTAAGCATGCTTGTACAACTTTATCATAACATACCTCCATTTCCACGTATCAATACACCAATCATGTGTCAACATGTACTACAGATAACTTACCTACTGAGACTCATGGGAAACCGGTACTCACCTCGAAACTACAAGAGGCAGATATGCAATCGGGAATCCCAAGAGCACACAGAATCGTCTGAGTCACCTAACACCAATAAACACAGATAAACACCCCTTAGTATACACTACAACAGACTGCACTAACAACAGTCTCAACAAAAGGTCAGCATGGCTTCTGACAGCCTCCTACGGCCGCAGGAACATGTTCCTACGCCCGCAGGACAACTTTCCAACATGCACTACGGCCGCAGTACATATGCACTACGCCCGTAGGATCTCTTGCCAAAGAACCATGACCTACGGCCGTAGTAACCATATCCTACGCCCGTAGTCTTGTTTCCATCACCCGTAGGTGGTAATCCTCATAAATTCAATCCTACGGCCGTAGCAACCATTACCTACGACCGCAGTAACATAAACAACACCCTACGGCCGTAGTAACATCATACTACGCCCGTAGGAACCATATTTACAGCGTGTTCTTGCTCTGTTCGTAAACAGACGCTGTTTTACGGGTTTTTGACTCAAAATCCAACTTGAATCCATATTCAAGTGTTTATACAAGTTGTCTAACATATATATAAACTTCCTAACATGATTTGGTCACAAAAACAACATTAAAACACTTCTAAATCTTCACTTTGACACCACACACACAAGGACATGAAGAACTAGGTTTTTAGCTTCAAGAACACTTACTAGGATGATGAAGATGAGGCTCAAGAGCAGATTTAGCACCCAAGTCCAACTTCTAATCCGAATCTAACTTTGATTCTTTACTTGATTTCCTTCTCAAATGATCAAACAAATGGGTGTGGATGGTTGTACGTATGCATGTATGTGTTTGTAGTGTGTGTATGTGTGTTTTAAGCTTATCCAGTAAAGAAGAAAGAGTCTATAAGCCGACTTAAGTGCCTAATACCCCCTCTCGGGTATTTCGTTCTCCTATTCAACTTAAAACACAACTTAGGGTTATCCGTTTCAACTAACGGAGATATTTTTGGAACCATTATCCAAAACCGTTCAACTATTTGTCAACATGGTCAACTTATGACATTTTCCATAATACTACATTTTTATCCACATTTAACACCAGTTAACACCATTTAACACCAATTAGCACCAATTCATGTTTAAAACACCAATTTACATTTAATACACCATTTAGCAACATTTATACTACAGTTAGCAACAAAACACCAATTAAAGTCAATGTACTACATGTACTACAGTTATTATAAAAGATTAATAAAAACAAAATAGAATATGATTGGATTGTCATGTTAATAGCCACATCAACATATGGGGTGAGTTAGTGCTCACTAGACTTCCACGTGGATGTACACATCAGCAGGTTACGTGTTGACCAGGTGATCAACAAGTTAATCAGATTACCATATCCTATTTTATCACAATTTTGTGCCCCTTTTTTGGCAAAAAAAAATTACTTTACTTTAATTGCCAAATTTAAACATTTATATTACCATTTTTGCCTAAAATAGAATCCTTCATAATCCCAAAAAAATAGAATCTTTTTATGGCTAGTAGATTCACTACAAGAAAATCATACTTTAGAAAACGAATTCTTCACATACCAAATTGCATGGGAATTTTTCTACAGATCCCCATGGATTTGAGTCAAAAAGCAATTTTTCAAAGGATTTTCCATGAATATTATAGGAAATCTCTCGAAAATCCGAGGGAAATAATTTTCCTACGTGCGAATTTTTATGCACGGTTGATTCCGTGAAAAATATGAGAGAAACATACATTTTCCTACGAATTTATACAAATGGGGCGGATGTTGCGTTGTATTGGTTATTGATATATAGATAATAGAATCCATAAACTCCAACCTCATCCTAATTTCACAAACACGTCAGGTACATGCTAGAAGTGTATGTGTAATAATAATATTGAGTTATCTCTCTTCTCCTTCTAATCTAAATAGTAATATTAGTTATGACTATGCATGTTTTATCGATCAATATTCGAAATCTTTAGGATTGTTTCATTCCTAGCTAGGGTTCTTTTTAATATTACTAAGAGATTTAATGGAAAGATACAAACTAGAATAAGCTAGTGTGTGATTTTAATATTAGAGTATCTTTGATTATATATAAACGTTATATATAGATGGTGAGCACCTACATATATATTGATATATGAACATTTCATGCATGATTATATTCTTTGGTCAAAATAATCATATAAAACTGAATACAGATTTAATTGTAATAGTCAAAGTATTAGTAGTTTCACTTGGTTAAAGACATCTTCAATTGAAGCCCTAACCTATGTTTTCTTATGTTTTTGAAGAAATTTAATTAAGGATAGAATAACCTATGTTTTCAATATATAATCAGACTACTTTCCGTAGCGCCAAAAGTCCATCTCTCCATGCAACGAGAGTTGATTGATTTGTTGCATTGACGAAGATGATGATGCATTTGTGTTATTCTCATACCTCACCACCCTTTTGGACGAGTCACCGTCTTCACTGGCTGCACCAAGATGTGAAGTCACGATCCTATCCATCATTCCCCACTCATTTCCAACCACATTAACTATGCTTTGAGCCGGTTCACAGGTTCCAACCTCTAAACCAGGCTCACAAGCTTGGTATGTAACTGGAAGCTGGTTTTCACAGCTTCCACTATCACACTCGCCATGGTTAGACATAAGTTGTTTAACTATGACGGGTGAGTCTTCAGATGGGAGATTTGAGAAATCATAACCCAAAGGCTTGTGGGTTGGTATGAAGTTTTGAGCTTGGAGATGGGGATATTGGTGGGGAAGGTGACCATGGTTAAGCCCAAGATCACCAAAGGTTTGTAGTTGTTGGTGTTGTTCTTGATTGTATTGTAAGTATGGATGGTTGGGGTGTGAAAATGAACCTGCAGGTTGGCTCGAACCATGGTTAAGTTGATCGGACCCAATGCTACCTCTTGACCCTTCACTTGATCCCCCAACCTTGAACAAATTCTTCTTTTTGAACACCCTACATATAACCCATCCATCTTCCTGGAAAAAAAATCAAAACACATTAAACATTAAATTAGATATGATCATTCTTTTAGATATGTAGAAAGTTAAGCATTAGTCATGATTTAAGTAAAAATAATTTATAACTTACAGGAGTTGTGAGAGAGGGATTAAGAGGATCATGATGATCGTCGTTATCTTCAAGTCGATACTCATGCATGATCCAATCTGTCTTTTGGCCATGTGGAGCTCGGCCGCGATAAAACACAAGGGTTTTCCTCATACCAATCTTTTCATAAGTGTTACGAATGCATTTGTCTCTCCCAGTTGCCTTCCAAAAACCCGCATTCGTCGCTCTGTTCGTCCTTGAACCTGTCGGATACTTCCTGTCCTTGTGACTGAAAAAGTACCATTCGTTTTGTGGTGTTGACCCAATGTTACATCTCTCTGTAATATACAATCCATAATTAATGAATCCAAAGTTAATAAATTTGAAAAGGATACATAGATTGCTTACTGTACATGTTTACGAGTTATGATAAGAACTCACGAGACTGATAGTTTGATAGATGATGTTTGGAATGCATGAGGTATAGATCTCAGTTAATAGTTCACATTTCACAACAACAAATATTTTATTTTATCATGTTTTTTAGTTACTTCTAAAAAGGTGAAACAATTGTTAATAATATTTGTATTTATATATATATATATATATATATATATATATATATATATATATATAAAGATTATATTTATAAAAACGACATATCTTTAATAAATATAAATTCAAGATTAATTTGGATAGCTCTACTAGACACTCTCAACTATCGTTTTAGTAATATTAAATATCATTCATTAATTTAAATTGAAAATTTAAATTGATTCTTAATGCCTGAATTAAAATTATTATAGATAATTCCATATATGTTCTATTTAAAACATAAATTACTTTTTTTTGTCTACGCTAATTTATAAGTAAGATTTTAGACTATCATATTTACCCAAATTCTTAATTTTCTCATTTTAAAATATTTTTTAATTATTTTAATTTTTTCAGTTATATCCAATAAATATTTAATCTTATTGCTTATAATTGTAACGATAATAATCGATGGCTTCTGCCATCACGCCTACCCTCTCTTTGGTTCGACGCTTCTACCACGTCAACGCTTCTACCACTAATGTTGGTGTTGACGTTGTCTGCCTTCGTTTTTTAAAACTATCAGTTCTTTTGCTATTTATAATTATTATTTATTTTTATTAATATTTAACATTTATTAATTTTTAAACTAACTTGTATATCACATGGTTATTTAATCTAGTAAAATATTTTAAGAATTTTGACGCTTATAGTTATATACAGAAAATATTCGCACTTACAAGCTAGCTCTTAGAAGTATACTTTTTTCAAGAACAAATTTAATGAAAATGTATACAACTTTGCATATATTTCTATTGTATGTGTCGAACATTAAATCATTTTGCTATATATACAAACTTTTAATTTGTTTATATTCTGTGAAATTAACTTTTTATTTTGTGCATTAAACTTATATCATTTTTCCCTATATATTGTATTTATTCAAATTACATATAGTAAAACAAAATCAAAGGTTAATACATTTAACAAAAATTTTTAAGATTTGATATACACAATAAATATTCTTTTAAATTAAATACATGTTATGTTAAATTTTTCCTTATTCCAAAAACAAGTTCGTCCTTATTTTTCTATGCAAGGGAAACATGAGAAATTTTATCGTGAGAAATTTAACCCTATATTTTAAATTAGTCTAAGGTAAGTTTTATGTTTCAACACACTAGTAACACTAGTAAATACAAATATTATATAAAATAAAAAAAGTTTTTACAGTATTATATATTTCTTCATGCTTAATTAGATTAAAAAACTTTCGCACTTATGTAGAAACAAATACATGCAAATGTGAAATTTATAAGCATTATGAATTTTGTTTACTTATCAACTACTTAGGATAGGAGGAAAATGCTATGAATTATAATGATGTGATTAAATAACGTAAAACTAAGTTAATATGTAATAATTAATAAGATTTATAAACCTAATAACTTATAAAAATTGAAATATACATATTGTTTATGGATAACAATTTGTTATTGATAATTATTGTATTGTAAATATTGATCATTTTCTTAGATTGATAAACCTAATATATACAATTAGTACTTTTTATTTTAATTTTCGGTTTTTGGGTTAGCAGTCCAACTTTAAGATCATAAACCGTAACTGAACTGAATAATTATAATTGTTTTTAGTTTGGTTAACCTAAATTTTGGTATGCATTGTCGGATTTTATGTTTGGTTTTCTGATATTTTAAATACTCCTACTTAAAATAGATACATCAAAAAATTATATAACTAAAATGGATTCAAAAGTGAAAATTTGATGTCCCAATTAGTTTAATTCCTTGCTAATTTCACCAGTAATTTCTATCAGATTGCAATGAAATTTCTGACTCCTTGTGCCATGGATTCTAAATCCTTTTCACTAACTAAACATAATAAAGTTTTGAATGAATTTCAATTCCTATAATTCTAGCTAATTTATAGATCAAATGCAAAATTTTAGAGGCATTAATTCCATAAATTAATCAGGACCTTATAGTTAATTACTTCAGAATTATGTTTTATCTTTTCATTCTTTTATTTAATTAACTCATTAACTTAACTCTCGAAATCTTAACTTTAATTAATTAATATGACTGATTGGGTTGGATACATCTTTTTAGGTATATATAAATATACAATTATGTAAAGTAAAGTAATTGTTTTATGATCGCATGTTTATATTTCACTTTGATATACAATTATGTAAAAATATACAATTATGTAAAGTAAAATAAATTCTTTTGTATATTAGATTACATATACATATTTTCAATAATTCAATACATTTAAAGATACAATTCATATTGAATATTACCTCTAATTTATACCAAGAAAAACTTAAATAGACGAGCCCAATTAATGGCGAAGATACAGAAGGCTACGGGGTGATTTGTGTATAATAATAGCTTGTGATGCATATATTTTTTATGTCCTCGATCATCAACTTATTATCTGTATATTTAATGTTATTATAGTTTAAAAAAGTAAATTTTTTTGGTAAACTTAGTTTAAATGTTGTCTGATTTTACACATGTTTTTATTGTATGTATTAAAATTACAAAACTTATTATATGTATCGAATATTGATTTTTATCGTTATTGTGTATCAGAATTTCTATTATATGTGCTAAATTAATTATATACTTTTTTTTAACCCATATAATAACAAAACCTGTAAATTTAAATACATTTTAAAAAATATTCTCATTTTAAATCCTAGCTCCGCCATGAACAAACATGCACTACAACATCATGTAGTTCTTTCATCTATCTCTCCTTTATTGTGTTTAATTATGCTCATATTTAACTTTGTTTAAACTAAAAATAAAAAAAATAAAAAAACTGCAAACCGATTGCCATGAAAAGAAGAATAGTAATTTAACTTATTTACTAAAAAAGAACGAACATAATTACCCCCAATATTTACAAGAAGATGTATGTGTTGGTGTGTGTGTGTGTGTTTCGAGTATTTCTATATATACCTTGAAGATCCCATGGCTCAACCTTGTTCAAGTCAATTTCTCTAATAACGTCCATATCAAATTTCTGAAACGAAATCTTCTTCTTCAAGTAGTAATGCAGAAGCTCTTCGTCGGTCGGGTGAAACCGGAACCCCGGCGGAACACCGCCGCCTGATGACGACATCACTTTCTCTCTCTATATATATATATATATCTCCCAATATATGTTAATTAATGGGGATATATAGTTAAATAGAAAGAGAAAGATCGATTATATTTATGATCAAGCTCAAATTGATGTGAAAAATGGTTTATATAGTGGGCGGGTGGTTATTGTAACATAGATTCATACTTGGCGGGTGAGTGTCAACGTAGGAATTGAATTGAAGGAGGATGATGTGATACTAGAGCTAGCTAGCAGGGAGGAAGGAGGAATGGAAAGTTGACGACCGGAGACGACGGCGGCGGTGTAGGCCGGTTAAAGCTAACGTAGATTGGACGGCAGCGTATTTGGATTCTTAGACACGATCCATGCAAACCTAGCCTTCCTTTCCAACCCACCCGCAGCTCTCTCAGCGCGTGCACTTCACTACTATTACTAATTACCCTCTTGATCGATTATATATAGTTATAAGCCTTTATTAGCTACAAATGACTATTTAATTACTTTTTTGCTCTTATTCTAAACCCTAGCATATAATTATATATGAACTAGCTAGAAGAACTATTATTATTATTATTATAGTGAATATAAGGTTATGTACAAAGGGATATATGAAGCGGAAATTTTATAGAATTATAGATACCGGTTTTACAACTCAATTGAGTTCTAACATTAACTAAAGAATATGATTTTAAATTTGCCCCATAAATGTTATCTAGCTAGCATTATTACATCAATTTCTAAAGTAGGGTAGGTTCCAGTTATTTTTAAAGGATTAATAATAACAATAATAATTGGCATTTCAAATATAATAATTTTTATTATTATTATTAGATCGTGCAGAGTTAACACTACAAGAAAAGAAGGCAATAACGGTAACAATAGCATTATAATGGTGACATCTAGCTAGTTCCGCTGGCCGAGTGTCACCGCTAAAGCTTAAGTCGCCGCTATTTGAGTCACATCTATTAGTCTTAAAAAAGAGGGCAATAAATGTGTGTGTTATGTGTGTGCTAATGTATGTGTGATGTTGTGTGTGTGCGATGTTGTATGTGTCTAATTTTCAAGTTATTTACCCTAGATGTGGCATTGTTAGAATAGATCTTGTATATTGTAGATTAATTATATCAGTATTAACACTATTGTGTTTGGGGTTTTAATTTGATTTTGCTAATTAAGTTGCTAATTGTGGTTCTTTTAATCTTGTTAATGTGGTTTACATTGTTGGTTTAGATGATAACATTCTTGTGTTTGAGATTTATGATTATGATAATTGTGTTAGATTGAGTGAAATATTCTTTAGTTGTTTTGATGTATATCAAAATCAAAGTAGTTGTTTATTTGATTCTTGTGAATCTAGTTTGTTGTTTTGATGTTTATAAAGGATAAAGTTCATACCTTGACGAATTGTGATGTTTACACTTGTATGAACTTTGATTCTTGATGATTTATGATGCTTAGTTATATAAACTTCATTTATAATTAGTTGTTAATTTGATTCTTAATAAATTGTAATGCTTAAAACAATTGGAAGAGTGTTAAATCTTGTATAAACTTTTTGATACTTCATTTCTTAAATTGATTTGTTTTGTAGGAAGAATTGTAATGTTTAGTTGTTACTTTGATTCTTGGTGAATTTTGATGTTTAAAACAACTATTAACGAGTGTAAAAACTTCTAGAACTTTTTGATATTCGATCTCTTAAGCTGATTGGTGTTTTTAAAATAAATTGTAAAGTTTAGTTGTTAATTTTATTCTTCAGGAATTGTGATGTTTAAAACAATTAAAAGAGTGTTAAAACTTGTATAAACTTTTGTTACTTAATTTCTTAAATTAATTGGTGTTTTAATGATGTACTTTTTTTTTTTTTTTTTTTTTTGAAAAGCAATTTTAATGATGTACTGTATGCTTAGTTGTTAGTTTGATTCTCGATGAATTTTGAAACTTGTATAAACTTGAAGTTTAATTGTTAATTTGGTAATATATCAAACATATATATTTTCAATATTTTTTAAATAATTTGCATTTAAGTGTGTGTTCGTGTGTGCGTCTATACATACATACATACATACATACATACATACATACATACATACATACATATATACATATATATATATATATATATATATATATATATATATATATATATATATATATATATATATATATATATATATATATATATATATATATAAGGGATCAGATGCGAACGCTATGTAATTGCGAACGATTGCGATCGTTTTTAATGTAACAGAACTTTGACAAAAGTCAAAGTTTGTAGGCGGATTAATTGGGCCGTTTATATGAAATTTTAGGCAAACGTTTTTCTTTCTTTTTTAAATAAATACAACAATTATCTTTTGATTTTAAAACTATTTTTAAGCCTATGAATATGTTTTTTTTAACTAGCGTAATAGTTTTTTCAAATATTAAAAATTAATATAATATAAATCAATATATCTTCTAAAAGAACTCATACTTATTAATATATGATTATTGTGATTCTTAAATTTTTTTTGATTTGTAAAATACGAACGGCGGTAAAAATAAATAAATTAAACTTCAATCATTGAGATGCAATGATTTTAAATAAGATATAATGGTTTTAGATTAGATGCAATGACTTTATACCTGATGCGGTTGTTTTTTAAATAAAAGACAATTGAATCTTTCAACTAAGATGTGGTAGTTTTAAAGAACCTAATATTTTTTATATGTGATACAATTGTTTTTAAACAAGATGTTATTAATATCTTTAATCCAATCAAATTGTTATGCACAAAAGGTAAAAGATGCAGTTGTTTTTAAACAAGATGCAGTTATTTTAGACGATATGCAGTTATTTTAGACGAGATGCATTTAGAATAGATGCACCATCTTTGATTAAACTTAAAAAAAGCTCGTAGCATGAAAATCTATATGGAAAACTAAACTTTAAAGACCAAAAATTCAACTTTTACAAAAAAATTAATATATATCTTTTAATATTATAAATTATAATAAAAAAACAAATACAAAATATAATAATTATAGTTGAGCTAAATTTATTATATTATATTATATAATATTATACTACGTACACTCATCGCCTTCTCATAGCAAATATTTGCAAAAGTAACATCGAAGTTTGCAACTCCACCGCCAAAGTTGTCCATTCTTCCGCCGTAATATTTCCATTCGCACCGTTTTTTCGTTCGCAAAGGATCCCGACCCGATATATAGTAAAAGGATCATTTGCGAACGCATTTAAAAATGCGAACGCTGCGAACGGAAGAATCACGGCGGAGAATAAATTTAGGATGTGCTTTTGTGCCACCAATGTTGACTTTTAAACTTCCACGATATATATTTGGAAAAGCTAAATCATATGATATTAGTAGTGGTGTTCAACTTTTCATGCATCAAGTGACATGTCTCATTGTGAATTTTGTCATAAAGAAACATACACCTATTTGTCAATTATATTGTATTTTAGAATGGTAATTTGCATACAAGAGATTCTAAGTAACATTCAACCAAACGCTATCATTTAATTATTATACTCAACATGTGTGTATGTATATATAGTAAGCAATAAGATAAGATGTAATTTTTTAGATAAGATGCAGTAAATTTTAATTAATATTTAGTGATTTTATGCTATATGCGATGATTTTATAGACAAGATGTGGCTTAAAATTGTAATTTTTCATACAACCGATTCAAGCAATATTTAAGTGAACTTTATCATTCAATTCTTACACTTGACGTGTGTGTGTGTGTATATAGTAAGCGATGCAGATGAGATGCAATAATTTAAGGCTAAATGCAGTAGTTTTTAGACAAGAAACAATTAAATCCTTCAACCAAGATGCATCTAGCATAAAAAATATACCTAAACCGGAGACATCTTCATATTTGTTTACCACCATATCCTTGAATCTCCATTATTAACCACACTCATTTCGTTATTTTACAAAAATGGTGCATATGCAGCAATTTTTGTTGCATCTATTTATTTAATTCTATAAAACACATTGATATAAATAAAAATGACATATTGAAAGACAAGTAATATTTTACTATTATCAAATAACGGTCCTTAAAATACGTTCATATTAAAGTTACTGCATCTAACAAGTAACAATATATTACTATAATTTCAAAAAATAATTCCATCTTAAATTTAAAAAAAAGAAAAAGAAAATTAAATTTGCATATAGAAAGTGGGAGCCGCAATGTTTGACTATATAGTGCAAAAAGACTTATGTTTGAGCGTAAATTGAATTTGTCATTTCATGGGAAAAAAACGTTCGCAATTTGCGAACGAAATGCACCGTTCGCAATCGATCTTCTCCCTATATATATATATATATAGAGAGAGAGAGATAATTGATCAATATAGATCCCTCCTTAAACAAAGATCCCAAAGTCCCAATCTTAGCCATTAGATTAATCAAATCAATGATTAAGATCTATAATGGCATGATTGTAATTAAGTAAACAATTATAAAATTTAATTATAGAAGGAAGGGTATTATGGTAAAATAGGAATTGAATCAAACTTTTGAAAACCCACACGCATCCTATAGCTCCATCCAAATTCAGTTTTTTTTACCCCTTAAATCTTTAAATAATCATAACTATTTTAGTTTTTTGAGTTTGAGCAAAAAAATTATACCAATCTTCTCATTTTTTAATGCTCTTTCAAACGAGACCACTCTTCCTATATTTCTGGAAAAAACATTTTTGACGAAAATGATATAAATGATGAAAATAATCATTTTCGGCTGTTGGAAGAGAGTAACACCTACCAGTTTAATCATTTTCGTCCATCACCTTCATACCCATAACACCTAACAGTTTTCATCATTTTCGGACCCATGTTCACCTTTTTTTTACGAAAATGATGAAAATGACGAAAAAGACTTAAATTATCATTTTCGTCACCTGCTATTACGTGACATACAAGGGGGCATGAAAATGATGAAAATGACGAATTTTTATCATTTTCGTCACCTGCTATTACGTGACATACAAGGGGGCACGAAAATGATGAAAATGACGAATTTTTATCATTTTCGTCACCTGTTTTTACGTGACATACAGGGGGGCACGAAAATGATAAAAATGACGAAATTTTATCATTTTCTTCACCTGCTATTACATGACATACTAGGAGGCACGAAAATGATGAAAATGACGAATTTTTATCATTTTCGTCACCTATTTTTACGTGACATACAGGGGGCACGAAAATGATAAAAATGACGAATTTTTATCATTTTCGTCACCTGCTATTACATGACATACAAGGGGGCACGAAAATGATGAAAATGGCGTATTTTTATCATTTTCGTCACCTGCTATTACGTGACATACAAGGAGGCACGAAAATGATGAAAATTACGAATTTTTATCATTTTCGTCACCTGTTTTTACGTGACAAACAGGGGGCACGAAAATGATAAAAATGACGAATTTTTATCATTTTCGTCACCTGCTATTACATGACATACAAAGAGGGCACGAAAATGATGAAAATGACGAATTTTTATCATTTTCGTCACCTGTTTTTACGTGACACACAGGGGGGGCACGAAAATGATGAAAATGACAAATTTTTATCATTTTCGTCACCTGCTTTTACGTGACACACTGGGGGGGCACGAAAATGATGAAAATGATGAATTTTTATCATTTTCGTCATCTGCTATTACATTACATACAAGGGGGCACGAAAATGATAAAAATGACGAATTTTTATCATTTTCGTCACCTGCTATTACATGACATACAAGGGGGCACGAAAATGATGAAAATGACGAATTTTTATCATTTTCGTCACCTGCTTTAACGTGACACACAGGGGGCACGAAAATGATGAAAATGACGAATTTTTATCATTTTCGTCACCTGCTATTACATTACATACAAGGGGGCACGAAAATGATGAAAATGACGAATTTTTATCATTTTCGTCACCTGCTTTTACATGACATACAGGGGGCACGAAAATGATGATAAAATTGTCATTTTCATCATTTTCGTGCCCCCTGTATGTCACGTAAAAGCAGGTGACGAAAATGATAAAAATTCGTCATTTTCGTGCCCCCTTGTATGTCACGTAAAAGTAGGTGACGAAAATGATAAAAATTCGTCATTTTCATCATTTTCGTAAAAAAAAGGTGAACAGGGGTCCGAAAATGATGAAAACTGTTAGGTGTTATGGGTATGAAGGTGATGGACGAAAATGATTAAACTGGTAGGTGTTAGTGTGTTACTCTCTTCCAACAGCCAAAAATGATTATTTTCGTCATTCATATCATTTTCGTCATTTTCGTCAATTTTTTTTCTCCAGAAATATAGGAAGAGTGGTCTCGTTTGAAAGAGGATTAAAAAATGAGAAGATTGGTATAATTTTTTTGCTCAAACTCAAAAAATTGAAATAGTTATGATCATTTAAAGATTTAAGGGGTAAAAAAAACTGAATTTGGATGGAGTTGCAGGATGCGCGTGGGTTTTTTCTCAAATTGGTTTAATTCCTATTTTGCCTTTTTAAATGAGTGGCTAAGATTGAGACTTTGGTATCTATGTTTAAGGGGGGGTCTTTGTTGAACCTCACCCTATATATATATATATATATATATATATATATATATATATATATATATATATATATATATATGTGTGTGTGTGTGTGTGTGTGTGTGTGTTTTAAGTTTGGGGATGTCCTCGTTTTATTTATTTATTATAATTTATAGTGACTAACAAATTTTACTAGTAATTGTAGTTGTACCATCACGCATAAGAGGTAAGACTAAAAACTTTGCCCTCATGCCCATGTGGGAGAAGAACGGGAAGCGGTATCTCTTTCTTGAATTTAATGATGCTGCACATTTGGTGCCACACACAGGTCTTCATTCGTGAGGTTGCTTAGTATATCTTGCGAGGCATCCTGTTAGATACAGAATCACAGGAAAAGATTACTATCGCTGGAAAACATGTCATGTTAGAGCGTCTGTGGATAAATTATTTATATAAGTTTATTTTCTAATACCCAGTTTTTGTATTCAATAAAAGAGTGTTATTATCAGTTTTATTATTGTTGTTGTTATTATTACTTTACGTTTTTGAAGTACTTAGTGGATCTTGGTGGGCCTATTGGGCTTAATTAAATACTAAGAAGGATTAATTGCAAGTGTATGGGTTTGAAATAGATTAGTAGAGATATGGGCATATTATTTGGCTTAGGCTTGGTTAAAAATCTATAGGCTTAAGCCTTTAAAGTATAAAGAGTGAAATAGCGCACGACCCTCAAGGAGAAATAGATAAATTTTTCTTTCCCTGTGCAAGAGTGTGTGAAAGTGTGTGTTATTCCTGAACCGAGAGCAACATGGGAGAACAAGGATCTTCATTTGCACATTCAAATCTCAAGGAAATAAATCAGGTATGGTTCTCTAAGTTTCTATGAGCATGAGGATGTGATTTATTTTGTATTTGAGCATGATTTCATAAAATTTTGTTTGGTCTGGGTTGTTTTGGTGAGTATGAATGCCGAGAGACAGATTAAGGGGGCGTTTGGTTCGCGGAATATGAATGTCGAGAGACAGATTAAGGGGGCGTTTGGTTCGCGGAATGGAATTGACCGGAATTGAAATTCGTTAAGAATTTGGAATTGGAGAGAGTTTTGGAATGGAGAGAGTTGCCGGGAAAGAGAGAGAGTTTTGGACGGGAGAGAGAAATGGCCGGGAAAGAGAGTGGCGTGCAACGGGTGCTGCTCAAGGAAGGTTTGGCATGCAAGGGATAACATCGAGGCAGAAGGAAGAGGTGGTTGATAGAGGGAACTACAATCGGATGAGCAGTGGTGTACAATTTCCGGGTAAAGGTAGGGATGCGGATGGGAAGAAAGATGGGTTGGATACTACCTATTCCGTTTATGTCTCAAACTTTCCAAACTGGTGGGAGGCTAAGGATATGTGGAAGTCGATGAATCAGGAAGGTGAGGTATGTGATGTCTATTTGTCAAAAACTGTCAATCTACAAGGTAAACGTTTCGGTTTCGTTCGTTTTCGGAAAGACGGTAGAGAAGGGGAGAGATGGAAAAGACTATCTAACAAGACCTTTGGTAATGTCAAGGCTGTGATAGGGAGGGCTAAAGAGAGAAAACGAGTATCGGTACTAAGAGAGAACCAAGCCAAACAACATAACAATATCCTAAGAAACAAGATTATTAGATTTCCATCAATTAGAAGAAGCGGAGTGACGTTCAAGGATGCGCTGACAGGAAGATTTGGATATGATAATGAGGAAAAAAGGAGGAATGAAAATGCCTTACCGAAACATAGTAAGGCGGAGGTCCGCCAAGTAGGAACGAGAAAACCGAAATCAATAAGCTCGAGCTTCATCTTCGATTCTGATGAAGAAGAAACCCAATGGTTGGAAAGATCTGCGGTAATTGAAATCAAGGAGTCCATCTTAAGGGGAGCTACAGGGGCCGCGGATGCTATGGAAAAGATTGATCACTTAGCTAGAAGTTTCAATTTTATTCCTAGAACTATGGGAGGCAGATTGTTTTTGTTAACCTTCAACAACTCAGCAGAGATGAATGAATTTATTAAAATTGCAGTGAACAAAAATGAACAAATAGGGGATGCCTTTGAATGGGTTAAACAATGGTCTACCGGAGATGTGGACGGAAGCATCTTGAAGTGGGTTAGAATCGAATGCGTTCCGTTACATGCTTATAATGAAAGATTTTTCAAAAGCATGGCAAATTTGTGGGGATCTTTCATCATGCTAGACAAGAACACTCGTGAAAAACGAAGGTTGGACGTGGCAAGGATGTTAATTAGATAAACCAGGGCCGAATTACCTTTGTACGTAGATGTGGAAATTGACAAAGAATCCTTCAGAGTGTTTACTTTTGACGACGGAGCTTCCGGTTTTTTACCCACGGTTTATTCATCGGATTCAGAGTGCAGCGAGGATGATACGGTGGATGGCCAATCAAACTCGAAAATCAAGAACAACTTGGAGGAGTGTAGGGTAAGGGACGAGACTTCATCGGAGAAACAAGGGACGGTTCCGACCACAACGAAGGATGTTCCGGTGGAGGATGGGGTGTTTTCCGGCGACCAGAAGAACCGGATCGGAAAAGGAGATGAAGAGGCTTGCAGTAATGATGGCGTCCTTCCTAGGAAAAGCAATTTTTATCCCACCGATGAGAAGTCCCAAGATGATGGTCGTAATAATAGCGCCGTAGGAGTTGTTGAGAATGATGAGAGCTCTCTAGATGTTGATGGGGTATTGATTAAAAAAGGGGAAGGGTGTGAGAGGGATAACGTGTTTAATGAAGTGGGGAATATCGAGGAGGCCAATTCGTTGAAGGGGGGTGGTACGGGTTTTGTTAATATAGAAAAGAGTTAATTACAAAGATGGTCCCTGTGTTCTTGCCCAAATTTCACATTTAGTCCTTTAAAATAAAAAATTACACTGATAGTCCTTATGGTTAATGTTTTGTTTCACTTTTAGTCCTTTAGCCTAACTGGTGTTAAAGTTGACCGTTAGTCAAAGGGCATTTTAGTCATTTTCCTTTTTAATCCTATTACCAAACACCTATTTTCATTATTCATAAATTATAAATTATAAAAAAAATATACAAACACACATTTTTATTATTCATTAATTAAAAATTAATAAAAAATAAATAAAGTTTACCCAACATGTTCATCTTATAAACAGAGCAACAAGAACAGAACCAAATTTTGTGATTATTAGCAATGAATCATAAGCAAAGATAGAATAAAACCACAAATCAAAGAACCCTAGATCTGGAATCAATCATATGGTATGTGAATGAAATCCAAATCTGAATCTATCTATATAAATAATAAAAGAATCAATGAAAAATAAGAAGCAACCGATCTGATCGATTATCACATCAAACCCTAAACTTATCTAGGTTTTGATTTTCTTGATCGGAAATGCGAAGACGAAGAGCAGGTACGGCGTCTATGGATCTGAATCCATGGAAGAAAACTAGGGTTTGGCTCGGTACTTCATTTTCAGATCTGGCGGCGACGGATTTGGATCCATGGAAGAAAACTAGGGTTTGGCTCGATACTTCCGATACACTGTCGGTACTTCATTTTCAGATCTAGCGGCGACGGTGGTTAGATGGCGACGATACTCGATCCGGCAGCGACGATGGTTAGATGGCGACGGAGAACGGCGGTCTGGCGGCGTTTATATGGATCTGAATCCATGGAAGAAAACTAGACTTTGTTCCCGACGAATCCGCCATCAAAACCGACCGGATTGAGGTCGATAAGGAGACCATTGATTTGCTTGCTTCTTTGGATATGTCTGACCTTCCTTTGGCCTCTACAGCGATACCGGGGGCATATGGCGGTGGTGGCCGTGGTGGATTCGACGGTGGAGCTGGAAGGAGGTACTGATGAAGATTGCTTTTCCATTATATATGTCTTCTTTTCTAGCTTTTTGATAAACGATGTTATGATTTGAGGATATGAGTTGTTTTTGCTTTAAGTTGGATTGAATTTCAACCTAAAAATTTCTATTAGTGTGATTTTTAAAAAAAAATGAGGATATGAGTTGTTTTTGCTTTAAGTTAGGTTGAAGTTCAACCCTAAAAATTTCTATTATTGTGATTTTCAAAAAATAGAACGTGATGATGAACAGATGAATAAATATAAGAAAAGCAAGTAGGAATGTAGATGTTAATTAATAAAAGGTTGTTTGGTAGCAAGTTTAAAAGGGTTTCTTTGAAAATAGGTGTTTGGAAACAACTATAATAGGTATAAGGTGTTTGGTAACAAGATTAAAAAGGAAAATGACTAAAATGCCCTTTGACTAACGGTCAACTTTAACACCAGTTAGGCTAAAGGACTAAAAGTGAAACAAAACGTTAACCATAAGGACTATCAGTGTAATTTTCGATTTTAAAGGACTAAATGTGAAATTTAGACAAGAACACAGGGACCATCTTTGTAATTAACTCTATAGAAAAAGGAAGTAGTGGACCGATGAAAGAAATGAATGGAACTTTAATGGATGATGGTTGTGGACCCAAGAATAATGCAGGTGATTTAAATAAAGGAAATGATGCCTTTGAAAGGAATTTAGCTAGTGGAATCATGGATTTTAATAAAGAATTTGGAGTTCATGTTTCTTCCAGTAAGATTTCTATTGGGCCGATGGATGGGATTGAGGTAAATGGGCTTAAGTGTACTCCAAATAGTATATATGATGGGCTTAATTGTATCCAAAAATTAAGTACGCATGGAGAAGTACAAAATAAGAATTCCATTATTAATAAGGATAAGGGCCATAGTGTAAACCAACATGGACTGGATATTTCTGAAAGTGATCATGGGTTTGTTGATAAGGGAGAAAAGGAGGAACAAATAAAAATTGCCGACGAGAAATTATTTAATGTGCAAATTCATGAGCTTTTTGAAGATAATGAGCGGGTGTATGGCAAAATAGACACAGACATTTTGTCATCAGATGATGACTTTGATGCTCGCAGAAAAGAGCTCCTTCAAGACCGAAGTTTGTCTACTGATGAGTGGATTAATGTAGCGTTCGATGGACGAAAGATGAAAAAGGGGAAGATTGCGCAGAAACAGAAGAAGGGTAAAAGAGGAAAGGGTTCCTATCAAGGTAAATTGAAGAGCAAGGGGAGCGGTTGTCCCTCCACTTCGGCAGAGGATCAGAGCAGAAAGGTTTACTCGGATGATGAAGCAGTGAGGATTCTAGGGTTGGTTGCAGACATGGGCTTTCAACTGAAAGTCTCTAGAGAGGAGGTGAAAAGGCGTCTAAAGGAGGACGCTTGTGTCACTCAAGGACTGTAAGTCTCTTTGTCTTTTATTTCTTGTTATTTCTTCTTGTGTTTTTTTATCATTATACGATGTTTTTATCTTTGAATGTTAACGGTGTGGGGAAAGGGTCTAAGAAGATGGTTGTTGCTAGGGTAATCCGCAACATTAACCCTTGGATAGTTTTCTTGCAAGAAACAAAAATTAGTGCTCATAGTTCTAGGATTGGTAAGGGATTATGGAGGGGTGTCGATGTGGGTGCGGAATGGGTGAATGCCTCTGGCAGAGCTGGAGGCATCCTAACCTTATGGGATAGGAGTTTTTATGACTTGAAAGAGGTTGTCAAAGGTCATAACTGTCTGTGTTTAAGAGGTCTATGTATTCCCCTTAATGTGGATATTATGCTTTGTAACATCTACGCACATAATGATAGGGCTAAAAGAAAATTACTTTTTGAGGAGTTGAAGCAGTATAGAAATCAAAGTAGGGTGTGTTGGGTTCTGGGGGGTGATTGGAATGAAATTGTTGAGGTGGAGGAAAGATCGTCTTGCCTTAGGAGGGATAGAGGTATGAGAGAATTCGGTGAGTTCATAGAGTCAGAAGGCCTGGTGAATATTCCTATGTCTAATGGGAAGTTTACCTGGAGTAACAACCAATTACAGTTAGTATCTAGCAGGCTGGATAGGTTATTGTTTGATACGGATCTGTTGGAAGCTTTTCCCTCAGTGTGTCAGTGGGTAACTGAAGATAGGGTCTCAGATCATTATCCGGTGATTCTAGGTAAGAAGGAGGATGATTGGGGTCCTACACCATTTAGGATGTTTAACTGGTGTATGAAAGAGGAGGGGTTTGGTGAATGTGTGAGGGAGGTATGGGGTACCAAAGAGGAGTGTAACGTGGCGGTTAGGTTAAAAAATGTTAAATTGGCCGTCAAGAAGAGGTTCAGATTTAACAAAGAGTCCTTGGTAGACAAAATTCGTAGTTATGAGCGGGATCTGGTCAATTTAGAAGCTCAAAGGAATGCAAACCGAGATGATGTAGAGCTATGGAATCAATGGAGACAGGTGAAAGACAAAATGTGGCAGCTGAGACAAAAGGAATTCGATCAGGCTAGACAGAAGTCTAGATTGATTTGGTTACAAAAAGGTGACTGCAATTCAAAGTTTTTTCACATTATGTCTAGAGCGAGGGTTAGGAGGAACTTAGTTAGTTCAATTGAGATAGAGGGTGAGGTTCTCAAGGATCCTCCGAAAGTTAAAGAGGGGATTACTAATTTCTTTGAGAAGCATTTTGATAGGCGAGGAAGTTGTGTTAACACTCTGGGCTTAGGTGTAAAGAAGCTCTCGGTGGATAGCGCGAGGTGGTTAGAGAGAGGCTTTGAGAAAGAGGAGGTAAAGCTGGCGGTCTGGAGCTGTAATGGTGATAAGGCGCCTGGCCCGGACGGGTTTAATCTGCACTTTTTTAAAGCTCACTGGGACATAGTGGGGGAGGATTTGGTTCGATTGTTAGACGGGTTCTACTCGGATGGTTTCCTTCCTAAGGAGTTTGGGGAAGCCTTCATAACACTCATTCCAAAAGTCAGCTTCCCGACTACTATTAAGGAGTTTAGGCCGATTTCTCTAGTGGGTAGCGTATACAAGATAGTCACAAAACTTTTAGCTAGGAGATTGAGCGCAGTGATTTTGGAAGTGCTGGGAGAGTTTCAGTTTGCCTTCACTAAAGGTAGGCAGATATTGGATTGTGTACTGATTGCGGAAGAATTAATTCATGCACTGAAATCTAGGAAAGTGGAAGGGGTCTTTCTGAAGCTGGATTTTGAGAAAGCATATGATTCTATCGAGTGGGATTACTTAGCAGGTGTGCTGAGTGAAATGAATTTCGGGAAGAAATGGATCAGTTGGGTGTTAGGTTGCCGTAGGATATCTTCTCTGTCGGTGCTAGTGAATGGTTCACCATCCCGCAGGTTCCCTATGAAACGGGGTCTTAAACAGGGGGATCCCCTTTCCCCTTTGTTATTTAACATTGCAGCAGAAGGTATCAATGCCTTGTTTAGGAAAGGGTTGGAGATGGGTCTCTTTGAGGGATGTAGGATATCGGGGCATTTTGATATGTCGATCTCACATATTCAGTTTGCAGATGATACAATGCTGATAAATAGGATGGATTTTAATCAGCTTAGGAATATGTGTGATGTGTTGAAAGTGTTCTATCTTCTGTCTGGAATGAAACTGAATATGAAGAAATGTGTAGTGTACGGGGTCAATGTGGAAGAGGAGAGTTTGCTTAGGATAGGGAGTTACTAGGGTGTCAGGTGGGTAGCTTCCCTTGCTCTTACTTAGGTTTGCCCATTGGCGGGAATCCCAGAAGGCCCTCCTTCTGGGAACCTGTCATCCTGAAAGTAAAAAAGAGATTGGAGACATGGAAAACAAAGTTTCTGTCTAAAGCTGGCAAGATCACCCTGATCAAGTCTGTTTTGAATAACTTTATTACATGTCTCTGTTCCGAATACCGGTTGGCGTGTACAAGGAATTGGAGAATTTGAGAAGACAATTTCTATAGTCAAAAGGGGAGGAAAAGAAAGGATTACCCATGGTGGCTTGGAGTAAAATCCAGAAGCCTAAGAAGTTGGGGGGTTTGGGATTAGGTGATATGCGGGTGAAGAATCGTGCTATGTTATCAAAATGGTTATGGAGGTATTGGAATGAGGAAAATTCGGTCTGGAAGAGATTAGTTATTTGTAAGTATGGGGAACTGTCTCTAGGAGACCAGGGGTCCGGGGCACGGCATACTAAGTTGTCTAACATTTGGAGGAATATAGTATCGGTGTGTGATTTTGAATCGAAGTTAAGTGCGGCTATTAAGGAAGGATTTGTTGCGAATCTTGGGAAAGGTGATCTATTTAACTTCTGGAAAGATAGATGGTGTGGTGGGGAAGCTCTGAAGATTAAATTCCCAAGAATTTATGCCTTAGCTGTCAAGAAAGAGGGGAAAGTGTGTACGTTTGGAAAGTGGAGAGGACCGAGTTGGGTTTGGGTAATTGATCTTAGGAGGAGAATTTTTGACTGGGAAGTAGGCATTTTTGATGAATTTATGGTTTTACTTAACTCACAGAAGTTGAAAAAGGATCAGAGCGACAGGATAATGTGGAAATTCGATAGCAGAGGGGTATTCTCAATAGGTAGTTTATTAAATAAGGTGAATGATGAAGAAGGGGTGGGCGGATTGGCCAACGTATGGGAGTTTTGGGGGCCTCCAAAGGTGCGGTTGTTTGTGTGGCAAGCTGTATGGAATGGAATTCCTACTAGGAATAAACTGGTTAGGAGAGGGGTACTGAAGTCTGATGATAATGTGTGTCCGTTCTGTAACCAGTTAGGAGAATCCACAGTACATCTGTTGATACATTGCTACAAATCGTGGGGAGTGTGGAATAAGGTGTTGGAAACGGTCGGAATTAGATGGGTTACACCTAGGAGTATCGTTGATTTAGTAATGCTTTGGCCAAAACTGTGTAGTAGTAGGTGGATCAGAAAGGTGTGGATGTTGATCCTTTATGGTGTTCTTTGGACACTATGGACTGAGAGGAACAATGTCGTCTTTAATAATAAACAAGTGTGCTATGATAGATTGACTGATATGGTGTGGTTAAGGGCGGGTCAATGGTGCGCTGCGAAATGGCCATCAATCACAGGGTCCGCGTTGGAGTTTTGTTTTAGGCCAGTAGAGATGCTGAGAGGAGATAATTTGTTGTCCCAAAATAGCTCTAAGTCTGTTGCGACTGGTGTGGCTGATCTATTTATGTATATAGATGGGTCTGTTAGTAGTTTAGGGGATAGAGCAGGAATTGGGGGTGTGTTCAGGAGATCATTGAGTGGAGATCTGATGGGTGCATTTTCCAAATCCATCTCACTGTGCCCTCCGCTAGTTGCGGAATTGGAGGCGGTATTCTACGGGATGTTAGTTTTGAGGAGCAACAGAGTGGTAGAGTACGGAGCCATTAAGGTATATTCAGACTCCACTCAGGTTGTCAGTCTAATCAATGGCACCTTAGATCCGTCATCAGATGAATTTGAGGTGCTGAGTAGAATAAAATCTTTAGTGAATGTCCTTGGGAGTGTTGATATCCATCATCTTCCCAGGGAACTGAATAGGGATGCGGACGCTTTGGCAAAAAAAGGATCAAGTAGGTGGGTGCCATGGATTGCTTGGGTTTAGAAAGTGAGTTTGGGACGGTATGGGTTACTTTTGCTTGTGTACTTTGTTTTGGTTTTGTGATCTTTCTAACAGTGTAGGTTCCTAGATTTGTGTGTTTGGCAGGTGGGTGAAAGTTATTTTGGGCGGTTTTAGATGGATAGCGCTTTGTATGGCGGGACCTTGTTGTTTCCAGCTTTCCTAACCTTTCTTTCTGGCCAGGTTTTTTTCGTGTTTTGTGTTGTTATCTAAGAGTACCTTGGGTATGGATGAGGTTGGAGTTATAAGGGCGGCGTCGGTAGGTTTTAGTGACTGTGGCTACGATTATTTGGATGGTGTTATATGGGGGCACTGATTCTTAGCACACACTTTTTCACTTTGTCTTACTTCATTGTGTAGCCATGCTTATAGGCTAGTTTTGATGGGGTTCTTATGCTGGTGCTGGAGGTAGCACTTTTGTAACCAGGCTGTATAAGGGTGGTACTTCAATCCCTGACTGATCTGCTAGGCCATTTTTGTTTATGCCGATGCAAGTCTTTCTTTCTAGCCCCAGAGTCTCATGTTTTGTGTTGTTTCCTATGATTAAAACGGGTGTGGGTTGGGATGGTGTTATAAGGGTGGTGTTGGTAGGGTCTAGAGGCTGTGGCTATGATTCTTTGGATGGTGTTACATGGGGGCACTGTTAATTAGCACACACGACTTCACATCATTTTCCCTTCATCTTGTAGCCATGGTCATAGGCTAGTATGTGGGGTTTCATCTTGGTGCTGGAGGTAGTACCGTTTTGTATCCTGGTGGGATAAGGGGGGCATCTCAATCCCTGCTTGATTTGCTAGGCTATTCTTGTTTTGTCGATGCAAATCCTTCTTTCCAGCCTCAGAGGTTCGTTTGTATCTTGTTATCTATGAATGTAATGGGCGTGGGTTGGTTTGGTGTATAAGGGTGGTGCTGGTAGGCTTTAGCGACTGTGGCTATTCTCTCTTTGGATGGTGTTATATAGGGGCACTATTTATTAAGCACACACGTTTTCACATTGTTTCCCTTCATCCTGTAGCCATGGTCATAGGCTAGTTTGTGGGGTTCTCTTATAGGTGCTGGAGGTAGTACCTTTGTATCCTGGTGGTATAAGGGGGGCATTTCAATCCCTGTTTGATTTGCTAGGCCATCTTTGTTTAGCCGATGCAAATCCTTCTTTCTAGCCCCAGAATTTGTGTGTATTTTCTCTTTGCATTGGTAATGTCCTTGTTGACATAGTGCGCTTTATAGTGGGTTGCTGATTGAGGGTGATGACTAGTGGACTAGCTCCCTTAATGTTTTAGAGCTGTATGATGGTCATTATGAGATAGCTGTTCTTCTGGGGCGGTTTGGTCGATTATCCTTGTCGCTGGTTCATGAGCGTATTGGGTCGATTTTACGGGTGTATTAGGTCTACCTACCGTTTGCTGGCTCATGCGTTATTCCGATTCTGGTGGATATGATTGTGTTATCGTGTTTGTGGTTGCCTATGTAATGTATTTGTAGGCTAGGGTGCGTCGATGTGCGACGAGAGGCAATATGTGATGTCTCATGTATGTGTATTAACTCCTTGTGTTGATGAATGTATGAATTCTATTTGCTGTTCAAAAAAAAAAATTTGGAATTGGAAGGAATTGGAATTGGAAGGATTCCAACGGAATCCTTACCTTCGTGTGTTTGGTTCGCGGAATTGAATAAATTCCAAATTTCAAGTTTTGTTTGGTTTGCAAAAGAATTGGAATGGAATTAACAAAAATGAAAAATCTTATGCCCTACCCACCCCCACCCTACCCCCACCCCATACCCTACCCCCTACCCCCTACCCCACCCCACCTCACCCCAACCCCAACCTACCCCTACACCACCCCTTACCTACCTACCCACCTTACCCCCACCCACCCCACCCTACCTTACCAATACCCTAACCCTACCTTACCCCCTACCTACCCACCCACCCTACCCTATACCCTATGGTGGTGACGGGCAATTCCAATTCCGAGTTAGGATTTTGAATCTCCAATTCCAATTCCGGACAATTCCGGCGAACCAAACGGCCCCTGAGTATTAACCCACTAAAACTCAATGAAATGGAAATTTATCTTACATGAATTGTTTATTTGATTGGAGGAATAAGTTGTAGTTGAAAGATTTCGATTTGCTTGGGTTTTGAAGGATTCCAATCTAAATCTCGACTACTACCTCCATCCCATTTTTATTTTCCAGTTTTGACTTTTTAAAGTCTTTCTTTTTCAACTTTAATCTTAACTATTTTTGTTTCTGTTATTAATATTTTATGTAAATTATATCAATGAATATATATATATATTTAAAACACAATGCGTTCATATATTTTGTATCAAATATTATATAACACAAACAAAAATATTTAAGGTCAAAGTTGAAAAATAAAGACTTAAAAAAGTAAAAAATGAACAATAAAAAAGGGACGGAGGGAGTACTATATATATGCATGTATGTGGAAGGGTTGGTCCGACCAAGATGGACCAATCCGACTTGTTTATGTACGTAAGACAAAGGATTGGTCCAACTTATATACGTATGGTACGACTTGGCTTGGTCCGACTTAGATAAGCACATGTACAACAAGATGTGTGGTCCGACTTGTATATGTGTGTGCAACAAGATGTGTGGTCCCACTTGTATAGGTGTGTGCGACAAAATGTGTGATCCGACTTGTATATGTGTATACGACAAGGTGTGTGGTCCGACTTATACATATGTGTGCCACGAGTGCGACTTGGTTGAGGTCCGACCCAAGGGGGTGCAACCTGGTTTGAGGTCCGACCCAAAGGGGGATGCGACCTGGGTAGAGGTCCGACCCATAGGGGATGTGCCTTGGGTTTGGCTCCGACTTAGGGATGGTGCGACTTGTTATCCTAACGTGGGATAAGAAATTGTACTCTGTAATAATTCAAATAAGACGTGTTGTAGGTGATTGTTGATCAACATGTGACCACAATTATTTGCTAAACTATTATCGCGTGACTGGACTACAAACAAGTGAGTATTCTTACTTACATTCTAACTTAGTATCAAATGTGATTGAGGCACACTAGTATGAGTATTTAAAACTGTTACTCAATGTTTGAATGTTTAGACCGTTTACTTTGGTAACTGGAATGTTTAGACCGCTTACTTCGGTAACGAGAATGTTTAGACTGTTTACTTTGGTAACGGAAATGTTTGGACCGTTTACTTCGGTAACGGGAATGGTTAGACCATTTACTTCGGTGACGGAAATGCTTAGACCGTTAATTTGGTGACGGAAATGTTTAGACTGTTTACTTCGGTAATGGGAATGGTTAAATCGCCTACTACAGTAGCGGGAATGATGTATGCTATATATATGAAGGATAAGAGTCTTTGCATGATGAATTGATTTAGCTTGTAAGTAATATACTCGTTAAACTTTGCGCTTACTGTTGTTGTTTAACCTATTTTATAGGAGATGACCACGACAGAGCTCCAGCACGTAAGTGATAGCTCATCGACAGCAATGCTTCCGCAAGACTTTTACTAAACTAAATTCTATTATACAATTGTTCATACAAACAGAATATAATTTGAGAGTGATGGGTTGTAATTAACATTTAACTGAACTTACGGTTTGATATATGAATATTATGGTTTCAATATGTTGAGTTTGATTTTATATATCTATCAAAAAAATTGGGATGTTAAATACTTCATATATTTATTGATTATATTTTACTTGTTTGACTTTTTTTATATATAGATATATTTTGATCTTAATAAAGTTATGCAAGATCCTGTGGATTGTAGGTTAAAGCAAGGGTTTGAAAATATGCAATGTTTTCATTATAGAGTTCATAAAGCTTAAGTGAAAAAGTTTTTTAAGGATGCGCGCAATAGCAGATAAGGACATAGTATTAATATATACTTCTAATTTAAAGCATGTAAATTAACAGTAGGCCTTCGCTAATCGCTAAGCTATCAAACAAAAATAATAGAAAAAAATAGTAAAACAATTACATAGTATACAATTAAGCTTGTAGAAAATATATTTTTCAAACAATATATTTATTAACACGTTAAAAGTTACGAACCATATATTCAAACATATTTAAATTAATACTGAAATACTTTTTCATCTTTTCAAGCTCTTATACTATTGTAAATGATCACATTCAAATAAACTATGAGTGTTGTTAAATAGATATTTTTAGACATTCCAAATCGAAAGTAACTGTCTTCCTATACTTTTTTTCTAAGCATTAGTGAAGTGGTAATTACTTCAAATTAACTAAACCAGTTTAATAAAATAAACAACACGTTTTGGAGATTTTTAGGTATTCATCTATTCAAGTCGCATGATAAAATTGACAATTTGAAATATTTATATCAATAATTAAAAGTACATATAAAATTATATTTATATTAATAATAATAGAAAGCTATCATAAAAAAGTAAAAGTAATTAAAAAAACTCATAACAGTCATTAATTTGGGATCTCTATTTAACTATTCTCATAAACTATACATTTGGATAAAATGAGCTTTTGATGTTTCACTTTACTGTTTAAAGAAAACATTAATATATATGTTTTTAGTAATTGCATGATTTATCTTAACTGTTTAAACACTCGAAAACAATTTAAATTAAAAATATATTAGTTCCCTATTCAAAAAAATATATATATATATTATCAAACCGTTTAAACCAACAAAATTACTTCCCTTCAAAAATAAAAAAACATTTGGCTGGTGGTGTAAAGGCACTTGCGAGTGTAACGCGTTGTGGTATGTAAATGTAAGTGTGTTATTAAATGAAAAAAACGATCCCGATGTACAAAATAATATAAACAAACTAATTATTGCGATGTTTGATTGTTTCCTAAGCAATATGCATGAAAAACCACCTCTTCAATCTCAACATCAACATGATCAACATCAACCTCAACCTTCTCTCGAGATTTGTATTCTTAATTTTTAATACGTATTATAGCTAGAAATGTTTTATATTCTTTTACTTATTTACATAATCATAAAAGCAAAATTAGTATTAAATCAAAAAATTAAAAGAGATGAAAAAAATAAAATTGGTGTCATACAATTATTTAGTGAGTATAAAGATAAAATAAGAAAATTTAGTAGATGGAAATATAATTTCGAATTATATTACATTCGATTCTTCGATAAAATATGTCTCGATCGATGATTATCACTAATTTATAAATATTTATACAGAATAAAACTGAGGAATTTGGCAATTCGATAAACTAAGTTTGTTTTGTAGAATTCAAAGAAATTGAATTGATTTAAATAACATTTAACCTAACTATGTAATGGATTTTCTATTACTTGAGGAAATGTAAATATTCAAAATAATAATATTTCATTTAAAAATAAGTTTATTAGGCAATGCAGCATGGAGTTTTTGGGTATTAAAAGCAATCCAATTCGGTGCCCAATGATTTGTTCTTGGTTTTTTACTTTCTTTCTCTTACATGTACGTTGATTCAGTCATACTAAGATAGTTTGGTAATAGAATGAGTAGAAAGTCTTATAAGACGTGATCCAATCATCGTTGGCTGTGAATATCTTTAATGAACAAAAAAAGTATAGAAAATGGTTATAAAATTATTAGACCCCGTACATTAGAGCATAACTTGATTTTTATAATAAATAAATAAAAAGACATGCTAAAGCGAAAAATCCCTTACACACACATTTTAAGCGTTAGCCTATGTTAAAATAATCATATAGCGCAATTAAATAACTTAATTACTAACATTAGATCAAAATTATATAAACATGTTATTGCGAGTTGCGACGGTGACTTAGCGTTTGAGAACATACAACATAAGGAAAAGGTTTAAAATTCAAATCCCAATTTACATCATTTTTATCTATAACATGACTTGAACCTATAATTTTATAGAACACCTAAACATCAAATACTGCTAAGCTATAAGTCGTTCGGTAATTATAAGATTAGTCGGAGATATAAACATAGACGAAGAAAATGAAAGACAATAATTTTAGTGGATGGGGTTTGATTGAAATTAACTTGACGTTGACATAATTAATTATGAGGTCATTTTCTATTTATGGTACTTTCAGGATATTGATATGAAATTTTAAGGTTGATTACGCTATCTTTGTTAAGGTGTTAAATAAGTAAAAGTTTTATTATTTAGGCTACAAAGAAAAATAAAAATAAAAATCTATATGTATATAAGGTGAGTAGTTAAAACTTTGGAAAAAAACAAGTGTATATTTAAGTACCTTTAAATAAGAAAAAGTTGAAAATGTAAAAAAAAAGTTCTTTTTTGTAAGTATACCTCGAGATAGTTACTAGTTAGCAAATTGATAAATTTCTATTAATGTTTACCAATATAATGTGTATCACATAAGTACATAACTTTAATATATTACATCTTTTAAAAAATGTATAAAATTTATTTCAGGTATGTTCGGTATGAAGCTTTTTGAGTTTCTTGGAGTTGGTAGCATTTTGTTCTAAAAGAAAATTATAAGTTATGTTCGGATGAAAAAACTGAATGCTTTTTTTAGTAAAAAACTCCATAACAAAAAGTTTCTTGAACTAGCTGGCAGCTTTTTAAGTGGTTAAAAAATATATTAACAAATATCTTCTAACAATTTAACACGACTTATGAAAAATTTAAATCGAAAACTATATTTACCCAACTGTAAATTATGTTCTGATGAGATGTCATCAACTTATAAGGCTTAGTTTTCCTAAAATACCTAACAATTGATTAATTTTAACCAATAACTAAAATTGTTTCTCTTAAATCACGTACGAAACAATTCTCAATTTAATCTCTCCGACCTTATATAACAAACTTTAGTACATTTTATATATATTATCTTAGGGTTGTAATGATTGACTATATATATTAAGCTACTTTCACATCATCATTATTCATTTTAATTAAGAAAACTTATAGAAGTTAAATTATAGTTTTATATATATACCAATTTGAGTAGACTTTGAAGGAAATTTATGACCAAATTAGATTAACAAATTGAATCTGTAACTGAACACCCTACATGCGTATCAAAGGACACACACCAAATTGAAGCACCAAAACCCTTTCTCAAGTTTAAGTATCGGAGGAAAAATGAAAGAAAATCTTATCCTTTCAAAAAATAATAAGTCAAGAAAAAAATATATGATTGGGTTCTTTCTCTCCAAATATTCTCGATTATGGAAGAAAAATTTGCTAAAATTTTCCCTCGCCTCCTCTTCTCTTCTTTTCATAAATAAATATATAGAACACAAATTTAGCTCACCTTCTCTCTAAATCATTCACTATCTCTCTATAAATGTTATTCGAGAACACAACATTAAAAACACTTTTTCTAAGGCTTTTCTTCCAAATCTTTTCCTTTCACTCTTTAAAAAAACTCGAAAAGAGGGAGCAAGTGACTCTAAATTGAGCTCCAATTGCTTGACACGCCAGCAAGCCATGTACTACTTTATATAGTAAAAAGATTTGAGTAGATTGTCTAGCATCTAATTATCCTACTACTTATTAGTAAAAAGATTTGAGTATATTGTATATCATCTATTTATCTTGCTACTTACAAGATTAATACATGTATCAAAATTAATATAGTAGGTGAAAAAAAGAATAAATAAATTTCATATATCATCTTGTAATGAGTAAAAAAATGTAGGAAAAATAATTACAGGATATATCATTTTACTAATATATATAGTTGCAAAATTCCTGTCATGGTTGTGTTATAAAAAATAGTGTAAACAAGACAATACAACATCGTTTTTTAATATTATTTTATCTTATAAATGGGTTACAACGAATCAATATTAGAAAGAATTATTTTAACCTGGATAAGAAATCTGCAATTTCGTGTATGTTTTAGTATCGATAAATACATAATCAGTTTTTCGGATGTAAATTACCAACAAAGTTAGTTATAACACTAACTTTCAAATGTTATTTTCGAGGTCAACAACCATAAAAACAGTTATGCAAACGAGTTAACCTATTACGTGTTCAAACACTTATAATGAGGTAATAGCACTCAACATCAATGCACCAAACACTCGATTTCTGGTGTGCTAATGCTTATATATCAATGTACTAAAGTCGACTTGACTTTAGAGTCACGGGTGATTATTTCAACATTGATCACTTAATTATAGTGTTGATCATTCAACTTTAGCACTCGTCTATAATTCTAATAACTCAAGGAAACACAATTTTCTTAACGTGTTCTATTTCGATTTAAGACTTTAGCTACGAATATACAGTTAAGATCACTAAATCCGCTTAACCATTGTCAGTGTGACAATTCATTAATATTACATTTGAAATCATTGAAAAACTTTTTATATTAGTTAAAATTATATTTAAATCATACCATAAATTAATGTATATTATGCATTATATTTTAGTGTATATTATGGATTATATGCATAGGCTTGTTCCATGAAGGGGGAGAGAAGCAGCCGCATTAGCTTAGGCTTTGCACATGCGGCTATGACCCAGAATCTTAGATATTCCATATTTCTACTTTGACTTTTCCTTTACTTGATTACGGTGGACGTTTTCCATACACACACTTCTCTTGAATATTTATTAATATTTTAATTTTTAAAGAAATTGATATAAGCCCTCTTAACATAAATCTAACAGATGTATAAGTTTTATTAAGAAGTTTTTCCCGGTTTTTTCTTTGTGTCGAATTTTTGGTTTAGATGTACGTGATCTAAATGGTTTTACTTATAACTATTAGTTTCGAAGCACCTTCTTGTCATTCATAGTTAAAATCCCTCTAGGCTTGAACCTTTGACCTCTTCTTAAGTTATTAGGAGGGGCCGAGGAGGTATTGATTTGGAGATGATTAATGGATCTATAAGTAAATTTAAAAAGAGAAAATTAAAACAGTATGCACATGGAATTCAAAAAATCTTTTGTAACATCTGTCTTGAAAACTTGTGTGTATGTGTGCGCATGCGCGTGCAAGGAGTGTGGCAATCTCTGGAGAAAACTATAAGATACCCAAACAAGGAACCAAGACATACTAAAACTGATGGGTTAATGGGTATCAATACAGTATAATCTCTGATTTTAAACTAGAGTACGCTATGGTATATGATCTGGTTATCAATTCTTGTACTTATTAATTTCGGGTGTGGTTTTATACCAATCAATTTTCATACAGTATCCAAGCTCCGCGCGAGTAAAATGATTAACTTCAAAGGTGAATGTTCAAAAGGGATCAAATCAAAATGAAAGATGATTATTCTACAGAAGAAATTGATTCTTTTACAAAAGATACAATACTGAAACTAACATATAAGTTAGTAAAACATTCTTTTTTCATGAATAAATTATTTTTCTTATGTGAAGAAATGTATGTTTCCTTTATAGTTATAGCTTTTAGTTTAAGGGGAACTAATATGTACAGTGAACTGCATCTAATTTAGATGTATTTACACTCACATATCACTTAAATCATTAATATATTTAAATGGCTAAAACACCCTTGTTTAAGTGGTATATGAGTATAACTACACCTAAGTTACGTGCAGTTAACTCGACACATCATTTCCCCTTAATTTAATCCATATAGATAGTTTTTAACAGTATTACAATAAGATACTTTATTTGAAAAACAATTGCTCAAATACAAGACAAGCTTTCACAAAATAAAAAAATGGTAACTGTATAGAGTAGAAAATAAAACATATAAATCATGGAGTAACAAAACATAATCACAAAACCAACATGACAACAATTTTATATGTAAAATGAGTTAAGATGAACACCTTGATATGTTCACTATGTATTATACTCACTTATTCATTTAATACCTCACTTTGCCATCCCTTTTTTGAAAGATATAATTAAAGATAATTAATTGTGATATATGTGTATATTTCTTCCTTTTTCTTTACAAACTCATTATTATTTGATACTTCAATTCCTTATTTTAATAGAATAAACTTAATGGTTTTGTGTAAGAAATGATATAGATTTTGTTTATTAAATTGAAAGAGTTTTTTTATTAACCTTTGCCTAAGAAAATATTTAGGATAAACTAAATTAAGTAAAAAAAAATAGGGAATACATACAAAGCCATTTATTTAGATTGAGAATAAATTATTATAACGTTTTAAGAAGTAGAAATTATTTGTATCGTTTTTCTTTTGTTTGTAAAATTTTGAATAACTTACTAAAACTTGATAACTATCATATTACATATTTTTCAAAAAAAAAAAAAGACAAATATATGTAAAAAACTAATGTATTAAATTGCTTTCAACCCGACGCATCGCGCGGGCTATTAAAAACTCGTTCAAGTATCAAACAACTAACACAAAATAAAGTCCCTTTTTGCTAGAGTCTAACAATCCCATAATATAATCAATGTTCAATTAACAAAATCAGCTTGCATGAATAGTGTGTTTAAAAGGCCCTCCATTTTCCATGCATAAAGCAGCGTAATTTTCGAAGGAGCTATCATGTTCATGAACAATATTAGTTACCCATTATGGATAGAAATATGCTTTAAAGAAACTTAAGAAAGTGTATTTTACAGGATCTATCGATCGATATTGTAAACTATTACACACTCTGTACCTTGAAAACACGTAAAATAGGAGCGTAATCAGTGAACTCCAAATTGAATAGAGTATCATGGAAGGTTTTTCAATCTATAAATCCCAGATTTGAATAGAGTTTACTTACTGATTAGGGATCAAACCTATTCCAAATACAAAATCATTAAGTACCCGCTATATCATTTTTCCTCTGATTTTTGTTTTTTCCCCTCAATTTTCTAATCCTGTTTCGATCTTTGGTACTGGTGAGTGCCACACACAAAAACAAAAACAAAAAACCGACTTTATACGCTCTATTACTTTATAGGCCTAGCTATGAAGGCATGGACTCATGAAGCCCAATACGATATCTTGAAGATTTTCAAGATAGGCCCAAGTACAAATGGTTTCGACTTTTGTGACCGAGACTCCGAGAGTGTTGCACAGAGTGAAAAGTCGTATGTAATAATATATGTAAATTAGAGAAAATGTTTGTATCATACACAATTTGGTTAAATAAATAAAAAATATTAAACATTAAAAAAAGATATTAAAAATTATAAAAAGTGAAGAAATAAGAATTTAAAAAATAACGACAGACGGTGTCAATACGAGAGAGAGGCCAGACATGACGTCAAAAACATGGTATTCATTATGATATGTGTAACACCCCAAAATGGGGCCTAGTTGTAAACAGTTGTACATGTAGCTTTAATAGTTGTACTTTGACTTTAATTGGTGTTTTAAACGTGAATTGGTGTTAAATGGTGTTAACTGGTGTTAAATGTGGATAAAAATGTAGTAATATAAAAAGTGTCATAAGTTGACCAAGTAGACAAATAGTTGAATGGTTTTAGATAATGATTCCAAATATATCTCCGTTAGTTAAAACGGATAAACCTAAGTCGTGTTCTAAGTTGAATAAGAGAACAAAATACCCGGGTGGGGTATTATTTATTAAGTCGGTTAGAAGGGGGAGAGGAGTTCTTTATCCCCTGTTGAAATCCAGAAACACATAAAACGCACACCAAACACACATACATATATACGGTGGTACGTATACACACACACACTAGGAGTTTTGGGATTCTGATCGAGTAAGCGGGATTGGAGGTTGGATTCACGTTGCAATCTGTCCAAATTAGGCTGGTTCATCTTCTTTTGGTAAGTATTTCTTGATTAAAACTCGGTTTGGGTTTGAAATGGTGAAATACCCATTTGAGTCGATTTTGAGATGTGTTGATGTTGGTTTTGAGTCTAAATCATGTCAATAGCTCCATATAAATGTTAGTTAACCAGTAGTAACGATTGTTTGTGGAAAACAAGTCGATTTGTGGGTCTAAAGCTCGAAAACAGTCGCTGTCGTAAAACAGAGTCGAAGCCCACTGAAATTGGGTTGCTTGCGGCCGTAAGGAAAGGCCTTGCGACCGTAAGCATGGGTTGTGTAGTCCTTGCGGTCGCAAGCAAGGGACTTGCGGTCGCAAGTGGGTCGTTGTCATGGTTTACCGTCTAAGGACGAAGGAAATATAACTTGCGGTTGTAAGTACATAACTTGCGATCGTAAGCCCCCAAGATACCACCCTTGCGGTCGAAAGGCTGAGTCCTTGCGGTCGCAAGCTGGGGTGGTTTGGGTAGGACCCTTGCGGTCGCAAGGAGGGTGTTAAGTGACCCTTGCGGTCGCATGTGTGACCCTTGCGGTCGCAAGCTATGGTTGTAAGCTGACAGCTTGTTGTCTTGTGTTTTAAGCCTCGTTAAGTGTCGTTGATTGGTGTCTAAGCCTGAACCTAATGTGTTAGGTGTATTTAAGAAGTCAGAAGACGCGAGTGGAGTATCTGCTTAATACGGACTCCAGGTGAGTACCGGTTTCCCATGAGTCTCAGTAGGTAAGCTGTCTGTTGTACATGTTGACATGTAATTGGTGTATGATACATGAAAGAATGTTATGATAGAAACATACAGTGTGTTTATGAAAGACAATGTAGACCGTGATAGAGATATACAGTATGCTAAGAAAGAGTCGTACTTGCATGTTGTCTATATGTATGAAAGAGAATACTTGTGATAGAAACCATGTGGTAATTGTATGCTATGATAGAATTGTATTAATATGTTGTTTATCAACATGAAAGATGTTAACTGGTGTGATTATATGCGCGCACGAAAGATATTTGTATTTGATACGTTGTCCGGACATTCGGGACTGTGCAAACAGTTACCACCTAGAGTAAGGTCAGTCAGGTAGACGGGTGTTAATATCTGGCTGGGTTTCCATGGTCCTTTGGGGCTATATTGAGAACTAACGGTACTCAGGAGTATACACCTGGGCGAGGTTCTGCAGACCGCCGTTCCTTAATTTAACAGGGTTCCTTGATAGACTGGAATCCAACATGATAGACAGAGTGTACCACGTGGACTGCTATTCACTTTCCCACTGGTGCAATTGGTTGCTGCTGATTTTCCGGCTAGGATTGTTGAGCGGGGCTCGCTACCCTGCAATATGCGACTCCTACAGGTATGATTGGTGCACCACAATGTGATAGGATAGCCTTGTGTGCTTTCCTGGTTTTCGACTGCATGCTTATTGATACTTATGTGTAATCTGTACTCACTAGCTAGTGTAGCTAACCGGTTCATGATTTATCCTTTTTACAGGTAATGATTAGGCAGCCTGGTGAGATGGGTGCTTGTGGGTAATTGTATTTAACTCTTCTGGAACACTCTGTTGTTATTTATATCTGTGATCCGATGGTCGGTTTATAGTATGGTAATACCGGTTCGTTTTAAGACTTGGTTTTAATGTTCATATTTGCCAAGTCGGATAGTAACACTTTAATCAGTGTTTAGTTTCCCTTGCACGTCTTTGATAAATACTTAAAAAGTTTAAATTATTCTGATTTTAAGCTCGTGAAACCCGGTGTTACAATATGAAAATAAGTGATTGTATTATTTGTACATTAATCATTATTATAACAATTACTAACAATAAATTCAATTTTTTATCAGCTATAATTAAAAAATAATTGAAAATGTATATAAAATATTTTAAACAAATAAAACTAAAAATTTGACTAAATACAATATTTTAAAATGTTATAAAATACTATAAAAGGTCAATATGATATTTGTAAATTAAAGTGTACAAATACGATATTTTAATATTTAAGGACATATATAAAGTTATTATTACAAAAATTTATTAAAATTAAAATCAACATTGAATCTAATTTTAACCAAAATAATTCAAAATGATAGTTTAATTTTTTACTAAAATGGATGATCAGTATTATATAATTAAAATTAATTTTTTAAATAATAGTTTATGATCATATAATAAATTTGATTTAAATTAGTCTTAATTTATTTATATTAAAAGATAGATTAAATGAGATAAAATTTATTGTACGATTTTAGCTTTTAATTTAACAACTCAGTTCTAATTACATAAACTTGCCCATCCATTTGTGTGAAATTGAATAATCAATTTCGACTTCTAAAGGTTAAATTTATATAAAAAATGTATTGAGTTTATATATAATACGTCTATTATTTTAATATTTTGAATTATTTATTAAAACACTATACGATATATTTAATAAGTTAATAAAAGGGTAAACATAATTTCTATTTATGGGTTCTTTCATTTTTTTAATTATTAATATTAAATTTACTTTATATAATTTTTACTATTTAATCTATAATACGGAAATTGATCTATGCATTATAAAATTAATTCTAAAAGTTATAAAGTCTATTATATAAGTAATATATATTTTAGAATATACATTATATAATATATTTTATATTTTATATACTAACACTTATGCAAAAAATATGATGTTATTATCTTATTAAACCTTAAAATATTATTTTTGCATATTTTGATATACAAATATCATACTTATGCTTTATAACATTTTAAAATAACATGTTTAACCAAATTGCTAGTTTTAAAATTATAAATATTTTATAACCAAATTGCTAGTTTTAAAATTATAAATATTTTATAATCATTTCAAAATCTTTTCTATTATAACCAATAAATACTTAGCTTAATTATCACTAATTGTAACAATAAGATCGATTACTTTTACAAAAAATATAATCACGTCTCTTCATATCATAATACCACATTTTCGTCAACACATCTGTTCTCCTTGTTTCGAGTCTTCCACCACTAGTATGGGTATTGACGTCATTTATGGCCACTTTTTAATTCTCATTTCTTTTAATGTTTATAGTTTTTTTTATTAATGTTTAATATTTATTATTATTTGAAACCAACTAGTGTGTTACACGGTATTTAATCTTGTAAATTAATATATACTTAATATCAATAGAAAACGAATATTGATTTGGTCCCTGTGGTTTGACAAAAATCACTAATTTAGTCCTTCAAAATGAATAAATACTAAAATGGTCTTTGAGTTTGTCAATTTGTTATAATGTTAATCATTTGATCTGATAGCATTTAAATTAACCGTTAGTTTGTCTTTTAGCAAGGGGTATTATAGTCTTTTCACCCGGATTTATTTTCTTAAATATTTATCAAATATTTCTTCCAATAGTTGAACCACCATAAACAAAAACATTCAAAATAAATAATTGTGTTGCTCAAAACTTTTATATTGTATCCCCATGACTATATTTGGTATCTACAACAACAACAACCGTACCCAATCCCACTAGAGTGGGGTATGGGGGAGGTGAAAATTTAGACAATCTTACCCCTACCTGTAGGTAGATAGATTGTTTCCTGAAGAAGACCTCCGGCCGTGAGCAGTATAAAACTCTCAGAAAATAAAAATTAAAAAATAATAATAATTATAATACTAAAAAAATAAAAAATAAAAAATAATAATAAATAAAAGGGGGGGTGGGAAAAGGCTAAAACAAGGTACGCTAAACAAAGTAAAAAGAAAGAAAATAGTTAAGGCCAATTAACATAAGTATTATATTAATTACTGACAAAAAAAATGGGAACTATCAGCATGAAGATAAGGAAAGGGGAAAGAAAAATAAAAATGATAAAACAAGGTGGATCCTATTCGCTAAGCCCTATGCTGCCAGGCTGCCGCCTCAGTGCTTCCTATCCCTGAATCTTGATCCTCTTTCTCCAAAACATCCTATCTGAGATCATGTTTTCAGAAAGAGAAAACTTATGTAGATCTGATTTAACTCTATCTTCCCACCTCAATATTTGGTATCTAAAACATCAAATTAAATGGAGTTAAGATGAAGTAATTGCTATGTGATTAGATCGGAGCGTAAGGAGTGGGACTCAAAAGCAGACTCTAGAAATGAGTAATCATGCTGCAGATGTGACATAAATTGCAGCGAGTATAAAATTTGAAGTATGTGTAATCATGTTTGAATTTTATCAAGGTGATTGGACGACCGACGACCTATAACAATGTTGCTATACTTTATATGCGTGATGTAAAGAATGTTGAGTTACTGATATGAATTCCTAGTTAAAGAAAAACCAAATCTATGGCCAATCATACACAATGAAAAATAAACAAATCGAATATGAGAGTGAAATTACGAGCTAAACCCTTAGTGGCACCCAAACAAACCTAGATCTGCTACAATATAATTAGCAACAAACCTTTTCAAAATCGAGAGAGTGCTTGAGATGAGAGAGACAGTGACGGTGGTGGTGGTCTCCTCAATGGCGGCGGCGGCGGTCTTACAAAGAGATAGAGAGAGAGAGAGATAGAGAGAGAGAGTAGAGAGAGCTTGAAATGAGAGATGATGAGATAAATTAAGGTGGTGGTGGTGGACTGGCGGCCTTCTCGTACTCACCACCATAAGATAACATACACAATCTATTAATTCTCTTTTCACATCTTCTTTTTAAATTTTAACAATTATATTGAAATTGTTTGTCGGGATAAATTAGGAAAATAATAAAATGATAAATCACCTCACTAATCAAATAATATAAATCATTATGAAGAAAACAAACGTCACGAGTTATTTTATGTTAAATCAATATTTCCTGTTAAAGTCAAATCGCCTTTTTAGTGCTCTATTACTTAGCTTCGTAGGTAACATGGGATTCTTTAGAGATGTTTTTACATAACCCTAGAAAGAATTTTATTTTATCTTTTAACTCCCTGATATCGAGTGTTTTTTAACAATGAAAACGAAAGAAATGATTAAAAGAAAGATAAAAAAATATATTCGTAGTTTTCATTTAACAAAGTAAACAGAATAAACAGAAGAGATTTGGAGGAAAAGTTTATACTTAGTGGGTGTTTAGGTAAGCTTATTTTTTTGGGCTTAACCTTATGAGCTTATGAGCTTATAAGCTTATTAGATAAAAAAAATGTTTGTATTAGCTTATTAGCTTATGGCTTAACTTATATGTGTAAAATAACTAAAAAGGGGAAGACAAATGACACATATATAGGAAAGATGGGAAAATTAAGGATAGAAATGTAAATACATAAAAATAAGTCCATCTTATATAAAAAAAACTAGTCTCAAGTAGCTTATGAAAATGTGTTTATTTACCTACAAAATAAGCTTATAAGCTTAAGCTAATAAGCTTAGTCAAACACTTTTTTTTCATAAACCCTTAAAAATAAACTAATAAGCTAATAAGCCTATAAAATAAGCTAAAACAAACACCCCCAACTTATCCTCCTAATACGAGTGAATTTGGGCAGAAATTATTTTCCTTTCTTTTCATCTTCTTTTTAAACTTGTGAGAAGAGTGAAAAGGGTGGAGAATTTTGAGAGTGTCGTGGGATGACCATTTGGAGTTAGGTTATCGTTCCATAAAGGTGTGATGAGAGGGGAACTGTAGTGCATACTGTATGTGACTAGAAGATACTAGCTCTTTGGCTTTTTATTTTTTTTAATTATATTTTTATTAGTTAGTTATGTAATATGTGAATCACATAATATGATATGGTCACCTGGTTGTATGGAGAAAAAAGTTTACTTGTAGTGTAACCACTCATTTTACTTTAAGAAACAAACTCATACATATTTATATCGTCATATAATCATCGATAATAAATTTCTTACAAGTAAATATTTGCTGTGATATAACAAACGGGTAATCAACTCTCAACTTTGTTCCACTAAAGTCACTCAAACTTTTTTTGTATCCTAAAAATCACTCAACTTTTATTTTTGTTCCAATCGTATGTAATTAACTTGCTATAGCAAGTTACCAAGTCAACTTTAATATTTTTTATTTAAATAGCAATTAAATAATACTTAATTATTAAACAATACTATTAATCTTTAAAGAAAACGAATTCCCCATAAATCTTTAAAACAAAATCGATTTCCAACAACCTAACCACTCTTTAGTGTTTTAAAAAAAATAACTACCAAGTAAAACTCAATTATTAAATAATAATATTAATCTACAAACAAAATCGAGTTCCTCATTACCAACTCTATTTTTAATATTTTTAATTAAAATAACTTTAAATAGTACTTTTTCTATTAAAAAAACAATACTTATATGAACATAAATTGACTTGAGGGTACCTGATCGAGTGCAGCTGATGTGGGATAAATGGTTGACAGTACCTGATCGAGTGGCTACTGAAATATCGCAATACGATGGTCTGAGTTTTGTGAGCCTGATGGTTTTAATTTTCTTGGTTTAGTTTGAATTGTTTGTTCGGCGCATTGTAATGTGGATGTCCTCTATTCCTTGTAGAGACCTCTTTTCTTTCTTGTTTCTTAATAAAATTATGGCTTTTCAAAAAAAAAAAATTTTGACTTGAGGGTACTCGATTTTTGTTTAAAGGTAAATAGTATTATTTAATAATTAAATAGTATTTAATAGTTATTTAAATTAAAAAATATTAAAATGACCAGGTTGTTGGAAATCGATTTTGATTAAAGGTTAATTGGGGGACTTGATTTTGTTTAAAGATTAATAGTATTATTTAAGATTTAAGTATTATATAATTGTAATTTAAATAAAAAAAATATTAAAGATGACTTGGTAACTTGCTATAGCAAGTTAATTACATATGATTGGAACAAAAATAAAAGTTAAATAGTTTTTGGTGTATAAAAAAAGTTTGAGTGACTTTAGTGGAACAAAATTGAGAGTTGATTACTATTCTATATAGTTTTCCCCTTAATTTTTCTAACAAGTTTTTTAGTGGCCTGAATGTTTAATCATTTACTATTATTTTTTGTTAAATTGCTATAGCTATATATTGTCAACTAAATTATTTATTTAGTATTATCTTTATGATACTATTGTTTAATATTTTGTGATTCTCTTTATACTCAAGCTCGCTACTTACATCATTTTATTTTATTTGTTTTTTATTTTGCTATAACAAGATACAAAATTATTTCGCAATTTACTCTTTTTATGAGGTTTCTCTATATTATTTGTGATTCTTTCGACTATGAAATGTTTATTGTAAACTTTAAGTCAATAAATTTTAAAATAGATGTATTTATAAAAAGTGAAAAGGGTAAGATTATAATGACTTTTTAACATAATTTTTTTAATACAATTAAGAAAACATATAGTTATATGTATAATTTAAATGACTACAGTTTATATAATTACATAAAGAATTAAATAACCATAGAATTTTCAAGATTTTTTTTGACAAATAAGTATTTTCAACTACACATTTTACACAAACATGACTTACATAGGGCGGTGAAGGTCGTCTTTCTCTAAATCATAGAGGTTGCAAGTTTGACTCTTGCTTCGTAAAGATTTAGTGTTTTTTATTTCTCGATTTTATTGCCGTTTTTTATGTATTACATATATTCTTCCAATTAAATAAATACATTTGTACAACAAAAATACACATGACACATTTATATCTCGAAAATGTTCTCATCAAGATCTACTTCTTATCTTTGTTAACTTCCGTTTCTAATAATCCAATAATCCAAGTAAGTTTTTGAGTCTTTTCATGTAGGTTTCAAGAGAAAATGAATGCCTTAGATGTTGGATATATTAGAGTTTCAAGGTGTGGATTTTATTTTTTATGTTAAGTTTATATAGTTCTTTTATTATACAAGTACTTGTCATTCTATAGAATCCAAGTCACATTTGTTATAGTGAAGGAGGCTTTGTAGCCAAACGGTATATGGTGTTGTGGAGTGGTGCGCCCTCTCAGAACGTTGTGGGTTCAGGTCCCGTTGTGTACAAACAAGTGGATTTATGAGTAAACTTAGTAGGAGGTGTTTGCTGTTAAAAAAAATTAGTGAAATAGTCTCTCATTGTTTAAATATTTTACATAGTTTCAAGATACACGAAAACTAAATTACTTTTAAAAAATTCAGGCAAGTCAATTGTTTTAAGTTTATATCTAAATTCAATTTACCATTTTTGCGTAAGTGGTTTAAAATCCATTTTTTTTGTGTTTTTTAGTAAATAATAGTAGATGAATAATTTAATCTAACTCGATTAAAAAATAATTACCCCCGACGCGAGACGTGAACATGCTAACTACTAGTTTCATTACATTTTCAAAGTCGTGTCAGGCCAAAAAAATCGCAACCCTCTAACATTTACTTTTAAAAAGGATTTTAGGATAATAACATACCTTACCGGTTCGTTAGACATAGATCGAAAAACTCTTATAACTTTAAGTGTGAAATTGAGTAAATTATGTATTTGGTCATTTAGGTAAATACCAAATATGACATTTTGGTTCATTTCTATAAAGATTTGCATTGATAGTCCTTTAAAATAACTTGTTGCACTAAAAGTCCTTTTAGTAACCAAATATTAGTTTTTTCATTAGTCACCCTTATGTAAAGCTGCAATTCTTGCCGGGTTCGTATTATTGGGTTCGTGTCGTTCGAGTTCGAGTTAGTTTCGTGTCGACCTAATTTCGACCCATTTATTTTCGTGTCAGGTTCGGGTCATGTCACTTTTTTCGTGCCGGGGTCGGGTCGGATCGTGTTCGTGTCGACACATTTCGGTCAAAAGTATTTGACTACTATTTTTTTTGATTTTCGAATACGGGTTTCGGGTACGCTTTTCGATTATGGGTTTCAAATTGGTTTTTGATTACGGTTTTCACCATAAATTTTTTGAATTCTTTGTCTATTTACAATTTTCTCTACTAACTAGTGACTTGAAATATCGAATACCATTACAATTTAATAACTTTAATACAAACGACGAACTAAAATAACCTAAAGGAATTATGCAATTTATCACTTCTCCATCCTCCTTTTAAAATTCTTTGTTTTTGTTCCGTAATCAAACACGTTTTCAGGAAAATCACTCTTCTGCGGTTTTTAATACTGCATCTGACTGATCTATTAGGTTAAACAAAATACTCTACTTTACTATATTGTGCTCTTAATCTTGTCGTCTCGTTTTGTTCCTCATCAGTTGGTCTAACTGACTCTTCAGTCGGAGCAAATCCAAAAATATAATTCTATAATGGTGTTTAGTACACAAATTGTTTTTCACTGAAATTGGAATCTTAGAAGGAATTTGCATTGAAGGAATTTGATTCGGAAAGTAATTTCTTCCTTTTTGTGTTTGGCAAGAGGATGAGATTCAAAAAGGAAAAGACTGGAAAGCAAGGGAAAGCAACACCACCTCCTTTCACCGCTGCCCCCCACCCCAATATCTCTGTCGTTGCTTGCAACCACTGTCTCAACACCGCCACCACCATTGTCGCTGGTCGTTGGGACACCACCTGTTCCAACACCGCCCCAACATACGAAGATCTGATCGTCGGTCGTTGGTCTCTATTCGTCGGGACACCTCCATCGGGACGAACAAAGACGAAGCAGACGGGATCAATCGCTGGTCAATGGAACGAATATGAATTAGACTGAATCTCTGGTCAATGGAACGAAGACGAAGCACATGGAATCGCTAGTCAATGGAATGAAAACGGAGCAGATCGCTAATCGTCGGGACACCACCACCATCGCACGTAACCATATGGGTTGAGTCATTGAAGGCTTCGTGAGGTAGATGGAATATCAATTCAATTAATGAGGAGAAGGAATTTACTTCCCTTCATTTGGAAAAGTTTTCTCATCCCAAATTCAATTACTTCTATAAGAAATGAACCAAACAATAGCATATATTAGAACTGGATTCTAATTCCTTAGAATTCCTTAAAAAAACCTTCAAACCAAACATCCACAAAGTGAAATCAAGATTTCCCCGATCACTCTTGACATAAACACAGGACGAGGAAGTAATGACGGCAAGATAACTGATAACCCTTAATTCTACTTTACCCTTACACGTATTGTCATCATCACCATTGCGCAAATTAAACCCTTAATTATAATTTTATTCTATACTTTAAAAATTATTGTCATGACAAAGTTAAGATAACTTGCAATTAAAATAATATAGAAGCTAATGACGTGAACATATTAAAATACATGGCCTTTATCTGTGTTGTGGTTGACGACTTATGGTTTAACCAATTTATGGAAGAGTTTGGTGGATGAAAAGTCACATTATAATATTGCTTCTTATTTTTTCACTTATTATATATAAATATTTCCTTTTTCAAACATCAAAATAAATATATATTTTTCTTTGAACAGCAGAACGCACACGTTCTCTAATCTATACATTTTCCTAAATTTACACTTTTTTGTTCACAACGGGACTCGAACCATTGACCTTTAGTCAAACACCAAAGTGTTATGCATTTACCACTAGACTATAACCCAAGTGACACATCAAATTATATATTACTTTGATACTTTTGATTAATTGTTAATTTTGCAGCCTTTACAGGCCACATATCAGGAAATACAATTAATACTGATTTTAAAGTAACTTTGAGTAAGTTGTCACTACATGTCTTACGTAATTGAAAGGGTAATAAAGAGTTTAATCAAAAGAATTTATAAAACCGCATCTTATATTGATATAAAGATAGAATTTTAAGCATCTTATAACTTTAAAGTTAAGTGTTATTAATATCTTCTATTATCGGTTTTAGTTAATTTTGTTTTTTTGGTGGGGTGGGGATGAGGGGGTTTGTTGTAACAATTTATTCGGATATTATATAAGTTGATAAGTGAATAGATGATGGGTTTATATCTATACATTTTTATTTTACCAAACATAACACGTTTTTGAGTCACAACTATAATAATCACCTGTGAATTTTTTATTTGAACAACTCTTAAATGGGTTAAAGTCACTGAACACAAACAGACTTTTCCTAATGTTCTGATATGTCACATTAACTTTTTTTTACACATATGGTCATTTAACTTGTAAGAAACCTGTTATAATAGTCATTTTGGTGATTTTGACCTACAATAGCAGGTCATCTTCTTTCTCAATTTCCTTCACTTCGAATACAAACTTTGAAGCTAAAATTCTCCTTCTACACTTAACGAAAATCAATGATTCTTAACTCTATGGAAAGGTAATCGAGTTGTCTATCAAGTAGTACAAAAAAACCGAATAAAAACGAGTTTAAAATATGTCAATTCATTAAAATACTGTAAGGGTGTCGAATAGGGTCATTACCGACTTTAATTAGCAATAACTTGGCCTACACTTGATGGTTTTTCATGAACTTGGTGTCCATTTAAAGGTAAAAAGATTATCTATGGCAATCTATAAAAAGAATGATGTAAAACGATCAAGAATCGAGCAAAAAAATACTTTTTTTCTGCCCTGTTTTCAAACAAAAAACCCACCAAAATCGAGACTTTGAACTCCAAATTCTCCCTCAATATTTGATGAAAATTCATGAATTTGGTGTCATTTGAAAGGTATAATGATAAATTACAAGATTCTACAAAAAAATCACAAAAAATGATCAAAAATCGACCCAAAAATCGCAAAAAACGGGCTAAAAACTGGCTGGCAGGTTGCAGGTCACATTTTGGCCACATCGACACGGTTTTGGTAAGTTAAATGGCCATATGTGTAAAAAAAAAGTTAATGTGTCATATCAGAACATTGGGAAAAGTCTGTTTGTGTTCAGTGACTTTAACCCCTCTTAAATCTACCTTAATTTGTCCTTAACAGGACTTAAACTCATGACCTTTGATTAATAGAAAACATCACACCAAAGCAACTAAGTACTTGCTACAAGCTAAGTGTCACATGTGAATTTTGTTAATTAAATGTGCGTTTATAAGAGTACCAACATTGTTTAATTCACAATAATTAATCTTTTAATGCATATTAAATGTGGTCGGTTTTTCTGTTTTGAAAACTGAAAAGCATGTTCATTTGGGTCATTGAGTCACTTTTTTTCTGTTTATTTTGTTTAAAATTTTATAAATGACTTATTTATTAAATATAATAAACATTAATGTACAGTCTATGATGTTAATTTAAATGGTCATATTTGATTACAATTTAACAAATTAGACTTGTTATTATTTTTTAATTTTCTATAGCTTTTATGAAGTTACTAGCTAGAAGGAAATAACCATTGATACATATGTTGTAATAATCACCTTTATATATCTTAGTCAGTCATTTACTATTAAATGGTTACATTCATCTAGGTTTATTGCAAAAATAATTATATTGTTTATAAACAAAATTAAAAAAAAAAATTAGACATTTAAAGCAAAAACAGTATGAATTAACGTCACCACATACTAAAAAAGTAAAAAGTCTAATTAACTACTTAATAAACACGGTAAATCTTTTTATTAAGTTACGTATATACCTGAAAATTAATAAGAATAAGAATATTTTTAGAGGAATATAGCTATTCTCTCAAGTTGATAGCCCCTTTGTGAGTTGTGAAAGTCCTAAAAATGGTTGATGTGGGTGAAAAACTTTGTCCGGGTTTACCAATTATATACTATGGATGTGGGCTAAGGAGGCGGTTCGTGACTTCGTGTATCTTTCCAAATAGATTGAATACTATGGATGTGGGATTGTGGGCTAAGGAGCCGGTTCGTGTAACTTTCCAAATAGATTGAATGACTACACGAGAGGTGATATATCATTCTACTTTATCCTCATACTTATCCTTTTATTCATAAGATGAAAATAAGTGTTAAAATTAATGGAGGAAATGAGAAAAGATAATTAATGGAGTATACATGTCATTTTATGGTGAGTAGGAGGATGAAGTAGGAGAAAAAAGTATGAGGATGACTATAAAAAAAAAGCTTTTAAAATTACCATCTCAAGTGAGAACATCACAAAAGTGCTTGTAGCCCAACAGTATATGATACCGTGATGTAGTGCCTCAATTTAAGAGGTTCTGAGTTCAACTCTCGTTGTGGATATTTCAGTAGAATTAGAGGTAAGTTTAGTGGGTTGGTGTGTTTGTCATTTAAAAAAAGTGAGAACATCACCCTGGGCAAAGCCCTTACTAGGGGTGAGCATGGTTCGGTTCTGTTTGGTTTTGGCATATAACCGAAACCAAACCGAAAATTTCGGTTTTTGGAAAACCAAAACCAAAATCGTTAGCTTTTTTAGTGGTTCGGTTTTCGGTTTTTAAGTCAGTTTTTGGTTTTTGGTTCGGTACATTTTACAAATTTTGTGTTTTAACCATCAATATTTGAAGACATACCACGAGCATTGTAATGTTATGAAATAAAATAGGATTGAAGTTATATTAAAAACATCAAGATGTGTGCCACCTAATTCAATCTATACACATTACAATTGATGCAAGCGAAATGTATGCAGTGACGGATCCAATGTATGGGGGAGGGGAGGGGAGGGGAGGGGGGGGGGGGGGGGGAGGCCCCCAATGGTTTCTAAATGATTAGTATATAATTCAATGATTTCCAAAAAAATTTGTATATATATGTTCGCTTTCAAACTAATGCAACCTATTAAATTATGTAAGCCCCCCCCTAATATGAAAAATAAAAGAAAGAAAGGATAACTCAAACCAACCTTGTTGGCTTGTTACTTTCTTGTTCTAAAATATTATGTGAGGCTCCCTAACTATGATAAAGCTATTGTTTGGACCTAGAGTATATGAAGTTTTGTGTATCTTTCATATTAGAGTTAGAGGTTGATGAATACCTCTCATCTATCAAATTTCAATGTAAGGAGTATGAGATAAGTTATCAAAAGGGGCGGTGGGGATTTATTGCAAGTTGTTGGATACCTATATAGCTTAATAAAACATTATATAGCATGAGAATGAGAAATAATTTATCTGAATAATAAAAACCCGACCCGTTTTAATATGTATAATAGATTTACTTTTTTCAATTTTTTTTATCCCAAGTCTTATCGGTTGGTGCCCCCATTGAACAGATTTCCTAGATCCGCCACTGAATGTATGTCAAATGTTTAAACTTTCAAGCCAAAGTTGAAACAAATCAAGACTCAAAGCAAAAACATATTAGAAAAACTGAAAATCGAGATGAACAACCAACTTCAGATAAACTACATGCAACTTATAAAAATAGACCTAAAAATCGAGATAAACAACTAGAAATAGACTTTTATATTAAGTTGTAAATGGATATAATTGAGATGAAGTGAACTCGTAGACTCGAAATTAAGTTATATATGCAACATTGCTCCTTATTATGGTACGGTTCGGTTTTTTTAGTTTTTGAAATTTTAAAAACCAAAACCAAACAAAAAGAGTCGGTTTTTGAAATTTTGAAAACCAAAAATGGCGGTTACTATATTGGTTCGGTTTTTTCGGTTTTTGGTTTGGGTTCGGTTTTTTCTGCTAACCCCTGACCCTTACTCTCATTATCTCATTCCCGCTCAGTAAATTCTCTCATACTCTTTTCCCATTTTATCTTTTATTCTCATACATATACATATGAAATATTTAAAAATATAATAAGATTTGATAGATAGTAGCAAAAGAAGAATAAACGATATAAGCTAAGATAAAAGAAAAGTGATTTGCACACATTATTAATTTGTCTTACACAATAAACTTTGTTTAGACCATTATATTATTAAAATTTTGCAAAGAAAAAAATAGATGGTAAATTTATAGAGATATAAAAATCATAATTAAATATGTATGACAAATTAATGTTGTAAATCACCCACAAATAAAATCATAACACTGGGAGCATGGAGTCTATGACTACCATACTCTTAGAATATATAATTTTAACGTATATTTGTTCACAACAACTTATCCAAACCCATAAGCTCGGTTATGACTTATTCATACTCATATGATACATTACAACTAAACTTAACAAGTTTTAATTAAGACTAACCCATTTAGATTCATCATGACTCGTTTCATACACATTTTCACACCGTGACTAAATTTGATAAATTTCAATAAAAAATAACTCATTTAGATTATCAAGACTCATAAAAACCCTTACTAATGCATTTATACACACGTGACCCGTTACAACTCAATTTAACAAATAAAAATAAAAATATACATTATTGCCCGCATGACTAATTAAAAACTCAATTTAACCAATCCGAACTTATCTATACTATATTATAAAGCATTTAGCTTTCTTTCTTTTAAAATTTTTAAGACTACTTAATTTTAAATAGTAAAATTTTTACAGCTACCAGCTTTTAGCTATCAACTATCAATTTTCAGCTATAGCTATCAATCATTTCCGTCAAACATTCTCAAAATAAAAGGAAGTAGAATTATTATAAATATTATTAGTATGTATTAATAATATAGTTAAGAAAGGAAGATGATGGACAGAAAGTAAACATCAAACTGGCATTGGGCCCCACAGAAGTGGAACATCCTAATGTTGTTTCTCTGTGTATGCGCTTGGGTCAGAGAGATTGGGAGAGTGCATGTGCTCATCTCAGGAATCAAAAACTACAGACTGGGAGATCAATGCATATGGCCTAAATTAATTAAAGAAAAAAGAAACAACTGCTATTTAAGACACACTTAAACTTTAAGATGCTCGCTAGCCTGGAAGCAGACCCACACCCACACCCCAAAGACGCTAACAAATGTATGTTCAATCACACTTCTCTTAATCATTTAGCCATAGTTGTCACTTATTTTGTAGGCTAGCGGTAAATACTAACTATTTTGGTATAGTGACCTATTGACCAAAGATCATGAGTTCAAGTCACATTTAAAGATAAGCTGATGTAGATTTAAGAGTCGTTTAAAATAAACTTAGCGATAGTTAATGTGATATATGTCTACTCACATGCCTAGGCAATTTATGCTTTTAGTAATAGTTATGGTTCTTAAATAAACCTCTTTATGGATGTGTGTTGTGTTTGTTTATTTTCTATAATGTTATATTTACATTAAGATATATTTATACATGTTTGTTTAGCATTTAAACGTACGAACATAAATGAACATGGACAACAATTTCGTAAACGAACGAATAAAAACACAAAAAATAGTTCATTGATCCATTTGCGATTTATTTGTTTGTCTAAAGTTAAACGAATGAACATGAACAAACATTTTCGTATTCATTTACAACCCTAATTGATATTGATTAAAGTAGAAATGCTTCATCGCCATATGTAAGTTCAACCATTCAAGAGACATGTGTGCAAAGTGCAAACCGAAACTATGGATACATGGTTAGGCCATGAAAATGAGTTTTGTAATTGGTGAGGCCAGGTAGGAGTACTGCTAGTGCATGCCTTGGGCTCGATAGGTAGACATTAAGACATACAAATTGAATCATGTAAACAATGATGAACTTAAAGATGGAACAACTCATGGTTTCATGCAAAATTGTAAGGTGGAAAGCTATATGCTCTCACACCTTGTCGTGTGACGTACGATTTCCCCACTTATGTGAAATGCAACTCAATGGACTCTCTCGCGCTCTCTCTCTCTCTCTCTCTCTCTCACACACACACACACACACACACTTATGTGTTCATTTCATAATTATGGATTTCCAATCTTGTTTTGAACATGGTTTTCAGCTTAGGTGCACTGGCTAGCTATGTATGTAGCTAAATTAGTTGGGTTTTTAGGATTGAAACAAAACTTAATCATGCACAACGGAAGTAAACTGAATAAAACTTTAAAGCTTCCGACTAGTGATCCAATTTAGTCAATAGAAAAACAAACAAGAACAAGCAGGTTAAGAATTATAGTCAAAAGCATCAATCTTGTAATATGGTATGCTAAAATAATTTACACCACTAGTGCACTACCTTAAACCTGTGCTATCGAACTGTACAAGTAGTCAACCAAAGCTTTTCAATTCTTAAACCTTGAACTCGAAACTTGTGTGTGTTTTTTTTCAGCTGTGGACTGTAAAGAGAGAGGACATGAAATATTGAGATCCATCTTAACCTTTTAATTAAGTTAAATATGTTTTGGTAAGCTTAAATTTCCATATAGATAAAATATCTAGTGTTCACTTTCAACCTTGAATTATTGATCACGTTATCCCTCATAAAACCCTTTGGTTTTAGTAATTATAAATTACTCCAAAATCTGCATTACTTAACTCTCTAATTCTATAAAGATGAGGAAGTCGAGGGGTGTATGTTAATCAACTTATAGCAAAGGGTATTGTTTGTAAAATGGCATAAAGATAAGAGGTTTTTTTTTTTTAATTCTTTAAATAGATATAAAAGGGGGGTGTGGTTTGTCACGTGAGTTGGAAGTCTCTTTTGTGGTCAAAATAAGTTGGAAACAGCTAGCATAGCATAGCAAACTAACCTGCAACTGCAAGTGCAGGGAGAGCACAACAACTTAGAAAACAATTCATTTCACAGCTTTGCATTGCTTTCTAAACCGGTGAAACGTGCATTCTTCTCCTAATTCACTTTACTATCTCGCTGGATATATATTTTGTTTTATATATATTTATATAAATGTTGCATTTTCTAGCATTTATTTATGTATATATAATTAAAGAATTAGGTTCAAATAAAAAAAAATTTAAGATACATAATATAAGAAGAAAGAGAGGATGACACGTGTATTTTTAGTTACATGGTATTTTAGAACATGTAGTTATTCTATTCTTCCACTTCCTATTCTTCCACCGCTCATGATATGTAGAAAAAATTCTATTCTACATATCTTTTTCTTTTATTTTCCTTATCTTCATATGACCTCTTATTATCGTGAATCATCATGGAGCCACCTTCACCACATATCGAGAAGCCAAGTCTTCACAGAACAACAAAATGAACCGTTGAAATTGATAAAATAAAAAAAAACCTTGCTTGTGGTGGTTTTTGAAGGTTTATGTATCTATTGTGCATCCAATCTTTTATGTATCAATTTTGTAATCTATTTAAAAAGGATTATATGTGAATTAGTGTGTTGTACATTATATAGTGTCGTTGTACATCGTTTTTTTATCGTGTGCATCAAAAATGTTCTGGAGAAAAAAGCCACTTATTAAGTAGTAAATTTGAAATTTTAAAACTTTAAAGGTCAATTATACCCCTAAATGTTATTTTTTAATAATTAAATGAAAAAACAAAAAGCCATATTTTTAGAAGAAAGTTTGACAAAATCAATTACTAAGATTTCTTCTTACCTTTTGTAGTTTAACTTTTCTTTTAGTAGATCTCGACCCTATAATGAAATATATACCACTTTCTTTTGCTTTTTTTTTGTTAGAAGCAAATACAAACGCATTGTTAGTATTTAACTTGTATACTTCGAGCTACTGGTTTATATATATATTGTTTTTAAAACAAAGATTATTATAAATGAGTAAATGTGGCTAGATTATAATAAATGTGTTTTAATGTGTGAGCTGGTGTTTCATATTCGTAGTGCGGACTATAATCTTCTAGATATACTTCATTATATTAGTATGAGCAAACTAATATCGATATTTGAGGAGGAACAATATCTATTACTACATCCATTGCAATGTATGCATATGTCAGTTTTCTCAAAGAAATTGATGTTAAATATGATGTGTTCCGTATCAAAATAAAGATTATTTTGAAGTGAAAATCATATATATTATATATACAACTTATATATACAACTTAGATATGGTACTCAGCCTTGACATGGTTTTGGAAGATGTATTATTTTAGTTTTACAACTTAGATATGCATATTTTTAAAACATGATATGATCTTAATCACAATTGATTTAGGTCTTGGGCCACAATGTATTACAACTAAGTGATAATAAAATTTATGATTACAAGTAATTTCGAATGACTTCATTCATTTTTTACAAATTGATTTAGGTTTTGTTTCACAATGTATTACAACTATGCGCTAATAAATATTACGATTTCAAATGAAATTCTAGTGATCGACTTCGTTCATTTTTCCTAGGTTTAAAGCTTTAAAGATGGTGTGTCGCTTTAGAGATTGTTCCTTTTGTAGAAACTTTAACTTTTTAAGATACTACTATTAGTTTCGCCCAACATTACAGAACAAACATTCTCTGTTGTTCTTTAATGATTTGTCTACATAATTCATTTGATTTTAATGCTCACATTATGCTTAAGTAGTTTAACTTCCTTGATTTAATTAGAAAAATGATGAAATAAATAACATTGATCACTTAAAGTTAACATACTTGAAAACTCTTTTCTAATTTATCAATTTCCGTTTCAGGTTTACTTGTGTTTTCATTTGTTCTCTTGTGGTCACTTAATAAATTATTGTTTTAGGTTTAAAAGCTCTAAATGCATGCTTTGTTGTTATGAAGAGACAACAAAATTTAAAATTAATAACGTTGAATCCTTCCAAAAACTTACATGAGGCAATGTTATATTCTTTTAATGAGATGTTCAATACTTCTGATTCTTTCATGTTAGCTTAGCTCGTTAATACCAATTTCTTGTAGTTTTTACAATTTCTATTAGATGTCATGTGATCAATTCTGCATTAACCCATTGTGCTCATTGCACTTTGTGATTTCTGGGTTTATGAATCAAATGGATTCAATCAAACAAGAACCCCAACTTTACGCACCAATCAAACCAAATTCAAGTGCTTGAAACACTAACTTGACATATGAAACTCCTGATTCAAATCAAGAAAGTATTTCAGACAAAGAGTTTTAGATATAATACCTTGTTTTCCTATAATAATATTTGCTCTAAATCCTTCCCCAAAACTGATCTTCATAATCTGTAAGCCATGTTGATGAGATGCTAACACCATATTACCTAACACAAAATTAAAAAAATGTCTCAAAAAACCAATATGAAGTCTCTGCCCCTTATCCACACTTTTTAGATTTAATTTAATTTTTATTCTCTTTGAAAGGCACTATCTAGTTTTGATTGATTGGTGAAATACCTTATTTCGGGATTAATATTCTTGGTAAATGACTAAACCACCCTTTTGACTTCCCCTAAGTTTACTTTCTTTGACCTTATCCAACCTGTAGTCCTGTACATCCAATATGATTGGCCAACAAAAAGAAAGTCAAAATACAAACAAATAAATATGTTATTTGGTTTATGGATGCATGTTTCACAATAGCTAGCTGGAGGTTGGGTTTTGGATTAGGTGGTTGACATCCAACAAATGTATTAACAATTATGATGATGATGATGACATAAAAACAGATTAGATATAATTACGAAAAAGTATAAAATCTATTATACAATCTTGATTATTGATATAAATTAAAATTTTAAAATTTAAAATCTAAATCATTCATTTTCTTAGAAATTTCATTTTAATTTCATTTATTTTTTTATTAATATTAGATTCAATTTTAATTTTAGGTCAAGTCAAATTATTAAAAAGAATTTATATATATCCTAACTTTGTTGGGTCTCCAAAATCTCAACGAAAAATCAGGTGACCGATGTAAAATGAGAGAATATAAGATCTTTAGTTATTTAAAGATTAATGGTTTTATTGTTGAAATATATAAAAACAAGTACGAATTTGTAGCCACTCTTCAAGCTTCAAGTGGAGCATATATATACATGGAGGATATATATAAATCCAAGTAACGTTATAAATGGACTGAACGTTTAACGAACTGTTTATAAATTGTTGATAGAAAGTTCATTTATGTTCATTAAATTTAATAAACAAACGAATATAGATAAAGATTTTTGTTTATTTTGTTAAATAAACGAATACGAACAAAGATCTCGTTCCTTCATTAATGTTCCTGAACGTTCGTTTAGGGGAGGGTTCATTCGAGAACCGTTGTTAGCGCGAGAACCACAAGAACCAATCTCAGCCGTTCCTTGGATATGGGAATATCATGGATGGAGAGCGTGAAAGGATAGAGTGTGGCAGGGTGCATGTGATGAATTCATGGGTGGACAATGACATTGAAGTAGAGGGAATTGAATGGCTCAGATTGGTTTTCGCGCTAATAACGGTTCTCGAATAAACTTTTCTCTCCCACACTTTATCCCTTACACGCTCTCCATCCATGAACTTCTCATATCCAATGAATGACTGAGATTGGTTTTCGCGGTTCTCGAACTAACAGCGGTTCTCAAATGAACCCTCCCATATATATATATATATATATATATATATATATATATATATATATATATATATATATATATATATATATATATATATATATATATATATGTATGATGGAGTTTATTTGAGAACCATTCTTAGAGCGAGAACCGTGAGAACCGATCTTGACCGTCCAATTCGCGTTCCTTCAATTTGAATTGTCCACCCATGAATTTCTCACATGCACCTTATCACACTCTATCTCCCCACGCTCTCCATCCATGAATTCCACTTACTAAATGAATGGCTAAGATTGGTTCTCGCGGTTCTCGCACTAAGAATAATTCTCAAAAGTATCCTCTCATATATATATATATATATATATATATATATATAGGCAAAAGTTCAAATGAGAACTGTTTTTCGTACGAGAACCAATCTCAGCCGTCCAATTCCCCCTCCTTTAATGTCATTGCCCACCTATGAATTCTTCACATGCATCCTGCCACACTTGATCCCATCCACGCTCTCCATCCATGAACTTCCCATATTTAAGGAACGACTGAGATTGGTTTTCGCAGTTCTCGTACGAAAAACAGTTCTCGCTTGAACCCTCCCCTATATATATATATATATATATATATATATATATATATATATATATATATATATATATATATGCTATGTGTGTGTATAAATTCACACACACACACACACATATATATATATACACACACACACGTAGTTAGTGTTTGTTTATATTTAATAATGTTGGATTTGTATTATATTTGTATATGTGTTCGTTTATGTTCAGCTAAAGTTAATTAGACGAACGAACATGAACACAAATTCGTTCATTTATCCATTCGTTTGTTTATTTGTTTAGTTAACTTATTTTCAACTATATATTAGGGGTGAGCAAGATGCCTATAGACCGAAAACCAACGAATAAAACCAAACCAAACCGGGACCAGGCCGGCCTGTCTGGTCTTCGGTCCCTGTATTTTATAGATTTTGGGTTTCTGTCCGGTCCTGTCTGGTTTAGTTTTGTACAATATAAAAAACCAATAGACCGAAAAAACCGATAAACCAAACAAAATTAGACAGAGACCGGTCTGGAGTGGTCGGTCCAGTCTTCGTTCCTAGTTTTTATTATAAATTTCGAGTTTTGATCTGATCCAGTCTTTTTCGATTCGGTCATGTTTTTTAACCGATCTTATTCCTACCGTATATAATTCACTTCTCTTTATGCATCCATTAATTAATTAGCCTTATCCATTAGTTAATTTTTCTTCAGAATATTAGAGAAGATCGTAAAACACAAAGTCATTATCTACTTTTGTTTCCGCTAGCCATAAAAGTTGACCTTTACTTTTCTCCTCAAAGTCTTCATTACTCGATTAATTGTTTGATAAAACAGCCTCTCTTTAGCAAGGGGATCTAGTATGTGTTGGTATAACGTTCACCTCCGCATCAATGTCTACAAGTTATTGTTAAAATCTTTCTTTTGTTGACGATCACAACTCGAAAAACATAGTATTATGTATTAGATGATTGACCCGATCTATGACCTATACTCATCCAAGGTCCAAATTTTTCCACTGTAATATGAAGGAATGTAATGAAACTGACATAGTATTATGTATTAGATGATTGACCCGATTTATATTAATTTAGGTAAAAGAATGTTATTCCATAACTAACATTGATAAAATTAAAATCATATTATTTTTTTATGTTACGATGAAACAAACATCACTTAAATATTTTGCTACATACCGCATTAGATAATTTATAATGTTTTTATCTTATGAAAAGAGATGTAATTACGAAAACACCACGCGTCTTTGCCTTTTTATGTGTAAACTCGTATTTTGTAAAGAAAAAGAAAAATAATAAATATAATGGATAAATGACATGGCAACGGCTGTTAACGCCGACTAATGGTAGTTTCGTAATAAACTTCAATTGCATGGCGGGTAGAGTCTCTATTATACAATTAACAATCCTAGGTTTAGTTTGACGGTTTTCCCACGGTTTTTAAACGTAAACTACTTCCACATGTCTTTTCCCCGTTCCGTTCCGTTTATTTATTAAAATAAAAAAAAATATATATATATATAACAAATAAAATAAAATAATAATAATATGCCCTCTTGAGTCTTGAGACCCACTAATGGCAGTTTCGTAATAATCTACCAAGTATCTGCCTCATCACATGACTCCTTTTTTTTCCCTCCATTCTATTTTATATATTTTGGAGGGACACAATAATACAATGTTGTTTCTGTCCCCTACTCTCACCCTCCTACGCGTGTATCTCACGTGCTCTTTGTTTTCCTTCCACATTGGCAGTGCAGTTGGCAGCCACCAAACTTACAAAAAGGGAGATATGATTCCTTTTGACATAAACTTACATGTTCGTTATATATGATCCATTTGAGATGTAAATTTAAAGAAAATGAGAAAATAACATAAATTCTAAATATGAATAAAATTTATCACATAATGTGCGACACTTATAACTTGGAAGACGATAATAACATTAGGATCAGGGATGACAACTTTGGAAGCAGGTTTGTTCTTCCTTAGCTCTCTTGATGCACTTTGCCAATGTTGACCTTATTTCGGTGATTTAAACCAAAATAGAATCTTGATTGACGAATACCGATTATATTTAACCTATTTTATTACAAGTTTGATTATAACTGCCAAATACGATCGTAACTCACCTATTTGAACGGTGTTACTTTCATTGACCAATATTAACAAAGTTTGACTATAAATAACCCAATCTTGATCATAGTTCACATATTTTAACTGAGTTCACGTGACTCACCAATGTGACTATAATTCATCAGTTAGAGACGAATTTCTTCGATGACTAATTTGATACGGATTAGCGAGGGACATAGTATTAAATAAATATATTAAATTTCAAAAACCGTCGCATGTTGCTCATTAAATCTTGCTCACCAATGTTGACTATAATTTATTAGTTTAGAGACGGTTTTTCGCGTGGCTACTTTGCAACAAACTAGGAACAAAAATGCTAGATACTTAATTATTGTACTCTCAAACTTTCCTTACTTAGTTGCTTAACTAGCTACAGTTTAAAGACAGATTTATTCTGTAACTACTTTGCAAAAACTAGCGATGGATATAGGTAATATATATCAAATAATTACTAAATCTTGAAACCATCACTAAGATGTTGCTAAGTACCTACAATTTAGGATGGATTCTGTGTGTGGTCAATTTGCAACGGATTATTGACAAAAATGATACATTTACCTAAACCGTCGGTATTATGTAGCTAGTTAGCTATAACTAGAGACGGAATTTTTTGGTCGCTAATTTGCTATGAATTTTTTAGGGAAATATAAAATATGTTAACATTTTATTTTAAATTTAACTTTGTTGCTAATTTGTGGCTAATCCGTTGCTAATTGGGGACGGATTCAGTCGCTAATAAGCTATTTTCTTGTAGTGAAGCCATACGCGACGTTTTGGTCGTGTCTAAGGTGTGGTGAGTTTTACTTACGTTATTTGCATGAAAACCAATTCTAGTAACTCTTTTTAATAAGAACATAGATCGTGAATGATAATATTTTTTCAAAGATTAGATGGAATGAGAAAACAAACGAAGTTTTTGTTTAGTTCCACAAATTACTCACTCATTGCTTCCTAAATTTGTCAAGGCTCTTCCTCTCATATTCGATTAGGATGTTTGGATTGAAGTATACGATATTAGAGACCGTGTTCTACAAACAAACAAAAAGTATGTTACAGGGGGCATGGCCCGAACCATGAAAGGCCAATTATAATGTATGATATAACATAATATTATATTTCTAGTGTATGACTAAGAGTTACCAATTTCGTGTGACAACTAACACAGAATGAAAGTAAATCAACATCCTAAGTATATACATGTTCTTTAGAGGGAACAGAGTACGTGGCTCCAAATATCCAACCGGACCAGTTGGTAAACACCACCCCTAATCCATAGACCAAGTGAATTCATTCCCCGCCAGGACCTCACCCTATCGAGGTAATTTTTACTGTTTAAAATAAAGCTATTGTTATTCATCCGTTGATGCATTTTTTTTCTTTTTTTTTTTTGTTTTTTAATTTATATATAGACACCCACAATATATCTTACAATTCCTTCACACCTAATCATTCACATAATTCTCTCACACGAAACTAAATAGAGATGGATTTATACTCATCATCATCATCATCATCAAATGAAGAGTCGCAGGATCGTGAAAATGGTGCGCGCATGTAATGCCATGCTATGTCAATGGTTGCTGAAACAACGTATTTTATGTTATCTATGAAGAGATTCCGGATTAGCAAAGAATTATTCCGACAAATAGCTAACATTTTGGAGGAGCAATATCCATATTTTAGAGTAAGATGGGTGCTAGAGGGAGACAATGATTTTCACCATCACGAAAATACACATCTGCGATATGCCAACTAGCTTACGACGTGGTTCCTTACGATATTGTTCTTGATTCATGTGATGAATACATGAAGATGTCCGAAAGGACTTCACGTGAATATGCACATCTTTTGGAAAGGAATTACTGAGTTGTATGTACGTGAGTATTTATGTAAACCGACCGCTAACGGTATGGATTCCTTGGAATGTTTGGTAGCATCAGTTGTACACATTGGTTGCGGAGAAATTGTCCTACGGTATGACAAAGTCAATACATGCGAGGAGATCATGAACATCTAACGATTATAGTAGAAGCACTTACATTGAAAAAATTATGGGTTTGGCATGCATTCTTTGGAACAGCCGGTTCCAAGAACGACATTAATGTGCTAAATCAATTGTCTTTGTTCAACGATGTGTTAAATGGAGTTGAACCCCGTTTATTGTTAATGGAGTGCAATACTATCATGAGTACTATCTTGCCGATTCGATATACCCAGAATGAGCTAATTTTATGAAAGCATTTTTATTTCCAACCGACCCAAACGAATAAGGTTCAAATCAACACAAGAGAATTAGTAAGAAAAGGTGTGTAATGAGCTTTCGGTGTACTAAAAGCTCGTTGGAATATAGTAAACAACCCTGCACTAGCATAACATGAAGGGAAAATTAGACAGATGATGTACCATGTGTTATATTACACAATATGATCTTAAAAGACGAAGGTCGAGTGATATGTCTTTTCCGAGAATCCAATCTTTCACGGAATTAAGAAAGGTTTTCTCAAGAAATATATCTAAATAATGTAAAAAAATGCGTAACCTGGAAACATATATAAATCTTTGATCGGATCTCATGTGGAACACATTCAAACACCTACATGCCCAACTTAGACCACTAGTTGTTTTTTTTAATCTAGTAATTCTAGTTTTTGTATCTAGTATTTGTAAATTTTAATACGTAATATTGTAGTTTTTCTTAATTAATTACTAAATTATCATAATTTTAAATGTTTGCATATATTTATTAATATTTTTTTTTAAAAAGTTAGTGGAGTAGTGCCGTAAAAAGATGAGTACTATAAGGTTTTCGGTGGATAAAAATGTAACGCCCTGGATTTTTTTTGTAAGTTAGAATAAAATAGAAATGGCAAAGGGTAAGAGAATACGAAGCATTTCAATAAGCATTTCCTAGTATTATCAATATCATTGATATTGCTTGGTTAATAAGAGTAATCATTATATACACATATGTATGTATATGTGTGTGTTGTGTACACGTTGATGGAGTGGCAGTAGTAGGTAATGTGTGTGTGTTGTGTACACGTTGATGGTTGTTAGTGGCAATAGTAAGTTGTGCTAGTGGTTGATGGTGACAACAACCGTTAGTGCTGATAGTCGGTGACAGTGACGGCGATGTTGGTTGAGGCAACGCTTAATGTCGATTAGTGGCAGCACATGGTAGTTGATGGCGGTTGCAATAGGCGGTTTTGGTAGTCGATAAAGGTAGCGATGGGAGGTGGAAATGGCGTCTTAAGCAACTGCGGCAGCGGTCTATGATATTAGTAAAGTGTAGTGATGACGGTGATAGATGCAACGGTCTATGATGGTGGTAGAGAGTGTAGAGGTGGTTGCGGTGGCGGTGGTGGTGATTTTGCGACAAGTTACGATGGTGTGGCGGTTGTGGAGGCGGTAGTGATGATGGTGGTGGTGCCTGGTAGCCATATTTGTGGTGATGTTGATTGTTGACGTGTTACGAGGTAGTGGTTGCTGGTGGTAAAAACGGCGGCGGCAGTTGGTGGTGGCCGCGGCAATGACGGCGACGAACGTGTTACGATGGTGTAGTGGTTGTTGCCGCTGGTGGTGGTGGCGGCGGCGGCGGTTGTCGGTGGTGGCGTTAGAGGGTAGTGGCAAGTATATTGGTGGTGGTCAGTGATGGTGTTGGTGATCGATGGGGGCATACATACCTGAATCCATTACCCCCAGTTTACCGCGGAATACTTCATTACCCATTAATAGGTAATGATTGCTTATATTACACCTAAACAAGTAACATTAATCATTACCATTCCAATTTCTTACCCCCAAAAACCCCCCAACCAAGCAACCTCTTAATTCATTTCAACCATAAAATGCACCAAAGTCCCCCACCAGGATCTACATGTCGTTTCACAAATTCATATCTTAAAACATAGTACAAAATTTCTTCAAACATTGTCTTTATAAACATAGATAATATAAACAATAGAACTATGGGCATCGTTGGAAAATGTTTGGTTTATGAACTCGCTTCACAACGCTGGAGCTTTCCCATGGTCGTGTCTTGAAAATAAGGGAAACAACATTAAGTATAAATCTTAGCGAACAAATACAACTTACACACCACACTAGGCATGTACACATCCGTCATGTATCCATGATCACACAAATCATTTTACATAATACTGAATATGTGCACTGATGACGATTTCACTCTTTGGGTCATACTTGATTACCCAAACCGTACTGAAGGTCTCAAGTGTCTAAGTACCTAATTGTGCCCGAGTTGTGTTTTCACCACAATATAACACAACCCTTCGCTACATGCATAAACACATCAGTTACACTTTCACACATAGGTAACATGCACATTTCACACATATATGATGAGCAAGTAAGTTTAACTCACCTAATTGCAGCATAAGCAAATATCAACAACACAGTAAAAGTATTTGGAAGATTCGCATCTACCAATAATCACCTACAATTAAGGTTTCAACATTATTAATCATTAACAATGGCTACATCCTCAATCCTAACAAAAGGTCACTTGGCGATGCAGTGCTCAACAGCACTTGGCTCACTATGTTTGGCAATCTGTTGGCTTAGGAGCTAGGACCTTTGGTGAATTAGGCTTTAATCCCGTTGGCAATTGGGAAGTCACAAGTGACTCGAACCACTTGGAAATCCTAACTCTAGTCCATGACCAATTGGCGATTTTTCAATACATCACTTGGCTATTCCAACACTTCATTCTTGGCGATTCATGAACAATACAGTCGATGATCTTATAACTTAAATTTCTCATTTCTTAATCAAATTACATTATTCTTGTTACATTAGTCACCTAACATCATTTAAGCAAAACCTTACTGATTAATTGCATTTCTAACACGTGTTAATGGATCAAAATGTGATGATAGTTCTTGGTTTCTAATTCACAAGCGACACACACCTTAATCTAATCAAATCCACTCTAAAAGTTGCAAACCTTGTATTAGTTTGAACACAAAGGACGCAGAGATTCATACTTGGATGTTTTGCATCAACTTCCAATCGATTTGGTGCATATTTGATCCTTTATTCATGTTTTTCAAGTTACAATTTAAATACAAGAATTATGACAAAAATAAACACAAATTACATTAGCAAGTATGATTGGATTGTGTAGCGGTACAAATGAGATAACTTAAATCGATTCATAAGGGGGAATCAATACAATTCACACTTAAATATGTAACCTATTAAAGGGTTTTTGAAAGATTAATTCCACATTTTTATTTTTATTTAAAACATCTAAATATTGATTAAAAGAAAGAAAATAATTAAATAACTTGTGAATAAATACATGATTTTTAAAATTATTTACTATGATCTTATATTTTAATCCACCTAGATATAGATTTGATTGTTAGGAACCAATTATATTGCTTTTCCCAAAAGGTTGGTTAATTAACTACCATTTTCTAAGCAACACACCTCCATTACCGCATAAATATTTAGTTCACGCATCATCTTTAACTTACAAACTTGCGTTCATAAGTTAACTTAAAGTTTAATCCCTTATTTGTTAATAGATTTCACTTATTATTGATAACAACCTATTATATTATTACCAAAGTTAATATAAAGGAAACAACCACCAATTATTTGCTCCAATGTCCAATTGATATATGTGATTAATAACCTTATTAATCAGATGTTTAGAGTACAACATTTAAGGTTTTTCAATTATTATGAAAACTGAATATGAAAGCCAATATAATAACAAATGTTTAATCAAATCATCATCTAGGATTCAAAAGATCATAATCAATAAGAAAAAAAGTTACCGCATAGATAAACTTGTACATGGCTTAATACATCATAGTTTGCACGGATGGTTTCTCCCTTGATATACGAATTAGAAAATAAACTTAACAACTACAAGTTAAACCTTTTAGATACTATCATAGTGACTTTGATAGACCAAAAGAGAGTTTTCCACAACAAGAATACAGAGTAAAGAAGAATGTTTCTCGAGAAGGTTGTATGTAACGTGTGTTCCAAATAAGCGAAGGCTTGTCATTTATAGGAGAAGTTTTGGAAAATATCGGCATGAAATAGCTCATCCGGTTAGCTTTTGTATTCTTCATATTTCTTACCTATCTTTTCACCATCTTCCTTCACTATTTGCCCATAAGGCTACTCTAGTAGACTAATAATGCATGTCACTTGATCTTCATTTAGAATATATTTTCATTTGAAAGCATTTTTGCCAATATAATTACCAAAAATGTCATTCAACTATCCTTTTTCCACAGTAAATCTTCATGGTGTGAACATTTAAAAGTTCATTCCGTGAACAATTGCAACTTCCGGTATTTTCTTTAGTTTTTTGCATCTTTCTCCCTTTCATGCTTTGATCTTTAATTTCGGGTGTTTATTTCATGGTTTTATCAAATAACAACATATTTAAACTTAAACATATACTTTTGGTAAAAAAATCTTAGAAACATATACGATATTGGTGGATATAATTATGTATAAAATCAGCAATATTAGTCCTTCGCCCTTCTTGCTCTCGGCTTCCACATGACACGCACAACCCCCTCTTGAAGGGAAGTGATTCGTACACAACAAAACTGACCATACACAACAACTATATGCATCATCCACTTGTAACATATGCATTAATTACTTGTATCTTGTTATGTATGGCTAAAAACTGTTGTGTACGGATCAGCTCCCCCTCTTGAAGGCTAAGAGCGGATACAATATTTGGTTCTAGGGTTTTACACCCTAGTCTTTGACTTAAATACCCTTCCTAACTTTCTCGATTGACACATTTAGTTCCATATAGAAGGGCAATCATTCAATACTCTAACTAGGAATCAATTAAACCATCCTTTATTAATATTAATATGATGCTTATATGGTAATTGGGGTATTTGGGTGAAAAAGCATCATGTACTCTCTTTCCCTAATTCTTAAAGAAAGATGAGCTATTATTATTTATTTCTTTGAACATATCATATATAAACACTCCTTAGGACAATGTTCTTACATCTTCTAACCTGGTACGAATGATGATGAATTGGATATATACCAAATTAATCAATTATTTACACCAATCTTTATGAGGAAAACGCATGCAACTTCAAAAAAAATCATTAATCTTTTGGCATTAATTTGTGGTTCAAATTCTGTAAGGGGGCGTTTGGTTCGCGGAATGGAATTAACCGGAATTGAAATTCGTTAAGGAATTGGAATTGGAAAGAATTGGAATTGGAAGGATTCCAACGGAATATGTTCCTTCGTGTGTTTGGTTTGCGGAATTTTGAATAAAATTCCAAATTTCAAGTTTTTTTTTTGGTTTGCAAATGAATTGGAATGGAATTAACAAAAATGAAAAACCTTATGCCGTACCCACCCTCCCCTACCCCCACCCCATACCCGACCCTCCCCTACCTACCCCACCCCACCTCACCCTAACTCTAACCTACCCCTACACCACCCCTTAACTACCCACCCACCTTACCCCCACCCACCCACCCTACCCTACCAATACCCTAACCCTACCTTACCCCCTACCTACTCACTCCACACTACCCCATCCCACCCCACCCTACCCCCTACCTACACACCCACCCTACATTATACCCTATGGTGGTGACGGTGGCGGCGGTGGTAGTTGGTGGTGGTCGGCGGAGGTGGTAACAGTGGTGTCACGGTGGTGGTGCGGTGGCGGTGGCGGTTGGTGGTGATCGGTGGCGGTGACGGTGGTGGCTGTTGGTGGTTGTCGGCGACGGCGAAGGTGCGGTGGCGGTTGGTGGTGGTCGGTGGCGGTGGTGATGGTGGTGACGGTTGGTGGAGGTCGGCGGCGGCGGTGACAGTTGTGCCTGCGGCGACGGTGGCGGTTGCGGTTGGTGGTGGTCGGCGGAGGTGGCGGTGGCGGTTGGTGGTGGTCGGTGGCAGAGGTGGCGGCGGTTGGTGGTCGGCGGCGGCGGTGGTGACGGTGGTGCGGTTGCGGTGGCGGTTGGAGGTCGGCGGCGGCGGCGGCGGTTGGTGGTGGTCGGCGGCGGGGTGACGGTGGTGTCGGCGGCGGTTGGTGGTCGGCGGTGACGATGGTTGCGTTTGGAAGTGTTGGCAGTCGTAAAGCGTAATAGCGTATAGTGATCGTATAATTCGAATTCCAGAGGATTGTCTTAAATTCCATAGGTTTCATGATGGAATTACAATTCCTTAAACATGGGAATTGGGAGGAATTCAAATTCCAATTCATATAATTCCTTGAACCAAACACGAGTTAGGATTTGGAATCTCCAATTTTAATTCCGGACAATTCCGGCGAAACAAACTGCCCCTAAAAATCTTTGTGTGAATAATATATAGTTGGATTTGACATAGATCTAGCCAGGGTGGAATGAAGCTAGGTTTGACTAAGAAAGTATATTACAATCGCAAGGTTAGAAGGTGGTAGAGAATAGAGATGGTGGGGTGTCGCTGGTGGTGTGTGTATATAATTGATGTCCGTATTATGATAGGCCCTTTCCTCTTTTCCACCTTTTGCTTTATTATTAGTTTCATTTCATTTTTATTTCATTTCTCTCTTCTTCAATTCAATTCCTTCTCTTTCTCTCTCTTTGTTTCCCATTTTGCTTGCTTTTTCTATTTTCCCTCCCAGTTTTAATAGCTGGATTTCTGACCCAATTGTCTGCTTGATCATCAACACCATCCATCACTTTCTTTCTTCTTTCTTTTCTTTCTTTCTCAATTTCAATTAAACCCTAGCTTACCTTCCTTCCCACCACCTCAATTCCCTTCAATTCCACCTTCCTAGAAAGAAAGAAAAAGAATGACTCCGGCGGCGGCTGCGGCGGCTACACCCACAACAAACTACACCGCCGGCCAGTTTGGTGATACAACTTACACGAAAGTATTTGTTGGTGGGTTGGCTTGGGAAACACAAAAAGATACCATGAAAACGTACTTTGAGCAGTTTGGTGAGATCTTGGAAGCTGTTGTCATCACTGATAAGACCACTGGCAGATCTAAAGGATACGGCTTTGTATGATCTTTTCTTCAAATTTTTATCTTTTTATTTTTCATGTTTACATCTAGATCGTGAAGAAAATGATGGATTTGTTGTTTATTTGTAATGGTTTTTTTTTGTTTATTAAAATCTTGAAAAATAGAAGAATTGTAATATAAAACAAGACATGTAGTTATTAGGTTATCTATATATCATGTGCCACTAATTAAATTCCGACCAAAAATGCAGGTGACTTTCCGGGAAGCCGATGCGGCGATGAGGGCATGTGTTGATGCAGCTCCGGTGATCGACGGCCGGCGGGCTAACTGCAATCTTGCTTCTTTGGGTGTTCAAAGATCTAAACCCTCAACACCTAATAAACTTGGTATGCATCAATTCTTTCATTACAATTATGGGTTTAATTTATTCTTTGTACGTTTTCTTTTGAAAATATATACTTCTTAAATTTTTTTATCCACTTTAAGTTTGTTAATTAACATTAGAAAAATTGGAATCTTTGATCACTTACAGGAATTCTTTGTGTATATACATGTTCGTGTATGTATATACACACACACACACATTAGATTACGAGTGTTAATATGTAAAGATAATTATAACATGTTAGAGGTCATAATTAAGTTGGAATGAATATCAGAATATCCATTGTAAGACAAGATTAAGATAAAAGATTGAGATTTTGATTTCAAAGAGAATCAATGAATATTTTGAAGTGAGGTATAGTAGGGTTCCCACTTTTATAAAGAAATGAATGAACGTAATGCTTTTATTACAACCACAAAACATGGATACATAATATGTATCTATATGTCTGTTTCTTCCAAAAAGCCAATTATAAAAAAGAAGAAAAAGAGGAATTACAGGTCATATTGTTCAAGTGATGGTACGTACATATATACTGTTTTCACTGGCCTCTACCTCATTTGCTTTTTTATATCTAGTTAATAATATAACTTATTATATAAGGTTGTTTTAGTAATTTCCACACTTGAAATGAATTGAAGATCAGAAATTATGTAAATTGATAATATTTGTAGACATTCTTTGGTACAAAATTGGAAAATTATAAAAAAAATCTTTGCTTGCAAGCCAATTTATCGATCTTTGGATCAACTCTATGCTTATATCACTTTCGCATACTTATGTAATACTAAAGGAGATATATGCATGTATATAAATACGTAAACTTTAACTGTATTTAAGTAGTTTATGTGTGTATATACATACATACATGTATATATAAATGTACGTATGTATATAAATACATGTATACAGACTATAGTAGTACGTATACGTAGTGATATAGATACGTATATGTATTGATAATGTAGGTGGAGGAGGAAGGAGCATTAGGGTTATGAGTGGTTATGGCGGTGGATATCATCATCATCATAATCATAACCATCATCAAGCTGCTGCTGCCGCAGGTGGAATGGGAACAACAGCTTTCCCTTCTGCAACAGCCTTCCCTCATTATGCCATCCACCAAGGCATCCCTTTTCCTGCAACTAATCTTTATGGGTTAGTTTCTCTCTTATTATATTATATTTTATATAAAAAAATCAATTTCTTATATAATATAAATGCAAATATATACTAAAATACAATAAATAGTGTTGTGGTAAATTGTTTAATTAAATTTCTGAGAAATATTGAATGAATTATTGAGTAGTTGAAGCATGTGGAGAGTGCCAACTCATTGAAAAAGAAATCATTAAACAAATTAAAAGCATTCTTGTGTAAATTCACTTTCTGTATTCAGGCGTGCTAGCTCTACCATCCACATGCATCATCATCATGATTGCATTGCCATCCTCTTTCTTTCTTTCTATATCTGACTTTAGTCAAACTAATCTGCAAGCAGCACATGACTAGTACAGTACTTTCAGTCAGACACTTTAAACATTATTTTTGGGATTTCCTCTTCTCCTTCCATTTCTGCTGTCATATGCCTTGTACTATCTCTATGTAATATGTTTATATGCTGTTATTATTCACAGTTTTTTACTTTTTTTTATTATTAAAATAATTTAATTTGTCCATGCATCCCATGCATGCATTGACACGATTACTTGCTCTCCAAGTTAGGGTTTCGTTTCTTTTCTCTTATTTATCCGATTCTTTGATTTGCAGATATTCACCGTATTCTCCAGATTACACATATCCAACGGTACGTTTATCTTCTTCCATGTATTTTAATCGATTTGTTTATATGTATTTAATTTTCCTGATTTTTGTGATCAGAGTTACTATAATGTATATGGAGGTACAAACGGACAGTATCCATTTTATGGCGCGAGTGTGGGTGCAGCTGGTGGTGGTGTGATGACAGCTGCAGGTGCCGCCGCCTTTTACCCTTATCTCAACATGGCAGAAGGTGGTCATGGAAGCTACGCCGCTGGTCAGGGATATGGTGTGTACCCACACCATCTCTACCAGTACTCGGCGGTTAATTCTTCCGCGGGGTACCCACAACAGTATGGTACCCCAATCTCCCTCGCGGCTACTCCTCCGTTGCAACCTGCAGGTTTAATTTGCATAATATTTTTTCTTAGATTTTTCTCTTCATTCCTGATTGCACTACAAAAACATAACTTGTTCTACACATTATTTGGCATACCCAAGTACTTAAATCTAAAAAAAGCGCACCATAATGAATTATTTCTTAGTTTTAAAGTTTTTAGGTGCATAAAAATTGGTTAAATCTTATGTTTAAGTTCTATGCATGACATATAAATAAATGTGAACAATCTAATGACTTCTTGTAGTGTGATTTAATGTAAAATAAGGTGAAAGAAGATTCCAAAATGAGAGAGTGATAAATATCTGCTAATTAAGAGTTACTAACATGTTTGACAGTTTGTTTTGCTGTGCCACAGGCGTAAACGTGGTTCTACAATCGCCCGCTGCTCATCATTAAGAGATTCACGAGAATTGCATTGATCGAAAACCGAATCTTCATGCATTCCCTTTCTGTTCTCAGAATATTTTCCGTTCTGAACAAAAATCGACCTTTGGCCAACCATGGTTATCTCTTTCATTCTCCGGTCTTGATACAGTCAATCAAGACCATCCAAGGCATGGAAACAAACCCCCCAAAGGGGTTAGCAATCCAAATTTGGAGGACATTTTTTTATCTTCTCTTAAAGGGGAAGGGTCCCCTGCAAGAGAAGGACACCCCTTAAAGCATATGCATGTGCATCTCACCAACTTATGGCTATGAAAAAAAGCTTTATAAGTTGGAGAAAATTTATATAAGTTTTTTGGCTTATACATGGAATAAGCCCAAAAATAAAAAAACTAAGACATCATATTTCAACTCATTTCCTCTTGAATTAAGAGAAATTGTAAATGCTTCAAGTTTTAAAATTGATGAAAGATGTCTTTTTTAGATATACATATAGTTTAATCATGGGCATTGGATTGTGTCCAAAGTTTTTGTTTTTGTTTTCTTTAACTTGAATCCTAGTCTTAGATTTTTTTAAAACTTGGCTAGCATGTTTTGGTTAAAACGTTTTTCTTTCTTATGACAAAATCTTTCCTTTTCAAAAAACCATCATCTGTGCTTAGGGTAAGCACAGATGATGTTCATTTTTATAATTTCTGTGTATATTTACTTTGGCTAAAAACCGGGATGTTTAGCCATGTGACTAAATAACATTAAGGCATAGTTGTAGTGCATTTAGGTTTCTTTTTCATTATGTACCGACTTTTTAGCTAGGTATCATGAGCTTCGTTAATGGAAACGAAGTTCCAATGCATCAGAAAGTAAACCGAGAGAGATATTTTCAATCTCTCGGTTTATGATCTCTAACACATCAACCATGGTTAGGACTAAGGTCAACTTTTCCCGCTCAATCACTGTCATCGCTCACGCTCTCTTATCTCGATCTCGAACTAAGTCTACTTTGAGACGAAACTTGGTACTCTTTATAATATGTAATCATGATCTAAAGTTTGAACTTGGGATTGTAACTAGGAATTAATGTTGCTTAATCACAAGACTCATTCTCAATCAACGGTGATTGAGATGAGCCTCTACTTACTCCTTTTATCTTCATTTACAGACTGCTTTAATTATATATCTTTAACTTGCTAATTAATCATCAATCAACACGTACTATGAATTTCATGTATTGTTAACAATAACATGCACATTTATGAATTTGCATGTACATATATGTCTATGCATGTAAGTATATATATTTGTACGGCTATTTTAGCACAAAAAAAAACTTATTGAATTATTCTCAAACTCAGCTTCAAAAAAGATATTTCAAAAAAATATTTCTTGTGTTCTGAAAATCGCAACATGTGTTAAGTTTGAGAAATGATTAAATTATTCATAATGTCCATTGATAACATAAAGATGAAAAGAATTGTGGATCACAATCGAACAACTATCAAATTTCTAGTAATTTGTGAACTTGTATATATTAAATCTTTTAAATATAGAGAAAATTTTGTCAACATTTTCTTTAAAATTATAAAAATTAATAGCAAAAAGCATTACGTTCTTAGTTAGACAGTCAAAAGGTATCAGTTTTTAGAACGCACATATAATTCTCAAAACGTGGTTTTTTAAATTTGCTCATGTATTGTCGATAGAGAGTGCAGGGTCTATCGTTTGTTTGCATCTTGCAAACTTATCTGGTTTTTTGGTAATGGTATGCCTTGCTTTTCAAAAAAAAAAAACGTGGTTAAATTGACAAACAACATCGCTAATATATAATTATATGTATGCAAATATATTAATCAAAATTATTTTCATTCGTGTCATTTGTTGTTAATGAATTAAACACAACTATATGGTGTTTAAAAATATATAATTGTACGTTTGAAATACAAATCACATCTTTGTAACTATATAACATGACGTACGTGCGAATATTAATGCAAGTCTTTTCATGCCAATGGCATAAATTAGATTATTATCCAATTTTATCCACGACTCAAATTTTATATGTATGTGTGTGTGTGAACTTAATCATATATATAATCGGCAAGCTAGATCGAGGTAAATTAATTAAATACTCGGTTACCAAAAGCGAAAATAGAAAAAATGAATATTTTGAAAACAGGAAAGCATAATTAAAGAAATAGAGAATCTACGTCAATATCGAACTTGAGATCCGATTTTAGATAATTTTAAATTATTTTATATCCAATTTCTCTTGTAGGATGAAAGATAGGAATAAATGGATATCACACACACGTTTATGAATCAAGATGCATGCAGAAGCATTTTTGACCATCAAAACCTTTACAAATTTCTTCCCGAAATATATGATACTCCTAATTAATTAGAATACATAAACTCCATGATGAATTTCCACCTATGAGCATAAATGCATAGACTCAAAAAAGGAACTCAAAAACCAAAAACTTGTGAATTGTTTGTTTTAACTTTATTAAAGAATTAATTATTATAATTTCAAATTAATAAAAAACAAACCCATACATACATATGTATCTATTTTCTTCACCTTTTTTCATTTCTTTTGTTCTTCTTTCTTTATAACCCTATTATTAATTTTTAAATTAAATTTTTTAAAAATAATAAAATAAGAAATACAAAGGTTATCAAATATTCTATAAATTGAATTATTTTTGTTTAGATTACACGAGTCATTTAAAAAATTCAAGAGTATCTCTATATATAGGTTATATGTATCAGATTTATAAGTTCTAGCTATACGTACTTTCTATAATTTTTATAATAGTTTATAAAAATGGTATTTAAGAATTAATTTGCATTGAGTTGACTTTTTAAAAAGTATTAATTATGGAAGATTTGGTTATAAAAATGGTATTTAAGAAGGTTTAAATTAAACAAGGGGTAAATTGATAATATCAAATTACTTAAAAATTAAGAAATTAAGACAATGATCTAAATGCTTTATAATATAGTATAGATAGTATAAATATACAAAAGTGAAGTTATAACTAAATAGAAAAAACATATTTATGAAAAATAAGCCGAAATATACTCTAATTATAAAAAGACAGTTGAAGCTTAGTTTTTTTACTTTTATATAACGACAACAATATATATATATATATATATATATATATATATATATATATATATATATAGAGAGAGAGAGAGAGAGAGAGAGAGAGAGGAGGGTTCCATTGAGAACCGATTTTAGTGCGAGAACCAATCTTAGCCATTGATTTGATAAGTGGATTTCATGGATAGAGAGCGTGGAGGGATCAAGTGTGACAGGGTGTATTTGAGAATTCATTGGTGGGCAATGACATTGAAAGAAGGGGAATTGGACGGCTTAGATTGGTTCTCGCACTAAAAATGGTTCTCAATGGAACTTCTTCATATATATATATATATATATATATATATATATATATATATATATATATATATATATATATATATATATATAGGGTAGGGATATAGTACAAAAAATGTTATGGTACTTAATGTAAAGAGAGATCTCAACCATAGGATCTCTTCCCAAATCAACAAAAAAAAGTCAACAAAAACCTTTTAAATTCGGAATTAAAAAAAATTAAAAAAAAAAAAAAAGGGTAAAAATGACAAATCGGTTATCTCTCTCCCTCACACTGAAACCCTAAAACCACTTCATTCAATGTCGACTACCCACATGCAGTCGGATGCACGATGGCGGACTGATGCAGGGGCGGCGGACGGCGGACTGATGCACGGTGACGACAGTGTTCATCTACAAGCAATAGATTGTGCATCGACGATATGGATAGATGATCGGCGGCCAAGACGGCGAATATATACCCAATATGTGCATCAAAGAGAGATCGGCGGCGAAGGAGGCACATGTTACTGACGGTGATGGTCCAGGCATTAGCGGCGGTGGTTATGCTTCACATCTGCGTCAGCGGCGGTGGTATGCACCATCGATGGCAGATGAACGGGAAGGGAGGCGATGGCTGCGTCTAGGGTTACGCCTGCGGTTAGGGTTTTAATGTTGCGGGCAGTGCAGCATCAATGGCAGATGAACGGGAAGGGAGGCGACGGCTGCATCTAGGGTTGCGCAGGAAGAAAAACGGAAAGGGTGGGGACATGGGTTGAATAAAGGGAGAGAAAATTAGTGATTTACCTATAATACCCTTTCACTATGTATGCCATGTGTCACCTCCTCCTTTCTCCTTACATTTAGTACCTTAATATTTTTTTTACTTGAACCCAATTCTATATATATAATTAGGATCAATTAAGAGGGAAAAATTGCTAAGAGGGGTAAGAGAGATTTAGGAGTTGACAAGTGACATTTTTAATAGAAGGGTAGTTTAGACATTTACACCCTCCTCTTTAATTATCTCCCTTGACAGCTCTTATATTAACGTTACCCTAACAAAAACCCTAACACTATCGATTCTCTGTAGACACCTCTCTCCCCATAATCGCCGGCCACCTCAGCCCCCTTTTGCCGTCATCGACGCCCACTACGACGCCCTCTCCGACGACATCTGCGAGACGGGTTATAGAAACCAATGTCGCCGCTTCTCCATTAGGTCTCACGCACAGGAACCACCATCGCCGCAAAAAACCCTAAACCACCGCTGCCGCAGGAAACCCTAAACTACCGCCGCCGCAGGAAACCCTAAACCACCGCCACCGCAAGAAACCCTAAACTACCACCGCGGCAGGAAACCTTAAACTACCGCCGCAGGAAACCTTAAACCACCACCGCGCCTACTCTTTAACCCTAAACACACATCTGCTTCGTCCGTCTGCCACTACAAGAAAATCAGGCATCAGAAACAGAGTTTCCATGGATCATATTCCGTGGGAAATTTTCAAGGGATTTCACACGGATTTGAGCCAGAAATCCGATTTTCAATGGATTTCCCACGGATTTCGTGGGAAAATCCTGGAAAATTCGAGGGAAATGGTTTTCCCACGAAGCTTTTAGTCACGAGTCAATTCCGTGGGAAATCCGAAAGAACTATCATTTTCTCACAGATTTGTTCGACACAAAAGGAGGTGCTGTGTTGTAGTGCGCCGCCTCCTCCCACTAGGGGTGAGCATTAAAAACCGAAACCGAACCAAAAACCGAAAAAACCGAACCAATATAGAAACCAATGGTTTTGGTTTTTAAATTTTCAAAAACCAAAAATTTCGGTTTGGTTCGTTTTATGTTTCAAAAACCGATACCCAAAACCGAACCGAACCATTTACTAAAAAGCAAACTCATCCATTCCATCAAGGGATATAATGGTAAATATGTATGTCTGAAAAGTAAAACCTTTTATAAATGGAATAAGAACTGTACTCCACTCCTCTTACTTCACTAAAAAGTAAAGCCCTTTTTCCATATTTATTCCCACCTCTGTTTGTTGTCAGCTCCTCATCTTGAAGGGAAATTGAAGGAGGCTTTGACCTGGTGTTTAAATTTCATAGATTCAAAGATCATATCCACTCGATTCACATAAGAGAGGGAAATCGAAGTAGCTATGTCGTATCTGGTGTTGGCACTTCATTCCCTACAACTATGAGTTTATGATCTCCGTTCTCCAAACAACACTACACCTCCTACTAGGACTACGACTACGACTTTGCGCCACCACATCTCCGAAAATCTGTCATAATTTTGATTTTGTAGAACTCCAGTATTGTTATTACTTGATTTATAAGGTAATCTATTTTCCATTTCACTTTGTTTTTACTTGATTTTTACCTTCAAGGCTCCAAGCCTCAAACTATGATTCTGATTTTGTAGTGCTGAAATATTCAGATTCATTACTATTAGTTTATACTATGTTATATCGATTTCTTCTGAAAACTCAAGTGTACACATAGTTGACAGCCCAAAACCGAAACAAAAACCAAAAACCGAACCAAAAACAGATCTAAAAACCGAAAACCGAAAACCGAAAAACCGAATGGTTTTGGTTTTGATTTTTCCAAAACCGAAAATTTCGGTTTGGTTTCGGTTTTACCCCAAAACCGAACCAAACCGAACCGAGCACACCCCTACCTCCCACACTCCAGCCATTTTTTCTCATATTTTTTCCATATTTTCATCAAAGGTCTGTGTATCAGGGTTTTTTTTCATTTTAATTGTTAGTGTTCATCAAATCCAAATTTTTGATGAATTGTGAATCTAGAATAGTTTGATGGTGTATGTATCAAATTCGATGATTTTTGTATATCAAATTTGATGATTTGTATAGCCTATTGTTTGTAATATGTTTCTATAAGTGTATTGTTCATCATTTTTGTATATCAAATTTGATGTATGTATTAGGTTTTTGTATTCTGTTTTTTTGTATCTCAATATATGGATAAAGTGTATTGTTCAAGAGTTGAATCATCAGTTATATTGTTTTATTTCTTTTTGTAGTGTGTCTGTTCTTGTTTACGTTACATCAAATTTTATACCGTGAATTTATGACCTTCATCAATTTTTAATTTAAAGTGATACCCAAAATACCCCTGAGTCCATTTTTTCTAGTAAGGGGATGTCTTGAACTTTGACCAAATTTAGTTGACCCATTATCCCGATCTAACAGCTATGAATCCCTCTTACCCCTCTTACATATAAACCCTTCTTAATGGATCTTAACCCTATATATATATATATATATATATATATATATATATATATATATATATATATATATATATATATATATATATATATATAACATGGATCAACATAGAACCTAGTCTTAACTATAGAACCTAAAGAACCAATAATAACCATTGGATTAGATTAATGAAAGGCTGAGATTAAATAATCACTTTGACTATTTAAAAAACGTGGAGCATATATATTTACTAGTTGTGAGGGTATTTTAGTCACACCCAAAAAACCACCTATCATCCCCTCCCATGCCCTACGCCTATTCCCCAGACACCATTTTTTTTCTCTTGCAGGTTTAGTTTCAAAATCTATCATTTCCCCATGAACCATTTTATGCTAATAGGTGGAAGTGGGTTTCAATTCATTTGAATCTTCTTCTCGTAAAGACCCAGACGATGGTTAGCGATTTTGAAGTGGGTTTCAATTCATTTGATTTTGAAGTGGGTTTCAATTCATTTGAAGTGGGTTTCAATTCATTTGATTTTGCCACCAACGATGGTCAGCAATTTTGAAGCAGTCCATGTTTTCCCGATCTAAAGCAGCCGCCAACGATATCTAAAGTAAAGACCCAGACCATCGCCGCCGGTGAGTTCTTCCCGACCGTCGTTCAAGGCCATGAGAAAAGCAATTTTTCCAGAAGAAAGGTTATGGTTTTGCATTCAGTAGATCATTAATACCAGAAATTAATTTATTTTTTGGTTTTTGTTGATTTCAATTTATGGCCTTGATAATTGTTCTTTCTTAAGATGTTAATTTTGCATTTTCGGGTTGACTATATTTGCACTTTGGGTTTGACTATCTAATTTGCATTTTTGAGCAACATTTTCATCTGAATCAGTTGTGAAATGTATATGAGAGTTGTTGTTTTGCATTTTGTATTTTGTATTGGGTTATTGAAATTGATACTGAATCTCTTCATCAATTGCAAGGTATTACCATTTTGCATTTTCTGGATTTTTGTATTGGGTTTTGTATTCTGTCTTCCTTACCATCTTTGCTTCAGGTTTTTGCATTTTAAATATGAAGTGATTGTACGTACAACAAAGATGAATATAAGTTGCGGGTCAATCTCATTTTTTGTTTCGTTGTGAACAGTGATGTCCACTTTTTTAACAATAAGTTAATGAATTTGTGAATTGTAGATATCAGGTTTTGCATTTTAGTAGAAGTACAAACAGATATTGTAGTTTTTTGGGTTTTATTATATCATGTTGGAATCAAGGTTTTTGCATTTTCACTGGGAATCAGATTGTAGTGTTGTGTATGAATATGAGGTGAGTTATGTATTTTAGTTAGCTGCATATTAGTTATTTTGCATTTTTGGTCTTGTTGAATATGGGTTAGATATGTAATTCTAGTTCTTTAAATTAGGTTTGAGATTTGTATTTTGAATCTAAGGTGTATAATTTTAGCATTTTATCTGAGTTGCATTTTTTCAAAATAAGAGAGTGAAATTGCATTTTGATGACAGAAGCACTTAAGTGATGTAGTGTTGTGTATGAAAATTTTGCATTGTAGTGTTATGTAAGGAATTTTGCATTTTGGTTTGAATATGTAATTTGCATTTTGGTTTGAATATGTAATTTGCATTTTGGGCTGCATTTTCATTGAATCTGATTGTGAAAATGCAAATGAGAGCTGTAGGTTTTGCATTTTTATTAGCTAATTTAGTGACCTACTAGAATGAATTTTCATTTTGCATTTTCATATTTGCATTTTGCAAGCATCAGCATGACCTACATCTTCGTTTTTTGAAAATGCAAATTTAAAGTTAAAAATATGTACAGGTTAAAATGCAGATCTGAAAATGCAAATAACCAATTTTTTACGTTTTCACTGTGTGTTCATACATCTGCATATTCATATAACCAAACTTTTTTGCATTTTCGTTATGTGTTTATATTAAGCATGTTCATATAAGCAAATTTTGCATTTTCCAGAAATCTGCATTTTCAAAAAAAAGTTTCAGAAATATATCAAGTCTGGTCTTGTTTGAAAGAGGACGAAAAACTGAATCTAATGATATAATTTTTTTGCTAAAATTCTAAAAAACGCATGAGTTATATCAAGTCTGGTCTTGTCAGAAAACGCGGGAAGTTGGCTCCCCGTTACATTGGTCCTTTCAGAATCAGACGTGTGGTTAATGATCAAGCTGTTGCGTTGGATCTTCCAGATGAATTAGCGGGTATTCATGATACTTTCAATGTCTGTTATTTGCGCAAGTGTAATGTAGAAGATCAAGTGCAAGTTCTTCCAATTAAGGATCTTCGTGTGGATTTGAATCAGAAACTTATAGAGGAACCAGTTGAACTGTTGGATCGTAAAGTCACCAAACTGAGAAAGAAACAGATACCAATGGTTTTGGTCAAATGGAAGCATAGTTTGGGTTCAAATTTGACTTGGGAAACTGAAACTGATATGAGGAGCCGGTATCCTTCCTTGTTTGAGCGCGATGTGATTCCGAGGACGGAATCTTCTTAAGGGGGGAAGATTTGTAACACCCTCTTTGACGGCCTAGATTAATTAAGGTAATTAATTAATTAATTTGGGTATTTATATTGTTTATGTGGATTATGTGTATATATGTGTTAATGGTTCTTTGGTTTTATTATTTTAGGTGTGTAATATTAATATTAATTTTATATTGGGTTGTTGGGGGGAGGTATGGCCGAATTGGTGGGTTTAAGCCACCACCCCTCCTTGAGTACTTCTTTACTTGTTGAAGTGCACATAGTGTGTGTGTGTGTGCGTGTGTGTGTTCTTGTTGCTCTCGGCCGAGAAGAAGGAAGAAAGAAAGAACATTCAACATTTGGTTTCTTTAATCTTACATGCTTGAGTTGTTAACTGAGAATCATCATCATAAGGTTAGAATTCTGGATTTATAATTTATTTGTTGTATGCATTCGGGTTTGATATATATATATATATATATATATATATATATATATATATATATATATGAATACCGATTGTTTTTGATGATTTGATGCTCATAGGATGAATGTATGTTAGATTTTGATGATAGATTATGTTCATTATATGTTTAGAATGATTTCTGGAAACATATATAACTTGTATGCATGAAATCAGTAAGATTTGAGTTAGAAATAGATTTATGCATGAAGTTATGATTCTGTCGGATTTGTGGTTGAATGACTCGGAATCCGATAGAAGTATCGGAATCCGATAGAAGTTACTCGGATTTGGCCCTAACTCTTTATCGGATTGTACCTTGACCGGATTGTGACTTTTTACCGGATTTCATGTTTATCGGATTTGGCCCTAACTCTTTTTATCGGAATTTTGGATTATCGGATTTAAACATTTAATAGGATTGTGCCCTTATCGGATTGTGCCCTTATCGGAATTGGACTCTTACTCGGAATCCGCCTTTGCTCGGATTTGAAATGATCGGATTTTGTATAATCGGATTTGGACATTATCGGATTTGATGATTTAAAGATAAACATGATTTGTATATCTGTTTGGGGTTTATGTATGTTGAATATATGTATAAATGTATATATATGAAAACATGAATAAATATGATATTTATTATTGAATCAGTATTATGAATTGAATACTGACTTGGGTTACTTCAATCTCAGGAACTGAGAAGACTCGGTGAATTTAGTCATCTGAGTGTGCCAAAGTTTTGAAGACTTTGGTGAGTGGATTTATATCTTCGGATATACAGGATTGAATATCCTATTTGGAATGCTCTTGTTTGGATTGTATATACATGTTAATTTGGAGATCAGTTTTATGTTGGGCCTATTGCTGGGGGATTTACGGTATCTGGCCTTGATGTACATTTATGTTATTCAAGGAGGCTGGTACTGTTGTCCATATTTGCAAGGCTATCGGTAAACCTTGGTTTTGGCCGACCTTGGTTGTAGGTGCTTGCAACACCGCCGGTTCTCCTGGGATTCATGAGCTATTTGGTTTGGGCATATTTGCCTTGTGTATGTTTAGATATTTGTTCCCTCACTTAGTTTTGTGCTAATTCCCCACTAGATTGTTTTGCAGATCCTCTGAGGTGATCTTGATGCTTGGGTTGGGAATATGGACAGACCAAACTCTGATGTCAAAGTTTTTGAAAGAGCCTGTTTTTGTATTAACACTGTACAGGGTCTTTGTACATCAAACAAGTGAAATCCTTTTGTATCTATTATGTAATTAAGATATTTATATGTAATTAGCTTCCGCGTGCAGTAAAATATATGTTTTAAAAAAGTACAGTGTTACAGTTGATGATTGAAAACCTATTGCTAAATTATATATACCTATTGTCTAAAACTCTTCCAAAAAAATCAAATCCCTACTGTTTGTTGTTCCATATTTATTTACAGTCTTCCATATTGGAAGTACTATAGTATCAAATATACAACACGCAATAAATTAAAAAACATAACATATATCCAAATTTGATAGCATACCTGTAATTAATAACAAACATCCATATTCAAAATTGAATTAAGAAAATGTGATTACAGCCACCAAAATATATATATAAATGCTAGAAAATAACATAAACATATCTCGATCAAGTATTATTCAGATAGTTACAAGCGCTTAGAACCTCTCGTTCACTCTCCTAGAAGGTCAGCTTTTCATTGAAATTTTTTTTTTTTTCCAATCAGGCTACCACTCTTCAACTTTTATTTTCTAAACTTGTGAATCTGCAAAGTTAAATACATACACATATAAGTACTAATGAACAATAACATGAAGGTAAATACATACATGTTGTATATCTCTCTTGATAACATGAAGGTATTAATAGTAGAGAAAATGAAACTATTGATCCAATAAAACTATTGTAGTATATACTTCTTAAACAAATGACAGTATACAAATCAAACTGCAAAAGAACCCCTATGTGCAGACAAACGATGAGTAATAAAACAAGTAATTGATTTGCCAACAATTACCAAAAAAAGAATAGCATGGCAAAGGGTCTAACCATAATCCTTACGAGTACCATGGAATACAGCAAGTTGCAACTCTCCTGCATAGTTAAAGAAATATGAAAAACTAAATTATAACCATGACAAAAAAGTGAAGGAGATCCATGCAAGTTTGTGGAGCACTGGAGCCCCGTTTATGTTTAATATATGCCCTTAATGAGTAAAACTAGCACGTATATTGTAACATGATAACTGAACAATGACAATAAAATGTAATAAAAACTTAATGGACAATTGGCAATTATTGTTTACTTGAACAACAAATATTTGATGTATTTGAAAGCATACCTCAGCCTTCTAACTTGTACTCAATGGAAGTGGGATATAACAAGCTTGACATAACTCATAACTTCATAAGATCGAATAGTTGGGCTTGTCTGTGTATCACTGGCGCAATTAAAGAACCAAAGAGATCAACTAATCAAACAACATATGTGATGATAATCATCATCAGTTTAGAAGAAATTTAGTTTACTCCATGTGTTTGATGATAATTTTTAAAAGTAGCAGAGGAATATGGAGTACCATGCTTACCTCCTTATTTCAGACTAATGGTACCTTTGGTTGTAGAATCAATCATATATGCACCTATCGTAAGTACACTCGAGTATATATAAGTCTAACAAAACAAAGCAACTTAAGATAGAAATGGATGTTTGATGGCATAGATAGGATTGACCACATCTACCCTTAAACATTGGTCAAGTTTTAGCCAACAATCAATAAACAAGATGAAATACAAATCCACGGTAATATCTACAAGAATCCAAGACTATTAGAGCCGAAATGGAGCTCTCCCCTTTCCTCTCTTTGAACTCGAAATGGAGCTCGGTGGTTTGCTCGGTACTCATCTGCCGGGATTGGGTTGAATCTCGGTATGCCGAGGTTCGGGGGTGGTGTTCCCCTCGGCATACCCAGCGCCACATCACCATGCCGAGTATTGTGCCGAAGTACTCCCTTGGCTCTTAGTAGAATAATGAAAATAAATATGATGATATTAGAAAAAATATATAAATCCCATACTTTTATCTCCTGCATAAGAAGTTCATATAGTGAGCCCTCTTAGCATTTCATGTGTACATTAGATATGAACAAACTTACAGTCACTCAAATAGGAACGAATCTACCCTTTACAAACATCAAAATGAAGGAACTTAGATAAAAATCAAAGGAACTTGCCTTGGTGGAACAAGAGGAGGACCAGAGCTGGTTGTGTGTTGGATCCTGCGGTGGTACAAATACGGACAGTGGTGCGAGCGGCCATGGTAAATCACTGTGCTAGCTAGCGGTGGTGTGCGTGAGGGAGAAGATACGGTTCTATCAATGGTTGTCTGGTGTGCAGGAGGAAAACTAGGGCAGAAATTGGGGGAAGTAGGGAGGCACGCTTGAATTTTTTTGGGGGAAAAGGTGATATTTGGGGGGTTTTGGGGGGAAGAGTACGGATTTGGGGCTTTTTTTTTGGGGGGAAAGGGTTTTATTTTGTAAAACGTTTATTAGCATTTTAAATTTTATAATTCAAAAGTTAACTAAATTGTTAATGTAATTTTTTTAATTCTTTTACTATTGTATATTGTACTTGGACCATTTTCTGAAAACTAATTTTTAAGTTAATTTCTATAATCACTAATGTATAAACGAAGAAGACTACGGTGATGCCACCGCGGTGGGAGGGATACAAAGGTATAGCCTAGCAATACAAAGGTATAACGTCCCAGATTTTTTTAAATATAATAAAATATAGTATCCATATAACGACAACGGGTGATATTATTGGATTCAATCCCGCCCCTTACTCGGTTAGCCAAGACAGGTGATCATTGTCTGCACGCCGGTCCTTGAGAAGGATCAGGATCCAAAGGATCCCGGACGTACGGTTGGCCCGACGTAAACAACCTTTTGTGGAAACAGTGATGTCAAGAACTCTACCTTCAACACAACAATATGTGTTCTTTTAAAATTCTGTCTCTAAAATTACTTTACTTGTACTCTTGTAGTGTGAAGATGAAGCAAAAGAGAGCATGCCTAATTTGAGAGAACAACAATCAAGAAACCTCTAAGGGCACATTAGGATAATTATATTTATTTTGATTTTTTTTAATTTAGGTCAAATAAAAATGACCGTTGAATTTAATTAAATAATGTTTATAAAATTTCTTTTTTTAATTAATAACTTTAACAACCGAAAATTACCAACGGATCTATATATACTACCAAGGGCATTTTTCCGTTGGCAATTCATTTTTAGAGATTTACCAACGGAATAATGAAAAAAATTCCGTTGGTAATTAAGAGCGGGAAATTTCCCTCCAAATCTGAGAGATTACCAACGGAAATCTGAAATAGTGCCGTTGGCAACAATGGGTGGGAAAGTTCCCTCCAAAATAGAATGAAATTACCAAAAGTATTACCAACAGAGACCCGTAAGTAAACTGTAAAAATCTATTAAAGTGTTTTCCGTTGGTAATGCCGTTGGAAAATTGTTAAATTACCAACGGATTTTTTCCCGTTGGTAAAAATCCGTTGGTGTTGGCAACTTTTCTAGTAGTGTTTTTTTTGTAAAATTTTGTTTATTTTACAAAGTATTTGTAGGTTCCAAAAACACAAGTATCAAATATTGAATCTAACACATGTACATAATATGGTGGTAAGAGATGAAGTAGATTAAGAACATTCAAGAACACACACACTTCACCAAGAACACACACTAAGAACTTGTCAAAGTTTTCTCTGCATAAATTGTGAAGCTTAGAATTCAAGTGGACACTTGAATTCTATATAAACAAAGTAACTTACATAACTTACCCACAAGAATGGGTAAATACAAAATAGGCCCTTGGCCTTTTACTATCTATCACTAATTAGTCAAACTAGCCAACAATAATAAATAATAAATGCAACAAATAGAACACCACAAAATAAGTTTCTAACATTCTCCCCCTTGGTGTTCAAATTACAAAAAACTATAATCGTGGGCAGTCCTTTTCTAGAGACTTGGACCTTTGATGTAGTAGTTGTTCGTAAAATCTTTTTGCATTGTGTTCCAAGGGGTTTAGGAGTAAAAGCTTGGACTAGTCCTTTTGAAAGGACTTGGGTCGGGTGTTCAAAATCTTCAATGGTCATGATATTTTCAGAGTTCACAGCGGAAACATCATGCTTTTCAACCTTTGGTTTTGTGATAGGATTATATATCACACATAATTTACAAACATGACCATTTTATGTAGTTCAGAAGAGCATTTGATCTCAAGCATACAAAGAGTTTTTCACTCCCTTGAATGTAACTCTAGATCTTTATTACTGTTTCAGAATCTTGTTCCCCCTTAATTTTGTGAACATATGTCTTCTTCTTTATAAGGCTTTGTTAGTTGCTATTGTTTCTTTTTTCATGTGATGAAATAAGGATCTCTTCTCCTTATAAGAATGTAAGAAACAACTAATACTGAAAGACAACTATACCTGATGGTATCATCTCCCCCTCATGATGGTCAGTATTCTCATGAGCATCATGTGTGTATTCTTTGTTTGCATGAAGGTGTTGGAGAGATGAAGACTTTGATATTTATTATCACCAGAATGATATTGCACTTAAAACACAAGAGACAGTCTTTAAGGCTCCATCTCAAATTTCCTTGAAAACGGATTTCAAAATGTTGTAACACCGGGTTCACTTAGATTTCCCATTAGCATTATGAATAAACCAAGTGGCCTACTTTCAGTGTTGGCATATTGTTAGCACTGGTAGGATTTTCATCTATCACTGTAAATATCATAAACATATTACTCAAGATGTTCCGGTATCGTCACAAAGACATGATACATTTGATATTGCCGAAAAGTGTCCTAATAAAGAATTATAATTGACAAATAAGCTCCCTGATTAGGATACCAAGGTACAAAGAAGTTTTGTTGTGGTTGATACTGTTGTTGGGTTTGGTAGGGTTGAGACATAGGAGGCATAGACACGAATGGTAAAGTCCCAAATGGTGTTGACACCGTGTTAAAGGTGCAACTGAGTAAACTGGTGGTGGTATTGCATGAGTAAATACTGCCGACTCCGGAGGCATCTGGATTGTCTGAGTAGGTTGCGACGACTGTGTCTGAAGTTGTTGCTGCTCCAATTCTTGTACCCTATCCCTTAAAGACTGTAAAGTGTCTTCCAATTGCAGCACATATTCTTGCTGCTCAGATTCACCGTTATGAGAAGTTCCAGCACGGTGTTGTTCGTTAGCTGCAGTTGATGACTGGTTGTTCCTTCTGGGGGACGTAGGGGTAGTTGTCGGATTCACGTTATCAGCCATTATCTATGCTATACACAGCATCTCACCAATTGTTAGATATAATCCGTTAGTTTAAACACACTACTTACCCTCAAAGCTACTCTACTAATTACCCACCCTGGGAATACTGGACTGACCAGAGCCTTGGCTCGAGTATTGCACAAATTATTCATGCAAATCCTCAAACCAATGCTCTGATACCAACTTGTAACACTGTACTTTTTAAACATATAATATAATCGCATGCGGAAGCTAAATACATATAATTAACTTAATTACATAATAGATACAAAAGATTATCTTGTTTTATACATCAAAACTTTTTACAGTGTTAATCCAAAACAGGCTCTAAACAAAAACTTTGACATCAGAGTTTGGTCTGTCCATATTCCCAGTCCAATCCAAAGCTCACCGGAGATAATCTGCAAAACAGTCTAGTGGGGAATTAGCACAAAGCTAAGTGAGGGAACCAATATCTAATCAAATACAAGGCAAACATGCCTAAACCCAAATAGCTCATGAATCCCAGGAGAAACGGCGGTGTTGCAAGCACCTACAACCAAGGTCGGCCAAAACCAAGGTTTACCGGTAGCCCTGCTAACAGTGATAACAATACCAGCCTTCTTGTGTACAACAAATGCACCCCAAGATCTGGTACGGTAGACCCCCAAGCAACAGGCCCAGCATCATGCTGATCTCCAAATAACATGTATATACAATCCAAACAAGAGAATTCCAAATAGGATATTAAATCCTGTATATCAAAAGATATAAACCCACTCACCAAAGTCTTCAAAGATATGAAGTACACCCCAAGTGACTAACTCACTGAGTCTTCTCAGTTCCTGTGATTGAAGTAACCTAAGTCAGTATTCAAATCATAATACCGATCCACATTAGATATCATATCTAACCATGTAAATCATGTATGTACACAATTGCATATATACATATTCATCATATAATAATCCCAAAGATATACAAATCATTAAATCCGATTGAATCCAAATCCGATCATATCCAAATCCGATAATATCCAAATCCGATCATATCCAAATCCGATAGAATGGAAATCCGAGTAAAGGTCTGAATCCGAGCAAAGGTCCAAAATCCGATAAAATCTAATTCCGATAAGTCTAAATCCGATTGTTCCAAATCCGATAACTACAAATCTGATAATGCCCAATCCGATCATTTCAAATCCGATAAAATCATATCCCACATCCGAGTAAAGGCATAAATCCGATAAATGTCCAATACCGAGAAAATGGGAATCCGAGAAAATAGTTAAGGCATATACATAGAGGTTTAGTCGGATTCCGACTCAATCCCAAATCCGATAAAAGTGTTAGGGAAATTCACAAGTGTTCAATCGGATTTCATTCAAATCCGATAAAATCTGTCGGAATGTCACCAAATCCGATTAAAACTATCGGATTTCACTAAATCCGATTAACTCATACTTCAATTCCGATAAATTCATAAATTCATTCCCAAATCAGATTTCTATCTTAAATCACAACTGATTTTAAGCATGCAAATCATATATGTTTTCCAGAATCTGTCTAAACATATAAACCACATATATAAAGCATGAAATCTAACATGCATACATCCTAAGTCATCAATTTATTAGCATGCATCAATCGGAATTCATACTATATTTAAAACCGAATACAAACATTAATTAATCAATTCAATTCAGTTATCTAACCTCGATGTTATGCTATTCCAATAATCAGATTGAGCATGCAAGAGTAAAGGATCAATTTGATTGAATCTTTTCTTCTTTCTTTTGATTTCAGCCGAGAGTACACAAACACACACTACACTATGCTAGTTTGCATGAAATGGTAATCAAAGGAAGTTGAAGTGGTGACTAAGCCACCATTCTCGGCCAGCACATAACCCACTAACCACATTTTCTAATTTAATAAGTTTCAATTTTAATTAATTAAATTAACCAAATAACCACAAAATCAATTAATTCACATAATTAATTTAAATCCAAATCTAAACTTGATTAATACCTTAATCCTACTAGGCCGGGAAAGTGGGTGTTACAACATCTTTTTCAGAATGATGGACACGATTTAATACTCTCTCTGTTCTAAGAATCAGATAATTCCTTTGGTAGGTCTCTCTGGTTTTGGTTAGATCATAGGAGTGGAAAATTGCCTAACCACAAAACGCCAAAAGGATATACAGAAAAATATTTTTGGATTTTTCAAAGCAAAGTAAAGCAAAAACAAATTTCAATATTTTTGTGATTTTAAAGATTTTATAATGTTTTTGGATTTTTTGAAAATAAACCTAAAAGGGCACTTGTGTCAATATCGTGATTGAGTACCTATCTGCAAAAACTTGAGAGACAATTAAACAAGATAACTAATTCAGGTTGTGAGGGCAATTGAAACATATAATTCATGAAATCGATTAATTAACCAAAATTTTTGTTTCACATGTGAATGAATATATTTCAAACTAGTTCACTATTGTCAAATGGTCCATGTAGTTATCACCAAACTTTAATTATTACGAAAATAGTTATTGTTGTTGTCACTTTATTTCATTAATGATATTTTACACCAACTTCAGTTAAATTTGACCATTACTCAAAAAGTATTTTTTGGTCAATTTCCTATTTCCTTATTATCAAACAAACTTTACTCATTATCATTGTTTTCAAACATGTCTATTAAAAAGTTTTCTTCTAGCATTTTTAAAAAAACACCAAATAATTTCCAATTCACCTTTATCACATTAGTTTCTCTCTCTTACTTCTCATTAGACCATGATCATTCTATCCCCCTATTTTTCATTGTCACATGACATCAAAGCCGTTAGTGCACCACATAATTTTTCTCTTCCATCACCTTCATTCCACTAACCCCCACATTCAACCCACTAAACCATTCTCTATTTTTTTTTTAAATTATAAATGAGAGGAGAGAGATAAAGAGAAAAAGAGTGAGAAAGAGGTGGAGTGAGCGTGATTGAGAACCCGCTTAATTGAGTCACTTAGAGTGAAGGGGGAGGGGACGATGGTGTTAACATGTCATACGCTCCATCCAACTAGATGAATGTGCAAGGCCTTATCTCCATCTATCATTCTCTCTCCCTCAACTCCATCTCTCTCTAAGCCATCACCACCGCCAGAACTCCACTCAGCCCTCAACCGGATTTGAACTCCACTCAATCCTCAACACTATCTACACCACCTGCATCATCATCGCCCTTGGTCGTGCTCGCCGGATCTAAACTCCACCGTTGCCCCTCCTTAGTCGTCGTCCATAACCACCATCACATGAGAGGAAGCCTTGAGGCCTCCTGGCTTTATCATAGTTGTACATAACCACCATCTGCTTCTGCTTTGCTGGATTTTAATTACGTGTTTTGTTCACTACAACCACCATTGTACAAGATCTTAAGCAAATGGAGTCCGATCCTTCCTCTACTTGCCAACTTCCATGTTAGATCACTTAGATGTTTCTGAAGGAGGTTGTAGGCGGTGGGATTTGTCATGAACGATCAACGCCTCCATCTTTCTTCCTATTTGTCTTTTTCTCTGATAAATTAGCATTAGGCAAAGCCTAAAACCGATTAAGAAATAAATGAAGATAGCTAGCTTGGAGCAATATTTTCTATTAGGAAAAAAAAAGCTAAAGTCATCTTTGGGGTTTGTTTCTTGCAAGGTCTAAAAGGGTTGTAGACAAGTCTTTAGTTTACCTTTGCCCACAAAACTAGATTATCATAGGTATCCGATGAAAAAAATTAAATTGTTCAAGTGTGCGAGTTTGAGCTGGAAATTTTTAATGAGTTCCAAACTAAAACGTACGATGTTCTTCTAATCTTCAAGAACAGTAAGATATGAAGAAGTAATTAAAATTTTAAATAAAAATAAAATGGAGGTGAGCGGACTAATAAAGAAAACAAGCATTAATCTTGTTTGGTATAAATCAAGGTTATTAAGATCAGGATCTTACCTAGAAGCGTTTTCGTCTTTGTAAAATCGGACTGTAAGATCGGGATCGGGATTCTAAGATCGATCCTAACACAAGTCACTAAATTTTTTTAATTTTTTTTACATACTATATTTTTACCAAAAACCAATCATATAACATTTTTAAGAGAGAATGGAACATTAGTTTTTAAAACAACATACATCAAACTGTTCAAATTTTAAATATAAAAAGCATAAAATAAAATTCACCTAAATATCATAATAAAATTTAATACATGACTCTTAAACACAATCAATAAATTTTAAGCATATTGTTCACAACATCTATTTCATAAAAAAACTTCTTCTATGAAGTCGTGAACCTCTATCTCTTATACTAAAAAAATTCGAACAAGTGACAAGTACGTAAAGTAGAAACCGCGAACAATTATTTTTGACACACGTTTGACCTTTGAAAAATATAGAAATAATAAAGTAAAATAATAGTAATAATAAAAAATATAAAATAATAGTAATAATAAAAAATATAAACAAAAATAAGAAATGTGTGGGATCTTAGGATTGTATAGCGATCCTACGATCTCACAATACAATCCTGAGTACGATCCTACTTGATTTGCAATCTTAAATACGATCCGACACGTTTTTAGTTGGTGGGGTCGTACGATCTTACGATCTTATTATAAAATCGTGATTTTCATAACCATGGTTTAAATAACCCTAATCAATTAAAATCCTATCCTAATTTTGTTTAAATAATAACTAAATTCTTAATTTGGTTAAAAGAAAATTCAGATCGTAATTGCATATTTTGTTTTACCAAAATAAGAAATTTAATTTAATTAAATAGTTTGACTAACGGTTAAATTTATTGAATAATCCTAATCTTAATTTTGTTTGGTTTAAATAACCCTAATCAATTAATATCCTAATTTTTGTCCTTTATGATAAAAATTCTCTTTGACAAACGGTTAAAGTTAATTGAAGTTAGTGAAAATGGCTAAAAATAAAACAAAATTACAATCACAATGACTATTTCGTAATTTCTAAAGTTAAAAAACTAAAAGTGAGATTCCATAACAACCAAAGGAACCATTTTGTAATTAACTCTAAATAAAATTAGACTTAATTACTTTTTCGGTCAATGTGGTATAATGGTTTTTATGGTTTTGGTCCATAACTTTTTATTTATAGAAATTTGGTCCCAAAATGGCAAAACCTCTTACTTTTTTGTCCCTAAGCAAACTAAAAAAAACAAATTACCCATTTACCCAACCATATTTTCTATTCATTTTCTTAATTTTTTATTCAATTTTAAATTGCTTATTAGTTGTTTTTTAGTAAAAAAAACTAAAAAAAACAAAAGATATATATATATATATATATATATATATATATATATATATATATATATATATATATATATATATATATATATATCACCTCCCACATTATATAAATACATACATTTAAGAGAAATTTTTTTTGTCTTTTATGATTGTTATTATTATTATTACTATTATTATTATTATTATTATTATTATTATTATTATTATATTATTATTATTATTATTATTATTCTTATTAATATTATTATTATTATTATTATTATTATTATTTTTTGAGGGGTGATATATCCTCTTACTTATCATCCTACTCATAAGGTCAATACATGTGTCAAAATAATTGGAAAAAGTAAAGAAAGAGAATTAGTGGAATCCAAATATAATCATTTGGTGAGTAGGATGATAAAGTAGGAGAATATATCATTTTTCTTCTTATTATTATAATTATTATAATAATAACAACAACAACAACAACAACAATAATAATAATAATAATAATAATAATAATAATAATAATAATAATAATAATAATAATAATAACAATTATTATTATCATGTTATTGCTTACTAATTACCACTATAAGAAGAACCTCTTTGAAGAGGAATATATAAAAAGTATTGCTATAGTATAATAATAATAATAATAATGATATAATAATAATAATAATAATAATAATAATATAATATTATTATTATTATTATTATTATTATTATTATTATTATTATTATTATTATTATTATTATTATTAAACAGACATATATTTTATACTTCATCTCTTATTATCAAAACATATTCAATTAGATAAATAACACCCGCCGCAACGCGCAGGCTTATAAGCACTTGTTATATTAAATAGATAAACATTAGAAATAATAAATTAAAATATATCCCTCCAAAAAACTCGAGGATGAAACACATACATAAATACCCGAGGATGAAACGAAACAATCACATCACATTTACATAAGAATTAGCAGTAGCCCATAAGCATGGTGTTAGAAGTTATTCTCGCCGCTTCACCTAAACGGAGCACCGGAGACGACGAATTCTCTACGTTTGCACATAAGATCGGTTCCGTCGACGATCTATTGACTGGTATTTTACTCCGGTTACCTCTCACATCGCTTCGCCTGTGTAAATTGGTTTGCAAACGCTGGTTATCTCTGATTACCGATCATGATTTCAATCACCTTCTACGAAACAGAAGCCCTAACATTAAGTTTCTCGCCTGTTTCATTTTTCAACTATAAACCAATTCCTCCCTATTTGCTTTTGTGCCATTGAATCCCAGGATCCCAGTCAAAAGATCCCCATCGATCATTAGCTTCCGTTTTCACCTTAATTCGGGATATATTAGGGTTTTGTAATCATGTATAATGGTCTCCTTCTCTGCCATTCTTGACCTGATAAGTTTTATGTATACAATCCAACCTTAACTTTGTGTAAGTTGCTTCCATTGCCCTCTGTTTGGGTACCAAATACATTTGTTCATGGTATGGCAATAGCTTTTGATCCTAAGGTATCACCTCACTATAAAGTTGTATATCCTTGCGACGATTTTACTGCTCCTGGTAATCCCAATCAGATTGAGGTTTACATTTACTCATCAGAAACAGGCAATTGGAGGCATTGTGCTAGACGTTTAGTCTTGCATCTTTCGCTGCGTTTGAAAATGGGGTATACTGGAATGATGCCATTCATTGGATTGACTATTCACATAAGGTTTGCCATTTCAATTTTGATGTAGAGAATCCTCACTTTACGAAAGTAGAAACCCCTAGATTAACCTTGAATGGCAAACCATGTCCCGATCATAAATATACTAATGAGAAATTATTGGTGTCGTGTGATCGCTTGCTTCTCCTTCAGATGGTTTACTTTCATCATATATCTTTTCAACAGACGAATGTCTATGAGATGAAAAATAACTATTCTAGGTGGTCTATCAAGTAACGTGTTAATCTTGACTATTGTGAAGTTGTATTTTCTTCCCAGGGGTCCTTTTACAGAACTATGTGTTGTTGTTGGGGAAAGAGAAGAGAAACCATTTCTCTTGTTGGAAGATTCTGGGAAGCTTATACAGTATAACATTGTCTCAAGAAGTTTTATGAGCTCTGTGACTTAGCCAGTATTCATGCTCATAATACTAAAGCATGTAGCTTTCTCTATACCCCGTCTCTTGCTTGTGTGTGATTCTATTTTATTCTCATATAAGATATACGCTTTTTGATTCTAGCTTGTCTTGTTTAATCATTATTGTTCTTCAATTCTCTAGTAATTAATAGGTATCGGATGTAGTTTACCTTTGTTTTGGAAGTGATTATATGCTATTGGATACATGTTTGAGTGTTTTGACAAATTCTGACCACTGAAAGAATGTAAAAAATCTCGAAGTTATGCTCAAAGATGGTGTAAATATGTAATTTTATTTTCAGTTTTTTTCTAATCATCACCTAATCACTTGCCCTTATAACGGACTTTTAGAGTTCTAGTCTTATGGGGATTATAATTAAGGAAACAACCACAATTATACCGCTTAAACTATGTAACCAAACAGTAACACCTTATAATTAGTTTTGATCTGGCATGTATGAGAGTGATTAGTCATGACTCACTATTCATAATCACAAGTAGCTTATGTGTTGGAGAATCAATATTTTGAATTTAGAGAATCAAACTTAATACTTACTGAAATTGAAATTTAAGAGGTCTTGTTAGTTTGTATGTCCAAGATGTAGCTAATGTGGTTTTGTTTTATCAGATGATTTATATACAACCTCTTGTTTAATAACATTCACAACTATCTCTCTCCATAGACCACCACCATCATCACCTCTACAGCCACCTCCACCACCATCACCTCAAATCTGACAACACCATTGTTTCTATCTCTGTCATGTCTCTCTTAGCTTGCAAAATTTAGTGTTTTTTAACCTGTCCTTAATCCTTTATGTGATTAGTTCCATTTTATAAAATTCTTCTTACAATAGTGGCTTTACTTTCGTCACATTTTTAAACTTAGTGTTCTAACAACAATGGCTTTGAATTCGTCACATTTTTAAACTTTGTTATATGACTTGATCGTTTGGTATGGAAGAATTGTTGGAAATTAGGAAGGAGCCTTTTAGGTTTTTTTGCGATGGAGAGGTTTAAGAGAGTTTTGAAGAGAGAGAAAATTGAATATTTAGAAAGGAAGTATCTTACTAAAGCTTCGTTTTTTTTCACTTGATTTCTCTTGATTACAATGCTAGAACTCATAACCTATTTATACTAGTCCATGGAATGATCTACACACTAGATATTTCCATGGATTCAAGATATTTCTACATATATAATATCTAGATATTTCTACATCTATCTACATAATTTTACTTATAAATATCTAGATACTTCTTAACTAGATATTTCTAAACTCCTTCTACATAATTCTTTACAAGATATTTCTAGAACTTGGATTATGGGCTTGGGCTTGGGCTTGGATAATGGGTAGTCCAATATTAATTGATTCAAATCAAGTTTATGATCGAATAAGAATCATAGCAAGGTAGCAAGCAGCAACCAAAAAATATTTTATTTTGTTGATGAAGGTAGAGATACATATTGAAATGAACAAGATTTAGACTGGGTTTCAATTTGCAGATCTAGGTTTAAATTTGTTTTTCAATTTTTGTTCCATGAGTTTGAATGTTTATCATGTCAATTTGTTCTTCATCATCATCATCGTCATCATCATCTAGATAAGTGATTTGTGTTCATGGGTTGGTGAAGGTGGTGGTGGAAGGGTGTGGTGGAGAGAAAATGGTGGTGAGGTTAGACACTAAGAGAGAGCCATAGAGAGAGATTGTGAGAGTGGAAAGGGTGATGGTGGCGGTGGGTGATAGTGGCCGGTGATGGCTGTGAGTGATGATGGTAGTGTAGATGATGATAGCAATATATATATATATATATATATATATATATATATATATATATATATATATATATATATATATATATATATATATACTAGCAGTGTACCCGCGCAATGTTGCGACCGTTTATGTTTTGCAACATGTCGTTTTCAGCAAACATGTCCATTTTTTTCATCAATTTTTCTTATATTTGTATCAACTATTTTATTAATTTTAAAAATAAATTCTAAAAAACATTAAAAATATTTATGAAATAAGAAGAGAGAAGTTAATATGATTTTGAAAATTATATTGATGTGAGTTGATAATTGTGTTTGTGTAAGAAAGTATTAGTAGGATAATATATTTTAAATACATAAAAAGTTAAAGTTTATTAGGAGAGAGAAATTGGTAAAAATTGAGTGAATGTGATTAATTTAAATAAAAAGAAGGGTGGAGATTAGAGATTGACATAATTTTAAGAAGTTCTTAAAAGTTAGAAGAAAATAGAGTGTTAAATGGTATATAGTAGTATAGACTATTGCTTTAAGTGTTTGTATCTTAAGCAAAAAAAAATTGTACTACTTAAAATTTAGTAGTCTTAAAAATCTTAAGAGAGAGAAACTTAAATGCTTTATATATATATATATATATATATATATATATCCTTTTATTTTTATTTTCATTTTTTTTTTGCTTTAACACAATATAAACAATTTAAAATTGAATAAGAAACCAAGAAAATGAATTAAAAAATAAGGCGGAGGAAAATTGATCTTTTTAAGTTTGACTAGGAACCAAAAGCAAAAGGGTTTGGGCATTTTGGTACCAAATACAGAAAAAATGAAAAGTTAGGACAAAAACCATAAACACCACCAAACTACAGTTAAAAAATGTAATAACTCATAAAAGTATAACTAGTTAAATTACCGATGAAATGTGTTAAACTATAGGTGTTAATAATACCTGAACCCGACCCAATCCAAATCCAAATCCAAACAGGCCTATAAGGGTCGGGTTTGTTAAAGTCTAACATTCTTAATCGGGTTGACCCGACTAACCAATATTATATAGGATCGGGTTTTGGGTTGATTTTTATGTCTTTATTTGAGTTCTAGTTAACTAATTTAAATATTTTACCCATGTGATGGGGTTTTAGTTCCTCAAATCAAGGGATATGTAGAGAGGCGGATTCTAATTCCCCATATCATTGATGGGGCGAATAGATGTTCATGGAGGCACGGCGGTGTGGTGGCCGACGCAACGTCGACATCATAGCCAGAATGTGCAGTAGTGAAGAAAATCTTTCCTACAAATTTCAAAATCCCACCCTCCCCAGTGGGGTTTAGGAAATCCCACAACCATAGGATTTCATGGGATTTGAAATGCAATCCCACGTTCCGATTTTCCAGCCAAACATGGGATTTCAAATGATTTGAAATGCAAATTATGTGAAATCGTACGAGTAAGACAACTTTTTAGGAGAGTGAGTGGTCTGGTTTTATGAAGAACATGAGTATTGAAATAGTGAAGGGTTTTTCCTGGCTTACATTAGACTCCTGAGCTCTCTTTTTGTCCTTGTGAGGTCAAAAGGTATTTGCTAATATCCTCTGGTTTGTGCATGGTTCTTCTTCATCTTTTCAGATGGATAATTACCTTTCCTTTTGTCTCTTTCTGTCTGCTGTAGCTACAATCTTCCTCCGGATGATGTTTCTGTCTTATTAGATGAATGTATTATGACTGGTTCTGCTACTATCAGGTTGGCAACTAACTCTCTGATTGGTTGATTTCCTTGATGGGATGAACCTTCTTCCATCTATATTTAGGCCGGAGGTGAGTCTTATTGGGCTCTTGAGATTCTATTGGTATTGGACCCTATACATACACTATCAAAATCTATGATAGAGATGTGTAAGAGTGAAGACCGTGGAGGAATGGAGGGTGGTGATGATCAATGCATGGTGAAGACAATGCAAAAGGAGGTCGGTTTGGTAATTACATTATTTTTTCAATTTGCCGATTATGCATTAATTAAAGAGAATGGTCGTTGGAGAATCTCAACAATCTTTTACATACACTAAGATAATTTCATTTGGTTTCGAGGTTAAATTTAACTTCTTTAAAAGCAAGTATCGTGATGAATTTCAATCAGCTTAAAGTTTAAAATTTTGCATCTGTTCTTCTAATGCTTAGAGGGTGTTTGGTTGGAGGGATTTGTGGGGATTTCATGGGAATGAAATTTTAAATCCCATGAAATGTGATGTTTGGTTTGCAAAAGAGAGGGATGATTTCAATTCCTAGGAATCTTTCAAATCCCATTGATGAGGGATTATTAAATCCTCCCACCCCCCTAGTATTTTGAAATCCCTCACATGAGGTAATCTCTCCGGCGACCATCCGGCAACCTTCCGATGAAGACCTCTTCCACTGTCACCGTCGACCATCCAACGACCTCTTCCACTGTCGCCGTCGACCATCCGGCGACCTTCCTGTTGGAAAACTCTAGCCGTCGTTTTGAAAACCAAAGAACCCTAGCCGTTGTTTTTAAAACCCTAGCCCTCTTCCACTATCGCCGTCGTTTTGAAAACCCTAGCCCTCTTCCACACAAACCCTAGCCGTCGTTTTGAAAACCCTAACCGTTGTTCCCTGTAATCCCTTCGTCGCAGTATTCTCTGTAACCTTTTGCCGCCGTCTTCCACATAAACCCTAGTCGTCGTTTTGAAAACCCTAGCCGTCGTTCCCTGTAACCCCTTCGTCGCCGTGTTCTCTATAACCCTTTGTCGTCGTCGCTCTGTAACCCTTTGTCGCCATCGCTCTGTAACCCTTCTTTTTCGTCGCAGATCTGGTTGGTGGTGGTTTGTTGGTGGTGGTGTGCTGGCTCTGTAACCCGGCGTCGCTCTGTAACCTGGCGTCGCCTCTTTTTCCGTCGCTCTGTTGGTGGTGGTGTGGTGTGGTTGGTGGTGCGGTGGTTGGTGGTGGTTTGTTGGTGGGGGTGTGGTGGCTCCTCTTGGATGGTGAGCAGATCTGGTGGTTGTGTGGTGGTGAAAATCCCAACTTAGAAAAATGAACCAGACATAACAATGGATTTTAAATCCCACCAAATGCAAATACTATGGTAAATGCAATTCAAATGCAAAACGAGGCATCCGTCATTGAGAGGTTATGTGATAACCACCTTTGTGAAAAGAAAACTATGGGTGTTTGTTTTAGCTTTTAGTGACTTATTATTCAGGCTTATTGTTTAAAGCTTCTTTTCTTTTCTTTTCTTTCTTTTTTTTTTTTTTTTGACTTAACAACTTAATATGACTTATAAAAAAAAAATCAAAGTTACGAAAAATAAAACAAAAAAGTAGATAACATCGGCATATATGATCTAACGATTTCAAATCTTCCCTTCTCAAATACTCTCAAGTCTCAAATTTTCTGATCTCTATTTGAAAAATATGATTGCAAAATGAAAACCTAGCTACAATTTTCTTACTATTGTAGAGACATTACTCCTTTTCATACATTAACATCATCATTTGCTTGTTTCTACTCATAACTATCAATATCATCAAACACATAATCTTCTTACATATAATAAGACTTTGCCATGTATATTTCATTTTTCAATCAAGTACTTGGAGTGTTTTATTATTTATAATAATTGAGGTGTTTTACAAGCAAATATGAACATTGTGTGTATTTGAAGAAGCTATGCATTCTTCATATATCTTGTCATGTATGTACTCAGTTAAAGATTAGAAATACTGACTGAAAAACTGAATTTGGATTATTATCTATCCACCTCAATTCTTATAATCCAAATTCTAGTAACTTGGAAACAACAGGGAGATTGGGGAACATTGATCTTTGAAGTAAAGAATCAGATTCAACGAAAATGACTCATGCCAATGATCTCATACACAAACAAGAAAAAAAGTAAGAGCATATTCAAGTTTATTGATAACCAACAACAATATGACTCCACCCCCTTGAAACCATTAAACATTCTACTTCTAATTCATTAGTATTGCACTATTACATACTTACAAAGCTAAGCATTTTATTATTATTATATAGTTACCTAGTTGTGACTATAAAAGAACAAACTAATAGTTCAAATATCAAGTGCTTTGATATACAAAGAGTGATGGAAGCAAAGGATGGAATTTAGCTATATGCTGCTTTTCTTTTGTAGGCACATCATATATCTCTTACCTTGAGCCTTAGTTCTGTGCTGGATGATGTGGATAGCTTTGGGCTCGAAACAGTGCTGAACTTATGCACCAGGATGACAAAACCGGGTAGAAGTATTATGTAGAGCGCCCCCAAGATTAAGGGTGCCAAAACCAACCATCCCAACAACTGCAAAAAGTTGATCAAATCATTAAAGGTGCAAATTTTGATCCGTCTACTTGTGAGCAGGTTGATTTGGGTTATGTTTGATCTTAAATGGGTCAATGGGTTAGATCAAGATAGGTTAAACGGACATGAGTGGAATGGGTTAAGACTTGAAAGAAACACACATACTGCATGAAGAATGCTTCTAAAGATCTCCATTGAAGCTTCGCCAGTCAATACCTTCTTTAAAGCATCAGATGTTAAAGGAAAATGAGCTCCACCAGTAACAAACTCACCAAATCGTAAGAACACCACCATGAGACTAAATCAGCAAAACAAAAGTATTAATGAGAACATCAAGAATTATTATCTCTTTTTCTTTTTTTAGACAAAAGAGGTAATATCATTGTAATGAATAGCAACAAAATACAAGAAAATGATTTAGATTGAAAACATTACCTCAGCTCTAACGGAGTAGCAACAAAATTAGCAAGCATAACTGTTGGAGCATTTACAGAAGATCCAAGCACTGCTATTGCCAGCCCACACAGAAACACCGTCACCCCTTTACAAAATAACAAGTTAACCCGAATACCGAAATTATTGTTATAGGTTACCCACATTACCAAAAATATTACACACACAGAAAGATGACAGTACTATTTAAACAACTTTACTTAGGCTTTGTTTGTTTTTTCAAATAAAGTCTTATCTTAAAGAAACGTCTGCAGACGCACAGACCTTTCCAATAAGCTTGTTTGTTTTTTCAAAGAAACGTTTGCCCGCCCGCAAACGTTTCTAACAAGCTTGTTTGTTTTTTTAAACATAAGACCTTATTCTATCTTATTTTTGCTTATTTTGAGAAGCTAAAAACTACATCCATTTTCCGCAAACCTTTTCAGACTTAAGACCTTCTGAACCACATCTTCTACTGAAGACATGAAATAAGACATAGGACATTTATGTCTTCGAAAACAAACAACACCTTAATCTTTCGGGTTTGTAACAAATTATCATTACATCAACTGTACCCTATTTAAATAAAAATAATTCAAACATGGATATATCCACTATTCGACAAGCAATGTAGCTCCATTCTCTATGAATCTCATTCTCATGGTAATAGAACCTAGCTAGTAGCAACGGTAGACTTAACCACGATTACAACAAAACATAGCAACAACCGAAGTAATGTAGTTGGCACATGAGTCTTCTTGACTTCGTGATTAAATGATTAATAGTGGATGTAACATAAACATTCTAGTCATAACAAGTAAAAAGATTCATATTTCATAGAATTGATCTAATTGACCACATAACTCAAATTGTAGCTTTCTTTCTCATGCATAGATAAGAATTTGAATCAGAGCATACCAACAATCGGGAAGACTCCCAACGAAATGCCAAGGGCGGTCGAAAATGCAAGTTGCTTCGGCTCTGCTCCCCTGTAAACAGAAAGGGTCATATCGTATTAACAGCCAAAACACAGAGAACTCTATCAAACTCCCAATTTCACAATGACCACATATCAAAAACACACTCATAAGATGCACAAAACCAGAATTTAACTCGTAGCTCATATATTCAGCCCTAAAACAAGCATACTTTTAGGATTCAAAAGAATATAATCGTTAAGAAGAACAGATTACACAACGATAATATGATAAATTCAAATAAAGAGCTTAAATATTCGTGAATCTGTGTTAACAGGAGTTATATACTCTCAATTAATCAAGCAGACAAAAACTCTGCATAACAGTTCTTCGATTCGAGGCCCAGAGAGAAACTAAACAGATACTGAAACTAAATTGAACAACTGAAAAAGAAGAATTAGTTGTTTACCTGCGAAGGATTTTTACGAAGGGATCAACGACCTTCTTGTGAAGCCAGGAGCTCATTGCACTTAATCCCCTTTTCGTCGAACTCGACATTGGAAGAAAACAACTATTTATGTAATATTGAACTCGAATCCGTTCAATGTCTTCGTAAAATCGATGAATCAAATAGAAGAACGCATGTTGCTTATTAAATCGACAAAACTCTTTAGAAAAACCATAGTTTTCGATCGAATGTCAGAAGATTACTCAATTTGGTTCCAAGGAAAGTGCCAGACTTCGATTCAAATTAACGGGACACAAATCGATTCAAGCTCGCGACTCGTTTCTTGATCTTCTTCTGTGTGTTGTTTGGACTTGCTACGTGTTGTTAATATGTCACGTCTCTGTCGATCTTTATCCCCTTTTGAAAATATTACAGCCGCATCATGCTTAAGCCACACAACTACAAAGCAATTTTCATATTTACCACAAAACAACTGAAATTCCCGTTTAGGTCAAAGATAATTAGAGGTGTTAGATTGGTCGACAAACGGTTTTATAGATTTATTCGGTTTGGTTTAATTAGTAGAAAAGGATTAATCGGTCATAATTTAAACGAAAACTATGATAAATCAAACCAATTCAATCAAATAATTATTGGGTAATCGGTTTGAACTCCGTAAAATCAAATAAACAATTATGTCCGAATACACCATCAGTAATGAGTGATGCTTATTTGACCATAAATTACGCCCAGATACACCGTTATAATGAGTGATGTTTGATTTTTCTAAAATATATCTCATTAGTGAGTTATTACAATTATTAGTCACTAATTATTTTAATTATAAGCCAATATTGGTTATTGCACAAAAAATATTCTCAATTAAACTCTCTCTATGAATAATATATATCATAAAAATTGAAATGCACTCTCTTTGATTGTTTGGGTATTTAGGCGGTCTATGAATGAAAAAACCAAAAACCAAATTCAAACCATAAACCGATTAAATTTCCAGATGTATTCACAAAACCGATTCAATTCCATTCAAGCCATAACTAATTAACCCAATATCTGAAGCAAATTAACAAACACCCCTAAAACAATACAACAATGTTGTTTTTCTTAAAGTAGATAATATAATAATGTTGTAGTAATGGTAATGTTAAAATACCACTTTACTTTCACTTTTCTCCTAATCTTGTTACTTTAGTTAGTTTCATTCCCTCTTATTCATTAGAGAAATAGAAATGACACTTTTGTCCCAATCTTGTTATTCTACTTGATTCCATTCCATTTGATTTATCATGTAACAATTATGAATTGCCCCTATACTTGTGTGTTAGTTTGGGTGTGTTTGGTAGAAGGTTTTTATAATTAACTGATAATTTTATATATATCAAATTACCTAAATATCATTTTTAATTGTTTTATATTTTTACGATATGTTATTTACCATTATTCAATTCCGGATACAGTTAATTTATCAAACACATAAATAACTAAAATATAAAGCTTCCAAAACATATGTATAACTAAATTATATGGCTTCAAACTACCTGATTAGCTTTCGGGTTTCGCCAAATATACCATTCGTATGGCACGTTTAGAATCGCGATCCTCCTTTCTACGTCTACGGTATAACTAATGGGAAAAACTATATATATGAACACCACAATGGTATAAAATAAACACGGAAGCAACCTTCGTTTGGTAAACTTTTTCCCGACCCGTATGAACCCGTGAGGATACAAACAACTAAGGTATATCTCCTAAATTATAAACCAACTTATGGCAGCCCCAACTCAGTTCCAAAACAGCCCCGAAATGCAGAAAATATACGTAATCAACCACACAATGAACACACGAATTTTAGCGTGGAAAACCCCAACCGGGTAAAAACCACGAGACACCTAGTGCCGCTTAAAATCCACTATCAACAAGAGAGATATACAAAGTCTTCTCTAGATAACACTAGAGGCATACAACAATCATCATAATCTTGGAATCAAACATCAAGATATATGGAAGCAATCAAAGAACAAGAAAGGAAGAACATCACAAAATAAGATACAATCTGCCCAGGTACGAAAACAGACTTCCAGGCCTCCAAAACAAAATTCCTAACGGTCCGAATCTTCCTTTGTATGTCAGGAAGTTTCTGTCGGAAAATGGTGATGATCCGACGGTGCAATCTCCGGCAATCGGCGAAACACTGCGGCTGGGTCGGATGAATAATGACCTCCGAAAAACTTCTTTCTTTTCTCTCTTTTCTCTCTTATTTTCAGCTCTCTCTCTTGCTTCTCCCGTAAGAATAATGAAGATATAGGTTAAAAGAAATGAGCTTGGGCCTTAATTGATGGGCTTTTAATTTCCTCATATTTGGAAACAAGAAATAAGCCCAACAAATCTCCCCCTTTCCAATTATGAGGAAGAATTCGCCATCCCGGCGATCGAGCAACATATCTTGAGCTTCTCCCTTGCTAACGCCTTTGTCAACATATCGGAACCTTTATCATTGGTGTGAACTTTATCAAGTTCAAACAAACCATCTTCAATGGCATCTCTAATCCAATGATACCGTACATCAATATGTTTTGTTCTTTTATGAAACATAGAATTTTTAGCAAGATGAATAGCACTTTGATTATCACAAAGAACCACATATCGTTTTTGCGTGAAACCAAGCTCCTGCAAAAACCTTTTCAACCATAACAGTTCTTTGCCAGCTTCTGTTGCTGCCATATACTCAGCTTCAGTTGTAGACAACGCAACACACTTTTGCAATCTTGATTGCCATAAAACATCTCCCCTGCAAAAGTCATCAAATATCCAGAAGTGGATTTCATGTTGTCTTTATTTCCGGCCATATCAGAATCTATGTATCCAATAAGCATGGGCTGATCATTTCCAAAAGTGATACCCAATTTGGAAGTACCGCGCAGATATCTGAAGATACATTTAACTGCTTCCCAATGCTTCATACCAGGATTTGACAAGAAACAACTAACAATACCAACAGCATGAGCTATGTCAGGCCTTGTACACACCATAGCATACATCAAACTACCAACAGCTGAGGCATATGGAACTCTATCCATTTCTTTTATCTATATCTCTGAAGAAGGACAATCTTTATTAGAAAACTTAAAATTAGTAGTAAGGGGAGAACTTACCACTTTAGCTTTATCCATGTTGAATCTTTTAAGCACCTTCTCAATGTACTGCTCTTGTGACATATGCAACTTCTTGGCATTTCTATCTCGAGTAATACGTATGCCAAGGATCTGTTTTGCTGGGCCCAAGTCTTTCATAGCAAAAGACTTGCTCAAATCAAGCTTCAATTGGGCAATTCTTCCAATGTTCTTCCCAACAATCAGCATATCATCAACATAAAGCAACAAGATGATGAAGTCATCATCACCAAATCTTTGAAAGAAAACACAGTGATCTGAAGAGGTCTTTCGGTAGCCTTGCTTCCCCATGACCGACTCAAATTTCTTGTACCACTGTCTTGGTGCTTGCTTCAACCCATACAAACTTTTCTGAAGTCTGCACACATAGTCTTCTTTACCCTTAACCTGAAAACCTTCAGATTGCTCCACGTAGATTTCCTTATCCAGATCCCCATGAAGGAAAGCTGTCTTGACATCCATTTGCTCAACCTCAAGATCAAGGCTAGCCGCTAAACCAAGAACAACTTGAATAGATCTCATCTTCACGACTGGAGAGAAAATCTCATCAAAATCAATACCTCTTTTCTGACTGAAGCCTTTAACTACCAGTCTAGCCTTGTATCTAGGCCTAGAAGTATGTTATTCAGTCTTCAATTTGAAAACCCATTTGTTTTTCAAAACTCTCTTGCCCTTAGGCAACTTCACCAACTCAAAGGTATTGTTCTCATGCAAGGAAGTCATCTCATTTTGCATGGTCTCGAACCATTCTTTCTTGTTCTCATCTTCCATAGCTTCTGCATAACATTCAGGCTCTCCCCCATCAGTGAGTAAAACATACTCATCTGCAGAATATCGTGTGGAAGGAAGATGATCTCTAGTAGACCGCCTAAGCGGAACAAATGGTGGCATATCTGGTACTGGTAACTCTGGATAACGTTTTCATCTAACTCTGGTTGCTCTTGAGCATCACCATTAACATCATCAGTACCCTGTTCTTCATCATTCTGAGCATTATCTCCTAAATGTGAATCAACATGTTTAGGAGGAACATGATCCAAGTTAATAAGATCATCATTATGTTGAGGAACTGTCTCTTTATCGGCCTTCTCAACATCTTTCAAGGTTTGATCTTCCTCAAACACTACATCTCGACTTCGAACAAGTTTCTTCTGAACTGGATCATACATCCTGTACCCAAGTTCATCTTGCCCATAACCAAGGAATACACATGGCTTAGTCTTCACATCAAGCTTTGATCTTTCATCTTTGGGAATATGCATGAATGCCTTGCATCCAAAGACTCGTAAGTGACAGTATGAAACAACTTTGCCGCTCCAAACCCTGTCAGGAACATCAAAACGCAAAGGAACACAAGGGGTTAGATTAATAACATGTACCGTTGTATTCAAAGCCTCACCCCAAAAGGAAACAGGTAATCCTGCATGTGAAAGTAAGCATCTGACTCTCTTAACCAAAGTTCTTTTCATCCTCTCTGCCAGGCCATTTAACTGTGGTGTCTTTGGAGAAGTCTTCTGGTGTTTAATTCCTTGCTCTCTACAATAAGCATCAAAGGGGCCAATGTATTCACCACCATTATCTGTTCGAATACATTTAAGTTTCTTCCCTGTCTGCCTCTCAACTAAAGCATGAAACTGCTTAAACACATCTAACACTTGATCTTTTGTCTTCAAGGTATAGACCCATACCTTTCTTGAATGATCATCGATGAAAGTGACAAAATAGGAACACCCACCAAGTGTTCTAGTCTTCATAGGACCACAAACATCGGAATGAATAAGATCAAGTTTGTTCTCCATTCTGAAGGGAGAATGACTTTTGAAAGCAACTCTGGTTTGCTTTCCTGCCAAACAGTGAGAACATTTCTTCAAGTTAATATCATGCACACCGGATAACACATTCTTTTTTTGAAAAAATAGACATCCGTTTTCACTCATGTGACCAAGTCTCTTATGCCATAACTCGGCCATATCATCATTGTATACAGCATTGACAATGTTCTTGGAGATCTTCGGATGTGTCATGTATAAATTTGATTCCCTTTATCTTTTGCCACAATCAATGATCCGAGAGTTAGTTTCCACAAACCATTACCAAAACCGTTGTAGTAACCATCTTCATCAAGTAGACCTGTGGAGATAATATTGAGTCTCATATCTGGGACATGTTTTACATTACGCAAAACCAATTCCATCCCTGTGTCAAACTTCAAGCAAACATCTCCAATACCAACAACCTTTGATAACCCAGCATTACCCATCCTAACAACACCATAATCACCTGGAGTGTAAGATGAATAGTAATCCCTTCGTGTTGCAACATGACATGAAGCTCCACTATCAAGAATCCAACTCGAATCATCACAAACAAGGTTAACCATATCATAATTACAACAAACAAAGAACTCATCGGTGGTAGTATTTACCTCAGCATTGTTACCACCGTCATCATCTTTCTTGTTATTGTTCTTCTGATTGTTGTAGTTTTTCTTCTTGTTCTCCTTTTTTTAACTGTCTGCAAAACCGTACAGTGTGTCCTTTTCTACCACAGTGATAACACTCAACATCAGCAAATTTTCCTTTGCTGGAACTACTGCGGTGATTACCTCTGTTGCTTGGGCCTTTACTTTGACTTCTCCCCCGCCTTTCTATGACCAAGACATCTGACTGTGAAGAAGAACCCTGTGACTTTCTTCTATTTCTTCATTCATAATACTGCCTTTAGCCAATTCCATGGTGATAATACCATCTGGTGCAGAGTTGGACAAAGATGTCCTAAAAGTCCCCCAAGAATATGGTAATGTACCAAGAAGCCATAAGTCTTGAATCTCATCTTCAAACTTGATACCCATACCTACAAGCTGATTTATAATACCCTGAAAAACATTCAAGTGATCAGTAACAGGAGACCCATCAGTGTACTTTAATCTCATCATTTGTTTAATCAAGAACAACTTGTTATTTCCAGTTTTCGAGCATATAACTTTCAATTTTGTTCCATAGAGTACAAGCATGTGTCTCCTCACAAATATGGTTCAAAACATTATCATCAACCCATTGCCTAATATACCCGCAAACCTGTCTATGTAAAATAGTCCATTTTGCATCTATTTTGTTCTCAGGTTTATCAGTAGAAAATACAGACAAGTAGTAGTCTTTAACATAAAGGAGATCTTCCATTTTTCCTTTCCAAACATGATAATTTGAACCATTCAAGTTAACCATCCTAGTTGTATTAGTTTCCATCGTTCAAACAGGTTTATCACAATCAAGAGCCGATGTGGCTCTGATACCACTTTAATGGGAAAAACTATATATATGAACACCACAACGGTATAAAATAAACGTGTAAGCAACCTTCGTTTGGTAAACTTTTTCCCGACCCGTATGAACCCGTGAGGATACAAACAACTAAGCAGGGGCGGACCTGCCCTTTGTGGGGGGGGGGGGGGGGGTCAAGCGCCACCGGTCCTTTGACGGTTCACAGTGTTAATTTTCGACTTTTTGAGACGATGCTACCGGTAAATGTAACGCCACCTCTAACGAGCTTAAAATTAGAGTTAATTTAAACTTTTTAAACAACGATTATCAAAAGCGTGCAGCGGAATTAAACGCCATTTACAAAACAACGTTAACTGACCCGGCTATTTAATTACATCAAAAGAATTAGCCAAGTTCGTTTTCTACAAGCGTTACCAACTAGTTTCCGACCATCGGATCCATACATACTACAACGTGTTCCCCAAAAGGTATTTACACCAAAAGACTACCACCATTACCCGTCTCACCAGGCCTCTAGCATCAACCTGCGAAAAAGATAAATCTTGCACCGTTAGCTACAACTAGCTAGTGAGCAACAATTACACATAAGCATCAATAAGCAGGCTATCATGTATCAGAACAGCACACATGGCTATCCTATCATATTGCGGCGAGCCAAACGTGTCAGCAGGAGTCGTATATTGCAGGGGAGCCAACCCCGCTCAATAACCCAACAACAATCCACGTGGTACACCATGTCTTTCATGCTGGTTCCAGTCTATCAAGGAACCCAATCCCATAGAGGAACGGCGGCCTGCAGAGCCCTACCCAAGTGTATACTACTTGAGTACCGTTAGTTTCCCAATCCGTAGTCCCTAAAGACCCTGGGAACCCAGCCAGATACTAACACCCGTCTACCTGACTGACCTCCGTGTTCTCTAGTTCAGTGTCCGGACATAACTTCATAAACAAATAGCTGATCCAATAAGGATCCAGTTCATGCGCGCATATAATCATAACAATATCTTTCATATCAATAATTAGCATGTTTGTACAACTCTATCATAATTTACCTCGTGTCTTACATATCAATGCACCAATCACGTGTCAACATGTATCACAGATTACTTACCTATTGAGACTCATGGGAAACCGGTACTCACCTCGAGATTACAGGACACAGATATGCAATCGAGAATCCCAAGAGCACACAGAATCGTCCGAATCACCTAACACATTAGGCATAGACAAACACCACTTAGTATCCACTACATTAGACGGCACTAACAACTGTCTCAACAAAAGGTCAACATGACTTCTGACAGCCTCCTACGGCCGTAGGAACATGTTCCTACGCCCGCAGGACATCTTTCCAACACGTACTACGGCCGTAGTAGATATATACTACGCCCGTAGAAGTTCTTGCCCAAGAACCATGACCTACGGCCGTAGTAACCATATCCTACGCCCGTAGTAGGTATCCTTTGGGTAACTACAGCCGTAGGTTATGTACCCACGCCCGTAGTCTTGTTTCCATCACCCGTGGGTGGTAATCCTCTTAAACACGACACTACGGTCGTAACAACCATTTCCTACGACCGCAGTAATATAAACAACACCCTACGGCCGTAGTAACATTATACTACGCCCGTAGGAACAACACTTACAGTGTGTTCTTGCTCTGTTCGAGCACAGCAACTGTTTTTTACCCATTTTGGACACAAAACCAACTTGAATCCGTATTCAAGTGTTTATACATGATCTCTAACATATATATCAATTTACTAACACGATTTGGACACAAGAACAACACTATAACACATTCAAATCCCTCAAAATAAGTCTTCTTCTTCACTTGACTCAAAACTAGGTTTAAACAAGAAAACTTACAAGAAAGATGATGAACTCAGCTACAAGGATCAACAAACCACCGATTTCAGCTTTTAATCTGAATCTAACTTGATTTCCTTCTTCAATTTTACAAGGGTTTGTGTGTGTGTGTGTGTGTTCAAACGTGTGTATGTAAGTATGAATGTGTGTTTGTTTATCTCAGGGAATAAGGAAGGCCCTTAGGCCGACTTATCAACTAATACCCCTTACGAATATTTTGTTTTCCTATTCAACTTAAAACACAACTTAGGTTTATTCGTTTCAACTAACGGAGATATTTTTGGAACCATTATCCAAAACCGTTCAACTATTTGTCTACTTGGTCAACTTATAACACTTTTCATATTACTACATTTTTATCCACATTTAACACCAGTTAACACCATTTAACACCATTTAACATTTAAAACACAAATTAACATATTAAGCACCATTTAACAACATGTATACTACAATTAACAACAAAACACCAGTTAAAGTCAACGTACAACTATTTAAGCTACATGTACTACAGTTTACAACTAGGCCCCATTTTGGGGTGTTACAGTAAATTTTCGGGGTGCACCGGTGATGCCATCAAGATCAAAGGAAAAATGAAAGTTTTCTAAAAAAAATGATAAAAAATAGTTTAATCTTTCAATTTATACCTTTAAAATCAAGTTTTAGTTAACATGATTTCATATAAATTGTGTTTTATTTTAAATTTTGGCCCTAAAATAACAGAATAACAGTCGAAATCTCGTTAATCCGACCTGATTAACCGGAAACCCGAGAAAAAATCCGAACCACACCCTCACTTTTATTTAATTTTATTTTCGCATTATATGTTGCTACCGGTCAAAAAAATTTCTGGGTCCGCCCCTGCAACTAAGGTATATCTCCTAAATTATAAACCAACTTATGGCAGCCCCAACTCAGTTCCAAAACAGCCCCGAAATGCAGAAAATATACGTAATCAACCACACAATGAACAAACGAATTTTAGCATGAAAACCCAAACCGGGTAAAAATCACGGGACACCTAGTGCCGCTTAAAATCCACTATCAACAAGAGAGATATACAAAGTCTACTCTAGATAACACTAGAGGCATACAACAATCATCATAATCTTGGAATCAAACATCAAGATATATGGAAGCAATCAAAGAACAAGAAAGGAAGAACATCACAAAATAAGATACAATCTGCCCAGGTACGAAAACGGACGTCCAGGTCTCAAAACAAAATTCCCAACGGTCAGAATCTTCCTTTGTATGTTTAGGAAGCTGCTGTCCGAAAATGGTGATGATCCGACGGTGCAATCTCCGGCGATCGGCGAAACACTGCGGCTGGGTCGGATGAATAGTGACCTCCGAAAAACTTCTTTCTTTTCTCTCTTTTCTCTCTTATTTTCAGCTCTCTCTCTTGCTTCTCCCGTAAGAATAATGAAGATATAGGTTAAAAGAAATGGGCTTGGTACTTAATTGATGGGCTTTTAATTTCCTCATATTTGGAAACAAGAAATAAGCCCAACAATAACAACCCACTCATTCAAATTCCTTAATCAAATTCCTTAATCCTTATTATCATTCCCGCTTCAGTCTCCGTCCTTCACGCTCAGAGCTGGCGGATCACTGTAACCCTGTGTAACTTTGCATTCCTTAATTTCTTAGTAGATTTTAACTGCCGAAGTAGATATTGAGCCTGAATCAAATCGTACATACTGATTTTTGTTTTGTTTGAAGTATTTTTTTGTATTGTGAGATTATTGAAGGTTTAGACGATGGAGGAGTACTTACAGTACATGAAAACTTTACGCTCTCATATGAACGGTACATCTCTCACTCTCTATTTCACCATTTACTAAATCGTTCGTTGATTTTCAAGCGATCATGTGATGTTTTATGTAATTTGATTTATATGATTATGATATTGAAGATGTGGAGGATCAAGCGGCGAAGATTTCTGTTGAAGAGCAAATGCAGATCACTACGATTCAGAACCTCAGTAAAGAGATTGATTTAGGTGTCTGAATTTCTATTATATTCTGCGTATACTCAAAAGCATACGTGCATCGTTTTGTTGCAGATTGTTGATCTTTTCGCCTGATTATTTAAATTGTTGGAATCAGGATCAATGTTAATTTTAACTGTATTTTATTGTCTAGAATCCTAGGGTTGTTCTATAATTAGGAAGGCTTATGTTGCAGGTTATCCAACTAATGGTGAAAGGAAAAGCCGGTGTGTTCAGATTTTGATAGTAGAATGATTATTCCAAAACGGACAAATTTCTTGTTATATTTTGTTATTATTCACTCTGAGCTAAGTGTTGGACAAGTCTGATGTTGTTAGTTATAGCAGCCCAAACTCCCAACCAGAGGAGCCTCTCTTTCATAATGGAAGGCTATTTTTCTCTTTCCTATCATCTCATGTGAAATTTGTATTCTAACCTCAGATTTACATTCATGTAAACCAAAGGTGGTCTACATATGCACATTTATCATGCATAGACATGCTCCTACAAATCTGGAAGTTGGTGTTTGTCTAGTTAGATGGAGTTTGGACTTTCATGTTGCACAAGCAGGTGGTCTTTAAACAAGGTCCATATGTGTTCATAATTAGTTAAAATGCTTGAAATAGACATCAGACATGCATTAATTATTGAGAAACCTTGATAACAAAGGTAAGGACTTCAAAAAACATCATGTGCTAAACAAGAGGAAAATTTCACCTCTCATGATGTAGCTACTAGGAAAGGAAGCTAAGGAGACACTAGGGATGCATCTTGTATTAACGTCGCAAATATAAGACCAGGCTATAAATGCAGTTGATTCCTTTGATGAGCCAAACTCTGAATCAAAAGATCTTCTAAAGGCTAGAAGCAGAACAGTAGTTATTTTATATAAACGACACATCTACATATTATAGAAAGTACTTTCTTAAGTAACATTTCGAATAATACTTGTCTGGTCACTACTGTCTTATGATCTGCCTTCTTTATTAAGTTAATAATCATATGCATACTATAGTCTGTTAAGATTTGTGTTCATACATTTTTGCTCGTCTTTTTCTCATGTTTCTGAAACAAGCTAAATCTGAAACAAAGCGACTGAAGGAGGATTCTGACCTAATGATAAAGGAAAAGGGACGCATATGTTCACAGATATTAGAAAGACAAAGGAAAATTGCTTTATTGGAAAATGATTCTTCCACACTTTCACAGGTAGGATTGTTTTCATTTATGCTATCAAAGTACTGGCACCATACGAAGCGATTTAGGAGACTTTAAGGATACTTTCTATGAGATAAGGTTAGTATTGATAGGGTCAATGCAATACATTTTGCTGCTACAGGTAGTGCGAGGCTTTTACTTGCCAACATATGTTTATGTGTTGACACTGGGATACTACAAACAGAGGACCATCCTATATATTTAGCATTTTCTTATTGTTTTATAGTTTAGAGCTGTTCCTGGAAGACATACATTACGTTTCTTGTAGTCCTAGGTGGTTTGACTCCTAATGATTAAATCATGGCAAAGTAACCACTACATTATGTAACTCACAAAGGTAGTCTTTTGTCTAGTTATTTAGAAGCATGAATAGTGTTTGAGCATTTGTTTCTGTATCTTTTACATCATGTCATCATAACACATACTTGATAAAGTTTAATAGTGTTACACTACCAGAATTTTTTTCTATAATTTACAGTCACAGGATCTGGGATGACCTTAGTTCATGACCATATGTTTACATGAAGATCATTATCACTTGACATGATTGACAAATTTACTGGCAATTGGTTTTATTTTAAGCCTCTTTAGACCTGACTCAATCTCAATGAATTGACCTAAATACAATAACTTTACTATGAGTTGCTGTTGTGTGCTCTTCGTACTTTAGAGTTATGGTCCTGAAGTAGGGATGGAGGTTGAAGATATACATGACTAATTTGACATGTTCTTTCTTTTTATATTTCATGTTCATGAAATCCTTTTTATGGTTGTAAGAGTTTTGCATAAAAACGTTCTAGAACATTAAAATTTAGCTGATTAACGAGGTCCTAGTTACTCTATCTTATTTACAATATATACAGACACTGGAGCTTATGCAACAGGAAAAAGTCAATTTGTCAGCCAAACTTGTTGAGAAGTGGTAATTAGAGTAACTTTGATATGAAAAATGGATATATACCTGGCATCATACAGTATTGAGTGTGTTTTGCTTGATGTAACAGTACATTCTATGGCAAGACTGTAGAGGAGCTCAATACCAAATTAAAAGAACAGCAGGTTCTGTATCTTTTTTTGAATCATGTAGTTTCTGACTGGTTACATACAATGGTCAAGTAATAGTCTTTTCGGATATGCACAGGACTGGTTGAATTCAAACAAGTCTAGCTCAAAAGTTGGTCAGCATAGTATGGTAATATCTCATCTTTTTATGTTCGGTTTTTCCAATAGCATTACTAATTAGTTGGTTGCATGTTCTTAAATCTTAAGTTTTCTGATATACTTGTAATATAGTCATTGTATGTATATTGTGCTTTTGAGGGTAAATTGGTTTCACTGAATTTCTTATGTTAGGTATTAATGGTTCTTTGTAAGATGTTCTTCAAACGGATTATGATAGCCAACTTTGCTTAATCTATTAGTAAATTGGTTTCACTGATTTGCTTAAGTTAGGCTAATGGGTTCTTTGTACGATCCGTTTGACTGGAGTAGGCATAGAGACAAGTCCTTCAGAGGGATTATGACAGGAAACATTGCATAATATATTAGTAATTTGATATCAGGAAATAAAAGCTCATTCATATGCTACGCTGTTCAATAATTTTAGAATTCCGTTCTCATCATTACCCAATGTAGAGGAAATGGCTGTGAATCTCAACAAACTGCACAAGGAAAAAATATCTAAGACCTTGTAACTTTGAATACATTTCTGCGATTTTTTGAGTAAGATAATTAAATTTTTTAATCCATCTACATGTGAGGTATAGTTAAAACTGTTGAGAATGTTGAACATGATTAAACTAACTTAGTAACATACAATGGTTCAAGAGTCTTTAAGTAAACATGGGTTTCTTTCACTAGCAATTCACCTTCTCAATTCAAGGTTGAAGCATCAAGTTACTATCAATTGATCAGTTAGTTTAGATGCACTTGTATCAGTATATACTTTATGTTGGGAATGTATCTTGTCTCCTATCCAAGCCTAGCCATATTGTATTTTTTATCTATTTAGAGATCCTTTCACTAGATTTCTTTTTCTGCCAAAAAAAACCTGGTGAAGTTGTATGAAATAAAAGGGTTATATTTTTGTTAGGTCCTATATTGTGTTCAATATATTCTAGTGAAGTTTTTAATAGTTTAGTTGTTATTTGATATTAATAATAGTTTAGGGTACATTATGTAAATACCCAAGGGGTATAAGTATTACTTGGCTAGCCCTATTCTAAATAAGCTTTCATATTATACGATTAACGTTTATGCTCTCGGTTCCCTTCACTTACGTATTCTTCCATCGAGAGTTCATATCATTTTGTTTGATTGCTTCAACTATAGATTGATACCTGATATAATTGGGTCCTACAATTTTTATGCAATTTTACTTGTACTAATAATTGCTTAAATGTTTCAAGGACGCTATAAACACACACCAGACTTTAGTGAATAGTGTTTGAAGCGATAAATTTTTTTAATTTGAACACGCTAGTGATAACAAAACCGTGAAAGGAAAGATATTGCCTAGCCGAAACCAATTAGTAATAAACGTTGACATTGTCAAATTTATTAATTTCAGGAGTAAATGGGTATTGAAGTACAATTTATTGAAGTATAATATTTTTGAAATTGGAACATTCTACGCAACAAGAGATACAGTTATTGATGCAAGATCATTAAAAAGGATATGAAAGAAAGAATGAAGATATGAAAAAAAAAAAGAATGAAGAAAGGAATGCCGCAAAGTTAACATATTAAACTGATTTTTGGAGTGAAGAGGATATAATTAAGGATTCTAGAACGTGTTCATGTTTTTTGCTTAAAAGACATTTAGTGGACAAAGCTTAACCCGATAAAGGAATTTGGCTGGCTTTTATTCATCTTTTTTGTTCAGTAATTGTCTCTGCTAGTGCGACTTTGCTTATCTTTAATGAGTTCCAGTGAGAAATTGAAAATCGACTTGTGCGAAGGTATCCTGCCTTTTTCTTCACATGTGCATCATAGGTGTAACCCATATTTTCTTAACACAATAACTCCCCAACCACTGCGAGGCATAAACGTTGTGCACCCGAGCCCCCTGCCTTCTCCTTAGTTTCTAAACTAGCAGAATCGCAGTTTCTTCCTTTCCTTAGCTTAGCCTGCTTAGGCAGATCATTTCTGTTTTAAAATTCCAGCAGCTCAAGAATCATTAATATGTAGCTTACTTCTTTATCTTAGCAGATTTGAAGCTTTTTTATTCATGTTGAGTGTTAATATAGCAAGCGGAGTTATTACTCCAAACACATTTGTTATTGAAGTCTCCCCAATCTATATCATTGTTGCACTATGTGAAATATTTACTGATGGAAATACTCCTTTTAATGCTGCATTGACATGATGCAGGTGAACACACAAGTGGACTGCGGTGCTAATGAATATGCAGGTATAAGTTCATTTTCTGCTTTTAAGTTTTAACATTCTAAAAGAAATATCTTGGCTGTTATTATGTGTAATATCAGGTCCAACTTGTGTTCCAACTTCCAAATTTCCTTTCTTATCACTGCTTGATCAGTGGCCTAGCTGTTTAGATTAGTAATTACTTTCTGGATTATGCATTTTAAAAAATTAAGGTGGCCAGACAGCTTTACCCCATTGATGGGATTGATATAGAGTGGTGTGGTCATTGGCAGAAAGATTATATATACAGAAAACCTTTTCTTTTGATGCACATAAAAGTGATTGATGTTAACAAAGACCATCACAATATATGTTAAAAAGACAGAGAGGGATCCTTTTCTCACTATCAAAACTATTGAACTTGAGTCACTGGAAATTATGGGGCTAAAATCCTTGTCACAAGTGTGAAACCAGAATGTTAGTATCCTTGGATGCACTCTTAAGTTTATGCGAATGTATTATTTTGTGTAGTTACTTTTGAGGTTCAGGATGATGCATGCAAAAAGATGGTGGCAAAGATCGATGCTGCTAAAGCTAAATTTGACAAGCTGACACAAACGGGATCTGAGCTTGCCTCAGAACGGCACAAGGTTTGCACATAAATCTTACACTTTCATGCTAACAGATTGGTTATGCAAGCATTTGTAAATTAGAGACAAAATGGCCATGTATGTTATTTATAAAGGTGGCAATTTTTGATCCATTTACTTGTGACCGTGTCGACTTGGGCTGTTTTTAATTCAAACTGGTTGAATTATAAACTTAGCTGAAAGGAAACTGATATGATTTCACCATCGAACTCAAGGGTATTGGTGAAACTTTAAGGGGCTTAGTATTACTAATTAGTTGTTTTCCTTTGAGATTAATTAGTTTCCTTTTATATAAGTAGTTTGTTACCCAACCTGAGAAAATCATTATTAGTTACTTTCCTATTATTATAACTACCTTACTAACCAAGCCCAAATATTATGGAATGTCTAGAAAGTCTCTTGTATTTATAGACTAATTGAGTTAGGGATTTTGGGCATGCAGAAAATTGAGGATTAGACTTCAGAAGACCCTTACTTTCTCAACTTGTATGATTTATCCTGTGTTTTCAATAAAATACAACGGACAATTGCTATATATCCAATTGAGCTCATTAATAAAATCCCAGTGTGGTTAATGGTTCGTATCAAATGTCTTAAAAGTCACAAAGTCTACTTTTAATGACAAAACTTCTTAAGTTATTATGTTTGTAAGATTTAGTTTTTTTTTTTGTAATAATATTGTTTTGTAATTATAATTAACATATCAATTATTAATAAACTTTTTTAAAAGAAAGTAAAAGCGTTTGTGGGTCAGCCCAAGTACCCAACTTAATCCAGCTTGGGAGCCTATTTCACCCGATACCCAACCCGCTTGACATACCTATCTTGGCGCCTCTAGTTATTGGGGTTGATTCACATATTCACAACCGCCGACCAGCCTAAGATGCATGCACAAATTCAAGAGGTTGGAGATGCTTTTATGACTTCTTGTAGTCTAAAACCATAACATCTGATATGCTAACTATAGTACTATACACAAAACTGGCCTGCATCACATTCTCTTTATCTCTTATGCTTGTCCACTACAACCTTTTAGGCCAATATACCACAAGAAGCGAATGATCAACCTTCATTGTTGCCTTCAAAAACTTTTACCCATTTCCAGGCATTAAGAACTTGGAATTCTCATTCTACGTATTACATGAATATATAATTAATAGACGCTTCCACATATTTAGGAAGACTCAGAACAGACCTTGCTCATTTAACTCCTTAAAAGGCTAAATATGAAACCAACCTTTATGAGCTCAATTGGATATGTAGCAATTCTCCATCGTATTAAGATGCTGAAAATCTAATTGTTTTTAACTGATGTAGGTTAAAGCTCAAGGTACCATTTTGCTAACAAATATTTTCTCTACAGGTCAAGCAATCATTGGAGAAACTCAAGTGTAGAATGGACAATTATAAGGTTAGTTGTCACAATATATCTAGTTCTCTCCTCTCTCATTCTTTTGCATTTGCTTACTTGCTGTCCTGGTGTCCAATTTAAGTCCAAATTGTTTTTCTGTTTCCCTATTTTCACTGTTAATGGTAAAAAAAAGCAAAATTTCACCTGAAGGGTTCAGAATAAGGATCCCTACACTTCTTTTATGAACTCCAGATTTGGAATTAGGGGGCATGTCTCATCGTTCTTTATTCCACTGCTTTAAGATGGAACTAAAGATGGAAATTTCGTCCAATTCACTTCTGAATGGGTCGATTTAGGCTAAGTTGTTATCTCTAACATGTCAACTGTGTATAATAACTAATAAGAAAACATTATCAAGAGATAATATCAAATAATATCTCTTATCCACTCATGGCATATTCAAATATAATTTGTTGTAATCTCCAATTTTATCTCTTGTATTTCTCATAGTTAGTTGTAGTATAAGCTATATAAACATCTCTGTGTACATCGATTGATTGAACTTTAATGCAAATACATTTCAACCATTATATGGTATCAGAGCTCTCCTTTACTCTCACGAGTTCTGATCCTCCATTCACCTTCTGCCATGTCTTCCAAAAACACCATCCAGATCACCGCTGCAACACATCTCACAACCAAACTTACAGCCACTAATTTTCCTGTGTGGCGAAAACATGTCGAGTCCACACTCATTGGGCTTGAGCTTGAAGATTTTATTGGAGAATCCGATCCACCTCCAAGGCAGATTGATGACCAAGACGGCAAGAAATCGAATCCTGAGTACCTTCCATGGTATCGTAAAGATCAAATGGTTCTGTCCGCTATTCTTGGAAGCTGTTCGGATCAGATTCAACCTCTGATCTCCTCCGCCACCACGGCTCGTGAAGCATGGGAACGCCTAAATGCAAGCTTTGCTTCATCCTCTCGATCACGAATTATCTCTCTCAAATCTAAACTGGTCAAGAATCCCAAAGGAACCCGCTCCATTGCCGAATTTCTCCAGGACATGAGATCTATTGCTGATGATCTTGCTCTCGCTCAAAGCCCGGTTACTGAAGAAGATCTCATGGTTCATGTTCTTTCACAGCTTGGTGACGAATACAACACCATCGCTGCAGCAATAAAAGTTCGTGATAATCCACTCTCCTTTGCTGAACTCTTTGACAAATTACAAGACTATGAGCGCGCACTCCAGGATCACTCTTCTGCAGCTGAACCGTCTCTTACTACCGTCAACTACACCGCTCGCCCACAAAACTCGTCGCATCGGTCTACCAACTCGACCCGGTCCTCTGGAAATCGCAATAACAGACCAAACACTTCTCAATGGTCCAATAATAATAATAGTCGGCCTCCCTGGAACAACTCTTTCGGTAATCGCAACAGTCGAAACAATTCATTCTGTCAATTCTGCAACATCCCTGGTCACCACACTCGTGATTGTCGCAAGCTTGCTCGGTTTCTACGGGAGAACAATGTTACGGTACAATCCTCACCTACTGCCAATGTGACAACCTCTGGATCTACTCCTTCCACATGGCTATTTGACACGGGTGCTTCAGATCATGTTACATCTTATCGAACCACCCTTCATAGTGTTTCAGAATACGGAGGCCCGGATGAAATTCTTCTTGGTGATGGTACAAGCTTACATATTGCACACATTGGTGACACCCACTTACACACACCTCACCATAAACTTCTGTTATCGAGAGTTTTACATGTTCCGACTATACGTCGAAATCTTATCTCTGTTGCTAAATTGTGTAAAACTAACCTTGTATCGGTGGAATTCTTTCCATCCTTTTTTATTGTGAAGGATCTTCGCACGGGGGCGCGGCTAATGCGAGGAGAGAACACTGAGGATGTTTATCATGCAAAGCTACCTTCCAAGCTCCATCTCAATCTCACCCTTCGGCTATCACCACTAGATCTTCATCACAAACTTGGTCATCCATCCATTAAAGTGTTTCAGTCTATTGCTTCAAAGTTAGGTTTTAATTCACAAAGTTTGTCATCTGTTCATTGTCCTTCATGTTCTATCAATAAAAGTCATAAAATACCATTTGGTAAAAATTCTTTTATTGCAACTAAGCCACTTCAGCTTTTATACTCTGATGTATGGGGTCCTGTTCAAACTTCTATAGATAAATTTACATATTATGTAATATTTGTTGACTATTATTCCAAGTACACCTGGATTTACCCCATGAAATATAAAAGTGACGTTGCAAAACTCTTCCCTCAATTCAAACTCTTGGTTGAAAAATACTTTAACCTCCCCATCATATCTCTTTTTAGTGATAATGGGGGGGAATATAAAGGACTCCTTCCTTTTTTGCAAACCCATGGCATCTCTCACTACACTACTCCACCACACACCCCGGAACAAAATGGTATTGCCGAGAGAAGACATCGACATATCGTCGAAACTGGCCTTGCATTACTCCACTATGCAAAATTACCCCTCACCTTTTGGACACATGCATTCCAAACTGCAGTCTACCTTATCAATCGACTTCCTACTTCTATCTTGTCTCACAAAAGTCCCTTCGAGTGCCTCTTTGGTCAATCACCCAACTACTCTAAGCTAAAACCCTTTGGATGTTTGTGTTATCCATGGCTCCGGCCTTATACAACATCCAAACTTCAACCTCGTTCTAGTCCATGCCTATTCCTTGGATACTCATCTTCCAAATCCGCATACAAATGTTATGATCCTACCACTCGTCGTCTTTACCATTCACGCCATGTTGAGTTTATTGCAAATCAATTCCCATCTCACCGTCTCTCTTCTACCTTCGTCTTACCGACTCCTAACGACTTTCTACAACCCACACCTAATAATCTCTGCTCCGAGGAGCACTCCTCAACTCCTACACCCTTCCCGGTTTTCACTTCGTTCTCTTCCACATCAGCTGACCCCATTCCCAACCCTTCACCGTCTACTATTTCCCACCCACCCTCTGATACCTCATCCGATACCAACCCCTCATCCCCTCTGCCCAACCTGCCCTCCTCACACCTACCATCATCACCATCCCTATCTACAACCTCATCGCCCTCTTCAACTACCCAACCAGCTCCACCACCCACCCACCGTACTCGCAAACCCAATACAAAATACTTCAATCCCTCTTTTGTCAACTCCTCTACTCGTCATCCAATTCCACCTTCTATCGAACCTCATACCTACAATCAAGCTCTCAAAGACCCACATTGGCGCCATGCCATGGATCAGGAATTCAATGCGTTAATGAAAAATGGCACGTGGGAGCTGGTCCCTCCTTCTTCTCATTCTCCCATTGGTTGCAAATGGGTTTTTCGCATCAAGCGCAATCCCGACGGCACCATTGCCAAATACAAAGCCCGCCTTGTTGCTAAAGGCTTCCTCCAACAATATGGCAAAGACTATTTCGACACCTTTAGCCCTGTATCTAAACCCGTTACCATTCGTACCGTTCTTTCCATTGCTCTCTTTAATCGTTGGTCTCTTCGCCAGCTAGATGTCAACAATGCTTTTCTTCATGGCACTCTTCATGAAGAGGTGTACATGACTCAACCACCGGGTTTTGTTCACCCTCAATTTCCCTCACACATATGTAAACTAAAAAAATCTCTTTATGGCCTTAAACAGGCGCCACGAATGTGGTACATCGAACTCACCACCTTTCTCCTATCCTTTGGTTTCAAAAAGTCTCGCGCTGATCCTTCTCTCTTCGTCTATAATCAAGGTGGTGTCCTTGCTTATCTTATTGTCTATGTCGATGATCTGGTCCTCACTGGTAATAACAATTCTTTTCTTGATCACTTTGTTCTCACTCTTGCAAACCGTTTCTCCATCAAAGACCTTGGCCCACTCCATCATTTCCTTGGAATCGAAGTTGTATCCACTCCCACCGGTTTATTCCTCTCTCAACATCACCACATCCAAGCTCTCTTAACTACCTTTCACATGGATGGCGCAAAAGAAGTAGCTACGCCGCTAAACTCCTCGGTAACTCTCACCGCCTTAGACGGGACCGCTAGCGTTGACCCTACACCGTATCGGAAACTAGTTGGGGGTTTGCAATACTTGGCATTTACAAGACCTGATGTTTCTTTTGCTGTGAATAGACTTTCACAGTTCATGCACTCTCCCACCGAGACTCATTGGCAAGCATTGAAACGAGTTCTCCGGTACTTAAAAGGAACTATTCATCACGGCTTGTTCTTAACCAGAGGATCCTCCATGGACCTTAAAGCATTCTCTGATTCGGATTGGGGAGGAATTGAGTGCGGTGGTCGATCCACTACTGCATATTTGCTGTATCTTGGCTCCAATGTTATCTCATGGAGGTCCGCCCGTCAGAAATCTGTTTCTCGGTCTTCCACTGAGGCAGAATATAAAGCTATAGCAAATGCTGCTTCTGAGGTTTCATGGGTCCAGAACCTATTACATGACTTGGGGTATTGCTACTAAGTCTCCACCCACATTATATTGCGACAACACGGGAGCTACCTATCTATGCGCCAACCCCGTCTATCATTCGCGTATGAAACATGTTGCCTTGGATTATCATTTTGTTCGCGAAAAAGTAAATGATGGTTCTTTACGGGTCTGTCACATCAACTCCTTTGATCAACTGGCTGATGCTCTCACCAAGCCACTGACTCGTGCTCCGTTTCTTCGTCTTCGGTCCAAGATCGGAGTCTCCAATGGATCCTCCATCTTGCGGGGGCGTATCAAGAGATAATATCAAATAATATCTCTTATCCACTCATGGCATATTCAAATATAATTTGTTGTAATCTCCAATTTTATCTCTTGTATTTCTCATAGTTAGTTGTAGTATAAGCTATATAAACATCTCTGTGTACATCGATTGATTTAACTTTAATGCAAATACATTTCAACCATTATAAACATTAGCTTAAAAGGAAACATGTCAAATTGGTCGAAAGTCATTGTAAGTGTATTTTTGACACACAAAACCTTTTAAATCATTTTGGACGAAAAACTTTTAAGTCAACCCGGACCTGTTTTGACTGGTTACACAATCTACCTTCCTCACATTTTGTATTATATTGCAGTGGAGATACTCTTGGTTTCAGCCTAATATTGCTCTTTGGTTTTGAGTTGCAGCCAGAACTAAGAGATATGCCTATTGAGACTCTGGAAGAGGAGGTTCAAGCTCTTAAGTCTGACAAACATGGAGAAACTGAGTACCAGGAATCTATGCAAAACCAAATTGACACTATCAAGGTAAACATGCTCTTGAATTTTAGCTTGTTATGCAGATCACAACTTTAACAAAAATACCAGTTCATCCGGTTTAAAAGGTTTGGCGGGAAAAGCTTTTATGGAATGGATATATATCTATTTATGCTTAAGTAGTAAGAAAAAGGGTCATTTATACAAAAATATCTCCCTTGCGATTAAGATGATTAAGATGATCATTTTGTTTTTTTTAACAGGGAATATCACACATGGTTAAATGTGGTTGTGGAGAGGAGTACAAAGTGGAAGTGAATCTAAATGTGTAATACTCATAGCAAGCCAGTAGGATCAAGTAGTAACAAAATAAAAGTTTGTTACCTCAAACGGTCAACAAAATACTTTTTGAAAGGTGATTTTTCCATGTTTGATATAGATTATTCATGAAAAGTATGGATACAAAAAACTGCAACACTTAGCTCCTTCCGCAATGACGATTGATAGGGGGTCGATCATACTTTACCTTTGCCACCAGGAAGAAATTCCGGCTAGGTCACCAACGTTTGGTGATGATCCAACGTGAAAATTTCGGCTAGAGTCAAAACTTTTATTGGAAAATTTAAGTTCTTACTTACTCTAATAGGTCACCGCAAAGTAGGTTATCGATTTGGGTAATAAAAATGTAAAATATCTGTATCGATTTTTTTTAAAGTATGATGCTATTATGTTGCCTCAACCTTTTCTAAATCCATAGTTTAAAATTCCACAAGGTTATTTTCTTACGAAAAAAGCGTGGTATATTGAGAAATTATCATTTAAGAATATCAACTATGATTTTTTCTAAATCAAATCTATATCCTTTCTAAAACAACGTGTATCCAATCCTTTGTGGCATTGGTGTTTTAGTCCTATTTTTAAAGTTGAACAAATTACACTATATCTTTTTTAACGGTTGTTAAATCTATATCATTTTGTCCTTAATGAGACTTGAACTCATGACCTTTGGTCAATTGGACACCACACCAAAGCACTTAGTGTTTACCACTACGCTACAACCGGCAAAAAACAAATTACACTATATAGTTTTATGATGTGTCAAGTTAGGGCCTTTTGTTGTTTATTTAATTTGAGGCTAACCTAAACAAAATAGATAAATTGATAATGAGAAACTAAAAAGTCGTAATAAAGATTGAGAATAACTATTTTCTTACATGATCTTTAGGCTTTCCCACTAATTTAATACACACATTAACAATAACCAATTAATCCATTAATTATGACTACTTATTACAATAATCAAAAAACCAAATAATGTAAAAGGCCAAATCATGAAAATAAGAGGATTTGTAAAACAATTTAAAAAGGTATTTAGGTAATTTTATATATCAAAAGGCTTCCAGCTAGTTTTAAAAGCTATTTCGAAAAGTTTTTTATTTTGGAGCTTTTTGTTTAAGAAAAAACTTATAGTTTTTTCATTCAAACAAGACTTGTAACTTTTCCAACATTTTCATTTTAATAAGTTTTTTTGTAGCATTTTCTTGCAAAACAAATGCTATTGACTCCAAAAAACTTTAAAAAAACTACGTTTCGAACACTAATTATATAGATAACACAAATACTATAACCCAATCAACATGATAATTGATTACACCATAATGGCATAATGTCTTAATTTTCAAGTGTTGGGAGTGAATATGTAAAACACTATAACATGAGGACTTGTTCTGACAACTGCAAGTTAACCTGGGGAAATCACGTAAAGCGCATATAACTGTAAGCTATTCTTCTACAACTTTCTCCCTTTCTCATACCTTCTGTTCTTCGTCTGCTGTCATTCCGAGTTTACGAATAATTCGATAAACAAGAGTAGTTCTGATTGAAAGAAATGTTCAAGAAATCAGTGGAAGCAAAGTCACAGCAGCGATTATCAGGTGCTGACCGTAAGAAGTTGAAGCGAACTATCAAAGAACGCTTTCCCAATGCTTCCGATTCCGACCTCGACATCTTAATCCCTCCTAAGGTTTGTTTCATTTCGTGTGTTTTCGTAATTAATGTGTTTTTCAATCCTTTTATCCTTTTCTTTTGATTACTAGTTAGTCTTTTGGAATTCTATTTCTGGGCTTTAATATATTATATATGTATTGGGTCGATTCGTCTTCTTATGGAATGATGTACTGAGTGAATTAAATTGTTATAGAAATATGTGCTAGATTAAAGTAATGGGTTTATCATCCTGTTCTTAAGGTGGCAATGTGATGTTCAATATTGTTGTTATGAAAATGTTAGATCATATTGGGCATGGTTAAAATTTTACTAACGATACTGCATTTTTAAGAAGATGTGGACTTAATTATGATTATGGCTGGTGTTTGTTATCGCCCTTTGCTGAATTCAATGAAGAATTGAAGAAAGGATTCCAAGAACCCATAATCACCCAGAAAAGAAGAGAGATTGAAGTTAAGTGGAAATGAAAGTTTTTATTTAACTGATAAGAGGAATTGAGAGTTTAAATTCTTGTCTAAGTAGCAAAGTGGAAGAGACTCACTGTTAGAGATCAACGACGTGCTAATGCTAACTAACTTCTTTTCTCGTATTCTATTGAGTAGTTACAGCTTATATGATGCTCATGTGCCAACTCATCTTTGAACCATAACAATCCTCCCCCCCTTGAAATTATTATTGCCTTCAAGAATCAAGTAGAAAGTCAGGAATTTCGGAATGAATGCTATCAGCCTACTCCCTTGTAGCATCAGACTGTTGAAGCAGCCAAAACAGCAACCTGGTAGTTCAATTTTTCAATACTTCATCCATCCCACACTTTAGGAGGAACTGTTGTTAAGAGACCATCACCATCATGCGGTGGAAGAGTTCCTGGTTGAGATGGTTGAGACTTGCATGGTTTCAACTGAGAAATACAGAAGACTGGATGCACCTTAGAGGAAGGATATAAAGCTTGTTTTTAGGCTACACTTCCAATATTCTCTACAATCTGAAATGGTTCATAAAACTTGGAGAGCTTATGATGCTTTTGCGGCTTTAAGTGATCTGTCTATAAGGTTAAAGCTTAAAGCTACCTAACTCCCCACTTCCCACATTTTATCAGTACATTTTTTACACACAAAGCTTCATCCAATGTTGTGCTCTTTTAGTATGAAATGTAAGATTTAAGAAGCTTCATAACAGACCCTCTAGCTGCCAAAGATCGATTCACTGCATCTACTGTAGAGTTTCCATCCATTTAAGAGATATGAATGAGGTTTTTGTCTGTAGAAAACTTCAATGGGAGTAATGTGAATGGATGTATGAAAGCATGTATTATACCAAAGTTCTACTAAGGATGACCTTTTAACCCGTTTCTCTATGGTGTTCCCCTGTCACAGATTGTAGTTAACACTCCAAACTCTTGTTAACTATCTCTGTTTGTCCATCTGTTTGAGGATGGAAAGCAGTGGAAATTTGCAGCTTCATCCTAAACATCTTAAACAGCTCTTGCAAAAAGCTACTAAGGAAAATCTGTTCTCAATCACTGCCTCATTGGTAGTTGTCCCGGGCATCCCATGTAGCTTGTAAACATAAACAAGGAAGACTTCTGCCATATGTACTGCTTTAAAAGGGAGTGGAAGTGGAATAAAAAGGCTGTATTTTCTGAGCCAATCCATAATTCCAAGATAACATTTTTTCCTTGAGATAGTGATACTTCTTCAACAAATCCATGGAAAATTTTCTAAGCAGCTTAGTTAATGGTTTGCTAATAACTAATAAGAGCATCTGTCTGTGTAACCAATACCTCTTGTTGTTTGACTTGTTTCACTTTTTTGGGAACCGGCCTATCCCTCATTGCAGCCACTTTATTAGGATCTGTAGAGACACCCTTTTTTGAAATAACATGTTTTAAAATATTTCACTTGGCTGGACAAAATGCAAATTTCCTAAGATTAGCATATAGCTGGTGAGTTATCATGGGTTTTGAAGAACTGACCCTGTGTTGTAAATGATCATGGAAGGTGGGATGATATTTTCTTCCATTTCTTGTTGACTGAGTTGCCAAAGGTTTCACACAGACTTTCTTGCAATTTCGCCAAGCAATAGGCATCAGACAAGGATTGGAGTTTGAACACTTTGACAATCATTTCAATACCTTCTTGCTAAGTAAGAAATAGAAGGCATCTGGTTAAGATTGGACAATATCTTGTTGCTTTAGATTCTTCAACTCTGCTGTCGGATCTTCAAACACCATTGATTAAATTATTGATTGCTAAGAAATTCTATGACAAACATACACCATTGATTGAATTATTGATTGCTCAAGCGATTCATAATTTTATTGACTTTGGCCATTAATGTTTGAAGAACTGCTGCAATATATTCTGTAATGAAGATCTTTGTGTTCTCATCCATTTCTACTGATCATGTTTGCACCATGGACAATTATCTCCAACTTTGAACACGAGAATCACATACAAAAGATGAGAAATTGAAGGCAAATGGAGATCACAACAGCACACTGACTAACTCTCTAGTCATAAACTTCCTTTCTTGCCCACTATGAATCATTTTACAGCTCACATGATGCTCATGTTACTCATCTTTGAACCATGACAGAGTGACTGTGGGAATATGATTTAAGATTTTAATTTACTGATTATTTAGGGAGAAATAGTCGAATTTGGAGAAGCATGTAATAAGTTGATGTAAGAAAATTAATCATTAAGATTAATGTAAATGTAAGAACTATCTAACCAATAACCACGCTTTTAATCAATTGATTATGTGATTCCGATTATGATTATTGAAGTCACAGTAATCACTTTGCAAACTCACATCTTAGCACTTTTAATGTCTATTAGTTGTGATATATAATCGGACATTGGAGAAGTTTTATTAGTGTTGTGTATGATGGCGTAACAAGATTTAATATTATCTTGTATCTATCCATGTGTTTTTTAAGGCAAGTTAGCATATGGTTATCATTGGGTCCTAAAATCTATCTTTTTAATAAAACTCGCCTAGTGGGCATTTAATTAAAGTTCAATTTCTTCTTAAGTGCTTGTTGTTGGCATCCTTATCATTACGCATGGTTGCCACGAAAAAATTCATATGAAGCCTAAATTACATTTATATTTTCATGTAATGGAAGAATATCTAATTTTAGATGGAAGCTATCTATAACTATTTTATGGTTTCATTGTAGGTAGAGGTAACTGTCTCAAAGCATCCAAATCGTGTCCTTGTTTACAGTTTGGAAGGCGGATTGCCTATGTTCTTTGATGTCGATAGCAGAGGCACACACATATTTCCAACAGGTATACAACTAACTATAAATATAACATTAGCTATATTACACTCAGAAGATCTTTTACAGTTTTCTTTTAATCTGTAAAACATCTACAATTTTACTATGACATTAGAAGCATGTAGATTCAATTTTACTGTTTGCATCAATATAATAGAAGTTATTTAAGCTTTATGTATACTCGTATTTAAAATTAAACATAATAGTTATAATAGTAAGAAGCTCATCAAAACCTCAACCGAATAAAATGAACCACATCTCTTCAGGATTAGCAAGAACAGCTTTTTTATATTTCTGTTGTAATGGACATTTTTCTTTTAAAGTTCGAATTTTTTTATTTATTTGGAAATATACGGTGCAAAATTTGTTAATATGAATTGCAATGCAGTGTATGCACTGTGGAAAGTGCCTCAACTTGTGCCTGCTTTCATTCTGAAAGGCGGTGAGGTTTCACGTTATGTGATTGGTGGGGCAGATTTGATGTTCCCTGGCATCAATATTCAGGGAGAGGGTCTTCCCGAGTTTTCAGCAGGGGAAACATGGGCTGTTATAGTTCCTGGTAATCCAGCTCCAATTGCAGTAAGTTTCTATACTACTATTTTTTTTCAGCATTTAGCGTGTTTGATCAATAAAACTACCTCTGAATGAAGACTGTGCTGAATGAAACAAAAGAATGCTGCTGAATCATTCTACCTAAAGTATATTCTGAATCATTAAGCACCAAATATTTTACGCTAATTCTTTCACCTTCTTTCACATGTTGCCTTGTTAAACAATCATATCTTATAATATAATATATCACTATTAAGGTTAAAATAGTAATTTGCATAATTCAGATTGTTAATTCAGAACCTGTATCAAACAGAATGTCACAGTCAGAGGTAGATTCATTTAGAGCCATTGAAGTATTCAGATCACAAATTATTCAGACCACAGAATCATTCGGTGCTTAATCATTCTGTTGTAACAAACAACCCCTAAATCTTATCTAGTATACTAAAATGTTTTAAATATGTAGAAATTTTGATTTTTTTTCATAGGTTGGGTCCACCTGCATGAGCAGCTCCGAGGCTTTAAAAGCCGGGCTTCGTGGAAAGGCGTTGAAGATAAACCATCACTATGGGGATGCACTTTGGTATAACACATAGCCATCTTTCAGTCTCTACACAGAACTCACTAAGATTCCATTTTTTAGTGAATTTGTTGGATAAGTTTATATTTTGTGAAAATATCTTTAGGGAGTCAGCTGAAGGTCGATATGTCCCCAATTCTGGCTTTCTGGAAGATGTAGTATATGAGGACCCTTCTCTGTCAACTAGTCAGCAATCTGATTGTAATCCCACCAGTGATCATGAACATGATGCTGCAGATAACACAGAATCACAGGTGGCCATGGATGCTACCAATCCTGATTCCTCTTCAAATATATTGCAGCAGCAAGCAGAAACTAATGTTTCACAGCAAGTAATGACTGATTTTGGTGATCTAAAGGTGTCAGAAAGAGATAAAGCCACTACTGAGGATCAAAATACTCTTTCAGTAGAAGATGTTGATGCACTTTTGGACAAATGCCTTCTGCAAGCTTTTCATACTACACTCAAAGATAAAGATCTTCCTATTGCTGGAAGTACATTATGGTAAGAATGATATTATAACTTATAAGCTATTTATATACGTGTAATGGGTCGAAATGGGTTCGGGTCATGATGCGTATCTTTTTATATACAGTAAAACGGGTCGGGTCGGCATGTCAACATTTTCTTGTTCGCTTTTTTTTAAATTTGAAAAAAATGAATTCTTTAATATGATTAGAAAACTTATGAGGTTACACACGACTTTATTGGCCTTCCTTCTTTGCTGCAGGTCGAACCATGTCTTACCTTGTAGGCCAGCAGGTACCGTGCTGGATATCAAGAAGTCGTCACACAAAAAGTTATCAAAGTGGCTACAATCCAAGTCTTCTGGAGGATTGGTAAACTCTTTACTTTTGTGATTCTCTTTCTAATAGGGATGTAAACGAGCCGAGCCGAGCCGAGCCAGACACTTATGGAGCCGAGCTTGTTTAGGCTTTTTTGAGCTCGAGCTCGAGCTCGAGCTCGGCTCGTTTAATATTGAAGAAGCTCGGGCTCGACTCATTTAGGCTCGGGAATTTTTTTGATAGTTTTATTAAATGATATATATAATTATTAAAAATTAAACATATAATATATAACTTTTATTATATATGGAGCTCGTTCAGGCTCGTTTAAGCTCGCGAGCCCACTCTTAGGAGCTCGAGCTCGGCTCGTTTATTAAATGAGCTTTAATCTAGGCTCGATCGAGCTCGAGCTTGTTAAGGCTCGGCTCGTTTCGAGCTTTTAACGATCCGAGCTCGAGTAGCTCGGTTCGTTTACATCCCTACTTTCTATTGTTAACATTTATGCCATTTCTCTTTTTATGTCGAGTTTATGTCACTTTCAGATTTCATCAAAAGAAGATAAGCACAAAAAAGAAGTTATGATCTTGGCTATTAATCGCAAGCATCCAGATTACACGTCCTTCAGACCCGAAAAGCAACAAGTGGAGAAAACCGAACAAACGGTGGATCCCACTAACGAAACCGCGATTAACAAAACAATGGAAGTTGTGGAGATTTACAAACCAAGTGTACATGTAAACCCGATATTCACATCAGTGGGGGCCGATACCCGACAACTTTACACTCAATCTGAAGCCACTGAAGTCGTGTTCGCTTATGTTGAAAAAGAAAACCTGGTCAAACCAACTAACAAGTCGATTGTGGTTTTAGATGCCATTTTATGTGATGCGTTGTTTAAAGGGGCGATTAAGAAAGGAACTACTTACCCCTCGGAAATACATAAGAAGGATCTAGGCCCGGCTTTTATAAACAGAATGCAAGCACATCATCAAGTGACTAGAGGAAAAGAGTCTGTTGTGAGGAAAGGCGGTTTGAAACCGATGCAGATAATGACAGAAAGAAGGCAAGGAAACAAGAAAGTTACTAAGCTCTCGGGAATGGAATCGTTCTTGATTGATGCCGAGCCGTTGGCATCGGAATTGCAGAAGAAGTTTGCTTGTAGCACCTCGGTAACGGAATTGCCAGGTATGTTTGACTTTATAAAGTCTTTCTTTTTCAACTTTGACCTTAAATATTTTTATTTTTGTTACGTAATACTTAATGAAAATGATATCAATGAAAATACATTTAAAACGCAATGCATTCATATATTTTGTATCGAGTATTATATAACACAAACAAAAGTATTTAAGGTCAAAGCTGAAAAAAAAGACTTTGCAATGTCAAAAGTGGACAATAATTTTGGGATATTTTTTTAGTTTCTTTGGACTTGGAAATGCTTTTGCTAATTGTGTTGGTTGTTTGTGATTAGGGAAAAAGGGATACGAGGTTCTGGTTCAAGGTGGGGTGATCGATGTTCTTGCTAGATATCTTGTTGAACAATACGAGATCCCGAAGAAATATATCGAGGTTCTTGACAAAACAGTCCGGAAATGAAAACGAGTGTTTCGTGCATAGATCTTATTTTGCTTACTCTCTATTTCCAATACTTTACAATGTCTAGGATCTTATGATCATGAATTTTCATGTTTTTATCATCCTAGAGTTATTGGCAAGTGTTATTCTATTGAAAAAGGATGACAAGATGCACAGAAACAATTTTTAATAACCAAACTTATTCTAAAAATAAGTTGACCTATTAAATAACAAAAGTATTTTCAAAATGTATATATAAATTATGACAAAACTTGACCATAAGTCTAACCTCAACAAAATTCACCAATAAACTCAGTTTGGCTGGTTATTCTTCTTTGGAATCAGATCAAACTCAAACTCGATAAAAGCTTGAGTTGGGCTTCGTTTTTTTAAACCATTTTTTTGACATAAACGATGGTGTTCCATTAAAATTAAAGAAAAAACAAGTTTTAGAATGGACTGAAATTGAACCTGACAGAGAAGCAACTTTACTCTCCATATGATGGACGTTACATAATCTGTCTATAAGTCAAGTCACGCATAGTTTTGGTTCGATTCGGTTTGTTAGATTTAACAATTTTAATCGAGTCTTGAACGTTGTGGTGAATACTTGGTTGTCACGCAAGTGTTACATTATTATTAGTATTATGCTATCTATCAATTGTAGAAGTAATATTGTAATTTATCATTAGAAAATGAAGGGTATTTTTGTAAACTCACATCTATATCATGATATATGAGATGATTAAATCTCATGAGAATTTGAAATACATGAAAGTTACAACTATTAGTTGGCTTATGTATATATTGACAAGTGGAACATTAATGCATTACATGAATATTTTAATATTTGTTTTATTTCTATTTTTATTTTCACAAATCATTAAAATATTCATTTAATGATACTTGATTTCTTTTAACTTTAAAAACAATTCTATTTTTGTTTCTTCATCATAAATTTCAAAAAAAAAAAAAAATTATAGCACTTATACAACTTTAACTCTGTTTTTTAAGCAATCAATAATAATAGAAGTTATCTTTAATTTAATTAAAAACTTATTCACAAAAAGTCAAAAACTACAAAATTTTAATAATGTATTCTTCAATTCTCTAGAGATGTTTGATTAAATCTGGTAAGTAGGCATATGTAAAAGCATAGAAAAAAAAGGCCTACACCTTGCTTCCATTTTTCACACAGCTGGAAGCATTTTAGTAAGTGGATATACGTTTTTTTTTTTAAATTTTTTTTGGATAAATATACAACTATATATGTTAACTTGATCTAAAGAGTCATTTTAACCCGACACTAAATGCGGGCAAATTAAAAGCTTGTTAGTAACAAGTTAGTGAACAGTAACAATGCTTTCCATACTGGTTCTGCATTCTTATTCCTAAGACTTTTTTTATAAACCAAGGTGGCTGTTTGGTTTGCAGTTTTGTAGAATGAGTGTGATACAATGTAAGAAAGGGATTTTTGATCAAGTTCAAGATGCTTCTTGGTTTATGTATGGGTTCAGGTTTCAACTTTTATGATTTGAACCAAATGTATGGGTAAAAGTTTAAACGAAAAATGTTTTTCGTATGATAACTGTGCGAACTATTTTTAATATCATTAATAGGGGTGCTTTGATCATTTTTATGTTTACCAACGGTGAATTGTGTATGGGTGGATTGGATATTATTTAATAAGCCTTCATTTTTCCATAATAAGCCACATTAACGAGCCATTAATGATTCACTAATAAGCCACAAAAAAATTACGAGCCACCAAAAATTATGAGCCATTAATCTATTTTAATCAAGCGTTAAGATTGGTTCTTACAATTCTCATATGTGAAACAGTTCTGGTCTAAATCTTCCCTGTTGGACAAAAAGATAAAAAGGAGATGATTGTAAAAGAAAAAAATGAACCATATCATATGCATCAACTTTATAAAAAAAAACTGAAGTTTTGCAACCCACATTACATCATTTACATGTCAATTAGTAGATCACTAGAATTGGCAGTTTGGCACCAAATGAAAGGTGGAAGCAGAGGACTAATACAATCAACAAGCGTTATTCTCATTAATTTTCTACTAATCCAACCTTTTCTTGTACATTGATGGTTTATAAACAAGGACCAAAAGCAAGCTTGAAATGCAAATTGCACTTTTTGGTTGGGCTGCTCTTTGACCTGTATTAAACTTTTACAAAAAACATGAGATCAGAACATGGTTTTTGTTATCTTAAATATAACCTATGCAGTTATCGCGGTGGGAAATCAAATAGCGGTCAAGGTCCTTGATTTGGGATAGCGGTTATCGCGGTGGGATAGCGGTGGGATAGCGGTTTTTAATATTATGTAGAATATATATTTATATATGTATATATATAATTAAAATCATAAAACATTGATTAAATTCATTGTATAAAACTTAGTACACTAATATAGTAAAGAGTAATACGGGAATCGACCATGGAATGTAAACCGAAAACAAGTATAATCTGCAAAAAAAAATTAAAAAAATAAAATAAAATAAAAAAATGTGAAAACCGCTATCCCACCGCTATTTGACCGCTATTTTGCCTCAAATAGCGCCGGGATATCGGAAATAGCGGCGATAATAGCGCCTCCGATATTTCCGACCGCTATTTGAAACCGCTATTTATCCTAAGACCGATAACCTGTATCTCACCGGTATCCCACCGAATTTGACTGGCCAGAATATAACCACCCCGGAAATTTGGAAATGGTAATATAATTACAATAACGCCTTCACTTGAATCAAGATCGTCCAAATCCAGCAGCTGCTTTCCATCTTTTGCGGGTTTCTACACTTTCAGGCCTCGGCAGTCCAGTCCTATCCTCGTATTTCTGTTCCAATGCCTGTTTAGTGTCATTAAACAAATCAATCAGCATCCATAAGGAAGCCAACACCATGCTAATAATGACCTATTTGGCCCGAACCCATTTAGACCCCTTACCCAACCCACTGTTTTCCACAGGTGTCTGTTAAACAGTATAGCATCAAAGAACATATAATATCACAAGGAAATTGCATGTCAGCAATCCGGAATTTTCAACCATAGTTACACACCAGTAGTTGCGTGCGAATGCTGTCAACAACTTCTGCAGTCATTTTGTCAAAGAAGAGAACTCCCTGCAGATTTATGAGTGCGTTATAGAAATCATTAGCATTGTAAGAAACTTCAAACATAAAAAAGAATTCAGCTGCATGAAACTCTTTGTGCCATTTTTATCTAAAAACCGAAGTTCAGAAACTAAATTTGTACAAAATGGTATTTATATGATCATATTGATTAACTTGCCTCCAAATGATCAAATTCATGTTGAAAAACACGAGCAGGGAGGCGTGACATGTTAATTGAAAACTTTTCACCAGTAATATCTTGTGCATCAACCTTGACAGCTTCAGGCCTCTGCAAGGTATAAGTCAAAGGCATCAGAAATCACTTTGAAAGGTCCATATAGTAAACAAAAATAATATTCAATTGATTAACTATTCGAATATACATGTCAAATAAATTGAGAACAAGTCTCCAAAAAAAGGTATATGTTATGTACCACAACATCAGCATTGATCCCTGGAAAGGATAAGCAGCCTTCTTCAAAGGGAACCAACTTTTTAGAATATCGGGTGACACGTGGATTTACAAGCACAATTTCCTCTCCTTCACCTCGCTCACCAACTGGATTAAACACCATAAGTTGAACATTAATTCCGACTTGGGGTGCTGAGAGCCCAATGCCTTCAGTTCTGTAAATAGCATCATTTGTGATTGATAAGCCTAGAGGAAAATGAAAATGTGCTGCTATTTCAGAAAACAGTCAATTCAAAAGCACTTCAATTTTGAAGGCTGTAGCAATGCCCCAAAAACTTATATAGCTTTTCTTTTTCCCTTCCTTTAAATAAATTACTATAAGCCCCAAGGGTCGAGCTTTTAACCATCAAGATAGTTCAACTACCAACCTAATTCTCATTAAGTCTCGGCTTTCACATTGCACATGTTGCGTGGACTCATTTGAACTTAACCCAGCTGCGCTTTAGTAATCTAAAAGTTATTCCTGTCTTTTCGTTAATTCTCGAACAAATTTTCAAAAAGAAACATGGTTTACACATATCATCAGCCTCTTCAATAAATATAACCGAAGGAGAAAGATCATGGCCGGGAGATATTTGATTAACATTTTAGAAAAAAAAAACAAAAAGTTGATGGTGGTAACTTTTTTACACAAGAAGATGCTCAAGATGACGTTTTTATAGAAGATTGAAAACCTAGATGGTAGTGATGAAATGCAAATGGGTTAGAGTAAGGTTTTGTAAAACTAGAAGACAAGTGGGACCTTTAAAAAATCCAGGGGGGCATTGTGGCTCCTTGTAAGCCTTGTTTCTAAACAACACAAGAAAACAAGGCCCGACTTTAATAAAAAAAAATTATATGGTGTTTGAAAGCTTGCCATGAATGATAGCACAACACTTGTAGATAGATAAAATATAAAATGTAGCAAGACTGCACAGGCAGTTTCCCATGAATCTTTAGGCAGGTTGATGATTAGTGCAAACACGGAGACAAAATTAAGAGTTGAACAACCAGAAAGACTAGGAGAAGGTATTTATATGTGTGTGTGTGTGTGTTTGGAGCATACCAGAGAAAAATAAACAAAAAGAACCAAATAAGAGTCCTTAGTGTTAAATAAAATATAAAGACGGATCAACAAATTTCACCGAAAATTAGGCACTTGGTGCATATCTAAACTACACAACACCATAAATTATGTAGGATGCAAGTTCAGCTACTGTTTTAAGGCTAAATATTATTCATTCTACAGTATCAAACTTAGTCATGCATGCTCATCACCCTATTTTTCAGTATCAGTGACCCTACATTCCTACAAGATGCCGAAACTTAAGTATGCAAATTACTCTAAAGAAGCAGTGAATTCTAGCAAATTACACCAAGAATGCAACTCTTTATTAGCTGAATTCTAGCAAATCAGGTTCTATCACAAACTCAAACACACTTCAAAGTCCAATCACAACCAGATCAATACTTGCAATAGGATCACCACTTTATATAGATTTATTTTGCAAATATACCATGAGCTTCACAACTCTGCAGAAAGATGAGGGCAAATAAACTTACTTATACATTACATCAAACATTTCGTCTACTAACTTCTTCAAATTCTCATCAAATGTACCAACACGCTTGTTCTTTGCCCTAAGTATGGGGTCTGGATACTGCACAATTGTGAGCGGAGCTTCAAATTGCATATCAGCCGCTGAAATAACATACAAAGTCATGTAATTGCAACTGAAAATTATAAACTAAAATACAAAAAGAACAATTGATTGAATGAAAACTTACCTGAAGCTACTTCCTCTTCGTTTTTCAGTAAGAGTCCTCGTTTGGCTTGTGCTTGAATGGACACGGCTCGACGTTTTAATCGGTAATTCGAGGAGAAAATTGGCCGGCCGTCGGATGAACTGAATGGCCGGAAAGTTGTCAACGGAGTATCCTGCCGGTGGCTAGTAGTAGGGAAGGAAGGATGAGAAAGGGCCGACGTGTGCAGCCAATTCGCACAGGCCATTGCTACGCTCGTTTGGTTGTCGAATTTATCCAAAAGAAATGTAAGAACCTTGGCTGTAGCATCAAATTATATTATTATATATATATATATATATATTTATAATTAATATTTTTTATATAACATTTGAAATACGATAAATATATTTTGCATTGAAATACATTTAATATAAAAATACTTATATAATTTTAATAAAAATAGAATACACGGTGATGAGAATGTAAAAAGAGAGATTATTAAGGGGAAATGATTGTTGAGGTGAACGTTAATATACATTTACGTGTGAGATATTTTAAAAGACAATTCTCAAGATTATTTCCTACAATGGAGAAATGGTCAAAAGTGTTGAAGAGCAGAAGCTGCCAATCAAGGATTAGAGAGGGCCAGGGGGTCTACGTCGTCGAGTTGCCGTCGGCGACTTGAGAAGGAGGCGTCGGGGGATTGGCCACCAGAGGAGGAAGGCGGCGGTCGGCACTGAAGCCTGGAGGGGGGCGATCGATGTGGCCACCGAGAAGGAGGAATGCGGAGGTCGATGGTCGGCGCTGGCAGGGGTGTCTTTGAGGGAGTGCAAGAGGTGCGGCCGTACAGGACACACGTTTCAAAGGGGGCCCGGATTTTTATATACATATATTATATATATAGATATAATTTTATAATTTTTCAAATCCTACTTAATAAAATAGAAACACTAAGAAGCATATTTTAAAATAATTATTCTATAAGCCAAAAAATATAGATATTAGGGATTTGATGACAAAGATCTTAAGTCATGTTGTAGTCTGTTGAAGCTGCACTTAAGTATGATAGACAATTAGAACTTAAAGCAAATAAACTTTATATGGAATTGCAGCTTTTTGACACGTTATTATGCGGTAAAACTTTTAAACTTAATGATGTGTTTTAATATTTTAAACAAATCGATTGCTTTCCTAATGCAATTATTGCATATAAAGTTTGTTGACTATTCGAATAATGTTGACATGTGCATAAACAAGTTTTTCAAGACTTAGGCTTTGTTTGCCTTTTTAAATAAGGTTTTGTTTTAAAGAAACGTCTGCGGGTGTGCAGACTTTTCCAATAAGCTTATTCATTTTTCAAAGAAGCATCTGTACGTCCGCAGACGTTTCTAATAAGTTTGTTTGTTTTTTCGCAGACATAAAACCTTATTTTGTCTTATTTTTGCTTATTTTGAGAAGCTAAAACTACATTTTTTAACAAACATTATTAGATTTAAGACCTTATAAACCACATCTTCTCTTGAAGACATGAAATAAGATATAAAACATTTATGTCTTCAAAAACAAACAACACCTTAGTTATTAATAATGTTGACATGTGCATAAACAAGTTTTTCAAGACTTAGTTGTTAATAATATTGATATGTGCATTAACAAATTTTTCAAGACTTAGTTGTTGTTTAAAATGTTACAAGAAAGACTTAATAGAATGAAAATGATAGCTATAAATAACGATATTTTGAAAGGTATTTGTTATGAATAGTTTATTCAAAACTTTGCTTCCGATAATGCCAAGATTACTTTACGAATCATATAATTATATAGTATAAAATATTTATACTACAGTTCTTTTGTTTTAGTTAATAATATAACGAATGTTGTAATTTTACTAAATTTTTGGTGATATATGTGTATATAAAAGGGGCCCATTTTTTTCTATTCGCACAGGGCTTTTGAAATTCACGGGACGCCCCTGGGCGCTGGGCAAGAGGGGGAAGGCGTTGAACCGTGAGATGTGAAGTGTGATTGTGAGATTCCCATATTATCTCTTTAGGAATTGGGGTTTATATATATATATATATATATATATATATATATATATATATATATATATATATATATATTATATATATATTTTAATTAAAATTTGATATTTCTTTTAATTAAAAAAAAAAGATAATATTTCGGTTACGTGAATATTCGATATCTTGGAAAAATAGTAAAATACTATCCGAATCCAACCGAAAATTTAGATATCTGAATTTCGGATATCTAAAAATTCGGAGGATAATCATAGTCTTGAGAGACTAATCTTAGCTTTTGGATCGGCTCAATCAATGATCAAATTGAATTTTAAAATTTTAGGTGGAGTGTATTTTCGTAATTAACATGTGATAATTTTATAATCATGTATGATTTGTATATTGAATCACATGTGATTAAATATTAAAATTTGATAACTATGTTTTTTTATGAAACTTATTAAACACAACTTATAAATAAATAATGTCTTTATATAATTTTCTCTCATTTATATTATAAAAAATAATTCATTTTTCTTACAATAAAAATCGCAAACACGCACAGAAAATTGTTGCACCGATTGTTTGAGGCTTTGAGCAAGTTTTATACCTGCCTTCTCCTTCATTGTCTCGACGTTCTCTCATCGGCGGTAATAACCTCTTGCCGTCGTCCGTCGCCTGTCGCTGATCATGTCCTCCAATCATGGCAGTACTGTTTACATTGGTAAATATTTAACTGACATACACTGTTACTAACCTTTTGATGATTAGTCCAGTATTTTGATTGCATCTCGAAGCGTTTCTATAAATACGAGTTCTGATGGTTTGGATTATAAATTCTTGATTTCTTGTTGCAATTGATTTGATTCATTGATTAAGCTATCCGATTAGTATATGATAAACTCGAAAATTACGTTATTAGCTTTATTGTTGAGGTTTAATTTCTCAAATTAGGGTTAATAGTAGCTAGAGAGAGTAGCAATTTATGTTTCCTTTTATTCCTTGTGTTAATCTATCATTGTGAATCCATCGAATTTAGGAGTATGGAAAATCTTACTTTGTATGCCTGATAATTAATATAATGTGTTCTAATCGTGTTTATCTTCTAATCACATAATCTAGGTAATGGCCACAACATTTTGAACCCGTGTATTATCGTTGCACGGGAAGGAGAAAGAAAACTAGAAGAAACCTGAAAGGAATTTGGTACTATATGTTAGTCTTAGTGCATGTTTTTAGATGTTATCATTCAAACATTGAGGGGTTTATAAATTTTAAAACTAAAACATTATCAAGCTGCAAATACTGCTGCTATTGGATGCATTTCTCGAAAAATCTATGTACGACTAGTATCAAATTTAACAGTGATATATTGAGTTCCATCCTCACACTTTTTATCTAATGTTATTGTGTCTTGTAATTAAAAAACAACACTTGTATGAATTTCTTGAAAACACTTTCATTTCAGCTGCAGATGTGCAATATTGATTATCCTTTTTGATAATATATACTGTGAAACACTCCACTTCTTTGTGCCAGCCTTCAGCAGTGAGTTGCTTATCACTTTTGGGCTCATACTGGTAGGTAATTAATTAAAGTGGAGTTAAGTTTGAGCAGCTGACTTGACTTGATCAAGTTTAGCCAAAAATCACTAAAGCTGGCTTGTTTGCTGGAGTCAATTATCAACCAACAGTGCCTTTTTTGGTTGAAACTAATTCTTGCTGTAATCATAGCTACCAGTTACCAGCTCTCGAGATGAGACTCTGAGTCCTAGTTTCAAGTTATGAAGACCAAATTTTTGATCTGTTAAATATGTGCATACTGCCCGTCATTGTTTTCTCTCTTACTAGACTGACAGATGTCTGTCTATTTTATTTTCTCGTTCTCTTGTTTATGGTTTATCTCGAGCAATGATCTCAGCGAAAAGTTCCAAGAAAAAATGTAGTCATATTCTGTTTATCAGATAAAATCTGTGAAGTTTAGTGACTGTTAATTTTATTTTTATAGTTGTTATACGTTTGCTGAAATGATGTTTGTTATTTAGCTGGTACTGGTACCTCCTTATTCTGTTACTCATGTGGCAGTAACTTGTTTTTTTAATCTTTTTATGCAGGTAATTTGGATGAGAGAGTAAGCGATAGGGTTTTATATGACATCCTTATTCAAGCTGGGCGTGTTGTTGACTTGCACATTCCTCGAGATAGGGAGACTGATAAACCAAAAGGTTTTGCATTTGCAGAATATGAAACAGAGGAGATTGCTGATTATGCTGTGAGGCTTTTTACAGGCCTTGTGACCCTTTACAACCGAACATTGAGATTTGGAGTAATATACCTTTCCTCCTTGAGTTCAATGAATTTCATACATTTTTTCTTCTCACATTCATATATTGAATGCAATACTATCTGGAAAGTGAAACTGATTGCTTTAGTTTCATCTAGTACTTCAAGGGGTGTTTGAATTTGCTTTCTGGAATTTAAGTACGCCTTAAGTCGTAGTTATCAGCTTCTAATGCTTTGATAATAATATCATCCTATTATTTTGCAACAATATTAATTGTCTCCGGGTAAACTAAAATCACCTATTTATCCCTTCTTTAAACCTAATTTGAGTGAATTCTATTCTCATCTCACATGACTTGTCTCCTTGTTTTCACAAGACCCTCTTTTTATTTTGTATATTAATTTATTAAGTAATCGGAGTTTGTCAAAAGTTCAAGGCGTTGTTTGTGATTGTGTTTGCAGAACTGATCTTTCGTTTGAAAAATGGCGTTTTTTAGAATTGGGTCTCAATCTTCTTCTCTAAACCACGCTTTCTCTCTAAGAAAACGCAGATAATCACTTTCCTCAGAGGATTAGTCAAACGCTATTTTCTGATTATCAGTGTTTTGCATTCGCCATAATCACATACTTTCCCACAACACGAATCCCAATCACCTCCCTAACATTTGATTGTAAACCAATTCTATTACAATTGATTTATGTAATTCTAATTATTTAAAGTCAGATTAACTTTCAAAACACACATCCAAATGCGCACTAAGTCTCTGGTTGGTTAGTCTCTGATGTTAAAATTTCAATTTCATCTGTAAAACTAAATATGATGATGAACTTGGACAGATCTCTGGACAAGACAAGGCTGTTGCATCCTCCATGCCCACATCTAATTCTCCTTTTAAATCAAGGCTTCATGAAGATGTTACTACAAGTCATTTGTCACGATATGCACATGGTAATCTATCTCATCACTTTACTTGTTTTTAACTCATATATCCTGATGGCGTAATTTATGGTTCATGACAACCTTCTTGTATAATTAAATATCAGTTTCGCCTGGTGTAAATAGATCACATGCCGACCACAACATTCATGACCATCGAAGAGGCTTTGGGACAACATGGGATGGTATTAACCACTCTAGGTCAAGCCGATATGATATGAACAGCCCAAAACATTATGCTCCTTACTAAACAAATTAATCATAATCACCATCTTCTTGGTAAAATAGGGGTTTGTTGATGACCAAAACCCATCTCCTTAGTTTCTGTATTGTTAGTGACATAGTGTAGCTATCATGTGACTGTACTTAGTGACCTTGTTTTGCATCTGTATTGGGTAATTGTTGGCTGGTTTCATAAGTATAATTAGCACTATTATTGTTGATCCTGTGAAAATAGAAATTGATCTCCATTGTATAAATAGGTAACCTACTTTGGCCCAATTTCTATTAACCATTTTTTCCTAGAAATAAGACCATTGAACTTTCAAAAATTACCATGTCAAAATGATGATCATACAGTAAACTTTTTGGAAGTCTGATGGGCAAAAACATTGGTTACTCGAAATACAAATTGGACTAAAGTAGGCTAATATTTATGCAATTTGCCTTGCATAGAATTTAATACAATGCCATTCTGTCCTAGTTATTAATGAATAAGCATTTAGGTTCCCTGGATTTATACAATGCCATTTTATTGTCTAGCTCTAGATGCACCAGATACAGCTTTCTGATAAACTATGGTATTGCTGCTTTTGGCGGATGTCTATGTATGCCTGTCACGTATCTTCTGATTCATTCTTAGCCTTCTCAGTTACTTTGATTTAACATGCAAGTGACTGCATTTTCACTGCACAATCATGATTGTCTAAGCCTTACTTAAAAAAAAAATTCTTTACATGGCATCAAGAGAGTGGGAGAGAGTTATAACAATTTTGAAAGTTTCTTTGTGGGTTAAAATGCCAAATATATGTGGCTTGTGGAAACTTGTTTAGGTTAATTTCAAACTAGGTTCAAAGTTTAGGAACTAAGTTTGATCTAAAATGGAGGTGTGTATTTGAACCATTTTTGGTAATTGATTTTAGAGGCATGTTGTTTCCAAGGTATTGGTATCGGTTGAGGGAGGGTTGTTTCATGACTTGCAATGAGGTGTTGCTAGATAGCTTTAATAGGTGTCCTTTATTATTATTTATGCTAAGGTGTTGGTGAGAGTTAAGTTTGTAAAATTATTTTTATAGCTTTTTTTTATGTGTTATTGCATCTTGTACCATTGGGACAACTTGATAATTTAATAATGTTCTCCAATCCTTAAATATTTATGGGGGATTGTATTATAAAGAAAGTTTGTGGCATGGTAGAATGAAGAAGCAACTAGCTGCTACCTATGGCTTTTGACTCTGGTAATATTGAACCCAATGCTACAGCTTCGAGGCTCCTTTTGTGTGTTCTACATTTACATAACGATATTATTGTACTAGGAGGAGGCCACACTTCCATACCTTGTACTGGGTTGTTTGTGCCCTCGGAACTCCCGCGTGCGTAGTTGAGCGTTGAACAACAATCAAGTTGTACAACTTAGTAGCTCATCAACGGGTTTTGATTTTTATTTTCTTTTTCCGTTCATAACCGGTTCTACCTGGTCAAGTCGTCAAGACACAGAGTTGTTGGGTACTAGTAAAATCTAATGGCTAAAATAGCAGCAAACTCTTGATAATGTTTGGTCAAGCTTATTTAAGTCTCTAAGTGCAATTGCAAACACTTCTTCTGCCATTGAATTTTTGAATTGCAGAAAACACACACCTATCATATCTTACTTCTAAATCGACATCATATGTCCACAAAAGGACCTGTACCCACGACCATCGGATACCCTAATACACTTCATCCGCTAAGCTATAAGCCCTTTGACCATCTTCTGTCATTGATGAAAACTGTAACTCTGTAAGGGGTGTCATCCTTTGGCCAATGTTTGAAACATCCCTATGCATGATTGCTTCTCAAAAGGTTCATCCATCAGTGTTATCCAAGTGAGCCAATCATCCCAAGTATGTGTGTTCCATGTTGTATTCAGATTATCATTTCATTAAGGAAAGGGCGATGGTCTTCATTGACTTAGGGTTTCCAAATTGCATACTTCCTTGTGAACGGTAAACACACACTCACTAGATCTATCCCTATATCTACTTCATCATCCATAACGGGACTTGAACCCACATCATCTTGGGAGGGGGTACGTAGGTTATAAACCCTCTGATCCAAATTGCATACCTGATTTAGGGTGTCCAGATTTAGTTCTTGGTTGGAAAGTTGAAACTTTGAATTAATCAAAAGTAATAAAGGAAGCATTGAACCGAGTTCTTGAAAATTGTTTTTAGTTTTTAAATTGTCTAACGAAAATTTGGTTAAAGTCCAGTTACCACATTGAAATCCTTAAATGCTTATATCTATTAGACATGGTGGTGGCAGTACTAGTTGGGAGTGCTTGTGGCATTGTCACAAGACGAAGATAAGAGGTGATGAGAGGTTGAGACGATTTGGTTTTGAAGAGTTAAAGAGTTTGGGTATGTAACAACGCATCATAATCAGGCATGTAACAACGAAGGTAAGAGGCGATGAGTTGAGATAGGTGATTGGTTTTGAAGGTTCAAAGAGTTTGGGTATGCAACAATGCATCATATTGTTGACTTGTTAAAAACATATATCATTTCTTAAAAAAGTTGTGTTCAATAAATTCACATATAAAAAATATAGTCCTGAAATATTAATATAAAATCACATATGATTCAGTACACAATCACATGTGATTGTAAAAACATCACATGTTAATTACGAAAATGTCACTCCACCCAAAAATTTTAAATTCAATCTGGACCATTGATGGATTGATCTATATTGAACTATGAATTAAGTATGAACTATATTGAACATTTCTCTATAAATGCTAATTTCATATAGTAATATAAATAATGATAATAATAATAGTAGTAAAGTAAGTTTTAGGATCATATTGGTCTAAGTTGTTACAAGAAAACACATTTTCTAACTTTAAATAACCCCCCAACGGGCAATGACGTATAAAAAGTTTAAGTGAAGAAAAAGAATCAACAATTCTTAAAACAAATACAAATTAGACATTTACGCTAGCAGTACATATTTTTATTACATGATATTATATTGCACCTTCTTGTATTATCCAAAAAAGAAGCAAAATAGTAACAGGAATTATTAACCGCAGATTACTGATAATAACAACAATTAATTAGCACTATGCATGCTAATTTTTATTTAAAAAAATAGGGATTTTCTCTACCAGTTTTATACTTTTGTTTTCCGGAAGAGATGCAGGATGCAAATAATTTGGGATGTAAACGAGCCAAGCCGAGTCGAACTGAATTTTACACTAATCGAGTCAGGCTCTTTTAAAATTGTAGGAACTTGAGCTCGAGCTCGTGGATTTGAGGCTCGAGTTCGGCTCGAGAAGTGTTTTACGAAGCTCGTGATAGGCTCGCTAAAGCTTGTATATTTTTTTGGTTTTTTAAAATCATTTTAAATTATATAAATAAAAAAACAATTTGAATTTTAAATTTTTATCTTTTTTATTTTTTCATATTGAATGATATGAAAACATAATAATACAATTATATAAATAATAAATAAAAAGTAAAAAATAAATCTTATATCAAAGCTCGTTTAAGCTCGCGAGCTTAAACGAGCCCAGTATACAAGGCTCATGCCCGAACTCGTTTAATAAATGAGCTTTAAACTAGGCACAAGCTCGAGCTCGTTTAGGCTCGGCTCATTTCGAGTTCTTAACGATCCGAGCTCGAGTAGCACATGAGTAACTCGAGTCATTTATATCCCTACTAATAATAAGGTAGAGGGTTAAGAGTCTTGTGTTTTTGGTATGGGTTGAAACATGTTGAAAGTTAACACATAATTTTGTTTCTAATATAAAAGGATACCAAGTAGTCTCATATAAAGAGAAAACACTTCTTTACAAAGGAGAACATATCCAAGTATGTATTATCTCTTTGATGCATCTAATCAATTTATGTTTGTGAGAAAACATGATATATCATGTTTGAGTATTTGATCAAACATAAGATGATCTTTGCAAAAAATAAATAAATAAATAAGGTTATATTTGTCAATGTTTTTCGTGTGTGTTCCTCGTGAGAATGTTATTTTTGGAACCTTACATTTCTTTTTTTTAAAGGTCAAGGCCACTAAATAGCCATATTTTTCAAAAGTGTTAATGTAGTTAATTTTCAATTTTTATTGAAAAAGTAGGTTACATACTCAGTTGTTTAGGACTAAAGTAAGTAAAGACTTAAACTTTTTTTATTATGGTTTTGACTCTAGCCGGAGTTTCTAATATTGGATATCGTCAAATCTTAATAACATGACCAAATTTTTTTTCTAATGCTGATGGTGGAGTCTGAAGTCGTCGTTGCCAAATATAAAGAAAACAACAACACAACCACTACGCAACAACGACTATCATGGGCCGATCAAACTTCTCCATCACCACTAGGAAGGAATTCATGTGATTTCTCCAAGGTTTGGTTGTAATCCAACGGTGAGAACTTTAGTTAAAACCAAAACCCTAATAGAAAAATTCAAGTTCTTACTTACTTACAGATCACCTCAAATTAGGTTACCTATTTGAATTACAAAAATGGTAAATTCGTTACATCGACTCTTTTAGAAAAGTAACATGTTATTCGGTAAAATTAACCCATTTTTTATACTATACTTTGTAGTATGTGATTGATATGGACACGAGTTTGATTAAATATTATTATCAATTTGGAATCATTTTTTTCAAGTGTATATACTATATAGTGTTTTTTTTAGCTTGGTAGTCTCCTTCAAGTTTTCATCAAATATCATGTCTTCATCGTATTAACACCAAAAACCACCACATATAATGCTACATTGGCTACCATCCTCCACACGCGCACACACCCCTTTCGAATCATATTAATATCTCAGCACACATAAACACGCAACAAAACACATCTAACACACACACACACATACACACACATATTGAACATACGAACTGAAAACAACAACAACAACAACAACAGTACCCAATCCCGCTATAGCAGGGTATGGGGGACAGGGGGAGGTAATGAAACATGGAAACTGAGCTAGGTTTGTTGGTAAGTGTTTAAATTTATTCCTTTGTTTTTATGTATTTTTCCTAAATTTGTGTAGCGATACTGGTAGTGGTAGTGGTAGAGAAAAAAAAAAGTCAAAATGATCCTATATAAATGATCATCAGTGTATTTATTGAACCAAATTGTATAGTGTCATAAGAATAACATCCAGTATGAAAAGTCAAATGACTTGTTTAAGCACTTATCAATTGTATTTTTTAAACGCAAGTGTATAATGCAAAATATAACAAGAGTAGATTACTCATTTGGCCTTGTGGTTTGCACCTTTTTATTGGTTTTGTCCTTTACGACGAAAACTTACGTTGTTAATTCTTACTATAGCAAAGTTGTTACTGGTTTAATGTTTTATCTAACATTCTCTTAAATATGGTCGCTAGTTTGTCTTTCATGTAAGACTGGCCAAATCGGTGCAACGGGTTCTAAGCTGGTTCCAGGGGGTTCCAAACCAGTACCATCACGGCCAAGCTGGTTCAAGTGCCTTTCAACCCTGGCTGGTTTGGAGACTAGCTGTGGGTTCCTTTTTTTTTCCCTTTTTCCTTTTCTTCTCTCTTTCTCCCTCTTCATTAATACATATTTTTTTATTAATATTCAATGTGGGTATATGTGGTTGGATGTGGAATTTGTGAGTTAGAGAGGATTGGAGGTGGGAGATAATATGGATGTTGATGTGGCAGTAGGCTAGAAAGGATAAGTATGGTTTGGATGCTAATGATCTAAGGGTGTTTTACGCACACCATTTTTACAGAGAGCTTCAAGTTAGAAGCCATTCCCATGATCTCTCCCTCTCTCTCATACACTCTCTCTCATACACACATACACACACTCTCTCTCTCTCTCTCTCTCTCTCTCTCTCTCTCTCTCTCTCTCTCTCTCTCTCTCATAACCCTCATCCCTCATCGCCATCAGACTTCGGCTTCTTTCATCTCCCCGATTGAATCATTTAAAACTCGATATGTAAGTGGAGATGATAATTTCATCCACCAATAGTCACCGTTATACAACAACCCTTGTACCATATGCTTTAGAATTCTTACATATTTTCGTCATGTCATTGCTTTCTTTTTATAATACTAGCATATTATCCGCGCTAATGCGGTGGCGACGAATAGTTTTGCTTAGCAATTTGTCCTTTATAATTATTGAGTAATTTAAATTTCATAAATGTTTATGAAATTAAGTTATAGGTTATTCAAATTCACGAGTTTGTTTATACACATTTTCTATTAATTAAGTTCAACTATTTATTATATGATAGAATATTTATAATAAAATGTTTAGTTGTTAAAATATTTTGTAACAAGTAAATTAATTGGCATTGACTTTATTTAAATATTTTTTTATTATGGAAGGTTTGTTCACTAAAATGGTATATATGAATCTTATTAAATCCATCTAATAGTTACTTCATCTAACAATTTTCATTTATTTTAACTTGATGGTAGTTTAGTACTTTTAATTTACTTAAAATTTAAGAGTTTAAAAGTTGTAAATGATTTATAAAAAAGTAAGACTAAGCGATTAAAAGGCATAAATTGAAAAAGACATAAATACTCCTGCACAAAAGGACAAGTAACCTTTCATTTTAGTAGAAGTGAAAGTAAAGGAATAAATCGATAACAAGTTTGCTACAGTAGAAAATTTCAGCGTAAATTTCTTTACTGTAAATGTCAACGTAATAGAAGTCAATTGCCATATCCATGTGTTCTTTATTGTTTGTACTAATTGTATATAGACAAACTCTGTTGTGTATAAATCAACTCAAGTTAGAGATAGGTTGCATTCCATCGTCCTCCCTTTTTCAAACTATCCGGTTCTCTTTTTTAATCTTAACTAATGTTTTAATGACATATTGGCTCAAAAAAGTTAAATTTGGTCTCAGAATTAGAGATGTAAACGAGCTAAGCCGAGCCGAGCTAGACACTTATCGAGCCAGGTCTGTTTAGACATCTTTAAGTTTAGAGATCGTGATGTTGAGCTCGAGCTCGGCTGGTTTAAGATTTATGAACCTTGGGCTCGGCTCGGGTATTATTTTAGTTTTTTTTATTAAAATGATATATATAAATATTAAGACTTAAACATATAAAATATAAATTATATAATAGATGGAGTTCGTTTAGGCTCGCGAGCTTAAACGAGCCCACTCTCTGAAGCTCGAGCTCGGTTTGTTTATTAAATGAGTTTTAATCTAGGCTCGATCTCATTAAGGCTCGGCTCGTTTCAAGCTTTTAACTATGCGAGCTCGAATAGCTCGCTAGTAGCGCAACTCATTTACATCCATACTCGGAATCAATCTATATAAGGATAACTATATATATAATGGGGAAATGATATATAATATCAACAATATCTAACTTACGTGCTGTTATACATATATCTCTTAAATTAATTAAATGATTGAAACACAATTCATCTAATTGGTATGTAATTTTTCCATATTGAATTCTCTAGTTCTTCTCTATAGAGAAGTTACAACGTGTGAGGTGATGGGTTGTGGATATGCTTTGTTGCAAGACATTGGCAAACATGAGCTACGTTTTATTTACTGTCTGTCACATTTTAAATTTTTGATACTTGCATAGCCTTGTTTATTTTACTCCTTTTAAAATCCTATCCATCTGATCTATCCCTTTCTCTTGATTTATCTATAGTTAGTATTGGGGGTGTTCAAAAATATCCGTATCCGATCCGATATCCGAATATCCGAAAAAATCCGATCCAAAAGTATCCGAAAATTCGGATACCCGAAATTCGGATATCCGAATTTTCGGATTCGGATATCGGATAGTACTTTTCCAAAATTTCGGATATTCGGATATCCGAAATATCCGATTTTTTTTAATTAAAATATTATCATTAATATATATTATTAATATAAGGATATAATTAAGAAATAAGAAGCAAAAAGAAACCCTATTTTCAAAAATCAAATTCACGCCTCCATCTTCACGAGTTACAGCCGTCGGCACCAAATTTATCGAGGCTAACGATCGCCGCTGCCAACCGGCGACGCAGAGTCGCAGACGACGGCCGATGGCTACCGAGTTAAGTTTTCGACTTCTCCTTCTCCCTCTCGCTGTCTATTAGTCGATTGGCCCTACATATTACCGACCGCCGAATCGGTGACGCAGACAACGAGATGACGTCAGAAAACGACGGCGTCGACCAACACCCCTTCTCCATCTCGAGTTCTCAAGTTCTCATTCTCCATCTCTTTGTCAATCACTCGATTAGGCAGCTTGAAGCTCGAAATTTTAGTGATTTGCATATTATCTCATCTCCTTCAAAGAAGTTTAAAGGTTCTTCTTTAGTTGTTTTGTTGATTAGCAATTATAAATATTCTTTTGTTATTTTAAGTTTTAAGTTTTTAACAGTTCTGGTTTTGTTGTTTTAAGTTCTAATAGTACTTGATTAGCATTCTTGACTGTTACAGTACTTGATTAGCATTAAAAGTTCTTGTTTTGTTGTTTTAAGTAATAACACTAAACTTAGTACTAATTGTCCTATGAATTTGTACTAAACATAATTTTACATGTTGAAATTTCGGATATTTCGGATTATCCGATATCCGTATCCGAAATTTTGGATATCTGAATTTCGGATATCCGAAATTTCGGATACGGATATCGGATAGCGAAATGTACTATCCGAAAATTTTGGATATCCGAAAATTTCGGATATCCGAAATTCGGATATCCGAAAATCCGGATATCCGAAAATGAACACCCCTAGTTAGTATTCATCAAAGTAAAAGCTCATATTGCTATTCTCACCCCTTTCTAGTTGATGTCAATGTGGATGAAGTTTGGGATTGAAGAAACACAACTAAAAGGCGAAAATGTAAACTACAAGCTTCATAGCAACATCTTCTGACATAAACGGAGTAATAAGTTTTTACATTGATGCGTATGTATTGGATTGATATGAATCCCGTGTTTCAGTATAATGTAACCGAATTTTGATTTATGCTTAACAATAAGATCAATGCATGTTTGATATTATTGACAGATTTTTGTTTTGAATAAACTTTTATTCATGCTTGGGCATGAAGTTTATATTTAATTATCAAGTTTTTTTATAAATCACAAACAAAATTATAATCAGGTATAAAATATATAAACGTGTTTTATAAGTTTTCGTAAATATTTTTTAGTTGTCTGAAAACGTAATTTCTATGGTTTTTGTTCAGTTTTTAACCACTAACTAACTTTAAGGGGGTGTTTGTTTCATTCTTTTGGGAGAATTTCAAGGGAATGGGAATTCAAATCCCCCAAATAATGTGTTTGATTTGTAATTGTAAAGGAGGAATCAAAATGATGGGAATCCTTAAAATCCCATGAATGAGGGATTTAGAAATCCTCCCACCCCCCTGGTATTTTGAAATCCCACACTTGTGGATTTGCTCCGGCGACCCCTCCGGCTAACATTCCCGCAAACCATCACCGATTTCGCTGTCGCCGTCATCGCACTACCGTCGCCGTCGCACTACCGTCGCCGTCATCACAAGGCTGTCGCTGTCGCCGTCTCCTTCTCCGTCAAACCTGAGAGAAACTCTAGCCACCACAAACCCTAGCCTTCGTCGCCCATTTGCCTTCGTCTTTACCAACGACAGAAACCCTAGCCACCACCAAAACCCATTTGCCACCACGAACGACAGAAACCCTAGTGGCCCGTCTGTCATCTTCGCCTGTCATCGTCATCTTTGAAGAAACCCTAGATCTTCACCTGTCATCGTCATTGAAGAAACGCTAGATCCGTGCGAAAGTGGTTAGGTGGTGCCCGACGTTCACAGAGAAACCCTTCGTCCCACCAAATGAACTCCTTCCAAATACAAATCTCTTGTATAAATCTCAATTCCTCCAAAATCAAAAAATGAACCAAACACCCCCTAGTACTAAATCACCTAAGATATTTAGTTCTGGTTAATACGTATAAACAATAAAAAAAACATATTCTTATATATAAAACTAGTTTAGTTGCCCGTGTAAATACACGGGGATACCATATTCGTTTAGCTAAATATATAACTGTTTTGGATGAAAAAAAATAGCTCAATTTGAGATTTTCTTAAAAAAATAAAAGAATTTTGAATCTATATAGAAAAACAAATAAGGTTTATAAAAGTTTTAAAATTTAATTACGATAAGATTTGTAGTATATATATAATAAACATAAATAAGGACAAAAAATTTCAGTATGTATAATATTTTATTATTGATGAAGCCTAAGTAATAGATTCAATCTAAATTAATGTAGTGGATAAGAAATTTAAATTAAAAAAATAAATATTTAACATAAATCAAGTTGATTTAAAGTTATAATTGAGTTTCAATTTTGAACAGAATGAATAGTTAGGATTTTAAACTTGAGAAAATGAATGGTTTTGATTTTCTAATTAAGTGGACGAGTTAGTATAAGGATATATCATTTTTATTAATATTAATAAGAATTTATTAAAACTACATTTTTATGTAAATTAACAATTTATTTATAATAGAAGAAAATTTTACAAAATTCAAAAATTAAAAGCCTTTAACAAAGTGATTAATACATTAAACGATATTTGGCTTGGAAAAATTTGAGTATTTTGAACTTTTAAATTATAGTAATTAACGTAATTTTATATTTATATATAGTTTGGTGTAGTTTGAATTATAGATGAAATTTCCTTAAATACAATCTTTTATCTCTTATTTTATTTGATAATTTAAAGTTAAAATAGATTATCTTTATCTAATTCACATTAGTTTAACTTTAAAAAGTTAAAATCAAAATTTTAGAATTAAATAAATGGACGGCTAAGATTAAATCTTTTATTAAAATAATGGTTTAGATCATTTAATAATTTTGCTCATATTAGTCTTTTATATAGATTAGAAGATTTTAGTGCTTACATTCTTAAATTTAAGAATTTGAATGCATCAAATGAAGTTGCTGCAATGTTCAACCTCCGGCAACAGACATTCCGTCTCGCATTCACCTCCTCCGCCGCCGCCGCTTACCTCAACTTCCATGAAAATTTAAGGTTTTTATTGACTAAGGCTCATCTCGATGAAGCTCTCACTCTCTTTTATACTTCAAATTTCCCTCATACCCAACAAACTTACGCCGATCTCTTCCACGCCTGCGCCCGCCATGGTTGCCTCGCGCAAGGCCAAGCTCTGCACCGCCACATGCTTAACACCCAGAATCAACCGAATCTATTCGTATCCAATCATCTGATCAACATGTATGCGAAATGTGGTTCTCTGGATAACGCACGCAAGCTGTTCGACGAAATGTGTGAGAGAAATATCGTGTCCTGGACTGCTCTTATTTCAGGGTATGCCCAGTATGACAGAAGCGAAGAGAGTTGTGGTGTTTTCTCCGAGATGTTAGCGGATTTTTGTCCTAATGAGTTTGCATACACAAGTGTGCTAAGTTCTTGTGGTCGCAAGTTTGGCAGACAGGTCCATTCGCATGCACTGAAAACGTGTTTTGATGATTACACTTATGTGGCAAACGCATTAATCACCATGTACTCAAAGAATGATGATCTAAGTGTCTGTAAAGATGATGCTTATGAAGCTCGGATGGTTTTTAATTCTTTGAAATCTCGAAATCTTGTTACATGGAACTCAATGATTGCAGCTTTTCAAATTAGAGGAATGTGGGAAGAAGGTATGAATTTATTTTCATCAATGAGACATGAATCTGAAATTGGCTTTGATCGATCAACCCTTCTTAGCATCTTGTCATCATTATTGAAAGTTAAACATTACAGTAGTTACGTGTTTACTTCATGTCTCAAATATTGTTCTCAGGTACACTGTCTTGCCATTAAAACATGGTTTATTACAGAAATAGGAGTAATAACAGCATTGGCGAAGGCGTACGATAATCTTGGTGCACAAAGTTCTGACCTTTACAATCTGTTTGTAGAAACAGCAGGCAATAGAGATATTGTTTCATGGACTGCATTCATAACAATATTTGCAGAACAAGATCCTGAAAAGTCCCTTTTAATGTTTTCTAAATTATGTCAAGATGGGTTGATCCCAGACCGTCATACGTATTCAATTGTACTAAAAGCTTGTGCTGGTCTAGTGACTGATCGATACACCTTGGCTGTCCATTCTCAGATACTCAAATACGGTTTTGAAAATGATACAGTGCTTGCAAATGCATTGATTCATGCTTATGGAAGATCTGGGTCAGTTCTTGAGTCCCAAAAAGTTTTCGACTTGATGCTTATTAAAGACATAGTCTCTTGGAATTCAATGATAAAAATATACGGGTTACACGGTCAACCAAGAAACGCATTGAAATGCTTTGACCAAATGAGCATACCCCCTGATTCCACTACCTTTGTAGCCCTTTTATCTGCTTGCAGCCATGCGGGTATGGTCAAAGAAGGGACCAAAATATTCGAAACCATGTCTAAAGCTTATGGTATTGCTCCTCAACTCGATCACTATGCCTGTATGGTTGACATTCTTGGAAGATCTGGTCAAATCCTACAGGCTCAAAAGCTCATAAATGAAATGCCAATGGAACCCGATTCTGTAATATGGAGTGCCATGCTTGGAGCATGTAGGAAACACGGTGAAACCAAGCTTGCAGAGCTATCTGCTAAGAAATTACAAGAATTGGACCCGAATAATTCCCTTGGTTATGTACTAATGTCCAACATAATGTGCTCAAATCATACTTTTAATGAAGCTGTAGATATAAGGAAGCATATGAACCGGCTAGGTGTGAAGAAAGACCCTGGTTTGAGCTGGACTGAAACTGGGACACGGGTTCATGAGTTTGCAGCCGGTGGGTTGCACCACCCACAGAGAAAGACCATATGTGGTGAACTAGAGGAGTTGGTCCAGGAACTAAAAGGGTTAGGTTATGTTCCAGAAACGAATCTGGTGACGCGAGACTTAGAAGAGGAAGACAAGAATTGGGAACTAAATTACCATAGTGAGAAGCTTGCTTTTGTGTTTGCATTAAAGCATGCTGCATTTAAGTCTTCTAGACAAGCTATTAGGATTGTGAAGAACATACGTATCTGTGTCGACTGCCATAACTTCATGAAATTCGCAAGTGAGTTAACAGGAAGGGAGATCATCGTGAGAGATTCGAATCGGTTTCATCATTTTAAAGAAAGAGTATGTTCTTGCCATGATTATTGGTAAGTCACTATACAATATCTATTTGTAAGTTTAGGATTCAGATTACTTGGTCCATGATATCACTGATTTTTTTAATCAAAATTTGAGTTCATGGTATAAATTTTTTACTGTAATTTTATGGGAGGTTACCTAAGTTTGTCGTAGGTAGTGTTTTGTTTTTTGGGTGGGTGAAAATGCACAGATATTAATGCAATCTGTCTGAACTCTGAAGCTACGAGGATAAAGATTATATCGAGTTTGTGTTTAGTTGTTAGTTAGTTGAATTATTTGAGATTAGTTATAGCATATTATTATAGATAGATAGTAATTATCTCCTTAATTATATATTTGTAACCTATAAACACAATACAAACATATTTAACTCTCTACTTTCTCTCTCTACATTAGATTCAATGAGAAGTGAGTGTCTTTCGCTTCTTTCATCTTTCTTGTCATATTAAAAACCGTGTTATTCTCGTTCATCTTTCTTACATTTTTTGATATGTTTCTATACCGTCTTTAATTTTTTTATATTATATATTGTGTAAGTAGGTGTATGATGTGAGATTAAGCAAGACATAATGTGAATCATTGAAATAAGTAGGTTGATATATTAGAAATTTAGAATGTTACTCCTTACTCCTTAGGATAGTATTGGTACTTTTTGACTTATCTCCAACTGCCGAAAGATTGTTTGTAAGTTTTGAAAACCAAAACAAATTATATTTGTTTCTATTAATTAGAGGTGTAGAACCGTGGAATGCCATTGTCCCGGCACCTACATAGCGAAGGGTGTGGAACCAAGAGAGAGAAGTCGGTAGGGGTGAGAATGTGACCCGATAGACTGAAAAAACCAACGAACCGGACCAGTCCCGGTCGATCCAGTCTTCGGTTATTTTTTTTTTATAGATTTTGGGTTTCGGTCTGGTCCTGTATAAAACAACCATTAAACTGAAAAAACCTAAATTTGGAACTGGACTGAGACCTGAACCGGTCTGTCTGGTCTTCTATTCTAGTTTTTTTTATAGATATCGGATTTCGGTCCGGTCTGGTCCGGTCTGGTCCGGTCCAATTTTTTTCGATCCGGTCCAGTTTTTGAACCAATTTTACTTCTAGAAGACGGTGTAGAACACCAAATTATTGTAACGGGAAATATTGTTTTGGTTTTGCTAAATCAACACCGGGATCACAAACCACAATGGGTTTTTTTCCTCTATAATTGATGTTTTTTGGAATTCAATATATAGGAAACACTTATCTAGAATAAGTTTAATAAAAATGAGATCTAGGTAAATAGCTATATTTTTAAATAAAAAAAACATCACATAACAATCTCTAGGCTTGGCTAGAACATCAAATTTGCCAATTGGATTAAGATCAGAATAAAAACATAGATAAATTCTATTCTCTCATGATAAAATTAGGTCTTATGATAGGAACTTTTATGTTTATTTAGATTACTAGCCCAATGTATGGTTATTTTAAATTGATATAAAAGTTTAACCATGTTATTTAATGTGATTGTTTATCACTCAATGAACCCAACAATAATTTAAATGACTACTCTGAAAAATATAGTATTGACATAACTTGCATGATTATTGTGTTTCTACTCGGTGGTTAAATATTGCTTGTAGGTACGTATACTTGTGAGTCCCGGTATTGAAAATTCAATTACAACTACAAATAATTGTACTAAATACAACAAGGTTTATATAGAGGGGATGTGAATACATTAAACTAGGATTTTTCAAATTTTCAAGAATAAAATTCTTAGTAATTGAACAAAGAGTTTACCTAAGTGCTAAAAAAAGATCGAATTGAAAATTTAAAATTCTAATGCACTTTTACTTGAGTGACAAACTAGGATCAAAATCATCAAATAACTACGAACATAACATTTAGCGAAACTGAGTTTGAAACACCAACAGTAAAGGTACTCTTACAGAGAAAATAATCTTTGAGAAACTTGATTCATGAGAAAGATACTTGGAGTGGTCTCAATATGCACTTTAGTCAATTGAGCTTGTTGTAACACATTCTCATTAATGACCAGAAGACACATTTAATAAAGTGAAAAAGTACTTGTTCTTTTACGGTACCTCTTCTAACGTAGCACACAAAAGTAAAAGATGTTATGTTTTTTATATTCTGTAACACCTAAGGCGAATCCCACATCGGCCGTGGACAGGAGATGTTCTGAGTTTATAAGTAAACATTGGCCCTATATGACACAATGCGTTTTGAGGCCACAAACATGACAGATCTTTTGAGATCTTTCGGGCGGAACAATCCAGAATGGGTGACCCCCTGGGAAGTTACATATTCAAATCACACTTAATACTGTGTCGTGATAAAGCAGGGTGTTACATATTCGGTCCTTGCTCTCTACACAAATATCACACTTAAACTTCTTCAAATCAGATTCCCCCTAGAGAAGCTGAATACAAATCCAGTGGTGACGTGCTATTAACCTATTAGCAGCCCATATTGTCATGGGGACATTTGATATCGTCTTTATAAAATCTTTATTCTCCGAGTATATCATCCAACACATCGTCACACGCACATACGACTATAGTTTCTTTTTTAATATTTTAAATATTTATAGTTTCTTTTTTAATATGTTAAATATTATTTAAAATGCTAATCAGGATTTACACTCAACCCGTTAATTATATAAGTATTAAATTTCAAACCGAGTTAATACAAACAAAGATTAGTTTGTATAGTACTTAATTATAACCAAATGTGTATACTTCTTCTTATTATTTGATATTAAAAAAAATTCAGTTTTTCAAACATTGACTTGTCCCAAGTGTGGCGCCGGACTGATGGACTTGAATTCAAATGGTAAACCGTAAACGGCTGTTTGATGTGGGCACTGATATTAATTTGTTTTTTTCTTTCCTACATATACGCATCAATCAATCAATGACTCTTGACTTCATTCTATCATTCCTCTTACATATTATTTAAAAAATAAGGCATCTATACCGGCGTATAACATACCTTTGGGTTTTCTAACCGAAAAGTCATATCAGCATTATATCATCTTTCCTTTCCCTTCACTTTTCCGACCTAAAAGTTGGTATAACACAATTCATTCTTATCAACTTTTTATTTTAGTTTTATATTATATATATTAAAAGAGAGAACGAGATAAGAGAAAATATACATGAGAAAGATGGTCTGAAGGTGAGATAGTGAAGACTCGGGGATGTTTTACCTTGTTGTTATATGATGTTTTCTTTGGAGTAACTTTTTTTACATAAAATCATATGGTTTTAAGTTTTCATAGGCATCAGAACACTAAAGTTTTAAATATGCTAAGTTATGTAACACTTCTAAATTTATTATAACAAAAAAAAAACTACTAAAAACAGTGGTAACAAAATGCCCACATCAAACATATATATAGAATCAAGATCAAATAAAAAGAAAATTAGGGTACAAAAAGTAGGGAGAATTCTGGGACTGACACGTGACAAATTTGTTAAAACTGTTAAAAGGGTAAAATAGGAAAATTAAAAAACCCACCCCTACGTTTTTTCTCTAGACAAAGCCACGTCTCCTCATAAACGTACGTTAACTCTCTCTCTCTCTGCGCTTTCTTTCATTCGAACCCTAGATTTTGAACCCCTGCCGTCGCACTCCTTTCCGCCGTATCATCGTCATCCGCCCATGAGATGCCGCCCTCCCTGTTTTACGTCACCGCCGCCGCCGGTTCGCTGTTTATGCCACCATCGCCGCTGCTTGCGTTGATGTTGCGGGAAATCTTTCCGTTCGGTGGGGCCTGAATGTAATCGGTGAGAGTCACCGGCAACAAGAACTAGCCGAACTTTTTGTATCAGATCTTGTAGTCGACAACCTCCTGCGACGGGAAGTTTTGAATCTGGGTTTCATCACGGGAATCGAGATTGGATCTCTCATACGGCAGTGCTGCGACGGGATCTTTTGAATCTGGGTTTCATCACGGAATTTGGGTTTCATCACCGGAACTTTTCATCACGGAATAGGTTAACCAATTTTTTTGTTTATTAATTTTGTTGTTAAGTTATTGTCGTGATTTATCAATTTTGATAAATCTGGTTCTTGTTCATCAAAATTTTGGGATTATATATACTGGATTTGTGTTTGAATTTGTGCATCAGTTGTTTTTTGAATTGTGTTTTTGATTGATTTATGTATGAATTGTGTTCATCATTTGTTTTGATGTATGAATTATGTTCATCAATTGTTTTTTTGAATATAAATGGTTGGTTGTGAATCAGGTTTTGGGTTGTCTGTTAAATATTCCTCATCTTTGCATTTTTCTTGTACATCTGTTTTATAAATTGTTCATCAGATGTTGATTTTTCCCTACGAATCTGTTCATGCACAATTTCTGAATGTTCGATGCATCAGTTTTCTTGGGGGGAACAAATTTTTAAATCTGTTCCTAAATATCAGGGGAACTGATTTTTTGAGTGGACGATTATGCCCTTTAGTGAATTTTTTTATAATTAATAAAAAAAACAAAAAAACCATTTTTTAGGGATAGATGGAGGGCTGAGATTTCTCCTTATTTTTTGTAAAATAAGACTATTTGTAGTATATCTCCTCCCTATATATATATATATATATATATATATATATATATATATATATATATATATATATATATATATATAGGGGAGTGTTCATGCGAGAACCGTTGTTAGTGCTAGAACCGCGAGAACCAATCCCAGCCGTTCCTTGGATATGGGAAGTATCATGGATGGAGAGCGTGGAGGGATAGAGTGTGGCAGGGTGTATGCGGGGAATTCATGAGTGGGCAATGACATTGAAGGAGGGGGAATTGGATGACTTAGATTGGTTCTCGCGTTAACAACGGTTCTCGCATGAACTTTTCTCTCTCTCTCTCTCTATATATATATATATATGTGTGTGTGTGTGTGTGTGTGTGTGTGGGGGGGGGGGGGGGTGGGGGTGGGGTGGGGTGGGGGAGGTGTTGAGAAAATATATAAATTAATAAACTAGAGAATGTGTGGGGTGGGGCTCGGGGTGGGGGTGGTTGGGTTTGAGAAAATATATAACTTAATAAACTAGAAAATAGTGATCATCTGTTTAAAAAAAATTACATAAAAATACAATGCTCTCTTATCTAGTTACCATGGGGTACAATTAAAATAAAAAAAATAATACAAGAAATTTTCAATATTTTGTAATTTAATTCAATATATAACCTTTTCAACAAGTGGCATGTTACCTTTTATTTTATTTTTTTAATATTTTGAAATATTTTTTGGTCTCTTAACAAATTTAGACATGAAGAAATTAGATGAAAATTATGAACATTCATATTCTTGGAATACAATTGTAACAACTCACACCTCGTAGTATTACGGTTTTGTTTCTGGTATGGAACACTCCACCCAAAAGGTTTCATGCTAGGAGAGGTATCCACACTTCTTATAAGGCATGTTTCGTTTCCTTCTCCAACCAACGTGGAATGGATGTTACAACAACTGAATATCAATCTCGACACATGCAACCCCAAGAAAGCAAGAACCAAAAACCACATAATTTGAAAATGAAAAACATGAATCAACATACAACCGGAATAAAGATGATTCAAAACCCAAGTGAATCAGATGCTCACGGAAACATCGACACAAATACAAAGCACGACAAAAATTTAAAACATGAAAGATGCATGTGGTGTTGTTAATCTTTCGTGTACAGTTGTACAACCACATCACTCTCCATATCTCTTCGCTCAAGCATTCCGTTTATGTGTTGTTGGTGTTGCAGGATAAGGAGAGTGATGTGGTGTTGCAAGACCGTTCTTTTTAATGTTGTACATATCTTTCATTGGTGATAATTATTATAATATATAACATTTAGCAGGAAGTTATGAGCAGTAACTTTCTTACTAAATGTTATATATTTTATAGTTGGAAATTTTAACAAATGAGCTCTTGGTTGGAGTAGATAAGCACATGAAGTTTGAGAGAGAAGGTCAAGTGTTCGATCTCTAGCTTTTTGTTTAAAAGTTGTAAACCATTCACCTTTTCAAATTTGAAGTTACATGGCCACGTGTTCATGAAACCTTTGAATTGTTTTTTAATTTCAAGTAGATGACTTTCTTCATTTTCTTTTTACATTTGTTTTCTATTTGGTTTTAGTTAGAATAATAATTTTTATTTGTGTTATTTTTTAGGCTTTTGTTTTATTTAATTTTTTCCGTTATTGAGTTATTAATGTTAAATGCCATCTTTGATATTATCTAATATAAATAAAAAATGATTTTAATAAAATTTATTAAATGTTTCTAACCATTAAATTTAGATAAAAAAACTTAATAATAAAATTTTAACCTATGAAACTACGTTTTCGCCGTCACATTTGCCCCCCCCCCCCCCCCTCTGATAAACGTTTCCACGACGGGTCTGAGTGTTGACTCCGTGTGTCGTCATTTTTAAATTCTCATTTCATTCGTGGTTTATAATTGTTTCATACTTTTTTATTAATGTTTATTGTTTTTTTTAACCAACATGTAATCCTTAGTTTTTGTTTCCCGCTGCAACGCGCGGGTACCTCTAACTCGTTATTTCATAATTTTCAGTACAATGGGGAATTTTTTTTTTGACCAAGTTTTTTATTTCATTTGTTTTTCTCTAAGTGATCTTCACGATTGGTTAGGGCTTCAATCCTTCCCTAAAAGTCGTCCACTAATATAGAAGCTTCCTCAAAGCACCTAAATTCCTATTTTACCCTTTGACTATTCTAATAGTTTTAAGTTTTCTATCAAACCGATCTTATCATCCTTTCTCACGACATTCTTTTTCTTTCTTTGTTCTCGAAAGTCTTAAAGAAAAACACCATTAAATCTCATCTCAAAAGTTCAAGAAAAGCACATGCACATAAACACCAAAATCTTGACAACAAGAAAACCCTACAAGTTAAAGAAAGATCCATGTCCTTCATTTGTGGCACTTTTAACAACGAAGAGGAAGATGATTTTGAATTTCTTTGCCCATCCCCTTCTACACCTTCAAGAAAATCAAGAAGGCATAGGTTTGGCTGTAAAAGAAAGAAAGAAGACAACAAGAACCCGTATTCGAACCGTGGGCTTGACAAATTTGAAGCTCTCTTGGCTGATCTTGATGATATGAAGCGAAAAATCTTTACCCAAAAAGGGTCACAATACATCTCCTTTGTTCGATTTGTGTACTCGAATTCAAATGATGTGATGCCCATCATTGTGAGGTTAAGAGATCCAAGAAGACTTGATCACAAAGACCACCAAAAGCAAATTCACCATGAAGACAACAAATGTTCTCCACTTTGTAAGTTACAAGCTCCAACGTTGGATCATCATCCGAATTCACAACCTCTTGTGGATGTCAAAAATCGTGATACTATGGAAGGCCAAGATGTACAACACGCAAAACCATCGATTGATAAGGTAACCAAGAAGGTTCGAGTTGATCAATGGAGATTGCATTTGAAAAGGAAGTTAGAAGAGTGGTGGATGCCTTCATATAATTTACCTTTCTTTGTGATCCTGGTTTTGGTTTTCTTGACATTTTTTGGACGATCTTTGGCTATTATTTGCACTTCGATCGCGTGGTATTTGATTCCTACGATGGATGGAACACTTGAGAACGCGACCACAAAGCCGAAGAAGATGATCAAGAACGAATACTCAAGAAAACCAAGTGAAATTAAAATGGTTTCTTCTCCAAAACCATTTCTTAGTGGACCCATAAATGTTAAGCAAAATCACAAGATGCAGAAGCTTATGAGTTTCTGAAGTAATTAACTCAATTACTACGCAGCTTTTATTTATTTTTATAATTTCCGTAAGAAATTATATTTGTTGTTTTTTTTTCTTTTTTTTTTAATTTTGCATTTGATGGCAATGTTCATCGTGTACATGTTAATTTCCTTTTATGAGATAATGTTTTCGAATAGGGGTTGTAAGTTAAATTGTTCTACGATTTTTGTAAATGTAAATCACTCTCTTGATCATTCATTTTCTAATTTTACTTGTAAATAACTCTACGTCACTCAGGTTCGTTTAAAAATTTTGTGGGTAGCATTGATTTTTAACACAAAGTGTGTGCTAGTGTAATTAATCATAGTAATTAATTAAATAATATGGTTAGGTTTGAATATAAACAAGTACAAGTGACGAGATGGCTGATGGATATATATGTATAAGATTATTATTATAATAATTATGAGTTGTGTTCAATATAGTCCATATAAAAAACATAGTCCTAAATTTTAACATTTAATCACATGTGATTCAATATAAAATCACATGTGATTCAGTATACAATTACATGTGATAGTAAAATCATTACATGTTAATTACGCAAATGTCACTCCGTCCAAATTTTTAAAATTCAATCTGGACCATTGATGAGGCTGATCCAAGGGCTAAGATTAGTCCCTTGGGACTATGTAATAAGTATGGAGTATATTGAATATTTCTAAAATAATTATATATTAATAATAATATTTTTGTCATTTAATTTGGATATCTTTTTTTGACTTGCTGATGTTATATGGCGGATTTTAAGCTTTGTTCTTATCGAATTCATTTTTAATATGAAAATTAATTAAGAGGTCTATTCAATTGCATGCATACTTGGACTTCTATTGATTGTAAATATATATACAAACACTTACATCCATATATTATATATGTCGAATAGATCATTAAAAACCATCAACTTCTTACTTATATGAATTAATTCTGTCTACTTTTTCCTTTATAATCAATTTTTGTATATATACTCATACTATACTGATAGAGAATGACTGTAAGCTACATTATAGAAAGAATTATTATTTTTAAGAGTTAATTATATGTTTGTTTCATGTGGTTCAGTTATTTAAATGGATTTCCTGAGTCATAATTTTTACGGATTAATTTCATTTCAACCCGATTTTCTTAATTTAGCCATTGGTCCTTGGTCTATTTTAAAAAGATCTAATTACCCTATTTCTTCAATGTTTTCAAATTTATTTCAATTTTAGTGAATTTTAAATATTAAATAAGATTTTAACCTTTTTAAAAAGAAGACAAAATACTCTCCCTCTCATCTACACATGTACTGTCTTTCTCCTGATCTCATCTCTCTATCTATTTGATTCCGACGATCCGTGATCTGGCAAATTCTCTAACGACCATAATCCGAAGACTGCTTTGGCGGCCCATAATCCGACACTCTGTCCCATAATCCAAACCCAAATCCGTAATTTTGATCAAACCAAAGAGACCAAAAATGTATACTTATATATATAGTCTTATAGGTAACCCTTCATTCACATAGAGATTTATTAATACTCATTAATAGGAGTATTTTGGTGATTATATATACTAGGTAACCCTTCATTCACACAAGATGAGAACTTTGGTTTGTTTATGTGTTCTAATAAGAGCGGGCATTTAAAATCGACTAGGGGTGATCTTATAGGCGGAGATATGTATAATTCCATTGCATGGGTGTATCCCATTCCCATGTGTTTTTGGCCGCTTATATGCCAATCCTTCCTTAAACGCGAGTGAAATGATTCATGTTATGCCTAGGGTGATTTTCCACCCGCAACAAGTCTTTAGGCCTGAAGAAACTCATCCTTTTCTCTCCTTTATTCTTTCGCCACCTAGCCGAGCCAAACACTAGTCAAGCTTTAAACTTGACTCGAGTCTACAACTCGAGCTTGAGCTTGAGCTCGACGGAGCCTCACATGTCAAGCTCAAGTCGAAGAACTAAGTGATACTTTCTCAAGCTCGATTCAACTCGAAACAATAGTTAATTTATTTTTAAACACCTCTATGGATGTGACTAGATGTTACAACTATAGGCTCTATAGCTATGTAGGTAATATATGTATTTTGTAACAACCCAACCCCTGTAGTATGATATTGTCCGCTTTGCCCCACTGGCTTACGGTTTTGTTTCTGGTATGGAACAATCCACCCAAAAGGCCTCATGCTATGAGAGGTATCCACACCCTTTATAAGGCATGTTTCGTTCTCCTCTCCAACTGATGTGGGACGGATGTTACAAATCCTCCCCCTTCGGACACAACGTCCTCGTTGTGCACATCGGTCCGGGGCCTGGCTCTGATACCATCTGTAACAACCCAAACCCCGTAGCATGATATTGTCCGTTTTGCCCCACTGGCTCACGGTTTTGTTTCTGGTATGGAACAATCCACTCAAAAGGCCTCATGCTAGGAGAGGTATCCACACCCTTTATAAGGCATGTTTCGTTGTGGTATGGAACAGATGGCTCTGATACCATCTGTAACAACCCAAACCCCGTAGCATGATAATGTCCGTTTTGCCCCACTGGCTCACGGTTTTGTTTCTGGTATGGAACAATCCACCCAAAAGGCCTCATGCTAGGAGAGGTATCCACACCCTTTATAAGACATGTTTCGTTGTGGTATGGAACAATCCACCCAAAAGACCTCATGCTATGAGAAGTATCCACACCCTTTATAAGGCATGTTTTGTTCCCCTTTCCAACCGATGTGGGACGGATGTTACATATTTATAAAAGGGTAAAATGTAATTTAGCATTAGCATGAACTCGATTAGTAGTTTCAACCTCGGCTCGGCTCCCTACTATACTCGAGTAGCTTGAACACGACTTGATTAAAATTGAGTCAACTTCCAAATATATATCGAGTTAGTCTCGAGTAACTCACGAGTTTTGTCAACTCAATTACATCCATATGCAAATCGAACTTAGGGTTTTGGATTCATCTGCAACTTTCATTAGCTAAGGTCACCCATGGGTTTTGCGTGCAGGTTTCAGTTTGGGCTTTCGGATATATAATCCATTTCTTGAAATCTATTTTGTTTATGACGAAATTGGTCTGCGTTTTTGGATGTTTTCATTCGCACGTACGGCTTTTGTTGGTCCAAATTGATACGTGAAACTAATTTTTGAATGCATGCCTCACTTTGATTTTTATTTAATCTTTTAAAGTTACGATATGATGATGAAATTGGTTTGGGAGTTAGGTTGAGACTAATCGTAGTGGTGCATGGTGCATAGTTGTTGAAAGTAGTAGTATTGAAAGAGATGTTGACATGGGTGCTTGAATTTGGAGCTAGGTGAGGTGGTTGAAGATGCTGCCATTAATTGCTCCTTAACTATCATTATTAGCATATAAAGATTGTTATTAGTCTAATCCATTATCTGTTTATGAATTGTATATATTAACGAAATGCTCAGAGGAGGACCCCTAACTTCGAGATGGTACATCATACCCTTGTTTCATTTTAGTTTCTTTGTCATACTGACGATTAAACCTCTATTTTATCACATCATCATACTCATTTATTAAACAATTTAATACACGTATAAAACAAAAACAGAAATCCGTTTTTCTATATCAAAAGGCTTATGCTATGATCGAGCGATCATGCCCCCTCTCATAGTTAATTGAAACATACAATTGATAGATTTTGGTAGTCAATGTATATAAGAAAAAGGTCGGATATGATATATTGTGGCGACATCTTTGGGAGGAATGAATGACGAATTGACGGTAACATCATACATGGGGATCAACAAGGTTGTTGGTGACGTTGTAGAAGAAGATAGGGGCAATGAGAGAAGGAAATATGTACGTCATATATGAAAATATCAAAGGGTTTATTGGCCTAGTGGTAACAAGGAATGATAAAATGTCCATCCATCTATAGATTAAGAGTTCAAGTCTCGTTGTAAATATTTGTGTAAACTTGATGGTGTGTATGTTTGCTATTAAAAATATGGAATATAAAATAAAATAGTACCAATTTTGAAAACAAGTTATATTGAATTTACAAATAAAAAAAAGGATAACCATGTTTTCTAACCGCGTATATTTTTAAAATGGAGTAGTTGGATGGGATAACAATTGATGCATAAGATTTATTTGGTGCATTGGTAGGAAAAAGTGTTGTGTTTGTGTGTGTTCCCATACATTTAGAATTCTTCTCGGAAGTAATACTTATTTATAATCTCCCTTTTACACACACATCAAAAGTTCTGGAAAATGTCAATCTACCAAAACTTAAATTAAGCGTGACAATTATTTTATTGTTAATTCTATGTATTAAAGTCCATGCCAAGTGTACGCCTTAAGATCATAAGATATAATAACAAAAAAAAGAAACATGTATAAAAACAATAAGTATACAGTGTGTTAAAATATAAAACGAATTTTAGCCGAATTATTATCGTATATAACCAACTTAATTTTTTTATAAATAATATAATTAATTTTCTAAAAGTTTGCATTGTAATGTAATATTTAATAGCAGGTTTTTTCTTATTCTAACCGGTCATATATTATTATTATCACTATTTTGTTCTTTCAATAATTTTAATGGATAAGGTAATGAAGATGTATGTTTTCTATGAAGATAAAACTTAGATTCACCGGCACGGCGGCACCGTTGTTTTCAAATCCGTCAGATCTACCGCTGCTAGATGTAACATTCTCGTATCGGGTATAGTTGTAATCGTGTCGGTGGTAGGTTGTTTATTAATTGTTTATGTGTTATTTGTTTTTATTAATGATTATTAGATACAATAATCGAACAACGTGTTATAAGTGGTATTATACGTATTTTATATCTTATGCGTTTATGATATCAGTATATCCGTTTTTAAATGAGGGTCCCGATTAATACCTGGTTTGATGTTAATTAATTGTGTTTGACTGCTTAATTGAGTGACTGTATTTTAAAAAGCGGTGTGTTACTATGTTAGATATATATATATAAATTCCCAACAAACTCTTCTACATAAGACTTCATTTTGAAGCTTTCTTCTTGTATTTGAAAGTGTGTATGTATGCTCCTTTGAAAAAAAAAACACTAGAAATTAAGAAAAACAAGATACAAAGTTGAATATTGGATTCATTGATATGGTGTGATTTATTGCAAAGTAAAGGTATATATGTGTTCCTTGTCGATCCTTGTTATGATTTTGAAGCTTTTGATGTATATTTGATAAGTTTTCTTGGTTCAAACTCGAATCACCATTAATGGAGTTTATAAGAACTTGAAAAGTGGGTTATATATATGGATTTTTTAATTGATTCTAAGGTGTTATGATAATTTTTTATATGTTAGTTGATGTTTATATATGTTTAGAAGTGGTTATAAAGTGATTTCTAGAATTGAAAGTGGTGTTTGAGGCTTGTTGTTCGACTAATGCAAAAGCTGTATGAAGAAGATGAAGTTTCGATGATGAAGGTGAGGGAGGGTGCGACTTGGGATACAGCTTGTTCCCATCCGACTTGCTCTCTCCCTTGGTCCGACTTATCCTATGTGAGGTCCCCTATCCTACTTACATGTTATTTCGTGTAGTTCGACTTTGAAAAAGTGCCCGTACAACTTGGAATTGTATGGTACGACTTGTTTTTTGATTCCATGCGACTTGAAGGTGCCCTGTGCGACTTGGGACCTTGTTTGGTCCGACTTGGCCCCCACTGGTCCTACTTTGAGCTTTGATCCGACTTATAATACTTCAATCCGACTTTTGTTGTTCGCTACGCGACGCGTCACATC